>CM060923.1:724930308-726170430 GCA_030737875.1 Allium sativum | reverse complement strand
CGCTTCGTTGCCCGTATTCTCTACATATGTAAAAATCGAATTTTTACTATGTTATTCAATAAATAAAAATTGCATTTTGACTTCGCTATTAAATATATAAAGATCATATTTTTTAATATTCCTATGATGTAAAAATTATATTTTTATTGCTTTAAAAATATAAATTTTCATATCTTACTTCTTTTACTTAATAAAAATTCCGTCTTTTCCATTTTAAAAATAGATCTTTATTTTTGCAAGTTCAAATCTTTTCCTTTTAAAAGATTAAACCTTTTTCTATTTCAAAGTTTAAACCTTTTTTCTATTTTAAACCTTAAAATAAAATCAGTTTTTATTTTCTTTAAAAATCAGTTTTTAAAATTCTTTTTTAAAAGTTCAGTTTTAAAATGCTTTTCAAATCAGTTTTTAAATCTTTTAAAATCAGTTTTAAAATGCTTTTCAAATCAGTTTTTAAATCTTTTAAAATCAGTTTTAAAATGCTTTTCAAAGAAAAACAGTTTTTAAATCTTTTAAAATCAGTTTTAAAATGCTTTTCAAATCAGTTTTTAAATCTTTTAAAATCAGTTTTAAAATGCTTTTCAAATCAGTTTTTAAATCTTTTAAAATCAGTTTTAAAATGCTTTTCAAAGAAAAACAGTTTTAAACCTAATTAAAGTAAAAACCAGTTTTAAATTCTGTTTTTACAAAATAAAAATAAAATAATAAAATAAAAAGAAATACTTTAATAACTAATTATCAATAATATAATTACAATGATTATCTCCTTAACCTTTCTCTGCCAATCGTTCACTACCAGGAACTGAAATGAACCACGCTCGCAAGAAGGGATCCACCGCCGCACGCAACTCCATGCGCCAGCCCACCATCCAACGCCATCACCATGAAGTCGCTCGTGCCCTCTCTCACCACCATCGACGCCTTGGAATTCGATCAACCCTAGCTCCCTCAACCTCAGTTCGAACGCAGCCCATTCCCGAGCAAATTCCGGTTGACAGGAAGCCTTATCCCCGATCATGTCCGTCGATCATGTACAGCTCAGAGAGCTCTTTGGTTTTGTAATTATAAGTTTGAATTTCATTTATCGAATTAGGAGAAAATTGGGTGCGATTTCTTGATGATTTCAGCTGTTATTTTCAAGTGGAGGCGCTGCGGAAGCTTTGACCACGGTCAAGGGTTTTGACCCCTTTTTAATGTGCCTTTATATTTATATTATAATAATTAATTCCAAAAATTATCTCGATACGATAACGAACTCCAAATCAAACCCAACAACTGACGTCCCTAGCGTTTTACCTCCATCCCGGACACAATGGGATATGTTTCGTTAGCCATTTCGACTGTTACAGTCAGTTGTTCTTCAAATTAAAGTATAAAACATTGAATTTCAGTTTTAAACGTACATTTTAATTTGCCGGGGCCACATACTGACTAGAAAAATTCTCGGAAAATATTTTCTAGCTTCGTATTGACGATACGGTCCTAATAAAACTAGTTTCGTCGAATTCTGAGGTCGTTTGAAAAATGGCCAATTTCCAGTCGATTAAAATCAACGGAAACTGGTCAAACGCGTTTTCTTTTGCCACGCTCACATATTGATTCGAAAAATTATGAAATTTGAAACCTAACAATAACTTGACCCTGCGGATCCAACAAAAGTGGTTTCGTCGAAATACGAGGTTATTTGCAAAATGTCCATTTTTAAGGGCCCGAATTCCATAGCGACTATTCAGAATTTTCAACTGGACATATCTTTTGATTCCCGCTATCAAATTTCGATTGGTCAGATTCGTTGGAAAGATATCATCAATTAGATCCTAATGTTTTTGGTTTCACTAAAATCCGGATTGTTTTGCACCCGGTATATTCAATTGAAGTTTGAAATCGAATTATCGAACTACCGCGCCATTTTCAATTCTATATATAATTATAATTAATTATATTCGTTTTCAAATGTCGATTCGAACTCAGTTTTCATCGCCATTATTTAAAATATTTATTTTAAATATTTAAAATCCATTATTTTAGCCAATTTAAAAATTTTAAATTGGTTCAGATTTTCTGGGTCGTTACAATCTCCCCCACTTAAAACTTTTCGTCCCCGAAAAGGAATAAAGTCGAAAGTGGTTTGATAAATCTACGATCACACAACACAACAACCAATCCAATTGTTTTTAACCTTTTTAACTTTTCAAATATATATCTTTTATATATTCAAAAATTATATTTCTAAAACCAGACTATATATATATATAATCACAAATACGTTATTTAAAAACATATTACTCTCGACTCGTTCTGAGGCACTTCTGACCCCATCTTGTAACACCCCACCTCCACTAGGATCACTCGTTAGAATGTACTAGCTTTGGAGGGGCGTTATTGTGAAGGTAAACATGCACAGAGATATCGCAAGACAGAATATATAAAAATAAATATAAGTAAAGCAGCGGTAGCAGATAAAAACCCATCATCATCATCTCAGAAAAACCAACATAGTCAAGTACATAATATCAAAATGACATGATCCAAAATACAACATAAGTCTAGATACGTGATAACAAAATACATGGTAAAACATCAGTGCTAATCCCCAGAAATAAAAGATAAGCCACAGCTAGCTCAGATCCATACATGAGCTATCCAACAAGCAAGTCAAAGATCAACTAAGCAGATGTAGCCCCTCCCTGAGAACCTGTGGGGGGGGGGGGGGGAACGGAAGAAAAGAAGCGAAAGAAAACAGGTCAGTCAAAAAGACTGGTAAGCCCTACTACGATCAATCTATAAACTAATAAAGTTAACAGTATGATGGAAACTGAGATGAACACACTGGCAATAGATAAAGGTGACATCACATGGACGAGATTTAACTTTGCACCACAGTGTACTAGCAAACCCACAAAACAGATCTTGATCCCTTAGCCCAAACTTTGGCCCAATAACATGAAGTGACCTTAGTATAAGGTCCAGCCCAACGGTCTAGTCGATCGGCTCCCTATAAACCTAACACGTCAAGTGTTGGTGTCCATACGGCCCCCATGGATGCAGTCAGACTGTGCTGGGTCCACCTTCGGGTGTATCAAGCCCTAAGGTGTCAACCCCAGACACCTAAGCAATAATGCACAGTCTAAGCTACTGGTGCCCATGCCTCGAGTTTGTCCAACATCGGACTACGTGCACGTCCGTAGCCCGCCGGACCCGCACCGCTGTACCACTCAGCCGTCGCTTTGGTCGCTTACATCAGTCCAGTAATCGTGCCCCGCCCTAGCCTAGCCTCTAGGGTTGTGAATGATACCAAACTGGGATTACTGCTGGAACAGACCACGTTGCTAGGGTTTCTAAGAGGGTTAAGTGTGGTTTTAACCCCTCACTAAACCTGGATTAAATTAGCTAAGTGTAATCACTTAACCCCATCTAATCCTCGCATCCCCAATATTGGTTAAGTATTAGTGGTCCATGACTTAACCCTAATCATGAGGCATTAATTACTTAATGCACCCAACCTCTCACATGAGACATCCGTGGTTACCTGGGAAGATTTACACCACGTCTAGGTCTAACCTCGGGTCTTATGGTGCAACATGACCAACTACCCACATTAGACCCCACGTTGTGGTTACCTGGGAAGATTTACACCACAACTAGGTCTAACCTCGAGTTGGCCATATCATGTTATCTAATGTCATGTCCACTTTAGAACATATTTACAAGTTAACATATACTTGGGTAGACCTAACTTAATAGGTAAATTCCCAAGGGGTAGACCTAACTTAATAGGTAAATTCCCAATCTTTTAGTTTCATGTATTTTTAAGTTTACCCAAACCCTCCCAACGTCATTATCTCGCTTATATATTCGTCATAACGCATAAGGGTAAAAAGGTAACTTGGCAAAACATACATGATGAACTTCCCACATCATAATAAGGATGCATACATGTTAAACTTGCAAATCATGTCATGGTGAACTCGCATAAACATGCATAGCTTATTAAATATGCATAACATGGTAAAGTGAACTTGCATAGTCATGCATAACCTACTAAACTTGCATAACATGGTAAGGTGAACTTGCATAACCCATGAAACTTGCATAACATGGTAAGGTAAACTTGCATAACCCATAAAACATGTATAGCATGGTATAATAAACTCGCATAAGCATGCATAACTTGTGAAACATGTAAAACATGGCATAGTAATCTCGCATATGCATGCATAACTTGTGAAACATGTAAAACATGGTATAATGAGTTCGCATAAGCATGCATAACTTGTGAATCATATAAAACATGACATAGTGAGTTCGCATAAGCATGCATAATCAACTAAACTCACATAAATCTCAACTTTCACCAAACATTAACTTTAAAGTTTGTAAAGTGAAGGTAAGAGGGCTTACTAATATAAACAAGTCACAAATCCACCAAATAAGATGAAGAAGCCCTTTTAAAAACTCAAAGCAAAGCCTCAAATAAGAAAACCCTTTTGCAAAATCCCAAAACACAAAATTTAGCAAATCAAACTTGCTACTTAATGAAGTATGCAAGTTATTAAGCATTCATACAACATAGAAAAGGTTGTATGATCATCATATCTTCATAGGATTTAACTTTGAGGAAGGTGGAGGCTAGGTTTTAGGTGGAGGCCATTTGAGGATTCAATTTGGCATAGTTTAGTTGCTAGATTGATTAATGAGGCTTTAGGGTAGGATTAGGGGTATATTTATAGAAGATTAGAGTGTTTTTAGCCCTAGGATTAACCCTAGGTTAGTTTTTGCCCGTCAGATCTTAGAATTCTCCAGAACCAAGCCACAAGACCCAACCCAAATCAGAAATGGTGCACCAGGCTGAACTGCCTGGGCACCCCCTGTCGACAGGGCTGTCGACAGGGAAGTCGACACCCTTGGTGCCCTGTCGACATGCCTGTCGACATGGGTCCCCCTGGCGGGAATTTTCCCGCCTAACCCAGATTAGCCCTAATCCCTGTTTTTAATTCGAAATTCAAATCTGTTTTTAGCATAGAAATTTCTGAAAACTTCAATGGGCCTTAACCGGGTCATACGGACTCCGATTTTCGAAAACTCGGACTCTATTTCGCGTATTTTTCCGAGACGAACGCAATGGCATAGCCCGTTTCCCCTGATTCTGATTTTTGAATTAAATTCTGCCTCGATTTATGTTATAACAGTTTATTGAAAATACGGGTTGTTACACATCTCTAACGAGTTGTTCTGATTCTGCTACTCATACTAGGATATTACTGATCCTATCTGTATGGAGTTACCCATCCTAGAACACTACTGGTTCTATTTCTGACGAGTTCGTTCAAATGTTATATTCCAGAACTAAGCTTAACCAAAGCTCTGATACCACGATGAGACGACCCGATTTCCCGTTCTCACGGAAACAAGGTTATCTTTGGAATATAACACAGAAACATATAATAGCAGAATAGAATTAAATAAATACACCAGATATGAACAACAAAATATACTGGATAAAAGTAATCATCAGAGTTACACAGTATACAGGATCTTACTTAGTACAAATACAGTTCAGCTATACATAAATGTTTACAGCGGAAATAAACAAAATATGTACAATAGGAGCTGAACAGCATAAAAAGAGATAAATGATAGAATCCATCTTCAGCTGCAGCTATCCAGAAAGAACTAGCTAAACCTGAAAACAAGGCTGCCCGTGTAGAAAAAGAGGCACCCGAGTTTGAAAGTGAAACAAACTACGAGTCAGTCATGGGACTGGTATGAGAAATCCACTCAACACATATATAATTGGCTAATCACAGGACCACGCCACTTTCGTGGAACGGGTTTACTCCATTGGATTGCCAGTGCTTTAAAACAAATCTTTCTTTTAAACATCGCTATGCTTTTTATAAAAATGAAGCCGTTATAAGACTCAGTTCCCATCACACAATGCAACGCAAACCGGAGGATAGAGTTTTACCTTATAACGGCCAAAATATGCTTGATACGAATAAAACAAAGGCATTTGATATTATTGTTAGTGTTTATATGTTTTGAAAACAATTTCAAATCATAACTATCAATCATAGACGGCATTAATGCCCCATACCACTATGTCGCCATATATAGGTATACAATCAAAACCGCACGATGTCGTACTTGGAAATTGGATTTCCGTCATGAACCAAGGCAAAAGGTAGTCCTTACCGAATTCGAGACGCTCTAGCCCGCCCCTCAGGCAAGTACTCAGTCAAGCCTTTGGATCGTCAGGGCCGGTCCACCGATGTGGATTAAAATTCCTGAACGATGCGTTTCCCCGCCCTTTGGGGCGTAAACGAGCCAACGAATGACTCCATCGGACCCGGATCGTCCGATCAAACCGAGGCGCCTCGCAACAGCAACAACCACATAGGTGAAAAGTATATAAATGTCAGGGCTGGTAGGTCACTGACACTGTAACGACCCAGAAAATCTGAACCAATTTAAAATTTTTAAATTGGCTAAAATAATGGATTTTAAATATTTAAAATAAATATTTTAAATAATGGCGATGAAAACTGAGTTGAAATCGACATTTGAAAACCAATATAATTAATTATAATTATATATAGAATTGAAAATGGCGCGGTAGTTCGATAATTCGATTTCAAACTTCAATTGAATATACCGGGTGCAAAACGATCCGGATTTTAGTGAAACCAAAAATAGTGGAATCTAATTGATAATATCTTTCCAACGAATCTGACCAATCGAAATTTGATAGCGGGAATCAAAAGATATGTCCAGCTGAAAATTCTGAATAGTCGCTATGGAATTCAGGCCCTTAAAAATGGACATTTTGCAAATGACCTCGGATTTCGACGAAACCACTTTTGTTGGATCCGTAGTGTCAAGTTATTGCTAGGTTTCAAATTTCATAATTTTTCGAATCAATATGTGAGCGTGGCAAAGGAAAAGGCGTTTGACCAGTTTTAGTTGATTTTAATCGACTGGAAATTGGCCATTTTTCAAACGGTCTCAGAATTTGACGAAACTAGTTTTGTTAGGACCGTATCGTCAAAAGAAGCTAGAAAATATTTTTATGGAAATTTTCTAGTTAGTATGTGACCCCGGTAATTTGAAATGTGCGTTTAAAATTCAATATAGTAATTTAAATGAAAATTCAAAAGAAACTGATTGTAACGATCAAATCAGCTTGCGATACATATCCCATTGTGTTCAGAATGGGGGTGAAACACTATGGACGACAGGCGGTGGGCCTCGTTTCGAGGTCGTATGTAAAAGTCAACCTTTTTGCAAAATATAATAATTAAATAATAATAATAAAAAAATACTTTTCCCTCCTATACCTCTGCCCCCCCCCCCCCCCCCCCACGAATTCATTTATACAGAAAAAAAAATCCCTCGAAGCCGCCGCCTGAACCCTCGGAGCCGCCGCCTCGTCTCGAAGTCGCCGACGAAGATCCCGCACCTCCCTGAAGCCTCGGCGCCCCCCTCGAAGCTCGCGAAGACGTCGCGCCACCCCCCCTTGAAGCAACTCCTCCTGCCACCATCGTTCGAAACCCTAGCGACGCCGCCTTCTTCTTCCCTCCGCTTCGTAAGCCATCGGTGAGAATCTAATTTAGTTTATTTTTATTTTATTTTTGTTTTGCTAATTTCTGAATTTTTAGAATATAAAAAAAAAAAACTGAAAACTGATTTTTTTATAAAAAGAAAAACTGATTTTTAAAGCAATTAAAAACTGATTTTGAAAAGGGATTAAAAACTGATTTTTTATAAAAAGAAAAACTGATTTTTAAAAGCAAAGAAAACTGAATTTTGAAGAAAATAAAAACTGACTTTTTATAAAAAGAAAAACTTTTTTCTTTAGAAAGAAAAATCAGATTTTTATATATTGAATAGCGAAGTCAAAATTCGATTTTTATATATTGAATAACATAGTAAAAATTCGATTTTTACATATGTAGAGAATACGGGCGAAAGCGACAAAAGGCGAGGATTTCTATAAGGGAAGAGTCGTGGTACTGGATAGCTATTGGTGAGATCTCTGATTTAAAAATATTATATATGTGTGAAATGAAAGTGAATTGCTATATATATATATATATATATATATATATATATATATATATATATACGCCCCTCGTCCACAAACCATGGACGATATTTATTGGTTGAAATTGTTGTGAAAATTGATTGATAGCGAATGATTGTTTGGGATTGTTTGGGATTGTTTGTGATTGATATTGGTTGATTGTGGTTGAAAAATACCCATTTGTGGTTGTGAAATATTTGGTTGAAACCACATAGGATTAGTTTGTGGAAATGAAATAAATATATACATGCCGCCTGCGTGCGAACTAGATGCATGAACCCCATTGCCAAAAACCGCGAGGTTTTAAGGTAGAGCGAGGAGCCGTACTAGGGACGGTGCTGGTGTAACTACCCTGCCGTTATGCTGCCGAAATTTTGAATAATATTCGTGTGTTTGAATTATTTTCATATGCTTAAACTATATTTATTCATTGAATAGAAAACATTCATGTGTTGAATGGTATTCATATTTTGAAATAAATTGTTCTATAATAAAAATCACATTTTTATCTATATATAAAAACCATAGAAAACATTCATGTGTTGAATTGATATTCATTCGTTGTTTAGAAATTCATGTGTTGAATGGTATTCATATTTTGAAATAAATTGTTCGATAATAAAAATCACATTTTTATCTATATATAAAAACCATAGAAAACATTCATGTGTTGAATTGATATTCATTCGTTGTTTAGAAATTCATGTGTTGAATGGTATTCATATTTTGAAATAAATTGTTCGATAATAAAAATCACATTTCTATCTATATACAAAAACTATAGAAAACATTCATGTGTTGAATTGATATTCATTCGTTGATTAGAAATTCATGTGTTGAATGGTATTCATATTTTGAAATAAATTGTTTGATAATAAAAATCACCTTTTATCGACTATATGAACTATATAGAAAAATAGTGTTTTGAAATGAATTGTTTTACAATAAAAATCGCATTTTTATTGTATGCATAAATCGTTGAAATGTGAAGTGTTAAAAATAGCCACTTGTTCAAAATAAACATATATGAGATGAAATATTCATTAATTAGCTAATGAAATGATTTGCACCTATTTATGTAACATTAGAATGAATGGGATTTTTAAACCAAATAGAAATCGAATATGAAGTCGAATAGAAATTGATAAATGATAAGAACTGTATATATATGTACATGCAATATTCATTGAACAGGTTATAGCAAAGGGGCTAGAGAAGAGGAATAAAATTTTGTGCCCGACAAATAGTTACACATTTACTGATTTGTTTGGGTGATGATTTTGGGCCTGTTGGCTAGCCGCTTGGCTTTTTCTTTTTCTTTTTGAGATTAGAAGGACCGGGAACGCTATTTGCGATTTCCCGATGCTCCCGGTGCAGGTGAGGTTATGGCGAAATTTTTCCAAAATTTAAGGTGTTAGAAAATTTTTTGAAGTGAAAACGATATGGAAATCACTGAATGAACTATATTTATATAAATATATAAATATAAATAAAATTAAAACGAAACGAACCCATGCAGTTCGTATTTTGAAACCGTGATTTCAAGCGACTAGTGCGGGAAATCCGACCATCGGATTTTCCCGAAACCGCAACCGTCGGGTTCGCCTTGGGATTATCTTTCCAACGGCACCAACCTTGTAAAAATCGAACGGTTGGATTGTCTAGAATGTTTAATTCAAATCTGAAGAAAAACAGCGCCAGAAACGAATATATTTATATATATATATAAATATAATTATATTTAATCGAATAACGACGCTGCAGTTCGTATTTTGAAATCGAAACTTCAAACGATTGTACCGGGAGATCCGACCGTCGGATTTTCCCGAAACTGGAACCATTGGATTCGTTTGAAAAGACCTTTCTAAGGATGTAAATTTTGTGAAGATCCAACAGTTAGATTTTCAGATATGTGTAAATCAAATCTGAAGAAAAACAGCGCCACGGCCACGTTATGGCCCGAAACGTCGTTTTGAATATATTAGCTATTTTAAAATGAATAAAAATAGCGACAAATAGTTATAAAATATCATAGGCGATATGGAATGGAAATAAACTGAAATTTGCTTGATTTGTGTGGCTTTTGATGGTTGAATGTGTTTGGTGTGAAAATTACATTAAAGAACGAAATTGGTGTTGTCGAATAATTTAACCATTGAAGTAAATTGATTTGAAATTCTAAATATACGTGAATTATTTGAAAAAGCCGAGTTAATTCTCATTTCAAATAATTGATCGACGATTGAAAGTCGAAGATGAAGACGATGGTCGAAGACCGGAGATCTTCACCTCGTTTGGATGGTAACCGAGGTCCTGATTGGGAGGCATCCCGAAATATGGATAATGAGTGGTGATCGTCCAGACGTACATGGTGATCGATGGGTTTGCGAGGTATTTTGTGCCTCCGGTTTCGTTCAGACCCAGAACGGACCTGTAAATGGACTGTGTGTCCGACATTGGATTTTATTCTGTGTTGATTGATCTCTGTTAAATATACATCTGTTTGGCGGCGGAGAATTTATTCTTTTTCTTAACGCCCTTCTCTGAGACGTACGAGCTCAGAGGTTGTATATCGATGGACATCAATCGCATGGCGTGAATTGCCTGTGTGGCATGCTAAGATGCAGTGATCAGGGCTTCTGTTGAAAAGCAAAGTCTTGTGGTGATGATCAAAGCACTGCCTGTGTGGCATAGCTTTGTGTATAACGTGAATTCGCGAGCCTCACACCTCGGTATGAACCTAAAACGGGAGAGGACATCAGGGAGGGCCTGCGTTTCTTTCTAGCTAGGGTGGTGTCAGTGACCTACCAGCCCTGACATTTATATACTTTTCACCTATGTGGTTGTTGCTGTTGCGAGGTGCCTCGGTTTGATCGGACGATCCGGGTCCGATGGAGTCATTCGTTGGCTCGTTTACGCCCCAAAGGGCGGGGAGACGTAGTGTTCAGGCATAATAATCCACATCGGTGGACCGGCCCTGACGATCCAAGGGGCAGTTGCGGCTGTTCCTGAGACACGGGCTAGAGCGTCTCGAATTCGGTAAGGACTATCTTTTGCCTTGGTTCATGACGGAAATCCAATTTCCAAATACGTGACGATGCGGTTTCAATTGTATATATACATTTGGCGACATAGTGGCATGGGACGCTCATGTCGTCTATGATTGATAGTTATGATTTGAAATTGTTTTCAAAACATATAGACACTAGCAATAATATCAAATGCCTTTGCTTTATTCGTATCAAGCATATTTTGGCCGTTATAAGGTAAAAACTCTATCCTCCGGTTTGCGTTGCATTGTGTGATGGGAACTGAGTCTTATAACGGCTTCATTTTTATAAAAAGCATAGCGATGTTTAAAAGAAATATTTGTTTTAAAGCACTGGCAATCCAATGGAGTAAACCCGTTCCACGAAAGTGGCGTGGTCCTGTGATTAGCCAATTATATATGTGTTGAGTGGATTTCTCATACCAGTCCCATGAATGACTCGTAGTTTGTTTCACTTTCAAACTCGGGTGCCCCTTTTTCTACACGGGCAGCCTTGTATTTAGGTTTAGCTGGTTCTTTCTGGATAGCTGGAGCTGAAGATGGATTCTATCATTTATTTCTTTTTATGCTGTTCAGCTCCAATTGTACATATTTTGTTTATTTCCGCTGTAGACATTTATGTATAGCTGAATTGTATTTGTGCTAAGTAAGATCCTGTATACTGTGTAACTCTGATGATTACTTTTATCCAGTATATTTTGTTGTTCATTATCTGGTGTATTTATTTAATTCTGTTCTGCTATTATCTGTTTCTGTGTTATATTCCAAAGATAACCTTGTTTCCGTGAGAACGGGAAATCGGGTCGTCTCATCGTGGTCACCACCCTAGCTAGAAATAAACGCATGTCCTCCCTGAGGTCCTTTCTCCCGTTTTAGGTTCATACCGGGGTGTGAGGCTCGCGAATTTACGTTATACACAAAGCTACGCCGCACAGGCGGTGCTTTGATCATCACCACAAGACTTTGCTTTTCAACAGAAGCCCTGATCACTGGATCTTAGCATGCCACACAGGCAATTCACACCGTGCAACCGATGGCTATCAATCACATAGGACAAATTCCAATGTTGGACACACAGTCCATTTACAAGTCCGTTCTGGGTCTGAACGAAACCGGAGGCACTAAATACCTCGCAAACCCTTCGACCCCCACGTATGTCTGGACGATCACCACTCATTATCCATATTTCGGGATGCCTCCCAATCAGGACCTCGGTTACCATCCAAACGAGGTGAAGATCTCCGGTCTTCGACCATCGTCTTCATCTTCGAATTTCAATCGTCGGTCGATTATTCGAAATGAGAATTAACTCGGCCTTTTCAAATAATTCACGTATATTTAGAATTTCAAATCGATTTATTTCAATGGTTAAATTATTCGAAAATACCAATTGTGTTCTTTAATGTAATTTTCACACCAAACACATTCAACCATCAAAAGCTACATAAATCAAGCAAATTCAGTTTATTTCCATTCCATGTCGTTTATGGTATTTTATAACTATTTATCGCTATTTTTATTTATTTTAAAATAGCCAATTTATTCAAAACGACGCTTCGCGCCATAAAGCGGTCGTGGCGCTGTTTTTCTTCAGATTTGATTTACACATATCTGAAAATCTAACCGTTGGATCTTCACAAAATTTACATCATTAGAAAGGTCTTTTCAAAACGAACCCAACGGTTCCAGTTTCGGGAAAATCTGACGGTCGGATCTCCCGGTACAATCGTTTGAAAATTCGATTTCAAAATACGAACTGCAGCGTCGTTATTCGATTAAATATAATTCTATTTATATTTATATATCAATAAAATCGATTCTGGTGCTGTTTTTCTTCAAATTTGAATTAAACATTCCAGACAATCCAACCGTTGGATTTTTACAAGGTTGGTGCCGTTGGAAAGATTATTCCAAGGCGAACCCGACGGTTGAGGTTTCGGGAAAATCCAATGGTCGGATTTCCCGTACTAGTTGTTTGAAAACACGGTTTCAAAACACGAACTGCACGGCTTCGTTTCGTTTTAATTTTTTTTATATTTATATATTTATATAAATATATTTCATTCAATGATTTCCATATCGTTTTAACTTCAAATATTTTTCTAACGCCTTAAATTTTGGAAAAATTTCGCCATAACCTCCCCTGCACCGGGAGCATCGGGAAATCGCAAATAGCTTTCCCGGTCCTTCTAATCTCAAAAAGAAAAAGAAAAAGCCAAGCGGCTAGCCAACAGGCTCAAAATCATCACCCAAATAAATCAGTAAATGTGTACCTATTTGTCGGGCACAAAATTTTATTCCTCTTCTCTAGCCCCTTTGCTATAACCTGTTCAATGAATATTGCATGTACATATATATATACAGTTCTTATCATTTATCAATTTCTATTCGACTTCATATTTGATTTGTATTTGGTTTAAAAACTCCATTCATTCTAATGTTACATAAATAGGCGCAAATCATTTCATTAGCTAATTAATGAATATTTCAACTCATATATGTTTATTTTGAACAAGTGGCTATTTTTAACACTTCACATTTCAACGATTTATGCATACAATAAAAATGTGATTTTTATTGTAAAACAATTCATTTCAAAACACTATTTTTCTATATAGTTCATATAGGTGACAAAATAGGTTTTTTTATCATAAAACAATTTCTTTTTAAAACGAGATTATTTTACATAGTTCATATAGTCGATAAAAGGCGATTTTTATTATCAAACAATTTATTTCAAAATATGAATACCATTCAACACATGAATTTCTAAACAACGAATGAATATCAATTCAACACATGAATGTTTTCTATAGTTTCTATATATAGATAAAAATGTGATTTTTATTATCGAACAATTTATTTCAAAATATGAATACCATTCAACACATGAATTTCTAATCGACGAATGAATATCAATTCAACACATGAATGTTTTCTATACAATGAATAAATATAGTTTAAGCATATGAAAGTAATTCAAACACACAAATATTATTCAAAATTTCGGCAGCATAACGGCAGGGTAGTTAAACCGGGACCGTCCCTAGTACGGCTCCTCGCTCTACCTTGAAACCTCGCGGTTTTTGACAATGGGGATCATGCATCTAGTTTGCACGCAGGCGGCATGTATATATTTATTTCATTTCCACAAACTAATCCTATGTGGTTTCAACCAAATATTTTTCAACCACAAATGGGTATTTTTCAACCGCAATCAACCAATATCAATCACAAACAATCCCAAACAATCATTCGCTATCAATCAATTTTCACAACAATTTCAACCAATAAATATCGTCCATGGTTTGTGGACGAGGGGCGTATATATATATATATATATATATATATATATATATATATATATATATATATATATATATATATATAGCAATTCACTTTTATTTTCACACATATATATAATTTTAAAATCAGAAATCTCACCAATAGCTATCCAACTTCATGACACTTCTCTTATAGAAATCTTCGCCTTTTGTCGCTTCGTTGCCCGTATTCTCTACATATGTAAAAATCGAATTTTTACTATGTTATTCAATAAATAAAAATTGCATTTTGACTTCGCTATTAAATATATAAAGATCATATTTTTTAATATTCCTATGATGTAAAAATTATATTTTTATTGCTTTAAAAATATAAATTTTCATATCTTACTTCTTTTACTTAATAAAAATTCCGTCTTTTCCATTTTAAAAATAGATCTTTATTTTTGCAAGTTCAAATCTTTTCCTTTTAAAAGATTAAACCTTTTTCTATTTCAAAGTTTAAACCTTTTTTCTATTTTAAACCTTAAAATAAAATCAGTTTTTATTTCCTTTAAAAATCAGTTTTTAAAATTCTTTTTTAAAAGTTCAGTTTTAAAATGCTTTTCAAATCAGTTTTTAAATCTTTTAAAATCAGTTTTAAAATGCTTTTCAAAGAAAAACAGTTTTTAAATCTTTTAAAATCAGTTTTAAAATGCTTTTCAAAACAGTTTTTAAATCTTTTAAAATCAGTTTTAAAATGCTTTTCAAATCAGTTTTTAAATCTTTTAAAATCAGTTTTAAAATGCTTTTCAAAGAAAAACAGATTTAAACCTAATTAAAGTAAAAACCAGTTTTAAATTCTGTTTTTGTAAAATAAAAATAAAATAATAAAATAAAAAGAAATACTTTAATAACTAATTATCAATAATATAATTACAATGATTATCTCCTTAACCTTTCTCTGCCAATCGTTCACTACCAGGAACAGAAATGAACCACGCTCGCAAGAAGGGATCCACCGCCGCACGCAACTCCATGCGCCAGCCCACCATCCAACGCCATCACCATGAAGTCGCTCGTGCCCTCTCTCACCACCATCGACGCCTTGGAATTCGATCAACCCTAGCTCCCTCAACCTCAGTTCGAACGCAGCCCATTCCCGAGCAAATTCCGGTTGACAGGAAGCCTTATCCCCGATCATGACCGTCGATCATGTACAGCTCAGAGAGCTCTTTGGTTTTGTAATTATAAGTTTGAATTTCATTTATCGAATTAGGAGAAAATTGGGTGCGATTTCTTGATGATTTCAGCTGTTATTTTCAAGTGGAGGCGCTGCGGAAGCTTTGACCACGGTCAAGGGTTTTGACCCCTTTTTAATGTGCCTTTATATTTATATTATAATAATTAATTCCAAAAATTTTCTTGATACGATAACGAACTCCAAATCAAACCCAACAACTGACGTCCCTAGCGTTTTACCTCCATCCCGGACACAATGGGATATGTTTCGTTAGCCATTTCGACTTTTACAGTCAGTTGTTCTTCAAATTAATGTATAAAACATTGAATTTCAGTTTTAAACGTACATTTTAATTTGCCGGGGCCACATACTGACTAGAAAAATTCTCGGAAAACATTTTCTAGCTTCGTATTGACGATACGGTCCTAATAAAACTAGTTTCGTCGAATTCTGAGGTCGTTTGAAAAATGGCCAATTTCCAGTCGATTAAAATCAACGGAAACTGGTCAAACGCGTTTTCTTTTGCCACGCTCACATATTGATTCGAAAAATTATGAAATTTGAAACCTAACAATAACTTGACCCTGCGGATCCAACAAAAGTGGTTTCGTCGAAATCCGAGGTCATTTGCAAAATGTCCATTTTTAAGGGCCTGAATTCCATAGCGACTATTCAGAATTTTCAACTGGACATATCTTTTGATTCCCGCTATCAAATTTCGATTGGTCAGATTCGTTGGAAAGATATCATCAATTAGATCCTAATGTTTTTGGTTTCACTAAAATCCGGATTGTTTTGCACCCGGTATATTCAATTGAAGTTTGAAATCGAATTATCGAACTACCGCGCCATTTTCAATTCTATATATAATTATAATTAATTATATTCGTTTTCAAATGTCGATTCCAACTCAGTTTTCATCGCCGTTATTTAAAATATTTATTTTAAATATTTAAAATCCATTATTTTAGCCAATTTAAAAATTTTAAATTGGTTCAGATTTTCTGGGTCGTTACATAATTTAAGCATAGTAGGGGTAGATCGACAAATATGAAAGATGATAAATCGTTTGGAATGGGTGCTGCAAAAACCAAACCTTCATAGTAGTTAAAAAATAGGCGTAATTGTTGGAAGTAATGGGTATTTAGAAAATCAAGGGTAGGATTAAACAGAAGGGCGGTTTGAAGTATTAAGAGAAGTAGGGGTAGTTTAACCATAGTAGGTTTATATCGACAAATATGAAAGATTAAGAATCGTTTGGATTGGGTGCTGCAAAAGCCAACCCTTCACAGTAGTAAAAAGATAGGCATAAATTTTTGAAGTAAGGGTTATTTAGAGAATTAGGGGTAGGATTAAAAAGAAGGACTGTTTTGACATATTAAGAGAAGTCGGGGTAGTTTAAGCATAGTAGGGGTAGATCGACAAATACGAAAGATTCTGAATCGTTTGGATTGGTTGCTGCAAAAACCAACCCTTCACTGTAGTAAAAAGATAGGTGTAATTGTTGGAAGTAAGGGTAATTTTGAAGTATTAAGTGAAGTATGGCTAGTTCTAGCATAGTAGGGGTAGATCGACAAATATGAAAGATGATGAATAATTTTGATTTGATCGACAAATATGAAAGATAATGAATCATTTGTATTGGGTGCTGCAAAAACCAACCATGCACAGAAGTTAAAAAATAGGAGTAATTGTTAGAAGTAAGGTCTATTTAGAGAATAGGGGTTGGATTAAAAAGAATAGTCTTTTTGATGTATTAAGAGATGTAGGGGTAGTTTAAGCATAGTAGGGTAGATAGACAAATATGAAAGATGTGGTATCGTTTGGATTGGGTGCTGCAAAAACCAACCCTTCACAGTAGTTTAAAAATAATGGTAATTGTTAGAAGTAATTGCTATTTATAGAATTAGGGGTAGGATTAAATAAAAGGGCTGTTTTGAAGAATTAAGAGAAGTAGGGGTAGTTTAAGCATAGTAGGGGTAGATCGACAAACATGAAAGATTATGAATCATTTGGATTGGATGCTGCAAAAACCAACCCTTCGTAGTAGTAAAAAGATAGGCGTAATTGTTGGATGTAAGGGCTATTTAGAGAATTAGGGGCCGGATTAAAAAGAAGGATTGTTTTGACATATTAAGAGAGTTAGGGGTAATTTAAGCATAGTAGGGGTAGATCGGAAAATATGAAAGATTAGGTATCGTTTGGTTTGGTTGATACAAAAACCAACCCTTCATAGTAGTAAAAAGATAGGCGTAATTGTTGAAAGTAAGGGCTATTTAGAGAATTAGGGGTAGGATTAAAAAGTAGGGTTGTTTTGAAGTATTAAGTGGAGTATGGGTAGTTTATGCATGATAGGGGTAGATCGACAAATATGAAAGATGATGAATCATTTGGATTGGATCGACAAATATGAAAGATGATAAATCATTTGGATTCAGTGCTGCAAAAGCCAACCCTTCACAAATGTTAAAAAATAGTGGTAATTTTTGGAAGTGAGGGCTATTTAGAGAATTAGGGGTTGGATTAAAAAGAATAACTATTTTAATGTATTAAGAGAAGTAGGGGTAGTTTAAGCATAGTAGGGGTGGATCGACAAATATGAAAGATGATGAATCGTTTGTATTGAGTGTTGCAAAAACCGACCCTTCACAGTAGTTAAAAAATAGGGGTATGTTGGAAGTAATGGCTATTTAGAGAATTAGGGGTAGGATTAAACAAAAGCGCAGTTTTTGAAGTATTATGGTAAGTAGTGGTAGTTTCAGCATAGTAGGGTTAGATCGACAAATATGAAAGATTATGAATCGTTTGGATTGGGTGCTGCAAAAATCAACCCTTCGCAGTAGTAAAAAGATAGGCGTAATTTTTATAAGTAAGGGCTATTTATAGAATTTTGGGTAAGATCAAAAGGAAGGGCCATTTTGATGTATTAAGAGAAGTAGGGGTAGTTTAAGCATAGTAGGGGTAGATCGACAAATATGAAATAAGATAAATCGTTTGGATTGGGTGCTGCAAAAACAAAACCTTCACAGTAGTTAAAAAATAGGGGTAATTGTAGGAAGTAATGGGTATTTAGAGAATTTAGGGTAGGATTAAACAGAAGGGCTATTTTGAAGTATTAAGAGAAGTAGGGGTAGTTTAAGCATAGCAGGGTTATATCGACAAATATGAAAGATTAAGAATCGTTTGGATTGGGTGTTGCAAAAACCAACCCTTCATAGTAGTAAAAAGATAGGGGTAAATTTTTGAAGTAAGGGTCATTTAGAGAATTAGGGGTAGGATTAAAAAGAAGGACTGTTTTGAAATATTAAGAGAAGTCGGGGTAGTTTAAGCATAGTAGGGTAGATCGACAAATACGAAAGATTCTGAATCGTTTGGATTGGTTGCTGCAAAAACCAACCCTTCACAGTAGTAAAAAGATAGGTGTAATTGTTGGAAGTAAAGGTTGTTTTGAAATATTAAGTGAAGTATGGGTAGTTTTAGCATAGTAGGGGTAGATCGATAAATATGAAAGATGATGAATAATTTGGATTTGATCGACAAATATGAAAGATGATGAATCATTTGGATTGGGTGCTGCAAAAACCAACCATTCACAGAAGTTAAAAAATAGGGGTAATTGTTAGAAGTAAGGTCTATTTGGAGAAAAGGGGTATGATTAAAAAGAATAGTCGTTTTGATGTATTAAGAAATGTAGGTGTAGTTTCAGCATAGTAGGGTAGATCGACAAATATGAAAGATGTTGTATCGTTTGGATTGGGTGCTACAAAAATCAACCCTTCACAGTAGTTAAAAAATAAGAGTAATTGTTAGAAGTAATGGCTATTTAGAGAATTAGGGGTAGATTAAATAAAACGGCTGTTTTGAAGAATTAAGAGAAGTAGGGGTAGTTTAAGCATAGTAGGGGTAGATCGACAAACATGAAAGATTTCGAATCGTTTGGATAGGTTGCTGCAAAAATCAACCCTTCGTTGTAGTAAAAAGATAGGCGTAATTGTTGGAAGTAAGGGCTATTTAGAGAATTAGGGGTAGCATTAAAAACAAGGACTATTTTGAGGTATTAAGAGAAGTAGGTGTAGTTAAACCATGGTAGGGGTAGATCGACAAATATGAAAGATGATGAATCTTTTGGATTGGGTGCTGCAAAAACCAACCCTTCACAGTAGTTAAAAAATAGGGGTAATTGTTGTAAGTAATGGGTATTTAGAGAATTAGGGGTAGGATTAAACAGAAGGGCTGTTTTGAAGTATTAAGCGAAGTAGGGGTAGTTTAAGCATAGTAGGGGTAGATCGACAAATATGAAAGATTATGAATCGTTTGGATTGGGTGCTATAAAAATCAAACCATCACAGTTGTAAAAAGGTAGGCTTAATTGTTGGAAGTAAGGGCTATTTAGAGAATTAGGGGCATGATTAAAAAGAAAGATTATTTTGAGATATTAAGAGAAGTAGGGGTAGTTTAAGAATAGTAGGGGTAGATCGAAAAATATGAAAGATTATGTATCGTTTGGTTTGGTTGCTACAAAAACAAACCCTTCACAGTAGTAAAAACATAGGCGTAATTGTTGAAAGCAAGGGCTATTTAGAGAAGTAGGGGTAGGATTAAAAAGAAGGGTTGTTTTGAAGTTTTAAGTGAAGTATTGGTAGTTTAAGCATAGTGGGGGTAGATCAACAAATATGAAAGATGATGAATCATTTGGATTGGATCGACAAATATGAAAGATGATAAATCATTTGGATTGGGTGCTGCAAAAACCAACCCTTCACAAAAGTTAAAAAATAGGGGTATTTTTTTTGAAGTAAGGGCTATTTAGAGAATTAGGGGTAGGATTAAAAAGAATAGTTGTTTTAATGTATTAAGAGAAGTAGGGTAGTTTAAGCATAGTAGGGCTGGATCGACAAATATGAAAGATGATGAATCGTATGGATTGGATGCTACAAAAACCAACCCTTCACAGTAATTAAAAAATAGAGTTATTTTGGAAGTAATGGCTATTTAGAGAATCGGGGGTAGGATTAAACCAAAGCGCTGTTTTGAAGGATTATGAGAAGTAGTTGCAGTTTAAGCATAGTAGGGTTAGATCGACAAATATGAAAGATTATGAATCGTTTGGATTGGGTGCTGCAAAAATAATACCTTCGCAGTAGTAAAAAGATAGGCGTGATTGTTGGAAGTAAGGGCTATTTAAAGAATTAGGGGTAAGATTAAAAGGAACATGTAAGACACTTATGAGGATGCTAGTTAGGTGGTGCAGAGCAAATGGATATCGTTTTAATGGTAAAGCTTAGAAACCTTGCGATGTTATTCTTGATAGAAACCATGTTGTGGGATACTTGATAGGAATTATGGGATGTTATACTTGTTTCATCGTGCCCGAAGTTTATCTTGTTACCTTAGTTTATCTTGCCTACCTTGTCATCAGGCTTATGTTTACTTTCAGTTTATTCATGCCATGTTATCTTTACTCATTTTTATGCTGAAAGTCACTGGGACTTACTCAGTCTTTATGACTGACCCTTTTTGTTTCGCATATTTTTCTTCCGTTTCCCCCCCTCCCCAGGTTCACAGGGTGGGAATACAGCTTAGTTCGGATCTTACCAAGCTCCAAGGCTCTTTCATGTATGGCATGGATTTCCCTAGGCTATGGCTTGCTTTGCTTTATTGGGGAATACTGCAGTTTGTTTTTATGCTTCTTTGTTTTTGAGCAAGACAGATATTTTAACTATTAAATTGGGTATTGGAAGTTGATGGGCTTTCCTTGTAAACATTTATATTTAATAAATGATTTGAAGTAAGTACTTCCGCTTTATTTTTCGCTATTTTATATATGTCTGTCTTGTAATATTTCTGTTCCAGTACCCATAATACTCCATTGAAGTTAAGGCATTCCCTTTGTGAGTGACCTTAACAGATGTGGGGTGTTACAAACATGTTTCTTACATACCTCTTTCAAACATCAAAAATACTTTTAAGATTAAAACTTGAAAACACCAAAAATTCTTTCACCAAAACTTTTATAATTTCAAGTTCTTAAAAGTTAATCATTGGGTTAGACTCAAAGTGGGTCTCCAACTCAACTAGGGTTTCCTAGACACCCCCACAAATACAATTCTCTAAACTACATATATTCCTAACCCATTTTCCTCTTTCTATTTAGTGGGTTCCTATATGGATCTAGGTTATATATATATAATATTTATATTTTGAAAACATAAATACGTTCACTCATTATCTATATAGGATCCTAAACCGAAGCTCTGATACCAGATGTAACAACCCGAATTCCAACGGACCGATTTTTTTTTCAAAAACCCAATCCATCGAAACGCGAGTTGGTTTGCTCTGGTATCATGTAGAAAATACAGAGACATAATACATGTCAGAGTTCGAAAAATATCCCACAATGGAAGGAATAAAATATAATGTAATTAAAACATAGATTTATCTTAATAACAATACTTCTGTACCAGTATCCAAAGCTATACAATCTCTGTCATGAACCTAACCTGCGAATGTTATGAGGAGGGGGGGTCAGAACATAAGTTCTGGTGATTGGACTTAAATTACACTTCTGGATAATCCTACATATACCTTTCAATCACATTTCTTATTTATTAGGTTATCTGTGTTATTAGTGCTCAAGGTTTACACACACACGTCGCACCCATCTACTCGCTAGTAGATTAACCTAATATAATGTATATTTAGCTACCACTAAACAGAGGTACACCCCATGGTACCCCATTCGCATGGTCTCCTCTGTAACACTACATTTATGTGCACAGTCTCTCATCTTATGCCATAGTAACGTACATATCTCTTTACGTATATAACAACGCTACATCCGCACAGAACCACTATCGCCGTACTACGTAAGCGCACCGACTATTATCCAAAAACTTTTCATCGAGTCAGATTCCTTCATCCAGTAAAGCCCCAGAGTCTACGATACACCACCCAGGGCAGACATGCATGTATCTAAACTTTCCCACGTATGTATCGTAAAACGAATTTGATGCCTAACCTGCATACCTATCGTGTGCGAGCTCGAGTTCCGTGGCAGGGCTACACAAGAAACACGGAACATGGTCGGGAGCTTTCCCCATATATGTGCAGGCCTGCCTTTAAGAGCCTCTCACACAAGTATCCATAGGGTCTATTTTTGTGGTTGCTATGGCCCCACCTCAGCCCCTCCCTCAACTAGTAAAGAATACAAGAGCTAAGCGGCAAGCCTCTAAGCAAACAATCTAAACATCCATCAGGCGTCTCCCCACAACCACCGTCCCGCGATAGTGAATGGTTAATAGTATCTTGGGTCTAGCTCTAGTCTTTCCGCATCCTACTAGATGTGGTGATAGGCACTTGATGACCTACTATCCTTGTTGGTCCTGATCCTCCACCTCCGATGAGGCTACCGCCGAACCACCCTTTCCGTCACCGCGTACAGCATTATGACTGCCAAGTTATTCTTGCAGTAAAGGCACACTCACCTAGTAGTTATGCGCAGTCCCAACCTCTGCGGGCATAGCCTTAAACATCTGCCACCACGCAGAGGACTACTAGGGGCACCTTTAACGTCTAAGGAAGTCTTTTCATTATTGGTCATTACCTTCTTCTTTTCACACATCATCTTTTAATTAAACTTCGTTAACACTAAGCCACTTTTTAGCCATTCCCCTAAAATAAAAAATATGGCGCTAGCTGAGATAGAACTCTATACCTCATGTATGTAAGTCGCGTTCTCTAACCAATTAGGCTACTTAGTCTTCTGTTAACAAGGCTAAGGAAAATGGTTACGATTATTCTTTTCTCATTCCTCTATTTCATGTTTTGTTGCAATATTTAATTTAAAGATATCCTTTCATTTTAAATCGGTTTTCTGCAAACCAGAGGTATAAATTTCACAGAAAATCGCCACGAATGCAATGACGCTAATCCCGTGACCAAATTCTGGAAGCTCTTCAAATTTTCCTTTTTCTTTATGTGACGACCCCAAATCACGTTCTGACGGAGACAAGTGTAATCTTTGGAATATAACACAGAAACAGATAATAGCAGAACAAAATTAAAATAATACACCAGATAATGAACAATAGAATATACTGGATAAAAGTAATCATCAGAGTTACACAGCATACAAGATCTTACTTAGTACAAATACAGTTCAACTATTCATGTATGTCTACAGCGGAAAACAAACATATTATGTACAATAGGAGCTGAACAGCATAAAAAGAGATAAATGATAGAATACATCTTCAGCTCCAGCTATACAGAGAAAGCCAGCTAAACCTGAATACAAGGATGCCCGTGTAGAAAAAGGGGCACCCAAGTTTGAAAGTGAAACAAACTACGAGTCAGTCATGGGACTGATATGAGAAATCTACTCAACACATTTCAAATATGGCTAATCACAGGACCACGCCACTTTCGTCGAACGGGTTTACTCCATTGGATTGCCAGTGCTTTAAAACAAATCATTCTATTAAACATCGCAATGCTTTTTCTAAAAATGAAGCCATTATAAGACTCAGTTCCCATCACACAATGCAACACAAACCGGAGGATAGAGTTTTTACCTTATAACGGCCAAAATATGCTTGATACGAATAAAATAAAAGCATTTGATATTATTGCTAGTGTTTATATGTTTTAAAAACAATTTCAAATCATAACTGTTAATCATAGACGTCATTAATGCCCCATACTACTATGTCGCCATATATAGGTATACAATCAAAACCGCACAGTCACATATTTGGATATTGGATTTCTGTCATGAACCAAGGCAAAAGTTAGTCCTTACCGAATTCGAGACGCTCTAGCCCGCCCCTTAGGCACAGCCGCAACCGTACCTTGGATCGTCAGGGTCGGTCCACACGAAGTGGATTATAATCCCTGAACAATGCGTTTCTCCGCCCTTTGGGGCGTAAATGAGCCAACAAATGACTCCATCGGACTTGGATCGTCCGATCTAACCGAGGTGCCTCGCAACAGCAACAACCACATAAGTCAAACTCGTCAGGGCGTGTAAAACCACTGACGCCACTTTTAGCTAGAAAGAAAACGCACGTCCCCCCTGAGGTCCTGCTCCCGTTTCTGGTTCATACCGGGTTGTGAGGCTCGAGAATTCATGTTATACACAAATCTACGCCACACAGGCGGTGCTTTGATCATCACCACAAGACTTTGATTTTCAACAGAAGCCCTGATCATTTGCCACTTAGGCATGCCACACTAGCAATTCATGCCATGCGACTGATGTCCATCGATGTACAACCTCTAAGCTCGTGCGTTTTAGAGAAGGGCGTTAAGCAAAAGAATAAATTCTTCGACGCCAAACAGATATATATTTAACAAAGATCAATCAACACAGAATAAAATCCAATGTCAGACACAAAGTCCATTTACAAGTCCGTTCTGGGTCTGAACGAAACCAGAGGCTCTAAATACCTCGCAAACCCATCGACCACCACGTACTTCCGGATGATCACCACTCATTATCCATATTTCGGGATGCCTCCCAATTAGGACCTCGGTTACCATCCAAACGAGGTGAAGATCTCCGGTCTTCGACCACCGTCTTTATCTTCGATTTCTTATCGTCGATTCAGTTATTCAGAATGGGATAAACCCGGTCTTTCTGAGCAACTCGCGTATATAATAAATAAGTGCAACACTAACATACACACTCATCATTTCAATTCATTAGTCACTAACTGTTAATCAGTAAGAGAATGATTTCCCAAATATTAACCCCGAAGGCCGAAACCAACATCAGATCAACACCCAGGAAACCATTTGACTTAGCCAACCTTCAGTTAATTTCTAAATCACATCCATATCGTTTATAATATTTTCTAATGATTTATCACTATTTTTATTTATTTTAAAATAGCCAATTTATTCAAAACGACTCTTCGGCCATAACGCGGCCGTGGCGCTGTTTTTCTTCATATTTGATTTACACATATCTGAAAATCTAACCGTTGGATCTTCATAAAATTTACATCATTAGAAAGATCTTTTCAAAACGAATCCAACGATTCCAGTTTCGGGAGAATCCGACGGTCGGGTCTCCCGGTACAATCGTTTGAAATTTCGATTTCAAAATATGAACTACAGCGTCGTTATTCGATTAAATATAATTATGTATATATATATATATATATAATCAATTCTGGCGCTGTTTTTCTTCAGATTTGAATTAAACATTCCAGACAATCCAACGGTTGTGATTTCAGGAAAATCCGATGGTCAGATCTCCCGTACTAATCGTTTGAAATCACGGTTTCAAAATACGAACTACAGCGTTGTTATTCGATATATTTGAATTCTATTCAAATATATATATCGATTCTTCGATTTCAAAGCTACATTCTTTTGATACATTTGATAAAAATGAAATTTTTATCTAACTGTCTTCTATTTCAACACTTCACTATATTTAACAATTCATGTATATAATAAAAATGTGATTTTTATTGTAAAACAATTCATTTCAAAACACTACTATTTCATATAGTTAATATAGGTGATAAAAATAGGATTTTTATTATAATACAATTTATTTCAAAAATATGAATACCATTCAACACATGAATTTCAATTCAAAGAATGAATATCGATTCAACACATGACGGTTTTCAATAGTTTATATATATAGATAAAAATGTGATTTTTATATTTTAAAACACGAATACCATTCAACACATGAATTTCAATTCAACGAATGTATATCGATTCAACACATGAAGGTTACACATGAAGGTTTTCTATAGTTTATATATATAGATAAAAATGTGATTAATATATTTTAAAACACAAATACCATTCAACACATGAATTTCAATTCAACGAATGAATATCGATTAAATACATGAAGGTTTTTTATACAACGAATAAATATAGTTTCAACAAATGAAAATAATTCAAACACATGAATATTATTCAAAATTTCGGCAGCATAACGACAGGGTAGTTAAAACCGGGACCGTCCCTAGTACGGCTCCTCACTCTACCTTAAAACCTCACGGTTTTTGACAATGGGGATCATGCATCTAGTTCGCACGCAGGCGGCATGTATATATTTATTTCCACAAACTAATCCTATGTGGTTTCAACCAAATATTTCTCAACCACAATCAATCAATATCAACCACAAACAATCCCAAACAACCATTCGCTATCAATCAAATTTCACACCAATCACAACCAATAAATATCGTCCATGGTTTGGGGAAGAGGGGCGTGTATATATGTATACATATATTTATTTATTTATTTATTTATTTATATATAGCAATTGACTTCTATTTCAACACATATATAATTTTTACAACGCATATATAACTTATACATCGAATGTACAACTTATACAACGCTTATACATGAGGTGTACAACGCTTATAAAACCCATACATCGACTATATAATTTATACATCATCGTTTTCCATATCCTTTATAAATTAGAAATCTCACATTGGGTTCCACTCCACCAAAAATAGCAGAAGGCTCAGAAAAATATGTGGTATCTTCTAGAATGCAGAAGACGTCCACACGGTCACGATGCTTCCTGTTTCATCGAATTTTGTCAAGAATAGAAAAAGATATGATTTTTCAAAGTTTGGAACGGTTTTAAACTATTAAAAACAGTTTTAAATTAAACAGCCGCATACCTCAATTTTTCTTCAAAACTAGGTTGGAGAAATTCGCGAAATCCGGGAAGAACTGGGATGATCGTTGGCTACAGCGTCATAGAGGGAGGTGAGGGCTTTCGGTCGATGGCGGTTTGAGGGTGAACGGTGGTCGGATCTGTCGTCGGCGACGCCAAGAAGATCGGAACATTGGAGGGCCGATTCCGGCGATGGGGGCGTCGGTCGGGGTCGTGGTTGGGTCGGATTGGAAGAGGAGGAAGCGGTGTTTCGAGTGGTGGCGGCGGCGAAGGCTGGAGTGCTTGTAGCGGCGGCGGCGGTGGAGAGAAGGAAAGAAGTGGGAGCGCCGTTCGTTCGGGGAGAGAGAAAGGTTTTTTTTTTAAATTACGATTGGTCGGGGGAGTTTTAAAGGGGTTTCCCGAAACGACCACCAATCTAAACCCAAGGACTGTCGTCCCTAGCGTTTTACCCCCATTCCGAACACAATGTGATATGTTTCGTAGGCCCACTCGACTGTTTCAGTCAGTTTTCCTTCAAATTAAAATATATAACATTCAATATTCAATTTGAACGTACATTTCAATTTGCCCGGGCCACAAACTAATTCGAAAAATTCCAGAAAAATAAATCTAGCTATGTTTTGACGATACAGTCCCAAAAAAACTAGTTTCGTCGAATTCTGAGACCGTTTGCAAAAAGGCCCATTTCTGGTCGATCCTATTTAACTGTAATTGACCAAAACACATTTTCCTTTGCCACGCTAACATACTAGCTTCAAAAATTATGAAATTTGAAACCTAGCCATAACTTCACATCCCGGATCCAACAAAAGTGGTTTCGTCGAATTCCGAGGTCGTAGTCAAAATGGCCAATTTCACGGGCTATATAAATTCCATAGCGACCTTTCTGAAAATTCACATGGCCATAACTTTTGCTTTCCGTTATGAAAATTCGATTTTTCAGATTTGTTAGAAAGGTATTCATTAACATATTTAAATATTTTTTGTTTCGCTCAAATCCGCTTTGTTTTGCACCCGGTACAGTCCGACAAAGTTTGAATTCAATTTTTGAAACTGCAGCGCCATTTCAGGCCTTGTTTATAATTAGAATTAATTATATTCGTTTTCAATTGTCGATTCAAACTCCGTTTTCATTGCTATTATTTAAAATATTTATTTTAAATATTTAAAATCCATAATTTTAGCCAATTTAAAAAATTTAAATTGGTTTAGATTTTCTGGGTCGTTATACTTTCTTTTAAATGTTCGCATTCATTTCTTCACATTTCATGTATTGCATGTTATTTCTTTTATTAATCTTTTTCTTTATTTCACTTCATGAGCTTATTACATACAATTTAATTGTCGTTATTTAATTTTTCTCTTAAATAAATCGATGCATAAAATATATATACATATTTCCATGTTTTTAATTTCATTAAAAATGCTGGGCGTTTCAATACCCCTATTTTATAATAACTGTGAAGGGTTGGGTTTTACAGCACACAATCCAAACGATGCATCATCTTTCATATTTTTCGATCTAACCCTACTATTCCGAAACTACCCCAATTCTCTTAATACTTCAAATCATCTCTTCTTTTTAATCCTACCCCTAATTCTCTTAATAGCCCTTCCTTCCAATAATTACCCCTATTTTTTAACTAATGTGAAGGACTGGTTTTTGCAACACGCAATCCAAATGATTCATCATCATTCATATTTGTCAATCTACACCTACTATGCTTGAACTGCACATACTTCTCCTTATACTTCAAAATAGCCCTTCTTTTTATTCCTACCCCTAATTCTCAAAATATCCATTACTTCCAAAAATTACCCCTATTTTTTAACAACTGTGAAGGGATGATTTTTGCAGCACCCAATCCAAGTGATTCATCAACTTTAATATTTGTCGATCCAAATCGAAATGATTCATCATCTTTCATATTTGTCAATCTGCCCCTGCTATGGTTAAACTAACCATATTTCTCTTAATACTTTAAAACAACCCTTCTTTTTAACTTTACCCCTAATTCTCTAAATAGCCCCTACTTCCAACAATTTCGCCTATCTTTTTACTACTGTGAAGGGTTGATTTTTGCAGCAACCGATCCAAGCGATTCATAATCTTTCATATTTGTCGATCTACCCCTACCATGCTTAAACTACCCCTACCTCTCTTAATACTTCAAAACAGTCCTTGTTTTTAATCCTACCCCTAATTCTCTAAATAGCCCTTACTTCCAACAATTACGCCTATCTTTTTACTACTATGAAGGGTTGGTTTTTGCAACACCCAATCCAAACGATTCATAATCTTTCATATTTGTCGACCTACCCCTACTATGCTTAAACAACGCCTACTTCTCTTAATTCTTCAAAACGGCCTTTTTATTTAATCCTACCCCTAATTCTCTAAATAGTTATTACTTCCAACAATTACCCTTATTTTTTAACTACTGTGAAGGGTTGGTTTTTGCAGCACCCAATCCCAACGATACAACATCTTTCATATTTGTTGATCTACCCTACTATGCTTAAACTACCCCTACATCTCTTAATACATCAAAACGGCTATTCTTTTTAATCCTACCCATATTCTCTAAATAGCCCTTACTGTGACACCCCGTATGTTTACATTTTAAAAAGCAAGAAATTTACATACGTATACGATGATACGCAAAGCATATAAACCAGTAAAGCATGAAGATAAAAGATGTTCTGTTTATACTTCTAGAATTAAGGTAAACGGGATTCAACATTGCGTTCGTCTCGGAAAAATACGCGAAATAGAGTCCGAGTTTTCGAGAATCGGAGTCCGTATGACCCGTTAAAGGCCCAAAGAAGATTTCTGAAAATTTGAAATTCGGAAATCAGTTTGAAAATCCAGATCTGGGGGTAGGCGGGAATTTTCCCCGCCTAGGCCATGTCGACAGGGCTGTCGACAGGCCTGTCGACTTGGGCCAAGACCAAGTCGACAGCCCTGTCGACATGCCTGTCGACAGGGTGTGGCCGGGGCAATTTGCCTGGCGCACCTGTTTGTCTCACCTGGTCTTGTGCATAGCCTGATTCTGGAAGCTTCCGAGATCTGATGGTCCTAATCTATCCTAGATCTAATCCTATGGCCTAAAACACCCCTAATCTCTATAAAAACACCCCTAAGCCCCCCCAAAACCCTCATAACTCACCCTCTCCACGAAGTGCTGCCCAAATGCCAAGTGATCATGGCCTCCATTCCCTTTTCCTAAAGCCTAAGCACTCAAATCGGGTTCAAATCAAGTAGTGCAAGCTAGCTACACCAAATGGAAGGAAGATCATCGTTGCTATGCGGGTTTCATGACGATTCTTCAACAAAGGAGGCACCTTTCTTAGCCAAGATGATTCATGCCTCTTTCCCTAGGCCTAACTAGGTAAGTTCTAGCTACTTTTAGATGGAAACGGTAGTTTTGATAATGGCATGGGGTAAAATGAGGCTAAACATGATTATGCGAACCCATATGAACCTTACCTTGCCACTTGTGTTCATGTTTATGGTTTTAGGCTATGGGAGTGACTTAATCATGCCTCTCATGCTATGCATAACCTAGTTTAACTCGCAAGTTTGGATCTTTATGCATGAAATGCTAGCATGAACCTTTAGGGACCATTTTTACTAGTGAAACATTGGCTAAGATTCGGTTTTGGGCTTATGCATGCTTATGAACCCAAACCCCTAATGTTAACATGCAAGTTTGTGGCCAAATCCTTTATGACATTATGCATACTTATGGCCCATTTCCTTTTCCTCTCATGTTATGCATGCTTGTGGCCAAACCATTATGAACCTATGCATGTTTTGAGCCAAACTCTCATGATACTATGCATGTTTGGGGTCATTGTGTAGCATAATATCTCTACGATGTCACTCGTCCATTCTTGCGTTGGAACACGATTTGGGTTGAGGTTAGACAAGCGTGAATATAGCATGAAAAACTTAACTCGAAGTTGCATGAGAACATGATAGGCGAGCTAAACTTGGCATGAACCATAATTTGGGTAAAGGGGTATAAACGTGATAACATGTGACGTTAAATATGACATGTGAATACTTGAAAACATAACTTGTAATGTATCATGGAAGTTGACATGTAAGTATGCATAAAAACGTAAGCTTGGGAATTTACCTATTAAGTTAGGTCTACCCATTGGGAATTTACCTATTAAGTTAGGTCTACCCAATTGCTTGAAAACTTAACTATGAACATGATACTAGACTAAACATGAAAGTGGCCAACTCGAGGTTGGGTTGAGTTTGCAACGTAAAACTACCCGGAACCGACCAGCCTAACTAGTAGTTGCAAACAATAGGACTCAATGTGAGAAGTTGGTCATGTTGTGCTTGAACCCGAGGTTAGACCAAGTTGTGGTGTAAATCTACCCGGACCCGCCCGGCTTAACTAGTAACCACAACAAAGTCTAATGTGAGAGGTTGGGGTGCATTAAATAATTAATGCCACATAATAGGGTTAAGTTAGTTTGATTAATGAGGCTTAAGCAAACATGATATGGACAAATGGGTTAAGTAATTTGATTAGGCTAATGATACTTAACAAAACATAATAAGCTTGGGTAGGTTAAGTAACTTGATTTGCCTAATGACGCTTGACCGATTTGACTTGGTAATTTGATAGGGTCAAGTTAATTTATATAATTAACCAATCTAAAATGATAATTAGACGAGGTTAAGTTATGGATTGCTTGATATACTTAGCCAGCTTGACACATGGTTTGTAGGGTTAAGTCTTGGACTTGGATACTTAGCCAATTTTGACATGGTTGGTAGACGGGCTAAGTTATGAACTTAAGTGACACTTAACCCATTAGATAAACCCTAATTCGGAGGATTAGGAGAATAACCATAGTTAACAAGGGTAATGGAAATAAGGCTAAGTGGTAAACCTTAGTTAAAGGAAACTAAGTAATAATTCTTATTCAAGGAAATCTGGACCACTTCTTAGACAGATTAGTAACCCGATACGTTAGGTCAACGTTTAAGTATGCGTGGAGGAGCAGGCTATCTGATTTAGATAAAGGCTCCAACAAACTGGGCAACGAAGCAGCGGCTTCGGGGAACGTGAGGATATTCTTGGGATCCCTCCGTGAGCTGCCTGGTCATTATACTAGGCTCACGGGAGGTTGAGGTCTGCGGTAGAAGAACCAAGAATATGCCTTGGTTGCTATGCGAGCGACCTAAAGACTGGGGTGGATAGCAGTGAGTCGATGAATACATAAGGTGCCCGAGATAGCAAGTTCGTCGATCATCTACCATCTTGAGTCAAGCGTATACGTACGGAAAGGCAGGGAACACCCAACAGACCATAATTGCTATCTAATTATGGGTGAGGTAGGCCGTAGGATGTGGGCTGGCCGGAGTGTAGTTCTCATGCAAGATTTTCTCTTGTGTTGCCTTTCACTAGTTGAGGGAGGGGTCTCGTGGGACCATAGCCACGTGTAGAAAAGCAGACCTTAGTATCTGCATCGGCAGATAAATCTAAAGCTCCCGACCGAGTCCTGTGTTTCTTGGTTTGCCCTGTGACTGGACTCGGGTGGCACGATGTGTTACATGTGCGTATAGTAATAGAAAACGATTCACGATGGATGCGGGGGAAAAAGGGCGCGGTTGAGGGTTAGCGTAATCCCTAGTGGCCTAGGTGGTTTAACCCAAACCGAAATACGAAAGCGTGCAATAGGTAAGCGTAATCCCTAGTGGTGCTAGGTGGCGTAGGTCCTAGTAGTTCAAACGATGATTCATATGGATGAGCCTAGCTAGAATAAGGGTGACTGTCCAAACGATTCCAAGGATAATACGACATGAGGAAGCCCATACGAAGTACGGCAAAGGACTGAACCTATATACATGGAAAGAAACATATGACTTGAGTAACCTATATACATGCGATATATTAGGTTGACATGGACCATTACACGACTCTGAGTAAGGGACATTCCTGGTTAACACATAACAAGGCCGGGATACTAGGGCGGAGGGTGTAGAGCAGATATATGTGTTAGAACTAGGAAGAATATACATAATAGATACCGGGGAATGTTAGACGGGGCAGATACCTTGGGATAATGTACTCGATAGAGGTCTAGTGATGTGATACCTTGGCTTATCATAACACCATAGTCGTCATGATACCTCAGTTCACCTTGCCACAGGAGTCAACCGGCTACCCTGGCTTAGTTTATCTATCTTGTAGTTATCCTTATGTTTACTTTCAGTTTATGCATGTCATGTTACCTTTACCTGTTTTTATACTGGAAGTAGATAGGACTTACTCAGTCTTTTTGACTGACCCGTTTTGTTTCGCCTCTTTTCTTCCGTTCCCCCCCCAGGTTACAGGGAGGAAACAATGCTGTTTGGTTCGGACTTCTTCTGTTTGAAGGTCATCATGGATGGCTTGGACTTTCTTGGCTATGGCTACTTTACTGTTTTATTTGGGGAATAATTTATTAAAATGTCTTTATGCTTCTCTGCTATTGCAAGACAGGTTTTGATGTACTCTGATGAAAAAGGTTTTAGACCTTATTTATCCATGTTTATGAAAGTTTGATTTTACTTCCGCTATTTATATATGTTCTGTCTTGTGATATTTCTGTGCACGTTTACCAATAATGCCCCTCTAAAGCTAGTGCATTCCCTTGCGAGTGACCCTAGCGGAGGCGGGGTGTTACATTTGGTATCAGAGCAGAAGGTTACCAGGCTGGGCAAAAGTTTTTAAAGACCTTCTGAAAATTATTTGAAAAACTGTTTACAAAGAAGCATTTTTCAAGAAAAACTTTGTTTTAGAAGTTATTCCCCAAAAGCCATTAGCAATGTCCTTGTTTTATTAGTTGAATCCTCTTTTCCCTTCTCTCTCCCATCGATAGTCACGTTGGCTTTGGTTACAAGTAGTTTGAGTTAGGAAAGTGTTTTCTTTATGATCGGGGAATAGTTCTCGAGGAAATGGAGTTGAGTCAGGAGGAAGTAAGGAAATGGAAGGATGGCAGGGCAAGAAAAAAAAAAAGGGGGAGCCAGTCGACAGGGCGGTCGACATGCCCCCCCATGTCGACAGGGCTGTCGACACGACGCGCCTGCAGGGAAAAAAAAATATAATAGCCCGAAGGCCGAGAGCTTCAGCTCATAACCCCAATTCTCTTCTCCTTTCCTCCCAGCCAAAACCGAAAATTCCCCAACTCCACCACCTCCCATCACCTCGTTTCTCCACCGTTCTTCATAAAATTAAACTTATATCGAAGCTAGAGACCCTCTCCATCCGGATCTATAGTTCCCCTCTTCCAATTCGTGCTTAAATCGCCATGGCCAATCAACCCAATCCCTACGAGCTTTACCCTCAACTAACCGCGCAAGATGTTGAGTGGTGTGACGAGCAACCAGGGATAATTGAGCACTACATGCAGCTTGCCACTAGGAATTTGCTTCTAGGCCGACCGGTGAGGTTTGCGGATTTTGCGGGAACCGCCGTGGAAAGCTTGTTTGTTAATGCGGGTCTTATTCATATTCTGGATACGCACACAGCCGAGAGGAGAGGCTACAAGCGTATGGTAAGACTTTTTGATGCTCGTTTGCAAATTGATGTGGATGATAATGGGTTGATAACTTATGGTTCATGGGTTAAGGGTACCCATATATTTATGAATGAGGTCCAATTTGGGGAAATTTTGAATATCCGGGGTACGGGACTTGATATAAACGACCTGGAGATGGATGATTTGAATGTGTGGGGAAGGATTTTTTTAATGGACTGGATAGGCAATGGGATAGTACACATTTGCGCCCCCTAGCTAGGTTTGTGATCATGATATTGCAATATAATATTGCGGGGCAAAATCATGGGTTTGACAGAGTCCCAGTAGTTGTTAAGGCCGCTACTTATGCTATTTTTGGGGGCATACAAATAAACTGGGCGAGAACCATCTTACAGCAGTACCAGATCTTTAGGGGAGCAAGGCACTCCAATATTTGTTTTGGGAACTTATGGACCATAGTTTTCCGCTGGTTTGGGGTGGATTTGCATGATGAGGATTATGTGACACTTTCTAACCATCCCTCTGTTATCATTACTGAAGCTGCACTAGGAAGAATGAGTATAAATATGCATGAGCTGCAAGAGGAGCCACAACCTATGGAGCATGAGGGATTGGATGAGGAAGAGGATGAGGGTGAAGAGGAGGAGGAGGAGGAGCAAGAGGAGGAGCCACATAATGGCCAGTTTGGACAGTTTGAGGAGCCCCATCAGGCACCACAGCACGAGGGTGGGCAGGCTGGGGATGGAGCCTGGCCTTATCAGGCCCCGGCACAGGGGGCTCCGGACACAGGTGCCTGGGATCCATGGGCTACTAGGGATCCAGACTGGAAGACCGAGCTGAGATATATTTCACAGCAGCAGGCTCGCTTGATAAGGAGCCACCAGGATATTATGAGGTCACAACAGCAGACACTGGAGTCACAGGTAGCCATGGCTCAGACACAGCAGCAGATGCTTCAGGATATGAGTTCCTCTTATGACCAGTTGGGGGCTGGGATGCAAGACCTACAGTTAGAGCTTAGGCAAGGGAACCGACGGCAGGAAGAGAGGCTTGATAGCTTAGAGGAGCTCATCCGTAGCTATTTCCATCAGGATTGACCTCTATCAGTTATCCGTAGGATAGTATTTTATTTTCAGTATTGTTTAGCTGTTCCTTTTGTTGTCTAGTTGTAACGATGTACTAAAACTATCTTAATTAAGTTTGTACGTTGTTTGTTTACGCAATTTGTTGTGTCTAATGTAATTATGAAATATTGAACGATAATGTCAGATAACGAAGAACAATGAAAACAACAAAACGGGATATCTCTCCGTTACACAAAAATTTAGAAAATTAGATTTTTCTAAATTAATAATGGATGGTAGGATTCTGGATGCTCAAAATTGGATGAACTTCACTCTTATTTTATAAGGGTGTGGGAAAATTTGGATGAAATTACTTTTTCAAATTTTTGCATTCATATAGAACTGCAAGTATATTTAGGATGAGAGCATCATGGTTTAAAAAAGAAATTTTTAAGAAATTGCATTCATGTAGGTGGTACCACAAGTTAGGCATACATATTTTTCTACGATGTGATTCACTTTTGCACATGTGCACCTGTTTGCAACAATTGGCTGAACACTTCTGGATGCTAATATGGGGACATAAATCCTACTACTATTGAATTTCGGGGACGAAATTCTTTAAGGGTGGGAGGATGTGACACCCCGTATGTTTACATTTTAAAAAGTAAGAAATTTACATACGTATACGATGATACGCAAAGCATATAAACCAGTAAAGCATGAAGATAAAAGATGTTCTGTTTATACTTCTAGAATTAAGGTAAATGGGATTCAACATTGCGTTCGTCTCGGAAAAATACGCGAAATAGAGTCCGAGTTTTTGAGAATCGGAGTCCATATGACCCGTTAAAGGCCCAAAGAAGATTTCTGAAAATTTGAAATTCGGAAATCAGTTTGAAAATCCAGATCTGGGGGTAGGCGGGAATTTTCCCCGCCTAGGCCATGTCGACAGGGCTGTCGACAGGCCTGTCGACTTGGGCCAAGACCAAGTCGACAGCCCTGTCGACATGCCTGTCGACAGGGTGTGGCCGGGGCAATTTGCCTGGCGCACCTGTTTGTCTCACCTGGTCTTGTGCATAGCCTGATTCTGGAAGCTTCCGAGATCTGATGGTCCTAATCTATCCTAGATCTAATCCTATGGCCTAAAACACCCCTAATCTCTATAAAAACACCCCTAAGCCCCCCCAAAACCCTCATAACTCACCCTCTCCACGAAGTGCTGCCCAAATGCCAAGTGATCATGGCCTCCATTCCCTTTTCCTAAAGCCTAAGCACTCAAATCGGGTTCAAATCAAGTAGTGCAAGCTAGCTACACCAAATGGAAGGAAGATCATTGTTGCTATGCGGGTTTCATGACGATTCTTCAACAAAGGAGGCACCTTTCTTAGCCAAGATGATTCATGCCTCTTTCCCTAGGCCTAACTAGGTAAGTTCTAGCTACTTTTAGATGGAAACGTTAGTTTTGATAATGACATGGGGTAAAATGAGGCTAAACATGATTATGCGAACCCATATGAACCTTACCTTGCCTCTTGTGTTCATGTTTATGGTTTAAGGCTATGGGAGTGACTTAATCATGCCTCTCATGCTATGCATAACCTAGTTTAACTTGCAAGTTTGGATCTTTATGCATGAAATGCTAGCATGAACCTTTAGGGACCATTTTTACTAGTGAAACATTGGCTAAGATTCGGTTTTGGGCTTATGCATGCTTATGAACCCAAACCCCTAATGTTAACATGCAAGTTTGTGGCCAAATCCTTTATGACATTATGCATACTTATGGCCCATTTCCTTTTCCTCTCATGTTATGCATGCTTGTGGCCAAACCATTATGAACCTATGCATGTTTTGAGCCAAACTCTCATGATACTATGCATGTTTGGGGTCATTGTGTAGAATGGTATCTCTACGATGTCACTCGTCCATTCTTGCGTTGGAACACGATTTGGGTTGAGGTTAGACAAGCGTGAATATAGCATGAAAAACTTAACTCGAAGTTGCATGAGAACATGATAGGCGAGCTAAACTTGGCATGAACCATAATTTGGGTAAAGGGGTATAAACGTGATAACATGTGACGTTAAATATGACATGTGAATACTTGAAAACATAACTTGTAATGTAACATGGAAGTTGACATGTAAGTATGCATAAAAACGTAAGCTTGAGAATTTACCTATTAAGTTAGGTCTACCCATTGGGAATTTACCTATTAAGTTAGGTCTACCCAATTGCTTGAAAACTTAACTATGAACATGATACTAGACTAAACATGAAAGTGGCCAACTCGAGGTTGGGTTGAGTTTGCAACGTAAAACTACCCGGAACCGACCGGCCTAACTAGTAGTTGCAAACAATAGGACTCAATGTGAGAAGTTGGTCATGTTGTGCTTGAACCCGAGGTTAGACCAAGTTGTGGTGTAAATCTACCCGGACCCGCCCGGCTTAACTAGTAACCACAACAAAGTCTAATGTGAGAGGTTGGGGTGCATTAAATAATTAATGCCACATAATAGGGTTAAGTTAATTTGATTAATGAGGCTTAACCAAATATGATACGGACAAATGGGTTAAGTAATTTGATTAGGCTAATGATACTTAACAAAACATAATAAGCTTGGGTAGGTTAAGTAACTTGATTTGCCTAATGACGCTTGACCGATTTGACTCGGTAATTTGACAGGGTCAAGTTAATGTATATAATTAACCAATCTAAAATTATAATTATACGAGGTTAAGTTATGGATTGCTTGATATACTTAGCCTGCTTGACACATGGTTTGTAGGGTTAAGTCTTGGACTTGGATACTTAGCCAATTTTGACATGGTTGGTAGACGGGCTAAGTTATGAACTTAAGTGACACTTAACCCATTAGATAAACCCTAATTCGGAGGATTAGGAGAATAACCATAGTTAACAAGGGTAATGGAAATAAGGCTAAGTGGTAAACCTTAGTTAAAGGAAACTAAGTAATAATTCTTAGTCAAGGAAATCTGGACCACTTCTTAGACAGATTAGTAATCCGATACGTTAGGTCAACGTTTAAGTATGCGTTGAGGAGCAGGCTATCTGATTTAGATAAAGGCTCCAACAAACTGGGCAACGAAGCAGCGGCTTCGGGGAACGTGAGGATATTCTTGGGATCCCTCCGTGAGCTGCCAGGTCATTATACTAGGCTCACGGGAGGTTGAGGTCTGCGGTAGAAGAACCAAGAATATGCCTTGGTTGCTATGCGAGCGACCTAAAGACTGGGGTGGATAGCAGTGAGTCGACGAATACATAAGGTGCCCGAGATAGCAAGTTCGTCGATCATCTACCATCTTGAGTCAAGCGTATACGTACGGAAAGGCAGGGAACACCCAACAGACCATAATTGCTATCTAATTATGGGTGAGGTAGGTCGTAGGATGTGGGCTGGCCGGAGTGTAGTTCTCATGCAAGATTTTCTCTTGTGTTGCCTTTCACTAGTTGAGGGAGGGGTCTCGTGGGACCATAGCCACGTGTAGAAAAGCAGACCTTAGTATCTGCATCGGCAGATAAATCTAAAGCTCCCGACCGAGTCCTGTGTTTCTTGGTTTGCCCTGTGACTGGACTTGGGTGGCACGATGTGTTACATGTGCGTACAGTAATAGAAAACGATTCACGATGGATGCAGGGGAAAAAGGGCGCGGTTGAGGGTTAGCGTAATCCCTAGTGGCCTAGGTGGTTTAACCCAAACCGAAATACGAAAGCGTGCAATAGGTAAGCGTAATCCCTAGTGGTGCTAGGTGGCGTAGGTCCTAGTAGTTCAAACGATGATTCATATGGAAGAGCCTAGCTAGAATAAGGGTGACTGTCCAAACGATTCCAAGGATAATACGACATGAGGAAGCCCGTACGAAGTACGGCAAAGGACTGAACCTATATACATGGAAAGAAACATATGACTTGAGTAACCTATATACATGCGATATATTAGGTTGACATGGACCATTACACGACTCTGAGTAAGGGACATTCCTGGTTAACACATAACAAGGCCGGGATACTAGGGCGGAGGGTGTAGAGCAGATATATGTGTTAGAACTAGGAAGAATATACATAATAGATACCGGGGAATGTTAGACGGGGCAGATACCTTGGGATAATGTACTCGATAGAGGTCTAGTGATGTGATACCTTGGCTTATCATAACACCATAGTCGTCATGATACCTAAGTTCACCTTGCCACAGGAGTCAACCGGCTACCCTGGCTTAGTTTATCTATCTTGTAGTTATCCTTATGTTTACTTTCAGTTTATGCATGTCATGTTACCTTTACCTGTTTTTATACTGGAAGTAGATAGGACTTACTCAGTCTTTTTGACTGACCCGTTTTGTTTCGCCTCTTTTATTCCGTTTCCCCCCAGGTTACAGGGAGGAAACAATGCTGTTTGGTTCGGACTTCTTCTGTTTGAAGGTCATCATGGATGGCTTGGACTTTCTTGGCTATGGCTACTTTACTGTTTTATTTGGGGAATAATTTATTAAAAAGTCTTTATGCTTCTCTGCTATTGCAAGACAGGTTTTGATGTACTCTGATGAAAAAGGCTTTAGACCTTATTTATCCATGTTTATGAAAGTTTGATTTTACTTCCGCTATTTATATATGTTCTGTCTTGTGATATTTCTGTGCACGTTTACCAATAATGCCCCTCTAAAGCTAGTGCATTCCCTTGCGAGTGACCCTAGCGGAGGCGGGGTGTTACACTTACTTCCAACAATCACCCCTATTTTTTAACTTATGTGAAGGGTTGGTTTTTACAACACCGAATCCAAATGATTCATCATATTTCATATTTGTCGATCAAATCCAAATTATTCATCATCTTTCATACTTGTCGATCTACCCGTACTATGCTAAAACAACCCATACTTCACTTAGTACTTCAAAACAACCATTCTTCTTAACCCTACCTCTAATTCTCTAAATAATCCTTACTTCCAATAATTACGCGTATCTTTTTACTACTGTGAAGGGTTGGTTATTGCAACAACCAATCCAAACGACTCATAATCTTTCATATTTGTTGATCTACCCCTACTATGCTTAAACTACCCATACTTCTCTTAATATGTCAAAACATTCCTTCTTTTTAATCCTACTCCTAATTCTCTAAATAACCCTTACTTCAAACAATTACGCCTATCTTTTTACTACTGTGAAGGGTTGGTTTTTGCAGCACCCAATCCAAACGATTCTTAATCTATCATATTTGTCGATATAACTCTGCTATGCTTAAACTACCCCTTCTCTTAATACTTCAAAACAACGCTTCTGTTTAATCCTACCCTTAATTCTCTATATACCCATTAGTTCCTATAATTACCCCTATTTTTTAACTACTATGAAGGTTTGGTTTTTGCAGCACCCAATCCAAACAATTTATCATCTTTCATATTTGTCGATCTACCCCTACGACGCTTAAACTACTCCTACTTCTCTTAATACTTCAAAATGGTCCTTCCTTTTAGCGGTGAGCGTTTGGTTGGTTCGGTTTATCCGATGATGAAAATTGTCAAACCAAACTAAAACCGATAAAAATAAAAACCAAACCAAACCAAACCAATTAAATTTGGTTGGTTCGGTTGGTTATCCGATTTAACCGAACTAAAAATATTTTAGACCTTATGATTGTAATATTAAATATAATTTGAAATAAATCATAAGTATATAATAAGAGTATTATTATTTATGATTCTTATGTTTTCTAAAAGTAATTTTGACACATGCATTATGATTAAAATTTACTTGAAGAACTAATCTAACTTAAAATATTTATAATAATATTGATAATTTTCAAAAATATAATAAAAGTTTGGTTAATTTGGTTAAACCGATAACCAAACTAAATATTTTTCTGAACCGATTACAAACCGATTTAATTTCAAAACCAAACCAAACCGACCAAAATAAATTGGTTCGGTTGGTTTATTTGGTTTAACCAAATAATGCTCACCCCTATTACATGGAATGATCTGTTCTCCTACTAGTATCCCAACTAGTGTCCTGTGAAAGAAGGATCCGTACCCACTACTAGAGTCCCAACTAGTAGCCCGTGTTATATAATAATTACAACGTGATCCCAATCCCCACAATTATGGTAGCCTTCAGGTGTACATCGATTTTGAGGATTCCACCTCGATCACACCAATGCCATGTATATATTCGATGCACCCTTACTACCTTATCGATCGGCTCCCTACTTGACCAATTCTCGTTTGTGTCACGCGGCCCCCTACTTGTAGATACCTGTGCTGGTCCCACCATGGGGTGTATCAAGTCCCATGGTGGCAACCCTGACACAATCAAGATGCACAGCTTTATACCTACTATGCCCAATGGATAAATTTTCTGCGTCGAAGTGTGTGCACGCCCGCACTCCTTTAGATCCTGCACTGCTGCACCAACCGCCGATAATTTGACCTCATATAATCAGCCCAGTAATCGTGCCCCACCCTGCCTAGCTCAAGGTTCTGTTGATACCTAATGTGGGTTACTGCTGAAATGGGTCCCCGTTACTAGTTTTTTCTAATGGTTAAGTCTGTGGGCCTATATTCTCTGATATTACCCACCAATCCTGATGTGTACTTAACCCCGCTACTGATTCAAGCATGTGTATTTAATGGTTAAGTGTATGTGGGCCTATATCTACTAATATTATCCACCAACCCGATATGTACTTAACCCTTCTACTCGTTATGTTACCATGGTTAAGTGGTTGCCTTAGTTAACTTAACCTTTCTCGCTTATTATGTTTGATTGCTTATGTGTGGTTTATTAACTTAACCCCGTTCGTCTATCTGGTTACATTGGTTAAGAATTTTCTTGTTAACTTAACCCCTTGTGTTACTTAACCCTACCACGCATCACATCAGATTGGTTAAATGCATGTTAACTTAACCCCATCCACTAGTCATATTATAATGGTTAAGTGTTATCAACTTATTCATGTTAACTTAGCCCACCCGCTTGTCCTGTTATGTTGGTTAAGTGTTACTACTTAACCGCAACCACTTGTCTAATTAACCCATTGTATTAGTTAAGTGTTCTCATTAACTTAACCTCACTCTCTAGTCCAGTTTAATCATGTTATAATGGTTAAACATTTGCTTCACCTTACCCACTCCCGTAGTCAACATATTAAATTGGTTAAGTGTCCAGATTAACCTAACCCTACTCACCAATTTAGTTAACATGTTGAAATTGGTTAAGTGTTCTAGTTAACTTAACCCTACTCACTAATTTAGTTAACATGTTGAAATTGGTTATGTGTTCTAGATAACTTAACCCTACCAACCCTAGCTCAGCTCTAGTTGTCTTATTAGGGCACTAACATCTCACATTAGACAGATATTGTTGTGGCTGCCGGTGTGCCGGTCGGGTCCGGGCAGTCTTACGCCACAACTCAGTCTAACCTCGGGTCTTTAATGGGCCTAATGCTTAGCCTCCCACATTGGATAGGTATTGCTGTGATTACTGGATAGCCGGGCGGGTCCGGGCAGGTTTACATCACAACTCAATCCAACATCGTGCTAAGCATATTCGTATTTTCCAATTTACATTAATTATGTAAATTATTCAAATTCAAATTACTGCCCAATTTGTTTCCAATCAATCTCATTAAATTAGGTATATAATTAATACCATTTTATGCCATAATTCTAAATTACATTTTAATTATGTAAATTGTTCAAATTCAAATTTACTGCCCAATTTGTTTCCAATCAATCTCATTAAATTAGGTATATAATTAATACCATTTTATGTCATAAATCACTTATGTGATAAATGACCAACTTATGGCAAGTTTTCCTATAATTAATCATTTTAACCCACCGTTACCCCGTCTAATATTAGGCTAATTATCTTAGCCTAATTTACTTTCGTATGATATAAAGTTTAGGCTAAAAACTTAGCCTAATTTAATGTACACAAATACACAATCATAAACATGACAAAGGTATAATTTTGGCATTGATGGCATAATTAATGTGAACATAATGGGGTGAACTTGCAAAATGAAATCATGAACATTACAGGGGTGAACTTGCAAAATAGCCATTATGAACATTATAGTGTCATAAGTGTGAACTCGCAATTATAAGCTAATTCAACATATATGTGTATTTTTAACATAGGTCATATTAACATACATACATGAGAATTAGAAATATGAACTAATCAATATACATATGTTAATTTGCAACATAGGCAAATCAACATACGTATATGCGAGTTAGCGACATAGGCTAGTCAACATACACATGCGTTACTTGGTAACATAGACTAAATTGACATACTCACAAGCCAATCACAAATATATGATAAGTGTGGCATAGGTTTTTCCTATACATAAACATGTAGATTTGACAATTTGTCACATGAATCTACAACATAAACTTGCATAATAAACTTATCAATAATTCCCAATTAAGCATGATAATAGAATCAAATCACTGGCATATTATACAACATGACAAACATTGTACTCAATAATTCCCAATCCAACATGATAATAGAATCAAATCACTGGCATAATATTATACAACATAAACAAACATTATAAGCATCGTACTATTTTCATTTGATCGCAAAACATGATTTTAATCTTAATTCACATTCCGCAAATACAGCTAAACTTACATCAATTTCACTTTATTTCATTGCCATATTTTAAATAAATATTTAGATCTGAAAATAACTAGAACTTACAATGCGTAGATCGAGAATTAAGAACAGAGATTGTCATTGAATCTTTATAGTGACGTTGATCTATTCCCTTGAATTGCTGTAGAAAGCATTCACCTTCGATTTAAATCCAATTTGAGTGCATAAGCTCTTGAAGTTGGAGATGGAGGCCATGATCAAGAGAGATTTGGGCAGCACTTCATTGTTAGGATGAGTTGTAGTGAATTAAGCTAGGTCTTTGGGTGTTTTTATAGAAGTAGGAGCTAATTTAGGCCCTTAGATAAACTGTAACACCCCGTATTTACTGAGAATATTAAAAAAATTGGTTAATTATGAAGAAGTTATTAAGCCTTGAAGTTTGTATGCATATGAGAGAAATATATATAGATACATATAAAAATTAAATAAACATACAAAAAAGGTTCAAAACAGCGAATTAGGAGGGGGAATAAACGAACCGGCCCATTTTTGTGGTCGACCCGAGCTCTGCTGGGTCGACTAGTGGTTAATCCAGGGTGTTTGGCTGTCATCCCATGGGTCGATTCGCTCAAATGCAGATTTTGCATTTGAATGGTTCTCATGATTCTGGGTTAATCTAATGGTCCTAAATAACTTCCTACACCTATATATACATCCCTAACCTAAAGTTAAATCTCATATACAATTCTCTAGCTTCCATTGCTCTCTTCCTCTCTAAAAATAAATAAATCAATGGCGTCTCTACTCCGCTGAAACCTAAGCTAGGACTTGTGCTTTTTCTTCCTCCAATTCTGATTAGGATTAAAAGAGAACAGCTACAACACCTTTTTCTTTTAGAATCCAACCAAGGAAAGTGTAGTTATTTTCCGATATAAACTTTAATTATAATTGTGACATGATTGTAAATCTGAATTTGAGATTGCGTATGTTCTGTTCTGATCTATTTTATTCTATATCTCTTTCTTCTTTCTGTTCTATAGCCAGGCTACCCCGAGCCTGCGCCAAATCTCATAAGAGATTAACGCACCAATGTTAAACTTTGGGACAAATAATGAATGATGGCATAATTGGACATGGCTAATCTGTGACTAAAAGGACATAGCTTGTAAACTAGATTTAGATCTGTGCATATTCTGTGAATTGGAAGAAGAGGAACCATTGTATATTAACATGTGACTTGAGACATTGGACATAACGCATATTTTTGAATTAAAGATCTGTTATAATTTAAAGTTCTAAATTGTTGGGCATATTGTTTATATAGAGATTCATGATTTGGGATAAAAAGGGAATATGACTTAGGTGTGAAGATTTATGTTAAGATTTGATAACTATTAAATGTGAATAACACCTAAATGGGAGATTTTTGAATATATGACATGAATTGAAATCGATGGCTATATTTGGTATAATTTATATGTGAATATTTTGTACTAGGCAAGTTTAACTAAATTTGAGACGTGTGTTTTATGGTAAATTATGACCATAATCTGTGCCATGTAAATTCAATGAAAATGTGGGGTATATGATCATAATTTCAATCATGGCAACTATTTAGGCATGCAAACTTAGGTCAAAATTATAATTAGGCAAGATATGTTTATGAAACTTTAAGGAATGATTAAATCTGTTATATGGCCTAATCTGCTAGTTCTGTTATATTGCCTAATTTGCTAGTTCTGTTATATTGCCTAATCTGCCAGATCTGTTATATTGCCTAATCTGCTAGATCTGTTATATTGCCTAATCTGCTAGTTCTGTTATATTGCCTAAACTGCTAATTAGATTGATTTGCCTAATCTGCTAATTAGGTTAATTTTGCCTCATCTGCTAAATCTGTTAAATCGCCTAATCTGCAAGATTTGTAATCTGTTTAATCTGTTAAATGGCGTAATCTATTGGAACTGAAATGCTGAAATTTGAAGTATGTAATCCTGTAGGCTCGATTTAAAATTGAGCAAAACTTGTTAATAGAACCTCGAATAATCTGCTGTAACTTGTAAAGAAGTTAATTTGTTAAAATCTATGAATGAGCACATTTGTTAAACCTAAAACATGGCTAACTCGAGGTTAGAATGAGTTTGCGGCGTAATTCTGCCCGGAACCGCCCGGCACATTCCAGTGGCCGCAAACAATAGGTTCTAATGTGAGAAGTTAGTCATAACGTGCTTAAAACCCGAGGTTAGACTCAGTTTGCAGCAGAAACCTGCCCGGAACCAGCCAGCCTAACCAGTGGCCCCAAACTGTCAGTCTGATGTGAGAGGTCTGAGCATTAATGAAATCTGAGATAAATATGATGTCTAAAACGTGTTGGGTGGATAGGGTTATACCAACTGGACTGATAAATCTAACAAACCCGTTTCGTGAATCTGTAGGCCCAATTACAAAATTAGACAGTCTATAAGTCTGTCAGTACATCAGATCCGTTAGTCCGAAAACTTGTTAACTTGAATGTCTGATCTGTGAACTAGTAAATCTGAACTCTGTATGTCTGAAACCTGTAACAAGTTAATTTGAAATCCGTTAATCTGGGGACACAAGATTAGGAGGGGAAATACTTGGTCATCCGTTGTTTGGGACCCATATTAGTCAGTAACCCTTTCTGGTATCAAAACTTTGACCTAACAGTAGGTATGGTCCGGGCATGCTTACTGAACTAATTATAAGCGGTTCATTCTGATAATGGCGAGGGGTGTTGATGGTGCGTTCCAACTGGGTCATGTGCGTGCATGGATCCCGGTCTACCTCCGAGGATGTAAGACGCCGTGACATCTGTAAATAGGTCTGTGTCATTCAAAGGTTGCCACTTTAGGGAATGATACACCCTTCGGTGGGGCTGGCACAGGGTATTTATGTATTAGGGAGCCGATCGCTTGGGGTAGGGTTTTAGGGTACACTTAGTTCTGTCTGTTTCTGTTGGTACCGTCTGTTTCTATTGGGTGGTAACACTTGTCTATTTCTGCGTGGTACCTTCTGTTCGGGTGGTAAAAGCCCATTTACAAGTGTACACCTAATTGTACATTTTGTTTCCGTAGGGATTAATCTGACTGTTTCTGTTCGGGTGGTAAAGGCCCATTATTAATATTCTTTTTCTGTCTGTTTCTGTTTGGGTGGTAAAGGCCAATTATCAGCATACTGCTTCTGTCTGTTTCTGTTGTGGTGGTAAAGGCCCATTACTAGCATTCTCTTCTATGGAAATTATTCTGTACCCGTTTCTGTTTCAGTTTAGACATTAGGGTGACACCTAATCCTGTTATACTAGTATTAGTGCAGAGAAGTGTAAAGCAATAGCTTATATCATTCTGTTCTTCTGTCATATCTGCTATATCTGTTACAGTTATCTCTCATCCAGTTTTATTTTCATGTCATTTTATTATTATCTGTTCATAACTGAAAATCACTGGACTTGCCAGACTTTTGTCTGACCCTTGTTGTTTCACCTCCTTTCTTCCGTTTCTCCCCCCCCAGGTTTTGTATAAGGGAATACTCTAGCTTGATCCAGATTTCTTCCGCTTGCAGTGCTTAAAGTGTGGCTTGTCTTCTTCTGTGGGGATTATGAATTTAAACTATGCATTCTGAAGGCTTTTGTACAAGACTGATATTTTGTACTTGAATTCTGATATTGTGATTTAAAAGGATGTAACCAAGCTTCTGTTGAAATAAAGTTATAAATTTTTCAAGTACTGTTTTATCTGTCTTGTAAGTTTCTGTTCTGTTTACTAAAATGCTCCACCAAAGTTAAGGCATTCCCTTGTGAGTGACCTTAACAGAGGTGGGGTGATACACTTGGTATCAGAGATGAAGGTTACCAGATTGGGTAAAGTTTTTGATAACTATTTTCAAAAAGGTTTTGAAAGGAAGTATTTTAAAAAATAAAGCTTATTTTGAAAGACATGATCCCCAAGATCCATATATCTTTCCTTCAGTCCTTTTTTTTGGTATCGAATCTTTACTTTTTTTTCTTTTCGTTTCAGCATGTCTGAAGCATTTGAGATACCAGAGGGTGTTCACGTACCCGGTTGGTTTCGTCAATATATTGAGGCTAGGACCGCCGCCGCAGGTCTAGCAAATGATCCTCCTCCTCCACCACCTCCTCGTGCAATTACTTTTTCAAAGATCTATAGAGATTTTAGGGCCATGTGTGGGAAGGATTTCAAAGGAATTGAATCATTCGTAGAAGCGAAGAATTGGCTCAAAGAAACTGGGGATCTATTCGTTATCTTCGAGGTGGACGATAGGCAGAAGGTATAGTTGGCGGTATGGCTGCTCAAAGACGAAGCTTCCTACTGGTGGGAAGTCACTAACGCCGAGAGGCCAGTTGAGACATGGATGGATTTCAGAACAAGGTTTGAGACAAAATTCCTATCGCAAGCTGAACTAAGTTTACAACCGGAAAAGTCCTTATCTCTTAAGCAAGAAAGTATGATGGTCAAGGAATACGTCAACCAGTTCAACCAACTAGCTAGGTTCGGATTGGATTTAGTCAACACTCAGCATAAAAAGGCTCTCCGCTTTGTTAAAGGATTGAACGAGCCAATGCACAGCCTAGCCATGACTCATGTACCCATGGGAGCGACTTACGAGAGATTTGTGGACATGGCACTACTGCACGAGGAAGACAAAGGCCCGAAAGAGACAAAGAAGGAAGAACCACAGAATAAGAAAGCAGGGCCCAAAAAGAAAACGCAAAGGAAGAATGAGAAGTCTGAAGATAAGAAGGATAAAAAGTGCTTTACTTGTTGAAGCTTGACACATCTGAACAAGGATTGCAGAAAAAGGAAGGTCGCTTGCTTCAACTGTGGGGAGATGGGACACTTCACTAGGGACTGCCCGAAGAGACGAGGACAAGGAGGGCAGGCGAACACTCTTGAGGCTAGTGGCTAGGATAGAAGTAGGAAAATTCCTGTAGTAGGTTTAATTTCTTTATCTGATTATAGAGTTAAGACTCTTTCTGATTCTGGTATTTTGATTTTGTAATTGATACTCTGCACTTTAATACTAGTATTGTTTCTGATTCCGTTGTAGACTCAAACCTATAAGGGTTATGACTCATCTGTTTATGATAGATTGGGGTTTGAGGGATATCTGTGTTAGACGTCAAGTATGACGCATACATTCTGAGTTTCTGTGGGATATGATTTTATCATGCTTAGCTTCCTAAGAATCATTAGGGAACCTGATCTGTACCAGTAGTCTATAAATATTTAAATAATTCTGCTTTCCAGTTTTGACATTGTCTAAAGGAGGTAATCCTCTGGGTGTCAATCTGATGTTGATTTCGGTCTTCGGGGTTGATACTTAGGGGAATTATTTTCTCAAACAATGACTAATGGGAACCAAGTCTTTGTCTTATCTGTACTCGCTTCCATCATTCGACTGTATCCTATCGATCAAATCTTCGAACTTTAGGTAGAAACTAGTGGGTGTAAACATGTGTTTAAGACATGTTATGTTTGATGGTTGCAAGTGGATGCATGTGGTTGCTAGTGGTTGCTCGTGGATGCATATACACACACTAGGCACTAGATCGGCTCAGAAACACTCTCATACTGCATATGGATGGGTGTGCATTTTTCAATTTTTGTGGATGCAGAATGATTGACTCCTCACATGGATGTTGCATTTGGATGAATGGTTATGCACTCATATAGAAATGATGTGTATCAAAAAGGATTTCTTGCATACATATTTGGACTCATGACACTAACATGATTCGCATTAAGGAGGTCTACTGGATCAGTAGACCGCCTGATATTGCATTAGATAAGAAACATATACACACACTTTGCATATGTTCATACGACATTAGAAACCTTTTAAGGACAATGGATGCCTGTTATTGAATGGTTGAGTAGATGGATGTTGGATGTTAGGATACATTCTTCTTAACTTGAAGATTTCGGGGACGAAATCCTTTAAGGAGGGGAGAATGTAACACCCCGTATTTTCTGAGAATATTAAAAAAAATGGTTAATTATGAAGAAGTTATTAACCCTTGAAGTTTGTTTGCATATGAGAGAAATATATATATAGATATATATAAAAATTTAATAAATAAACATGCAAAAAAGGTTCAAAACAGCGAATTGGGAGGGGTAATAACCGAACCGGCCCATTTTTGAGGTCGACCCAGGTCCCGTTGGATCAACTAGGGGTTAATCCAGGGTGTTTTGCTGTCATCCTGTGGGCCGATTCGCTCAAATGCAGATTTTGCATTTGAATGGTTCTCATGATTCAGGGTTAATCTAATGGTCCTAAATAACTTCATACACCTATATATACATCCCTAACCTAAACCTAAATCTCATATACAATTCTCTAGCCTCCATTGCTCTCTTCCTCTTTAAAGATAAATAAATCAATGGCGTCTCTACTCTGCTGAAACCTAAGCTAGGACTTGTGCTTCTTCTTCCTCCAATTTAGATTAGGATTAAAAGAGAACAGCTACAACACCTTTTTCTTTTAGAATCCAACCAAGGCAAGTGCAGTTATTTTTCGATATAAACTTTAATTATAATTGTGACATGATTGTAAATCTGAATTTGAGATTGTGTATGTTCTATTCTGATCTATTTTATTCTATATCTCTTTCTTCTTTCTGTTCTATAGCCAGGCTACCCTGAGCCTGCGCCAAATCTCATAAGAGATTAACGCACGAACGTTAAACTTAGGGACAAATAATGAATGATGGCATAATTGGACATGGATAATCTTTGACTAAAAGGACATAGCTTGTAAACTAGATTTAGATCTTTGCATATTCTGTGAATTGGAAGAAGAGGAACCATTGTGTATTAACATGTGACTTGAGACATTGGACACAACGCATATTTTTTAATTAAAGATCTGTTATAATTTAAAGTTCTAGATTGTTGGGCATATTGTTTATATAGAGATTCATGATTTGGGATAAAAAGGGAATATGACTTAGGTGTGAAGATTTATGTTAAGATTTGATAACTATTAAATGTGAATAACACCTAAGTGGGAGATTTTTGAATATATGACATGCATTGAAATCGATGGCTACATTTGGTATAATTTATATGTGAATCTTTTGTACTAGGCAAGTTTAACTAAATTTGAGATGTGTGTTATATGGTAAATTATGACCATAATCTGTGCCATGTAAATTCAATGCAAACGTGGGGTATATGATCATAATGTGAATCATGACAACTATTTAGGCATGCAAACTTAGGCCAAATTTTTAATTAGGCAAGATATGTTTATGAAACTTTAAGGAATGATTAAATATGTTATATGGCCTAATCTGCTAGTTCTGTTATATTGCCTAATTTGCTAGTTCTGTTATATTGCCTAATCTGCTAGATCTGTTATATTGCCTAATCCGCTAGATCTGTTATATTGCCTAATCTGCTAGTTCTGTTATATTGCCTAAACTGCTAATTAGATTGATTTGCCTAATCTGCTAATTATGTTAATTTTGCCTCATCTGCTAAATATGTTAAATCGCCTAATCTACAAGATTTGTTATCTGTTTAATCTGTTGAATGGCGTAATCTGTTGGAACTGAAATGCTGAAATTTGAAGTATGTAATCCTTTAGGCTCTATTTAAAATTGAGCAAAACTTGTTAATAGAACCTCGAATAATCTGCTGCAACTTGTAAAGAAGTTAATTTGTTAAAATATGTGAATGAGGATATTTGTTAAACATTAAACATGGCTAACTCGAGGTTAGAATGATTTTGCGGCGTAATTCTGCCCGGAACCACTCGGCAAATTCCAGTGACCGCAAACAATAGGTTCTAATGTGAGAAGGTAGTCATAACGTGCTTAAAACCCGAGGTTTGACTCAGTTTGCGGCAGAAACCTGCCCGGAACCAACCGACCTAACCAGTGGCCGCAAACTGTCAGTCTAATGTGAGAGGTCTGAGCATTAATGAAAATCTAAGATAAATATGATGTCTAAAACGTGTTGGGTGGATAGGGTTATACCAACTGGACTGATAAATCTAACAAACCCGTTTCGTGAATCTATAGGTCCAATTACAAAATTAGACAATCTGTAAGTCTGTTAAAACAGTACATCTGATCCGTTAGTCTAAAAGCTTGTTAACTTGAATGTCTGATCTGTGAACTAGTAAATCTGAACTCTGTATGTCTGAAACCTGTAACAAGTTAATCTGAAATCCGTTAATCTGGGGACACAAGGTTAGGATGGGAAATATTTGTGTCTTCTGTTGTTTGGGAGCCATATTAGTCAGTAACCCTTTCTGGTATCAAAACTTTGACCTAACAGTAGGTAGGGTCCGGGCATGCTTACTGAACTAACTATAAGCGGTTCATTCTGATAATGGCGAGGGGTGTTGATGGTGCGTTCCAACGGGGTCATGTGCGTGCATGGATCACGGTCTACATCTGAGGATGTAAGACGCCGTGACATCTGTAAATAGGTCTGTGTCATTCAAAGTTTTCCACTTTAGGGAATGATACACCCTTCGGTGGGGCTGGCACAGGGTATTTATGTATTAGGGAGCCGATCACTTAGGGTAGGGTTTTAGGGTACACTTAGTTCTGTATGTTTCTGTTGGTACAGTCTGTTTCTGTTGGGTGGTAACACCTGTCTGTTTCTGCGTGGTACCGCCTGTTCGGGTGGTAAAGGCCCATTTACTAGTGTACACCTAATTCTACATTCTGTTTCCTTAGGGATTAATCTGACCGTTTTTGTTCGGGTGGTAGAGGCCCATTATTAATATTCTGTTTTTGTCTGTTTCTGTTCGGGTGGTAAAGGCCCATTATCAGCATTCTGCATTTGTCTACTTCTATTGGGGTGGTAAAGGCCCATTACTAGCATTCTCTTCTGTGGAAATTATTCTGTACCCGTTTCTGTTTTAGTTTAGACATTAGGGTGACACCTAATCCTGTTATACTAGTATTAGTGCAGAGAAGTGTAAAGCAATAGCTTATATCATTCTTTTCTTCTTTCATATCTGCTACATCTGTTACAGTTATCTCTCATCCAGTTTTATTTTCATGTCATGTTATTATTATCTGTTCATAACTGAAAATCACTGGACTTGCCAGACTTTTGTCTGACCCTTGTTGTTTCGCCTCCTTTCTTCCGTTTCTCCCCCCCCCCCTCCCCAGGTTTGTAGAAGGGAATACTCTAGCTTGATCCATATTTCTTCCGCTTGATTTGCTTAAAGTATGCCTTGTTTTCTTCTGTGGGGATTATGATTTTAAACTACGCATTCTGAAGGCTTTTGTACAAGACTGATATTTTGTACTTGAATTCTGATATTGTGATTTAAAAGGATGTAACCAAGCTTCTGTTGAAATAAAGTTATAAATTTTTCAAGTACTGTTTTATCTGTCTTGTAAGTTTCTGTTCTGTTTTCTAAAATGCTCCACCAAAGTAAAGGCATTCCCTTGTGAGTGACCTTAACGGAAGTGGGGTGTTACATAAACCATAGAACAGATCTGATCCCTCAAAATCCGTCACAGGCCATCAGAACAGAGCACAAGGCCTAGCAGGTGCACCCAGGCCAAATAGGCTTGACCAGGCAAGTCGACACCCATGTCGACTGCCCAGTCGACATGGGGGGGTGGTGTCGACTGTGCAGTCGACACCTCTGTCGACTTGACCTGGGCGGTAATTTTCCCGCCCTGCCCCCTGTGTGTTTGAATTCGAATTTGGCTCTAGTTTTAAACTGTTTTGAACTTGAAATTTTCTGAAAACTTTGATGGGCCATAACTTGGTCATACGGACTCCTATTCTCGAAAACTTGGACTCTATTTCGCGTATTTTTCCGAGACGAACGCAATGGCACAGCCCGTTTCCCTTGATTCAGATTTTATAATTTAATTCTGCCTTGATTCTTGTTTTAACATGTTATTAAAATTCGGGTTGTTACATTCTCCCCTCCTTTAAGGATTTCGTCCCCGAAATCTCCAAGTTAGGAAGAACGTATCCTACCATCCATCATCCATCTACTCAAACATCATCCACATGCAACCATTGTCCTTAAAAGATTTCTAATGCTTTATGAACATATGCAAGAAGTGTGTGTATATGTTCCTTGTCTAATGCAAATGATCAGGCCTGATTGATCTTCTAGATGCAAAATATGTTTAGTGCCATGAGTCCAACATGTATGCAAATAGTCCTAGTAACATAAAGACTATATGTGTGCAAAAACAACCATCCATATGCAACATCAACATGATAACACATTCAATTTCATCCCCAAACAAGTCTAAACACTCATGCATATGCAATATGAAAGGTGATAGAGCCGATCTAGTGCCTAATGTGTAAATGCTTCCACGAGCAACCTCTAGCAACCTCTTGTAGCCACTTGCAACCATCAATCGAAACATGTCTCAAACACATGTTTACACCCAATTGTTCCTCTCTAAAGGTATAGTCGAATGAAAGGAGCAAGTAAAAACTTTGTGCCCATTAGGCAATGTCAAAACTGGAAACCTATGCCACATATATATTGATTAGGAGAAGAACTCTCTAAGCATCAGCCCCGAAGACCGAAATCAACATCAAACCGACACCCAAAGAATTACTCATCCCAACCAAAATATATGATTCTAGGAAACTAAGCATGATGGACTCCTATTAGGTCACAAGGAAATCCCTTCCTAAGACCAACCCGTATCCTATAAAACCCAAAAAAAAATTAGTCAACCCAACGAACACCCTCAAGCCCCAACATGTGTTACTAACAGATGAGTCATACTCCCTATGGGATTTGCAATAGAAATTAGATTGAGGATAGGACCGAGAGGATATACACAAAAGATAGCATGTGAGTAAGCTCTATAGGAAAAGAGAGATCATGGATATACTCTTAAAAAGAGATATGATGTGCGAATCTAGTCTTCAATCTTCCAAGTCGCATTTCTCTGAGCTTAACTCCATTGTGCTTTGACCGCCTTTAACTTCACAATTCCTTAGCTTCTTAATTCTTGTTTCCAAAATATGGGTTGGAATCCATTTCACTTTTGCCTCTCGTTCCACTTTCAGTTATTCTCCTCCTAGTATACTCGGCTCAAACATAACTGCGTACTCATGGTTTCATGTAAGCTCTCCAAAATTCACTAGTGAATCTTGGATCCCGTCCACTTACTATTAGGTATTCCAAGCAGAAGAACTATCTTTTGAAATAAATTCCAACCATGTTGCCAAATGTACTTACTAAGGTGATTCTCTACAACTCATGCATAAGCGAAATGACCCATCCGCCTTAGTGGCGAACATTACTTTAGCGAATTATGAATTTCCAATAAATGTGTTAAGAGATTCTAGGTAACAAATCATGATAGAACCCTAAAGGTTACATGCGACTTCGAGGGTATTACCGAGGCAAGCCAAGAGTCTAACTACCCCATTTTTTTCAAAACCGAGAAGGTCACCCTTTCTGGATAACCACTCCATTGCTTGAATCAACCCATTGCCCAAAACATAAACATTACTTCTAGACTCAACATTTAGCATAGACATTCTCAAATCCAAACAAGTCATGAATAAATGAGCCGATTTCCACAACAGGACTTGAGACAAAAATGGGATCCTCTACTATGCTAGTACTAAGGTGCAGAGACTCAACTTTCGAAGCAGAATTAAAAGGATGCGATGTACAAAAACAAAGTTCTAGTGGGATGACAGAAAAGAAAAGCTAAACCTTTAACAGGGACGTTACCACTCTCTTAGGTACGCTAGTAGTGAGAGCATTCAATTGCCCTCTCGATGATCTTGTCCCTTGCCCTTGTCCTATAATACTTAACTACATGTCCCTTCTCACTAAAGATACTCTGTCTTGTCACGGGTTTTACTATTCTTTCACTTTGGCCTCTTTCCTCTCACCTTTTTCCTCCTTCGTGGATTAAGCTATAACAACTAGCTTCTTGTTCTTACTGTCCTTGTATAGTTTGTAGACAAGTCCCTCGAAGCTGCCTCCAACGCACGGCAATTCTACACAGCTTGAAATACGATTAGTCGCAAGTAAAGCTATTGCGGCTACAGATGGAGGTTGGGCACTTCTTTGCCTTTCGACATATGTCGGATGCCTACGAAACTATGGTGAAAAGAGAGAGAAGAGATTTCAAGAGAGAATCAAAAGATAGTGCATATGGCTTTGGGGAATATGCCTTTTAATTAAAACAAAATTTTCTTCAAAATTTGCTTCTTTATAAATGTTTTGAAAATAATTTCAGAAGGTTTTTGAAAACTTTTGCCTATTCTGGTAACCTTTGGCTCTGATACCAAATGTAACACCCCACATCTGTTAAGGTCACTCACAAAGGGAATGTCTTAGCTTCAATGGAGTATTATGGGTACTGGAACAGAAATATTACAAGACAGACATATATAAAATAGCGGAAAATAAAGTGGAAGTACTTACTTCAAATCATTTATTAAGTATAAATGTTTACAAGGAAAGCCCATCAACATCCAATACCCAATTTCATAGTCAAAATATATGTCTTGCTCAAAAACAAAGAAGCATAAAAACAAACTGCAGTATTCCCCAATAAAGCAAAGAAAGCCATAACCGAGAAAAATCCAAGCCATACATGAAAGAACCTTGGAGCTTGGTAAGATCCGAACTTGTAACACCCCGCCTCCGCTAGGGTCACTCGCAAAGGAATGCACTAGCTTTAGAGGGGCATTATTTGTAAACATGCACAGAATTATCACAAGACAGAACATATAAAATAGCGGAAGTAAAATTGAACTTTCATAAACATTAATAATTAAGGTCTAAAGCCTTTTACATCAGAGTACATCAAAACCTGTCTTGCAATAGTAAAGAAGCATAAAGACTTTTTCATAAATTATTCCCCAAGTAAAAACAGTAAAGTAGCCATAGCCAAGAAAAGTCCAAGCCATCCATGATGACCTTCAAGCAGAAGAAGTCCGAACTAAACAACAGTATTTCCTCCCTGTAACCTGGGGGGGGGGGGAAACGGAAGAAAAGAGGCGAAACAAAACGGGTCAGTCAAAAAGACTGAGTAAGCCCTATCTACTATCAGCATAAAAACTAGTAAAGTTAACTGACATGAGAAACTGAGATGAACATAAGCATGATGACAAGATAGATAAGCTAAATCAAAATAACAGGATGAACTACTGAACTCAGATAAACTAAGGTGTCATGATAAATTACGATGTCAAGTTAAAACAAGGTATCCAATCGCTAGGTTCCTATCAAGTATAATATCCCCAAGATATCTATCGCGTATAACATCCCATGGTATCTATCCTATATTTTAGCTCTGCACCTACCGTACTAGTATCCCCACCGTATCATGTGTTAATCATGAATGACCCTTACTCAAAAGTCGTGTAATCGTCCATGTCAACCTAATATATCGCATATATAGGTTACTCAACTCGTATGTTTTATTCCATGTAAATGTTCAGTCCCTTGCCGTAGACCATACGGGCTTTCCCATGAGATTCTACACTACTTTAACATAGTTCCATGATCCTTAAGATCGTTTTGGACTGTCGCCCTATTTCTAACTAGGGTCTTTCAACATGAATCATCGTTTGTACAACTAGGACTTATGCTACCTAGGACTACTAGGGATTATGCTTACCTATTGCACGTTTTCGTATCTCGGTTTTGGTTCAACCACCCAGGGCCACTAGGAATTACGCTAACCGTCAACCGCGCCCTTTTTCCCACGCATTCATCGTGAATCGTTTTTCCATGACTGTATGCACATGTATCACATCGTGCCATCCGAGTCCTGTCACAGGGCAGATCAGGAAATACAGGACTCGGTCGGGAGCTTTCGATTTATCTGCCGATGCAGATGCTAAGGTCTGTTTTTTTCTATACGTGGCTATGGTCCCACGAGACCACTCCCTCAACTAGTGAAAGACAAGGCAGGATAAATCCTGTATAAGAACACACTACTGGCCAACCCACAATCCTAGCCTTACCGTAACCATAATTAGATAGCAATTATGGTCTTTTGGGTGTTCTCTGTCTTTCCGTACGTACACGCTTGACCAAAGATGGTAGGTAGCCTGACGAAATGCTATCTAGGGTACGACCGTGTATCGTCGACTATCCCCTATCCATCCCCGTCTTTAGGTCGCTCGTATAGCAACCAAGGCAAACTCTTGGTTCTTCTAACGCAGACCTTAACCTCTCATGAGCCTAGTATGATCACCTGGCAGCTCACAGAGGGATACCAAGAATATCCTCACGTTCCCCGAAGCCGCTGCTTCGTTACCCAGTTCGCTGGAGCCTTTATCTAAATCAGATACTTGCTCCTACTCGTATACTTAAACGATGACCTACCGTATCAGGTTACTCATCTATCTATGAACTGGTCTAAATTTCCTTGACTAAGAATCATTACTTAGTTATTCTTCAACTAAGGTTTACCACTTAGCCTTATTCCCGTTATCCTTGTTAACTACGGTTATCCACCTAATCCTCAGAACTAGGGTTTACATAATGGATTAAGTGTCACTTAAGTTCACGACTTAACCCGTCTACAAATCATGTCAAAATTGGCTAAGTATCCAAGTTCAAGACTTAACCCTACAAACCATGCTCAAGTTGGTTAAGTATATATTAACTTGACCCTATCAAATTACTGAGTCAAATCGGTCAAGCGTATTTAAGCGATTCGTGACTTAGCCTTATCATGTTTTCACGTTAGATTGGTTAAGTATAGGTTAACTTAACCTCAATAAATTAACGAGTTAGATTGGTTAAGTATAGGTCACTTAACCAAATCAAATCATCATGTTAGATTAGTTAAGTGTTTAACTTAACCCCATTAAACTGCCAAGTAGGATTAATTAAGTCTGGGCTAACTTAACCCCATCCGTTTTCCATGTTTAGACTAGTTGAGTCTAATCTTAACCCCATCCATTAACTGTATTTTTCGGTTAAGTGTCATTAAGAAAACTTACTTAACCTTACCAAATTATCGTGTTGGATTGATTAAGTGTTGGTTAACTTAACCCCGTCCACTAGTCATATAAAAATGGTTAAGTGTCATTAGGCAAATAAAGTTACTTAACCTACCCAACCTTGTCATGTTTTGTTAAGTGTCATTGGCCTAATCAATTTACTTAACCCATTGTCCATGTCATATTTCGTTAAGAGTCGTTAATCAAATTAACTTAACCCTATCATGTGGCATTAATTACTTAATGCACCTCAACCTCTCACATTAGACTTTGTTGTGGTTACTAGTTAAGCCGGTCGGTTCCGGGTAGCTTTACACCACAACTTGGTCTAACCTCGAGTTCAAGCACAACATGACCAACTTCTCACATTGGGTCCTATTGTTTGCAACTACTAGTTAGGCTGGTCGGTTCCGGGTAGTTTTACGTTGCAAACTCAACCCAACCTCGAGTTGGTCACTTTCATGTTTAGTCTAGTGTCATGTTCATATTCAAGTTTTTAATAATATGGGTAGACCTAACTTAATAGGTAAATTCCCAATTCCATAGTATGGGTAGACCTAACTTAATAGGTAAATTCCCAATTTCATATTTTCAAACATACTCACATGTCAACTTCCATGTTATATTTCAAGTCATGTTTTCAAGTTGTATTTTCATGTCATTAGAAATTACTCATAACATAACCCAACGCTTTTAAACTCGCATATACGTTCGCAACAACGTAATGGATTAAAAGAAGAGACTTGGCAAAGGCATGACAAAAATGGATATTAAGCCACAAGTTAATCATGGTGGCAAATGAGGCACAAATGTGTTCATTAACTTGCATGCTACATTCTTAAGCCTCAAAAACATGCATAAACCCAAACTTGGCACATAAGCGAATCATGGTGACAAAAGACATGGAATGATGACTAGTAACTCGCATATATCATCATATAAGGGTTATGACTTCATATGCAAGTTGACATAAAGGTTATGAGGGTTCTCATGTTGCATAATGCAACATTTCAACATAAAGGTTGTAGCTTTTAGCCCATAAGATCAAGATAATGACTTCATAAACTTGCATGACAAGATAGCATGTATCATACTTAATGATCAAACCCAAACTTGCAACATGAACATTTAACTTCATAGTTAATATCTAAGAGTAGGAAAAGGGCTTACATTGCTATGAAGGCACAAATCGATTAAATTAAAGATTGAGACAAAGCCTATGCATGCCATCATCCAAAAACCCAAAGATGAAAGCTCCAAATCAATAAAAATCCCATCTTGATGAACAAAGGTCAAAGCTTTAGCCTTGAAATCAACTTGAGAAGCTCTCATACTAACATAGCGACTCTCTAACACTCACATGATCATGAAACCTCTCATAGAAATGAAGATAGAAACTTTGGGCAAGAGGATGGAGGCTAGGGTTTTGAGTGGAGGCCATAAGAGGAGCAATTTTGCCATAGTTTAGTTGCATGAATGAATAATGAGGATTTTAGGAGAGGGTTTGGGGCTTATTTATAGAGATTAGGATTAGCTAGGACCCTTAGATTAACCCTAGGATCAACCTGAACCATCAGATTTCGAATCAGGCCCAAAAACCTAGCCAAGACAGAAAATAGGTTCACCAGGCAAAACTGCCCGGCCACCATAAGTCGACCCCCAAGTCGACAGGGCTGTCGACTTGGGTAAAGCCATGTCGACTCCCAGGTCGATAGGGCTGTCGACTTGGGGTACCTGGCGGGAATTTTTCCCGCCTAGCCTTCCAGCCCTTACATTCGAAATTAGAACTCGTTTTTGAACTTGAATTTTCTGGAAACTTCGTCGGACCATAACTTGGTCATACGGACTCCGATTCTCGAAAACTCAGACTCTATTTCGCGTATTTTCCGAGACGAACGCAATGGCATAGCTCGTTTTACTTGATTCAGAATTTAAAATTAAATTCTGCCTTGATTCTCGTCTTAACATGTTATCGAAATACGGGTTGTTACATTCTCCCCCACCTTTTAGGATTTCGTCCCCGAAATCTCCAAGTTAGGAAGAACATATCCTACCATCCATCATTCATCTACTCAAAACATCATCCACAAGCAACCATTGTCCTTAGATGATTTCTAATGCTGTATGAATATATGCAAAACGTGTGTGTACATGTTCCTTAGCTAATGCTAATGATCAGGCCTGAATAATCTTTCTAATGCAAAATATGTATAGTGCCATGAATCCAACATGTATGCAAATAATCCTAGTCATATAGATACTATATGCGTGCACAATCATTCATTCATATGCAACAACCGCTTGATAATACATTCGATTTCATCCATAAACAAGTATAAATACTCGTGCATATGCAATATGAAATGTGACCGAGTCGAGCTAGTATCTAATGTGTATCCGCGCATCCACGAGCAACCACTTGCAACCACTTGCAACCATATCAGTCATAACATGTTTCACATACATGTTTACATCCATAGGGTTCTACCTAGGATTCCCTGAAACAGGGTCGAGAAGATAAACAAGACAAACTCCTTATGGGGTTTGTAACAGAAAATAGGACCGAGAGGATGTCCACAAAAGATAGCCTACAAGTAGGCTCTACAGAAAACAGGGATCAAGGATATACTTCCAAAAAGTGATATTATGCGCGTATCTAGTCTTTGACCATCAAAGTCGTATTTCCTTGAGCTTAATTCCATTGTGCCTTGACCGTCTTTTAACTTCGTGATTTCGTAGCTTCTTATTCCCTGTTTCCATAACATGAGCTGGAACTCATTTCTTCGTCGCCTCTCGTTCCACTTGCACTTATCCTTTTTCTAGAATAATTGGCGCAAACATGACTGCGTACTCATGATCTCATGCAAGCTTTCCAAAATTCACTAGTGAATCTTGGATCTCGTTTATATGCTATAAGGTATTCCATGTAGAAGAACTTTCCCTTGAAAGTAAACAGATGTCAACCAGGTTATCAAGTGCACTTACTAGGGTGATCTCTATAACCCATGCATAAATGAAGTAAACCATCCGTCTTATCGGCGAACACCCCTCGATCGGGCTTCAAATTTCCAATAAAGGCATCAAGGGATTCTAAGTAATTAGTCATGACAGAACCTCAAAAAGGTTACACGATACTTCGAGGGTATTACCAAGGCTAGTCAAAAGGTCTAACTACCCCCTATCAAAACCGACAGTGGCACCCCCTACTGGATAACCACTTCATCCCTAGAATCCATCCATAGCTTATAAACATAAGCATTATTTCCAAACTCAACACTTGGCATAGACATTCTCAAATCCAAACAAGTCATGTATAAATGGACTGATTCTCCAATAGGACTTTGAGACAAAAATGGGATTCTCTATTACGCTAGTACTTAAGGTGCAAAGACTCAATTATCGAAGCAGACTTAAATGATACGAAAAACGAAGTCCTAACGGGATGATAGAGAAGAAAAGCTAAACCTTTAACAAGATCGTTACCCTCCATCCGAGGTACGCTAGAAATGAGAGCATACTATTGCCCTCCCGATGACCTTGTACTTGTCCCATAATACTTAACTATCCGCCCCGTTTTACCATGCCAAAGGTACTCTCTCGTCATGGTTTCATTGTTCATCTTTGTAACAACCCGTATTTTCAATAACCTGTTATAACATAAATCGAGGCAGAATTTAATTTACAAATCTGAAACAAGGGAAACGGGCTATGCCATTGCATTCGTCTCGGAAAAATACGCGAAATAGAGTCCGAGTTTTCGAAAATCGGAGTCCGTATGACCCGATTAAGGCCCAACGAAGTTTTCAGAAAATTTCAAAGTAAAAACAGATTTCAAATTCAAGTTTGAATTTGGAAATTTGGGCTAGATTGGGCCAGGCGGGAAAATTCCCGCCAGAGCACCCAAGTCGACAGCCCTGTCAACTTGGGAGTCGACTTGGTTGGACCCAAGTCGACAGCCCTGTCGACTTGGTCCAGCCGGGCAGTTTTGCCTGGTGCACCATTTTGGGTTTGTGTTGAGCTTGGGGGCCAGATTCGGTTTTAAGGGCTGAGATTGGAATTAGGGTTTAATCCTAGGGTTGAAACTAATCCTAATCTCTATAAATAAGCCCCTAACCTAACCCTAAATCACTATTATTCATTCAAGTAACTAAACTACGGCAAAATCAATCCTCTCATGGCCTCCACTCTCTTCATAAAATTCCTAAATATATTTCTATGAGATTTTCCATGCATACAAGTGTTTTCAAGCTTGTATGAGCATCATTAGCTTGCATTCAAGTCAAGTTTCTATATTTGCATCATAAAGAAAGAGTTTTAATCATTTTGGCTCAAGGGTTTTTCTATTAGAGCTTGCATTTTGGGTCTATTTGTTTGCATAAGGGCTTTGTCATATTTTTGTGCCTTCATAAGCATTGTAAGCCCTTTTCTACTTTCATATTTAAACTCTAAAGTTAATGAATGATGCAAGTGGTGTTTGATCATTATTTTATGATATGCAAGTTTATCATGTTATGATATGCAAGTTTATATGCAATTTTGCCATGCTATGTTTTGCAAGTTTATCATGTTATGATATGCAAGTTTATATGCAAGTTTGCCATGTTATGATATGCAAGTTTATCTTGTTATGATATGCAAGTTTGCCATGTTATGATATGCAAGTTTATCAAGTTATGTTATGCAAGTTTGATATGCAAGTTTGTCATATGATATGCAAGTTATGTTATGCAAGTTTGGGTTGATCCTTTTGTTCATGTTATCATGTTATGCAAGCTTATCTTGGGTTTATGAGCTTAAAGCTTCAAGCTTTATGCTAAAGGTTGCATTTTGGCAACATGTAAGTTATCATATCTCTTATGATAACTTGCATGTGAGGCTAAATGCGAACTTATGGCCATTTCTACATGTCATTTATCACCATGTATCACCAATATGCTAAGTTTGGATTTATGCATGCTTTTGAGGCCTAAAAATGTAATATGCAAGTATATGAACATATGTAAGCGCTATTGCCACCATGTTAAACTTGTGGCTTCAACCCCTTTATGTCATGATTATGCCAAGTTCCCTCTTTCTATCCTTTATGCGCTATTGCGATATGTAAGCGATGGGATTGCGTTTGGGGTTGGGTAAACTTAAAAGACATAAAAACATAAGATTGGGAATTTACCTATTAAGTTAGGTCTACCCATTGGGAATTTACCTATTAAGTTAGGTCTACCCAATTGCTTGAAAATTTGTAACATGTTTTGGAAACATGATGGACATGACACTTAGAAAAGATAAGTGTGACCAACTCGAGGTTGGGTTGAGTTTGTAGCGTAAACCTACCCGGAACCGACCGTCTTAACTAGTTGCTACAAACAATAGGACCCAATGTGAGAAGTTGGCCATGTTGTACCTTGAACCCGAGGTTAGACCAAGTTGTGGTGTAAAGCTACCCGGACCCGCCCGGCTTAACTAGTAACCACAACAAGGTCTAATGTGAGAAGTTAAGGCGAATTAAATTAATTAATGCCTCATGATTAGGGTTAAGTCATGGTCCACTTAATACTTAACCAATTTGGGCTTGGTAGATTAATCAGGGTTAAGTCGTGAACTCATCGTTACACTTAACCAAGTTAATTCATGATTAGCAAGAGGGTTAAACCGTACTTAACCCACTAGAAAAATCCAAGCAATGGGGGTCCACTCCAGAAGTAATCCCAAGTTTGTATCATTAAGGCCCTAGGGTCTAGGATAGGGAGGGAGCACGATTACTGAACTGGAGGTAAGTGACCAAAAACGATGGCAGAGTGGTACGCCGGTGTAGTTCCGGGCGGACTATGGTCGTGCACTTAGTCCGAAGCCGGGGAAAACATGCTAGGGTACCGGTAGATCGAGACTGTGCACTTATGTTTATGGTGTCCAGGGGTTGCCACCCTAGGGCTTGATACACCCGACGGGAGACCCTGCACAGTCTGACTACCATTATGTTTGGGCCGCATTGACACCAACACGTGACGAGTTGGGCTTATAGGGAGCCGATCGACTAGACCGTTTGGTTGGACCTCGTGTTAGGGTCGCTTCATGTTATTAGACCTCATATTAGGGTCACTTCATGTTATTGGACCTCATATTAGGGTCACTTCATGTTATTGGGCCAAAGCTTGAGCCAAGGGATCAAGACTTGTTTATTCAAGTCATGTTAGTTTGCTAGTACACCTGTGGTGCAAAAACCTTAAACCTGATTATGCAATGACACCTTTATCTACCTTGTTAGTTAACCATCATGCCAGTATGTAGTTATCCATATGTTCATCTCAGCTTTCATCATGCCAGTTAACTTTATCAGTTTACATTGATTGTAGTAGGGCTTACTCAGTCTTTTTGACTGACCTGTTTTCCTTTCGCCTCTTTTCTTCCGTTCCCCCCCCCCCCCCAAGGTTTTTAGGGTGGGAATATTGGAGCTTAGCTTGGATTTCTGATCGCTTGCTTGTGGGATTTTAGCTCATGTACGGTCTTGATATGAGGCTAGCTATGGTTATCACTTATTTTGGGGATAGTACTTATGTATTTCAGTTTTTCAGTAATGTTGTTTTTATCTAGACTTGTGTATTTGGAAAGTTGACATTATGTTGTATCAGACTTATTTGAAATAGATTGAAATCTTCCGCTGTTTTACTTATCTTATTTACTCTGTTTACATATATACATATGTTCTTGTTCTGCCTTGATATATCATTATGCATGTTTACCTGATTCAAACGCCCCTCCAAAGTCAGAGTGCTTGCAAGAGCCACCCTGGCGGAGGTGGGGTGTTACATTTGGTATCAGAGCATATGGTTTACGAGAAGGAACAAAAAGGTTTTTTTAACTTTTGGAAAACTATTTTCAAAACCAAGTATAAAGTATTTTCCAAAGAAAAGTCTAGTTTATTTTAAAGGCTATTCCCCAAAAAGCCATTAGCAAAATTCCTTCGTTTTTCTCCATTCTGAATCTATCTTTTTCTTCGTTTTCAGTATGGCCAATAAGTTTTCCATTCCGGAGGGAGTACACGTACCTGTTTGGTATAGGAGACTTTTGGAGGCTAGGGCGACCGAAGCCGGCCCCGCAGATGTTCCTCCTCCTCCTCCTCCGGTGGTTATTATTTCTCCTCCTCCTCCCATAGCTGATGTTTCTCTTCCCCCTCAGCATCCTCAAGCTGACTTCGCAAAGATTTGCATAGACTTTAAGGCGATGGGTGGCAAGAACTTTCAAGGCACCGAGACTTATGTAGAGGCAAGGAATTGGTTGAAAGAAACCGAAGATCTTTTTGCCTTCTTTGATATAGATGATCATAGGAAGGTTTTATTGGCAGTATGGTTGCTAAAGGAAGAAGCTGCACGTTGGTGGGTGGTCACCACCGCTACTAGGCCAATTGAGACTTGGGATGACTTTCGGGGAAAGTTTGGACTAAGGTTCCTATCACTGAAGCAAGGGGACATGACCATTAGGGAATACATAGATAAGTTTAATCAATTGGCTCGGGTCGGTTTAGACTTGGTTAACACAGCTCCGAAGAAGGCCCTATACTTTGCTCTAGGATTAAATGAGCCATTACATGGTTTAGCCATGACTCATATACCCTTGGGGGCAACTTTCGAGAGTTTGGTGAATATGGCCCTACTCAATGAAGAGAATAGGAGTGACAAGAAAGAGATCAAGATGAATGATACTCAAGCCAAGAAGACTGATTCCCAGTGGAAAGGAAATCAGGGTAATCCAAGTGGTCAGAGCAGTCAAGGCAATCAGAACAAGAACAAGAACAAGGGTCAAGGCAACAAGGGGAACAACAACAAGGGCAATAACAAAAAGGGGAAGCGCCATTATTGCGGTTCAGTTGGGCATCTTATTAAGGATTGTAAGAAGAGGAAAAGGAAGAATGGTGAATGCTTTCATTGTGGTGAGTTTGGAAACTTCACTAGGGATTGCCCGAAGAAGCAAGGGCAAGGCCAGGGTCAGACTCAGCGTGCTGGACCTTCGGGAGGGAAAGTTCATGCTCTCAATGCCGCTCCAGTTCCCGATCGAGGTAGTATTTCTGTTGAAAGCCTTGTATATATTTCTGATTTTTCAGTTCGTACCTTTTTTGATTCTGGTGCATCGCATAACTTTATATCATCTGATCTTGTTGATAGTTTGCACCTAAGTACTAGTCTAGTTAATGATCCCGTGTGTGTTTCAAATCCAATTGGGGGTTCCGCCCATTTGTCTATTATCTACGTGGATTTGAAAATCTCTATCTTGAGTATAGAGTTCTCGCGTGATGCTTATATTCTCGGTTTCATGGGGTATGGGTTGATTTTGGGCATGGATTGGTTGTCCAGTTTTGGGGCCATTCTTGATTTTTGAGCATAGGGTTGTGAGGCTCATGACTCGCCTCGGTAATACCCTAAAAATTTCTAGTAACCCTACGAGTCCCGTCATGTTGTGTTACCTTGAATCCCTCAACTCGTCTATCGATAGTTTGAAATCGGTGAGGGTGGTCCGAGAATATCCTGATATCTTGGGTGAAGTGAAGGGGGTTACCCCTAAACGAGAGATAGATTTCCGCATTTATCTGGTTGATAATGCCAAGATAGTTTCGTGGCCGGTTAGGCACATGGCCCCGCAAGATGAGAGTTAAGAAAGCAAGTCAAGGAGTTGCTTGAGAAGAACTTCATTAGACGAAGTATATCTGAATGGGGAGCGCCTGTAGTATTTACTACCAAGGCGGATGGTTCTCTTCGACCTTGTGTTGATTATCGTGAGTTAAACAAGGAGTATAGACAACCATTACCAAGGATCGATGATTTGTTTGATCGGCTTGTAGGAACATCTGTTTTCTCTTGATCTTGCTACTGGATTCCATCAGCTCAGAGTAGCTGAGGATAGTATAGACAAGACTGCGTTCAGAACTCCAGATGGATTCTTAGAATGGCTAGTCATGCCATTCAGTTTGACTAATGCACCCGCCTACTTCGTGGACTTGATGAGTAGGGTGTCTAGGGAGTTCCTGAACAAGTTTGTGGTAATCTTTGTAGAAGATATCCTGACTTTCTTAAAGAACGAGGAAGAACATCCTAGACATCTGAAGGAGGTAATGGATACGCTTAGAGCTCATCAGTGGAAAGCCAAGTCCTCCAAATGTCATTTTGGAGAAAAGAAGTTAGATTTCTTGGGCACATAGTTTCTAACCAAGGCTTAGCGGTGGATCCCTCTAAGGTAGTTGCAGTTCAGGATTGGAAGACTCCAAGGAATGCAACTGAAGTAAGAAGTTCTCTTAGTTTAATTAGTTAGTTAACGTCCCTTGAGCTTAGACCTACCCTTCTGGATCAAGTAGGGACTTCACAGAAAGAAGACCCGCAGTTAGTCGAGATCATGGACAAGTTGATTCGAGGCGAGATGGTAAGTCACCTCGCTATAGATGACAAGGGATGGCTAAGACGCGATGAGAGAAAGAAGGTTCTTGAAGATGCACATCACCCGAGGAGGTGGCCGAGTTTGTCCTAAGGTGCATGTTGTGCCAACAGGTGAAAGGCCAAGTCATAAAAGCCCGGTGGGCTATTATATCCATCGGAGGTCCCCGCAATGGAATTAGTAAAGCGTCACGAAGGATTTCGTGGATGGACTGTCTAGGTCAAGCAAAGAGAATACGAGCATGTGGGTCATGGTAGGTAGACTCACGAAGAGCGCTCATTTCACTCCGGTAAAAAACGAAAGGACTGCATCATACCTAGCAACGGATTACTTTCAAGAAATAAGGAGGTTGCACGGGGTTCCCTCAAGTATAGTTAGTAACCGTGACTCAATCTTCACTAGCCTGTTTTGAGATAGTCTACGGGAAGTTATGGGCAAACGGCTGAATCTAAGGACGTCCTATCATTCACAGGTGGATGGTTCATTTCGTTCAAGCATGAGTTATAGAAAATCACGTTAGTAACGTGGTTTGGTATTTTCAACAAAAGTTCTGCTGCGTGGAATACTTTATAGTAAGTAAACGAGATCCAGGATTCACTGGTGAATTTTGGAGAGCTTGCATGAAACCATGAGGTCACAGTTATGTTTAAGCCAAGTATTATAGAAGAAGAGTAAGTGAAAGAGGAAGACGAGAGGCGACAATGAAATGGGTTCCAACTCATATTTTGAAACAAGAGTTAAGAAGCTAAGAAATCATGAAGTAAAAGACAGTCAAAGCACAGTGGAGTTAAACTCAAGGAAACGTGACTTAGAAGACTGAAGGCTAGATACGCGCATCATATCTCTTTTTAAGAGCATATTCTTGATCCTTGTTTTCCTGTGGAACTTACTCACATGTTGTCTTTTTACGTATATCCTCTCGGTCCCATTCTCGGTCCTATTTCTGTCGAGAGGTATGACTTATTGGCTAGTAATACATGCCAGGGTTTGAAGGGGTCCGTTAGGTTGACTAAACCTTTTGGGCTTTTATCGAATATGGGTCGGGGTTAGGAAGGGATTTCTTGTAATCCGAAAGGGGTATATCCTGCTTATCTTCCCGATCTCTTTGTAGCATATCTTTTTCTATCCATGTTTGTCTTGATTATCTAGTATATCGTGTTAATCTTGTCATGAGAACCTTAGGTAGAAACCCTTTGGATGAAACATTTGTTTGAAACATGTTATGCTTGATGTTTGCAAGTGGTTGCAAGTGTTTGCAAGTGGTTACTCGTGGATGCATTATACACATTAGGCACTAGACCGGCTCACACACTCCTCATATTGCATATGCATGAGTGTTTATGCTTATTCATGGATGAAAATTTTTGTGTTATCACATGGATGTTGCATATGGATGTATGTTATGTGCACACATATAGATGTTATACATTATGTTAGGAATTGCATACATATGGATTCATTTCACTAACATAATTTGCATTGATGATATTTGCATTAGATAAGTACATATACACACACCTTTGCATATGTTCATGCAACATTTAGAATCTTGTAAGGACAATGATTGCTCGTGGATGATGTTTTGAGTAGATGGATGTTGGATGGTAGGATACGTTCTTCCTAACTTGAAGATTTCGGGGACGAAATCCTTTAAGCAGGGGAGAATGTAACAACCCGTATTTTCAATAACCTGTTATAACATAAATCGAGGCAGAATTTAATTTATAAATCTGAATCAAGGGAAACGGGCTATGCCATTGCGTTCGTCTCGGAAAAATACGCGAAATAGAGTCCGAGTTTTCGAAAATCGGAGTCCGTATGACCCGATTAAGGCCCAACGAAGTTTTCAGAAAATTTCAAAGTAAGAACAGATTTCAAATTCAAGTTTGAATTTGGAAATTTGGGCTAGATTGGGCCAGGCGGGAAAATTCCCGCCAGAGCACCCAAGTCGACAGCCCTGTCAACTTGGGAGTCGACTTGGTTGGACCCAAGTCGACAGCCCTGTCGACTTGGCTGTCGACTTGGTCCAGCCGGGCAGTTTTTCCTGGTGCACCATTTTGGGTTTGTGTTGAGCTTGGGGGCCAGATTCGGTTTTAAGGGCTGAGATTGGAATTAGGGTTTAATCCTAGGGTTGAAACTAATCCTAATCTCTATAAATAAGCCCCTAACCTAACCCTAAATCACTATTATTCATTCAAGTAACTAAACTATGGCAAAATCAATCCTCTCATGGCCTCCACTCTCTTCATAAAATTCCTAAATATATTTCTATGAGATTTTCCATGCATACAAGTGTTTTCAAGCTTGTATGAGCATCATTAGCTTGCATTCAAGTCAAGTTTCTATATTTGCATCATAAAGAAAGAGGTTTGATCATTTTGGCTCAAGGGTTTTTCTATTAGAGCTTGCATTTTGGTTCTATTTTTTTGCATAAGGGCTTTGTCATATTTTTGTGCCTTCATAAGCATTGTAAGCCCTTTTCTACTTTCATGTTTAAACTCTAAAGTTAATGAATGATGCAAGTGGTGTTTGATCATTATGTTATGATATGCAAGTTTATCATGTTATGATATGCAAGTTTATATGCAAGTTTGCCATGCTATGTTATGCAAGTTTATCATGTTATGATATGCAAGTTTGCCATGTTATGATATGCCAGTTTATCATGTTATGATATGCAAGTTTATATGCAAGTTTGCCATGTTATGATATGCAAGTTTATCAAGTTATGTTATGCAAGTTTGATATGCAAGTTTGTCATATGATATGCAAGTTATGTTATGCAAGTTTGGGTTGATACTTTTGTTCATGTTATCATGTTATGCAAGCTTATCTTGGGTTTATGAGCTTAAAGCTTCAAGCTTTATGCTAAAGGTTGCATTTTGGCAACATGTAAGTTATCATATCTTTTATGATAACTTGCATGTGAGGCTAAATGCGAACTTATGGCCATTTCTACATGTCATTTATCACAATGTATCACCAATATGCTAAGTTTGGTTTTATGCATGCTTTTGAGGCCTAAAAATGTAATATGCAAGTATATGAACATATGTACATTTCATATGCCACCATGTTAAACTTGTGGCTTCAACCCCTTTATGTCATGATTATGCCAAGTTCCCTCTTTCTATCCTTTATGCGCTATTGCGATATGTAAGCGATGGGATTGCGTTTGGGGTTGGATAAACTTAAAAGACATAAAAACAAAAGATTGGGAATTTACCTATTAAGTTAGGTCTACCCATTGGGAATTTACCTATAAAGTTAGGTCTACCCAATTGCTTGAAAATTTGTAACATGTTTTGGAAACATGATGGACATGACACTTAGAAAAGATAAGTGTGACCAACTCGAGGTTGGGTTGAGTTTGTAGCGTAAATCTACCCGGAACCGACCGGCTTAACTAGTTGCTACAAACAATAGGACCCAATGTGAGAAGTTGGCCATGTTGTACCTTGAACCCGAGGTTAGTCCAAGTTGTGGTGTAAAGCTACCCGGACCCGCCCGGCTTAACTAGTAACCACAACAAGGTCTAATGTGAGAGGTTAAGGCGCATTAAATTAATTAATGACTCATGATTAGGGTTAAGTCATGGTCCACTTAATACTTAACCAATTTGGGCTTGGTAGATTAATCAGGGTTAAGTCGTGAACTCATCGTTACACTTAACCAAGTTAATTCATGATTAGCAAGAGGGTTAAACCGTACTTAACCCACTAGAAAAATCCTAGCAATGGGGGTCCACTCCAGCAGTAATCCCAAGTTTGTATCATTAAGGCCCTAGCGTCTAGGCTAGGGTGGGAGCACGATTAATGAACTGGAGGTAAGTGACCAAAAACGACGTCAGAGTGGTACGCCGGTGTAGTTCCGGGCGGACTATGGTCGTGCACTTAGTCCGAAGCCGAGGAAAACATGCACGGGTACCTGTAGATCGAGACTGTGCACTTATGTTTATGGTGTCCAGGGGTTGCCACCCTAGGGCTTGATACACCCGACAAGAGACCCTGCACAGTTTGACTACCATTATGTTTGGGCCGCATTGACACCAACACGTGAAGAGTTAGGCTTATAGGGAGCCGATCGACTAGACCGTTTGGTTGGACCTCGTGTTAGGGTCGCTTCATGTTATTGGACCTCATATTAGGGTCACTTCATGTTATTGGACCTCATATTAGGGTCACTTCATGTTATTGGGCCAAAGCTTGGGCCAAGGTATCCATACTTGTTTATTCAAGTCATGTTAGTTTGCTAGCACACCTGTGGTGCAAAAACCTTAAACCTGATTATGCGATGACACCTTTATCTACCTTGTTAGTTAACCATCATGCCAGTATGTAGTTATCCATATGTTCATCTCAGCTTTCATCATGCCAGTTAACTTTATCAGTTTACATTGATTGTAGTAGGGCTTACTCAGTCTTTTTGACTGACCTGTTTTCCTTTCGCCTCTTTTCTTCCGTTCCCCCCCCCCCCCCCCCCAGGTTCTTAGGGTGGGAATATTGGAGCTTAGCTTGGATTTCTGATCGCTTGCTTGTGGGATTTTAGCTCATGTACGGTCTTGACATGAGGCTAGCTATGGTTATCACTTATTTTGGGGATAGTACTTATGTATTTCAGTTTTTCAGTAATGTTGTTTTTATCTAGACTTGTGTATTTGGAAAGTTGACATTATGTTGTATCAGACTTGTTTGAAATAGATTGAAATCTTCCGCTGTTTTACTTATCTTATTTACTCTGTTTACATATATACATGTTCTTGTTCTGCCTTGATATATCATTATGCATGTTTACCAGATTCAAACGCCCCTCCAAAGTCAGAGTGCTTGCAAGAGCCACCCTGGCGGAGGTGGGGTGTTACAATCTTTCTCCCTCCCTTGAGGACTAAGCCATACCCACAAGTTGCTCATCCTTAAGCTCGTATCCTTTATCCTCTTTCTCACTATCCTTTCTTATAACGCGGCCACTGGTCTCTCGAGAACCACCTCCATCGTATGGAAAGCACTTTCGTAGATAGAAAAGACTAGTCGCAGTTAAAACCACTGTGACTACAGATGGAGGAAAGAAAGGAAAAGAGATTCAATTAAGGAAACAAGGATAGTGCTAATGGCCCTTGGGGAATATCCTTTTTCTTTTTAAAAGAAAATTTTCTTGAAAAATGCTTCTTTGTAAACGATTTTCAAATAGTTTTCAGAAGGCCTTTAAAAACTTTTTCCCAGTCTGGTAACCTTCTGCTCTGATACCACGTGTAACACCCTGCCTCTGCTAGGGTCACTCGCAAAGGAATGCACTAGCTTTAGAGGGGCATTATTTGTAAACATGCACAAAAATATCACAAGACAGAACATATAAAATAGCGGAAGTAAAATTGAACTTTCATAAACATTAATAATTAAGGTCTAAAGCCTTTTACATCAGAGTACATCAAAACCTGTCTTGCAATAGTAAAGAAGCATAAAGACTTTTTCATAAATTATTCCCCAAGTAAAAACAGTAAAGTAGCCATACCCAAGAAAAGTCCAAGCCATCCATGATGACCTTCAAGCAGAAGAAGTCCGAACTAAACAACAGTATTTCCTCCCTGTAACCTGGGGGGGGGGGGGAAACGGAAGAAAAGAGGCGAAACAAAACGGGTCAGTCAAAAAGACTGAGTAAGCCCTATCTACTATCAGCATAAAAACTAGTAAAGTTAACTGACATGAGAAACTGAGATGAACATAAGCATGATGACAAGATAGATAAGCTAAATCAAAATAACAGGATGAACTACTGAACTCAGATAAACTAAGGTGTCATGATAAATTACGATGTCAAGTTAAAACATGGTATCCCATCGTCAGGTTCCTATCTAGTATAATATCCCCAAGATATCTATCGCGTATAACATCCCATGGTATCTATCCTGTCTTTTAGCTTTGCACCTACCGTACTAGTATCCCCACCGTATCATGTGTTAATCATGAATGACCCTTACTCAAAAGTCGTGTAATGGTCCATGTCAACCTAATATATCGCATATATAGGATACTCAACTCGTATGTTTTATTCCATGTAAATGTTCAGTCCCTTGCCGTAGACCATACGGGCTTTCCCATGAGATTCTATACTACTTTAACATAGTTCCATGATCCTTAAGATCGTTTTGGACTGTCACCCTATATCTAACTAGGTTCTTTCAACATGAATCATCGTTTGTACAACTAGGACTTATGCTACCTAGGACTACTAGGGATTATGCTTACCTATTGCACGTTTTCGTATCTCGGTTTTGGTTCAACCACCCAGGGCCACTAGGAATTACGCTAACCGTCAACCGCGCACTTTTTCCCACACATTCATCGTGAATCGTTTTTCCATGACTGTATGCACATGTATCACATCGTGCCATCCGAGTCCTGTCACAGGGCAGATCAGGAAATACAGGACTCGGTCGGGAGCTTTCGATTTATCTGCCAATGCAGATGCTAAGGTCTGTTTTTTTCTATACGTGGCTATGGTCCCACGAGACCACTCCCTCAAGTAGTGAAAGACAAGACATGATAAATCCTGTATGAGAACACACTACTGGCCAACCCACAATCCTAGCCTTAACGCAACCATAATTAGATAGCAATTATGGTCTTTTGGGTGTTCTCTGCCTTTTCGTACGTACACGCTTGACCAAAAATGGTAGGTAGCCTGACGAAATGCTATCTAGGGTACGACCGTGTATCGTCGACTATCCCCTATCCATCCCCGTCTTTAGGTCGCTCGTATAGCAACCAAGGCATACTCTTGGTTCTTCTAACGCAGACCTTAACCTCTCATGAGCCTAGTATGATCACCTGGCAGCTCACAGAGGGATACCAAGAATATCCTCACGTTCCCCGAAGCCGCTGCTTCGTTACCGAGTTCACTGGAGCCTTTATCTAAATCAGATACTTGCTCCTACTCGTATACTTAAACGATGACCTACCGTATCAGGTTACTCATCTATCTATGAACTGGTCTAAATTTCCTTGACTAAGAATCATTACTTAGTTATTCTTCAACTAAGGTTTACCACTTAGCCTTATTCCCGTTATCCTTGTTAACTACGGTTATCCACCTAATCCTCAGAACTAGGGTTTACATAATGGATTAAGCGTCACTTAAGTTCATGACTTAACCCGTCTACAAATCATGTCAAAATTGGCTAAGTATCCAAGTTCAAGACTTAACCCTACAAACCATGCTCAAGTTGGTTAAGTATATATTAACTTGACCCTATCAAATTACTGAGTCAAATCTGTCAAGCGTATTTAAGCGATTCGTGACTTAGCCTTATCATGTTTTCACGTTAGATTGGTTAAGTATAGGTTAACTTAACCTCAATAAATTAACGAGTTAGATTGGTTAAGTATAGGTCACTTAACCACATCAAATCATCATGTTAGATTAGTTAAGTGTTTAACTTAACCCCATTAAACTGCCAAGTGGGATTAATTAAGTCTAGGCTAACTTAACCCCATCCGATTTCCATGTTTAGACTAGTTGAGTCTAATCTTAACCCCATCCATTAACTGTATTTTTCGGTTAAGTGTCATTAAGAAAACTTACTTAACCTTACCAAATTATCGTGTTGGATTGATTAAGTGTTGGTTAACTTAACCTCGTCCACTAGTCATATAAAAATGGTTAAGTGTCATTAGGCAAATAAATTTACTTAACCTACCCAACCTTGTCATGTTTTGTTAAGTGTCATTGGCCTAATCAATTTACTTAACCCATTGTCCATGTCATATTTGGTTAAGAGTCATTTATCAAATTAACTTAACCCTATCATGTGGCATTAATTACTTAATGCACCTCCACCTCTCACATTAGACTTTGTTGTGGTTACTAGTTAAGCCGGTCGGTTCCGGGTAGCTTTACACCACAACTTGGTCTAACCTCGGGTTCAAGCACAACATGACCAACTTCTCACATTGGGTCCTATTGTTTGCAACTACTAGTTAGGCCGGTCGGTTCCGGGTAGTTTTACGTTGCAAACTCAACCCAACCTCGAGTTGGTCACTTTCATGTTTAGTCTAGTGTCATGTTCATATTCAAGTTTTTAAGAATATGGGTAGACCTAACTTAATAGGTAAATTCCCAATTCCATAGTATGGGTAGACCTAACTTAATAGGTAAATTCCCAATTTCATATTTTCAAACATACTCACATGTCAACTTCCATGTTATATTTCAAGTCATGTTTTCAAGTTGTATTTTCATGTCATTAGAAATTACTCATAACATAACCCAACGCTTTTAAACTCGCATATACGTTCGCAACAACGTAATGGATTAAAAGAAGAGACTTGGCAAAGGCATGACAAAAATGGATATTAAGCCACAAGTTAATCATGGTGGCAAATGAGGCACAAATATGTTCATTAACTTGCATGCTACATTCTTAAGCCTCAAAAACATGCATAAACCCAAACTTGGCACATAAGCGAATCATGGTGACAAAAGACATGGAATGATGACTAGTAACTCGCATATATCATCATATAAGGGTTATGACTTTATATGCAAGTTGACATAAAGGTTATGAGGGTTCTCATGTTGCATAATGCAACATTTCAACATAAAGGTTGTAGCTTTTAGCCCATAAGATCAAGATAATGACTTCATAAACTTGCATGACATGATAGCATGTATCATACTTAATGATCAAACCCAAACTTGCAACATGAACATTTAACTTCATAGTTAATATCTAAGAGTAGGAAAAGGGTTTACATTGCTATGAAGGCACAAATCGATTAAATTAAAGATTGAGACAAAGCCTATGCATGCCATCATCCAAAAACCCAAAGATGAAAGCTCCAAATCAATAAAAAACCCCATCTTGATGAACAAAGGTCAAAGCTTTAGCCTTGAAATCAACTTGAGGAGCTCTCATACTAACATAGCGACTCTCTATGTAACACCCCACGTCCATTAATGTCACTCACAAAGGGAATGCATTAACTTCCATGGAGGTTTTAAGTGAATATAGAACAGTAAAATTACAACAAGACAGATATAAAATAGTACTTGGAAATTCAAAAACTTTATTTCATTGTAGCAGAAGTCAAAACATGTTTGATTACATCATAACACCACATTCAATGTCAAGTACAATATCTATCTTGATAAAACAAGTACATAATCCCATTACATGAATAGCCATTAAAAAGAAAGATAACAAGCTGGACTTTACTTCAGCAGTCCAAGCTTTCTAGAAGATAAGCGATCCAACTAGACTCCACTAGAACTTGGCCCAACCTGCGGACCTGAAGGGAGAAAAAGGATGGAAAAGAGGGGGTCAGACATAAAGTCTGGTGAATATGATAATTCTACAATACTATTACCAAAATAACTGGACTAAGGCATAAGCTGGAAAACAAGAAAATGTCTATGATGAGTAGATTAAGGACATAGACAATCGCTAAAGGCAACGTTATAGGCGCTCCTAAATACTAAAGGATAAACACTATACTGCACCACACCAGTCACCCTAAAGATTCATCCCACTTAGCTTCACTTAGAAACTTTCCCAATGGCTTTACGTACCCCTAGCTGACTACATAGGTGCCGCCTGCCCCTATCTCCACTAGGTGTACCCTACTTCCCATTATTCGATCGGCTCCCTAACTCGTAGATACCCGTGCTGGCCCCACAGTGGGGTGTATCACTCCCCTAAAGTGGCAACCTGATACAACGGACATGCACGGTTTATACCTACACGATGCAACAACGTCTTACCTACCAGCCCGGGTCCACACACGCATATGAAACCCGTTGGACTTGCATTGCCACCGCTCCCTGTTTTGGCCTCTTATAGTCAAACCCAGTATGCGTGTCCCGTCCTCGACTTGGGTCGAGCCCACAAAGATACGTTTTGGGATACTGGTTGAAATGGGCCCCCACTATTTACCACAAGCATTCCACCTAAGCTTGTCCCCATTAGTCCATCCCACTTAACCCACTTAGTCATGTTCATTTACATGTGTGTTTGGTTAAGTCTAATCGTATTTCAAATGCCTCTAAGGGCAACCACCAGATTCCTCATGCCACCCAAGGCACCTACTTAACCCCCATGTCCCACCTTACATGATTATCAGGTTAAGTATTTCTTATTTCATTAAGGCCATAACCTCATAAAGACCTCTCACATTAGACTGGCATTTATGGCAGCTGGATTATGTCCAACTTGCATAGATTATACATGTCATGGATCTAAAGGTGTCAACTTGTTCAAAATTCACCTAATATGATCTCAATCAATTTTCATAAACTTACATATGAACATGTGTGAATCAACATCATCTAATTTTTTAACAACATGGTTTTATATGGGTACACCTAACTCAATAGGCAAATTCCCATAATCAAGTTTTATTTAATTATAGTTTCAAGTTTATGGGTACACCTAACCTAATAGGCAAATTCCCATAAACAAGATCCATTTAAATTAAGGAAAAAACATAACTTTAAGCATGATCCAACAACATCATGATTTTTCAACATAATATAGCATGATTTATAACATGGCATAGTATGATAGTATAACATAGCTTGACATGATTCTCAACATAGCATGACATAGCATAAGAGAATTTACAACATAGCATGACATAGCATATATAATTTACATCATATGACAACATAATAACATAATAAGAGATCCACAATATATAGAATTTACAATTACAAATCACATCACTTTCTTGTGATCCATTCATAACTGAGTCAAATTAGTTTGTAATAGTCTTGTGAGAATCATCATACTCACCAACAAAAGAAAAGAATTAGAGAAAGAGAGATCTTTTGATTTGATTTGTGTAGATTTAGTTGTAGATGATTAGGCTTCCTCTTCTTAGTTTGTGACGGCTATGCTGAACTCCATGGCAGCAGCATGACGGTAGCTTCTCTAATTTTACTAGTGATTTAGGTCTAGGGTCTACCCACTTATTTATAGATTTTAGAATTCATTTAGGCCATTAGATTTAACCTAGAAATAACCGCAGCCGTTCAGACAAGATGGGGTTTATCTTGTTGACTCAGCAATCAGTCAGAAGTGACTCAGCAAACACTCAGCATATTAATAAACTTCTATTCATGTCATAAATATATATATATTTTCTACAATGTACATATTAGATACATCCCCCTTTACTTATTATTGTTTTTATATACATATTAGATACATCCCCTCTCTTACACACTTATTAATATTTTTATATTCATATTAGATACATCCCCTCTCTTACACACTTATTAATATTATTATATTCATATTAGATACATCCCCTCTCTTACACACTTATTAATATTATTATATTCATATTAGATACATCCCCCCTCTTACACACTTATTAATATTTTAGCAACTTTAGTGTTAATAGAAAATTCGGGGTGTTACACTCTAACACTCACATGATCATGAAACCTCACATAGAAATGAAGATAGAAACTTTGGGCAAGAGGATGGAGGCTAGGGTTTTGAGTGGAGGCCATGAGAGGAGCAATTTTGCCATAGTTTAGTTGCATGAATGAATAATGAGGATTTTAGGAGAGGGTTAGGGGCTTATTTATAGAGATTAGGATTAGTTAGGACCCTTAGATTAACCCTAGGATCAACCTGAACCATCAGATTTCGAACCAGGCCCAAAAACCTAGCCAAGACAGAAAATAGGTGCACCAGGCAAAACTGCCCGGCCACCATAAGTCGACCCCCAAGTCGACAGGGCTGTCGACTTGGGTCAAGCCATGTCGACTCCCAAGTCGACAGGGCTGTCGACTTGGGGTACCATGCGGGAATTTTTCCCGCCTAGCCTTCCAGCCCTTACATTAGAAATTAGAACTCGTTTTTGAACTTGAATTTTCTGAAAACTTCGTCGGACCATAACTTGGTCATACGGACTCCGATTCTCGAAAACTCAGACTCTATTTCGCGTATTTTTCCGAGACGAACGCAATCGCATAGCCCGTTTTACTTGATTCAGAATTTAAAATTAAATTCTGCCTTGATTCTCGTCTTATCATGTTATCGAAATACGGGTTGTTACAGAACTAAGCTGTATTCCCACCCTGTGAACCTGGGGGGGGGGGAACGGAAGAAAAAGAGGCGAAACAAAATTGGTCAGTCATAAAGACTGAGTAAGTCCTAGTGACTTTCATCATAAAAATGCGTAAAGATAACATGGCATGAATAAACTGAAAGTAAACATAAGTATGATGACAAGGTAGGCCAGATAAACTAAGGTAATAAGATAAACTTCGGGCACAATGAAACAAGTATAACGTCCCATAATTCCTATTAATTATCCCACCGCATGGTTTCTATCAAGAATAACATCGCAAGGTTTCTAAGCTTTACCATTAAAACGATATCCTTTTGCTCTGCGCCACCTAACGAGCATCCTCATAAGTTTCTTACATGGTATGATCTGTACTCCTACTAGTATCCCAACTAGTGTCCTGTGTAACAAGGATCCGTACCCCCTACTAGTGTCCCAACTAGTAGCCCGTGTTATATAATAATTACAACGTGATCCCAATCCCCGCAATTATGGTAGTCTTCAGGTGTACATCGATTTTGAGGATTCCACCCCGATCACCCCAATGGCCATGTATATATTTGATGCACCCTTACTACCTTATCGATCGGCTCCCTACTTGACCTATTTCTCGTTTGTGTCATGCGGCCCCCTATTGTAGATACCTGTGCTGGTCCGACCATGGGGTGTATCAAGTCCCATGGTGTTACCCCTGACACAATCAAGATGCACAGCTTTATACCTACTGATGCCCAGTGGCTAAATTTTCTGCACCGAAGTGTGTGCACGCCCGCACTTCGTTAGAACCTGCACTGCTGCACCAACCGCCGCTAATTTGACCTCTTATAATCAGCACAGTAATCGTGTCCCACCCTGCCTAGCTCAGGGTTCCGTTGATACCTAATGTGGGTTACTGCTGAAATGGGTTCCTGTTACTAGGTTTTTCTAATGGTTAAGTCTGTGGGCCTATTTTCTCTTATATTACCCACCAATCCTGATGTGTACTTAACCCCGCTACTGATTCAAGCATGTGTATTTAATGGTTAAGTGTATGTGGGCCTATATTTACCAATATTACCCACCAACCCGATATGTACTTAACCCTTCTACTCGTTAAGTTACCATGGTTAAGTGTTTGCCTTAGTTAACTTAACCTTTCTCGCTTATAATGTTTGATTGTTTATGTGTGGTTTATTAACTTAACCCCGTTCGTCTATCTGGTTACATTGGTTAAGAATTTTCTTGTTAACTTAACCCCATGTGTTACTTAACCCTACCACGCATCACATCAGATTGGTTAAGTGCTGTTAACTTAACCCCATCCACTAGTCATATTATAATGGTTAAGTGTTATCAACTTATTCAAGTTAACTTAGCCCACCCGCTTGTCCTGTTATGTTGGTTAAGTGTTACTACTTAACCGCAACCACTTGTCTAATTAACCCATTGTATTAGTTAAGTGTTCTCATTAACTTAACCTCACTCTCTAGTCCAGTTTAATGTGTTATAATGGTTAAACATTTGTTTCACCTTACCCACTCCCATAGTCAACATATTAAATTGGTTAAGTGTCCAGATTAACCTAACCCTACTCACCAATTTAGTTAACATGTTGAAATTGGTTAAGTGTTCTAGTTAACTTAACCCTACTCACTAATTTAGTTAACATGTTGAAATTGGTTAAGTGTTCTAGTTAACTTAACCCTACCAACCCTAGCTTAGCTCTAGTTGTCTTATTAGGGCACCAACCTCTCACATTAGACAGATATTGTTGTGGCTGCCGGTGTGCCGGTCGGGTCCGGGCAGTCTTACGCCACAACTCAGTCTAACCTCGGGTCTTTATTGGGCCTAATGCCTAGGCTCCCACATTGGATAGGTATTGCTGTGATTACTGGAAACCCGGGCGGGTCCAGGCAGGTTTACATCACAACTCAATCCAACCTCGTGCTAAGCATATTCGTATTTTCCAATTTACATTAATTATGTAAACTATTCAAATTCAAATTACTGCCCAATTTGTTTCCAATCAATCTCATTAAATTAGGTATATAATTAATACCATTTTATGCCATAATTCTAATTTACATTTTAATTATGTAAATTGTTCAAATTCAAATTTACTACCCAATTTCTTTCCAATTTATCTCATTAAATTAGGTATATATTTAATACCATTTTATGACATAAATCACTAATGTGATAAATGACAAATTTATGGTTAGTTTTCCTATAATTAATCATTTTAAACCACCAATACCTCGTCTAATATTAGGCTAATTATCTTAGCCTAATTTACGTTCGTATGATATAAAGTTTAGGCTAAAAACTTAGCCTAATTTAATGTACACAAATACACAATCATAAACACGGCAAAGGTATAATTTTGGCATTGATGGCATAATTAATGTGAACATAATGGGGTGAACTTTCAAAATGACATCATGAACATTACAGGGGTGAACTTGCAAAATAGCCATTATGAACATTATAGTGTCATAAGTGTGAACTCGCAATTATAAGCTAATTCAACATATATGTGTACTTTTAACATAGGCTATATTAACATACATACATGAGAATTAGAAATATGAACTAATCAATATACATATGTTAATTTGCAACACAGGCAAATCAACATACGTACATGCGAGTTAGCAACATAGGCTAATCAACATAAACATGCGTTACTTGGTAACATAGATTAAATTAACATACTCACAAGCCAATCACAAATATATGATAAGTGTGGCATAGGTTTTTCCTATACATAAACGTGTAGATTTGACAATTTGTCGCATGAATCAACAACATAAACTTGCATAATAAACTTATCAATAATTCCCAATTAAACATGATAATAGAATCAAAACACTGGCATATTATACAACATGACAAACATTAGACTCAATAATTCCCAATCCAACATGATAATAGAATCAAATCACTAGCATAATATTATACAACATAACCAAACATAATAAGCATCGTACTATTTTCATTTGATCGCAAAACATGATTTTAATCTTAATTCACATTCCGCAAATATAGCTAAACTTACATCAATTTCACTTTATTCCATCACTATATTATAATTAAATATTTAGATCTGAAAATAACTAGTACTTACAATGCGTAGATCGAGAATTAAGAACCGAGATTGTCGTAGAATCTTTGTAGTGACATTGATCTATTGTCTTGAATTGTTGTAGAAAGATTTCACCTTCGATTTAAATCCAATTTGAATACATAAGCTCTTGAAGTTGGAGAAGGAGGCCATGATCAAGAGAGATTTGGGCAACACTTCATTGTTAGGATGAATTGTAGTGAATTAAGCTAGGTCTAAGGGTGTTTTTATAGAAGTAGGAGCTAATTTAGGTCCTTAGATAAACAGTAGAACAGATCTGAACCCTCAAAATCCGTCACAGGCCATCAGAAAAAAGCACAAGGCCAAGCAGGTGCACCCAGGCCAAATAGGCTTGACCAGGCAAGTCGACACCCATGTCGACTGCCCAGTCGACATGGGGGGTGGGGTCGACTGTGCAGTCGACACCCCTGTCGACTTGAGTTGGGCGGGAATTTTCCCGCCCTACCCCCTGTGTGTTTGAATTCGAATTTGGCTCTAGTTTTAAACTGTTTTGAACTTGAAATTTTCTGTAAACTTTGACGGGCCATAACTTGGTCATACGGACTCCGATTCTCGAATACTTGGACTCTATTTCGCGTATTTTTCCGAGATGAATGCAATGGCACAGCCTGTTTCCCTTGATTCAGAATTTATTATTTAATTCTGCCTTGATTCTTGTCTTAACATGTTATTAAAATTCGGGTTGTTACAATGTTTGAAAAATGCGTATTGGGTTTTAAAGTAAAGTAGGGGTATATTTTTTAAAATAATGATTATTGTTTTAAAAAGAAATTTTATTGGGTAAACAAAATAATTTGTAAAGAGTAAGAATAGAGTAGTTTTTTTTCACCCCTTATAGAAAGTAGTCAAAATCAACATTGTAGGTATAAATAATGTAACCCAATAGTTATCCTTGTCTACTCTAGTTTTTCGATTTGAAAAAAAGTTTTGCATTTTTTATATTGTGACATGTTTTTTATGGTTTGGCAAAAGCAAGTTTTGGAGAAGAGAATAAAGTTTTAAAACTTTTAATTTTTGGAAGGAAAATGTTTAAAAAAAAGAGAGAGGCCAAACCATGTTTTGAAAAGTATGGAGTAGGTAAGAATTAGGGACTAGAATGAATGAGAAAAAGTTTGAGGCTAAGTAGTAAATATCAAGGGTTATCTTGGAATAATGGAAAATTTCCTGTAGAACGCATAAGCATTGTGAGGCCTAGAATTGTTGCTTGAAAAAATTGTGTAGGCTAGTAATACACAGAAATGACTAGTAGTGACTACTAGGTGTTGAAGGGCAAGTAAGAATATAGATCATGTTGTTTGGACTTGTGGTTGTCGGAAGTGACATACTCCTAAGATTCTTGGCCCATGGTAGTAGCTGTGTAGTATGTTGTTTAAATTGAAAATAGAAAAGCTTGTTTGGAAAATAAATTTAAGTAATTGGATCAAGTCAAATAAGCTAAGAAAGAAAATAGCCTAATAAAAAAAGAAAAACAAATTCAATGAAGCAATAAACGCGACGAGAAAAGAAAATGAAATTTTTAAGAAAAGATGGATAAAAATGGAATTTTTCCAAGTTAAGTTGAAGAAGAAAAGAAAATTTTCTTATGTGGGTTGTGCTTGGATAGGAAAATAGGAGATTTTTATAGATTAGTTACATAAAATCAAAGTACAATTGGAAAAGGTACATAAAAGAAAAACCGAAGATTTGAATTTTTTCGTTTTATACCTTTTTGTAACATAAGAATTCGAATTTAGAAAAATAGATTTTTCTAAACTTCGAAATTTAGTGATGGTTGGTAGGGTTTTGAATGCAACAATTGGATAAACTATGCTCTTGTTTTATAAGAGTGTGGGAAAATTTGGATGAAAAGCTACTTTGGTATTCAAAAAGATTGCATTCATATAGAACTGCAAGTATATTTAGGATGTTAGCATCATGTTTTGAAGGAGATTTTAAAAGTTTGCATACATATACGTGGTACCAAATTAAGCATACATGCATTACTATGATGTATTTCACTTTGCACATGTACACAATGCTTGCTAAAATTGGATGCACACATGATGAATGGATATTATGCGTGGGATTATCTATTTAATCCCTATCAAATTTCGGGGACGAAATTTCTTAAGGGTGGAAGTATGAAAAACCCCGCATTTTTAATGAAATTAAAAATGTGGAAATCTGTATATATATATTATATGCATAGATATATTTAAGAGTAAAATAAGGTAATGACAATTAAATTGCATGTAAAAAGTTCATGCAATGAAATAAAGAAAAATATTAATAAAAGAAATTACATGCAATACATGAAATGCGAAGAAATGCATGCGAACATTTAAAAGAAAGAAAAAGGGAAATTTGAAGAGCTTCCAGAATTTGGTCACGGGATCAGCGTCATTGCATTTGTGGTGATTTTCTGGTCAACTTAGACCTATGGTTTGTAGAAAACCAATTTAGAATGAAAGAGATATCTTTAAATTAAATATTGCAACAAAACAAGAAAAAAAGGAATGAGAAAAGAATAATGGTTACCATTGTCCTAAGCCTTGTTAACAAAAGACTAAGTAGCCTAATTGATTAGAGCATGTGACTAGCATACAAGAGGTACAATGTTCGATCTCCGCCAGTGCCATATTTTTTGTTTTAGGGGAATGACTAAAGTGTGGCTTAGTGTGAACGCAGTTTAATTAAAAGATGATGTGTAAAAAGATGAAGGTAGTGAGCAGTTAATAAATAAATTTAATTACATGAAAATAAGAAAGACGTGTGTGTGTGAATATGTATATATTTACACACACACACACATACATACACATGACGGTTAAGAATTTAGAGCATGCAATTAATTACGTGCATATGAATATATGCATAACTAAGAATAAAATTAATAAATGGAAGTTTATATTGTTTATGCATGCAATCACACATGTGCATGAACATAAATTAAAATAAAAAGAAGAATTAGTAAATTGCTTGAAATGAGGGCGTGCAATTAAAATAGAAACAAAGCAATTAAATAATTACAGCGAAGAATTAAATGCATGAAGGAAAGAGTTTACTATACGTTAAAAGTAGTAAAGTAATGCATGAATTAGAAAGAAATTAGGCGGTTTCTTTTTAACTAAAAGAGAACTAAGTGTGAAAACGGTTAAGGCGGTTTCTTTTAAGAGCATTCAGTGGTTAAAAAGAGAATTAAATCATCTAATTGATTAGAGGAAGAATAAGACAAATAATTGTTCGCATACAGTTACTTAGTTTACGCACAAAGTTGGAAAATAAATAAATATAAGTTAAAACAAGCATTACACACGAACAAAGGAGCAACCAAACAAAAAAAGAAAAGATTATCTTGAAATTTTATTTATGTGCAATGAATAAAATTTCAAGTCAAAAAGAGAATATATATGTATGTATTATAAAAATGATAATAATAATAATAGCATATGTCTATGCGCATGGTCTACGGGTGCAATGCACCTTGGCTCTGTTGGCTAGGTTCTAGAATGTTATTTTCTAGGGTGAGGTGCATGGTTTAGATGAGTTTTTATTTAATTCTAAGGGCCTAGTTCTTCTAAACCACCTATAAATAGATGGCTAAGTTTTCTTCCATTCTCATAATTTCAGAAGAGACATCAAAAGTCTGCTCTTTTCTTCCTCAAGTAATTCTCTTCTTTTCTCCTCCAAATCCTATTCTAAAAATAAAAATTAGATTTAGGCTTCTTCTACTTTAGAATTAGAGAAAGAGAATTTAGTTTATTCAAGAGATGAAGGGGAGAATTAACTTTAATAAAAGATTATTTAGAATTGGGAAACCAAATCAAGGTGAGTGGGTTTAAATTATAATTTTGAATAATAGTATACCTATCGTTTGACCTTCCCCATTTACGTAAAGATTAATTTGATAAACATGCTAATTACTACAGTCTTAATTTTAAGTTTATTTTGTTCTTCTCCCTCTATTTCACCTATTTATTTTTAAGACTAGGCTACTTTCGAGCCTAGCCCAATCTCATTGAAATATGGGCATGAACGAAATTGAGATAATTGGAAATGTTTGGGTATGATAATGAAAAAAGGGAATATGGGGATATCGCTTAATTGAGAATATAAGACTCTAATTTGGGGCATAACTGTAAAGAATATGAACAATTGGTGGAATTGGAATAAGTACACTATTTGAGAATTACATGTTACTTTATATGATGTTAATTACATGTAGAAAGACATGCGACATATATGGGAAATTGGGCGTAACTTATACATGGGATTATAGGCATAAATTGAATTGGAAAATTATGGGTAATTAGTATTCACTATAATACAAGACCTGAAATTCGGCATGAATTAAGGAAAAGATAATGAACTCCTAAGACACGAGGTTAAATTTGGTTTGCAGTAGTAGTCTGCCCGGAACTGCCCGACATATCCAGCAACTGCAAACGGTAGTCTAATGTGAGAGGTCAAAGGCATAAATTAGATGCGTAATAGTGATAAGACACAAGGTTAGATTTGGTCTGCGGTAGAAGTCTGCCCGGAACCACCCGACATATCCAGTAACCGCAAATGGTAATATAATGTGGGAGGTCTTGCACGATTAAGGGTATAACGAATTAATGAACACTTAACCAAGATAAGACATGTGGTAAAGACATGGGAATAATAAAGGGGTTAAGTGTGTAACATGAGCAGCGTGGATAAATTGTTAAACTTGAATACTTAACCTAATTAAACCTATAGTGGTGTTACAAACCAATTGAATTGACTATTGAGTAAGGGTTAAGTTGATCTTAATTAATGCCAAAATGGGGAATGATAATAATAACCTATCATGAATGAACTTGAATAAGGAAAAGAAAGATAATAGGTAGGCTTGTCCTAGGGACAAGTGCGAATTATAACTTATGAAATAAGGTAAGTTATAAGGAACAATAAGGGATATGAAATAACTTATGTAATAAGATAAGTTGTACTTAATTGTAAATTAAGTAATCTGTAAAGGCAAGAATAAATCTACGAATGAAGATAACATATGTTATATGAATGGAAAGGGATTAGGACATAACAGGAGATTGGTTGAGTCGAGTAATTCTCTGAATGTCAATGAGAAGTTGATTTGGATCTTCGGGGATGATACTTAAGGAGTTATTCTCTTACTAATGTATATGTACTTAATTATAAATTAAGTAGAACATGTTATGGTAACCATAAGATGGAATAATGAATAGATTATGAGAATTACATGTTGTAGGCTTATTAATAAACTTAAATGGGTGAAGTTATAAATGGAATTAATATGCAAGGATAACTTGGTGAACTTGAAAACGAAGTCAATGTGAATGAGAATAACCAAGTTAAATGAGAAGACTGCAGAGGCGGCGCAAGCTCGTAATTAATGATTAGACGTATGGTCGAATGTCATATTAAACTGAGGCGCTTGGAGCAGTCCGTACATTATAGGATGAATAATCCAATGAGGTAGATCATCACGGTGTCATAAGGCATGAGGGGAGCGCACGTTCATCTGATTATTCTGGCGGCTCCGACGGACTAGAAGGGGTAACACGCGGCTTCCTGAGATGTTAAAGGTGCTCTTAGTGGTCCTCTGTGTGCTGGCAGATGTTTAAGGCTGTGCCCTTAGGGGTTGCGTCTATGCGTAACTACTAGGTGGGTGTGCCTTGACTGCAAGAATAACTTGGCAGGCAGAATGCTATACGTGGTGACGGAAAAGCTGATTCGGCGACTGCCTCAACGAAGGCGGAGAGTCATGACCAACAATGATAGTAGGTCGTCGAATGCCTGTCACCACAGCCAGTAGGATGCGAAAAGACAAGAGCTAGACCCAAGATACCATTAACCATTAACTGTTGCGGGATGGTGGTTCAGGGGAGACACCACATGGATGTTTAGATTAATTGCTTAGGGGCTTGTCGCTTAGATCTTGTTGTCTTTACTAGTTGAGGGAGGGGCTGAGGTGAGGCCATAGCCACCATAGAAAACAGACCCTAGGGATATTTGTATGAGATGCTGTTAAAGGCAGGCCTGGACAAATATGAGGAAAGCTCCCGACCGAGTTTCGTGTTTCTTGTGTAGCCCTGCCATGGAACTCGGGCATGCACATGATAGGTGTGCGGGTTAGGCATCGAATACGTTTGATGATAGGTACGTGGGAAATTCTAGATACATGCATGTCTTCTCTTGGTGGTGTATCGTAGACTCCGGGGCAATACTCGATGAAGGAATCTAACTCGATGATGATCAATCATTTGGATTGGATCGACAAATATGAAAGATGGTGAATCATTTGGATTGGGTGCTGCAAAAACCAACCCTTCAAAGTTGTTAAAAAATAAGGGTAATTGTCGGAAGTAAGGGCTATTTAGAGAATTAGAGGTAGGATTAAAAAGAAGGGTTGTTTCGAAGTATTAAGAGAAGTGGAGGTAGTTTAGGCATAGTAGGGGTTGATCGACAAATAGGAAAGATGATGAATCATGTGGATTGGCTGCTGCAAAAAGAAACCCTTTACAAAAGTAAAAAATATGGGTAATTGTTGGAAGTAAAGGCTATTTGGAGAATTAGTGGTAGGATTAAAAAGATGGGTTGTTTTAAAGTATTATGAGAAGTAGGAGTAGTTTAAGCATAGTACAGGTAGATCGACAAATATGAAAGATTATGAATCATTTGGATTGAGTGCTGCAAAAACCAGCCCTTCACAGTAGTTAAAAAATAGAGGTAATTATTGGAAGGAATGGCTCTTTAGAGAATTGGGGGTGGGATTAAAAGGAAGGGTTCTTTTGAAATATTAAGAGCAGTGGGGGTAGTTTAAGAATAGTAGGGTTAGATTGATAAATATGAAAGATGATGAATCATTTGGATTGGGTGCTGCAAAACCCAAACCTTCACAGTAGTTAAAAAGTAGGGATAATTGTTGGAAGTAAGGTCTATTTAGAGAATAAGGGGTAGGATTGAAACGAAGGGCTGTTTTGGAGTACTAAGAGAAGTAGCGGTAGTTTAAGCATAGTAGGGGTAGATCGACAAATATGAAAGATGATGAATCGTTTGGACTAGGTGCTGCAAAAAACAACCCTTCACAGAAGTTGAAAAAAAAGGTGTACTTTTTGGAAGGTCTACTTAGAGAATTAGGGGTTGGATTAAAAAGAAGGGTTGTTTTGAAGTATTAAGAGAAGTAGGGGTAGTTTAAGCATAATAGGGGTATATCAACAAATTTGAAAGATGATGAATCATTTAGATTGGGTGATGCAAGAACCAACCCTTAATAGTAGTTAAAAAATAGGGGTAATTGTTGGAAATAAGCGCTATTTAGAGAATAAGAGGTAGGATTAAAAAGAAGGGTTGTTTTGAAGTATTAAGAGAAGTAGGGGTCGTTTAAGCATAGTTGGGGTAGATCGACAAATATGAAAAATGATGAATCATTTGGATTAGGTGATGCAAAAACCAATCCTTCTTAGTTGTTAAAAAATGGGGTAATTGTTGGAAGTTATGGCTATTTAGAGAATTATGGGTAGGATTAAAAAGGACTGTTTCGAATAATTAAGAGAAGTAGTGGTAGTTTAAGCATAGTATGGGTAGATCGACAAATATGAAAGATGATGAATCCTTTAGATTGGATACTGCAAAAACCAACCCTTCACAGTAGTAAAAAAATTAGGGGTAATTGTTGGATGTAAGGGCTACTTAGGGAATTAGAGGTAGGATTTAAAAAATGGCTGTTATGAAGTACTAAGAGAGGTAGGGGTAGTTTAATCATAGTAGGGGTAGATCGACAAATACAAAAGATGATGAATTGTTTGGATTGGGTGTTGCAAAAAACAACCCTTCATAGTAGTTGAAAATAGTGGTAATCATAAGAAGTAAGAACTATTTAGAGAATCACGGGTAGGATTAAAAAGAAGGGCTATTCTGAAGAACTAAGAGAAGTAGGGGTAGTTTTAGCACAGTAGGGATAGACCAACAAATATTAAAGATGATGAATTATTTAGATTGGGTGCTGCAAAAACCAACTCTTCATAGTAGTTAAAAAATAGGTGTAATTTTTGGAAGTATGGGCTATTTATAGAATTAGGGGAAGGATTAAAAAGAACAGTTTTGAAGTATTAAGAGAAGTAGGGGTAATTTAGGCATAGTAGGGGTTGATCGACAAAGAAAGATGATGAATTGTTTGGATTGGGTTCTACTAAAACAAACCGTTCATAGTAGTTAAAAAATAAAGGTATTTGTTTGAAGTAAGGCTACTTAGAGAATTATGGGTAGGATTAAAAAGAAGGGTTGTTTTGAAGTATTAAGAGAAGCAGGGGTAGTTTAAGCATAGTAGGGGTAGATCGACAAATATGAAAGATGACGAATCATCTGGATTGGGTGTTGCAAAAACCAACCCTTCACAGTAGTTAAATAAAAGGGATAATTGTTGGAAGGAAGCGCCATTTAGAAAATTAGGTGTAGGATTAAAAAGAAGGACTATTTTGAAGTATTAAGAGAAGTTTGGGTAGTTTAAGCATAGTTGGGGTAGATCGACAAATATAAAAGATGATGAATCATTTGGATTGGATCGACAAATACGAAAGATGATGAATCATTTAGATTGGGTCCTGCAAAATCAACCATTTAGAAAAGTTAAAAAATTGGGGTTATTGGATGTAAGGACTATTTATTGAACTAGAGGTCGGATTAAAAATAAGGGTTGTTTCAAAGTTTTGAGAGAAGTAGAGGTAGTTTAGGCATAGTAGGGGTAGATCGACAAAGGTGAAATATGATGAATCATTTGGGTTGGCTGTTGCAAAAACCAACCCTTCACAGAAGTTAAAAAATAGAGGTAATTCTTGTAAGTAAGGGTTATTTAGAGAATTTGGTGCAGGATTAAAAAGAAGGGTTGTTTTGAATCGTTTGGATTGGGTGTTGCAAAAACCATCCCTTCACAGTAGCTAAAAATTAGGGGTAATTGTTGGAAGGAAGGGCTATTTAGAGAATTAGGGGTTGGATTAAAAAGAAGGGCTGTTTGCAGGTATTAAGATAAGTAGGGGTAGTTTAAGAATAGTAGGGAAAGATCGATAAATATGACAGACGATCAATCATTTGGATTGGGTGCTGCAAAAACCAACACTTCAAAGTAGTGAAAAAGTAGGGGTAATTGATGGAAGTAAGTGCTATTTACAGAATTAGGGGTAGGATTAAAAGAAGGGATGTTTTGAAGTATTAAGAGAAGTAGGGGTAGTTTATGCATAGTAGGGGTAGATCGACAAATATGAAAGATGATGAATCGTTTGGATTGGGTGCCGCAAAAACCAATCCTACACAGAAGTTAAAATAGGGATAATTGTTGGATGGGCAACTTAGAGAATTATTGGTTGGATTAAAAAGAAGGTTTGTTTTGAAGTATTAAGAGAAGTAGGGGTTGTTAAACCATAGCAGGGGTATATCGACAAATATAAAAGATGATGAATCATTTAGATTGGGTGCTGCAAAAACCAACCCTTCAAAATAGTTAAAAAATAGGGGTAATTGTTGGAAGTAATGGCAATTTAGAGAATTAAGGGTTGGATTAAAAAGAAGGACTTTTTTGAAGTATTAAGAGAAGTAGGGGTAGTTTAAGCATAGTAGGGGTAGATTGGCAATTATGAAAGATGATGAATCGTTTGGATTGGGGGCTGCAAAAACCAACCGTTCACAGAAGTTAATAAATAGGGGTAATTTTTGGAAGGAATGGTTATTTAGAGAATTAGGGGTTGGATTTTTGTAATGGCACGTTTTGTAAGGTATAATAATTAAGTTATTTAATTATTTAAATAAAGAATATATTAAATAAACGAGAGTTGAAAGTATAAATTATAATAATTATTATAATCGAGCCCGTAACGACGCGGTAGTTCGTTATTTGGCGAGTTGAACTTCAACTGAATGTACATGATTCATTTTAAGCCGGATTTCTATGAAACAAGAAACATGTGGAGCTGATGGAGTATATCTTTCTATTGGAGAAGAAAAATCGGGATTTCGTCGTGTAGATTTTGAGTTACGTCCAAATCAAATTTCAGAAAAGTCGCTATGGAATTCGTATATAATTCGTAACGCTTTATATACGTTATAAAAGGGAATTTCAATATAAATTGAAATTCGATTCAATCTGAACTTGGAATATCAAACATATAATTTTTCTGGAGTCGTATGGTATTCCACTGTGAATATATACGATAATATAAATTTATTTATATTTAATTTAAATTATTTAAATATATTTATATATTTAAATGGATTATCCAAGGGTCTAAAAATAGCCACTTTTGCAAACGAAGTCGGAATTCGACGAAACCAGTTTTGTTGGATCCGCAATATCAAATAGTTGTTAGATTTCCAGTTTCTTGATTTTTGAAGTCACTGTGCGGCCGTACGGATTTTTAGAGTGAAAAACGGTCGATAAATTGACCTTTAAAAATACACTGTGTGAGCATACGGAGTCAGAATTCGACGAAACCAGTTACATTGGGACCGTAATATCGAACTCTAGTGACATGTCAATTCTCGTGATTTTAGAAGGTTGTATGTGGTCGCTGGGATTTTTAGAAGGCAGATACAAGGAGAAAATCGAGAAAATAAATTATAAAAATCAAATTCAAAATATCCCCTCCAATTTCTGTGATCCCGCACAGGCCACATGGCCTTCGTTCTCATCCACAAATCCTACCTACCACAAATACATCTATATAAGACCACAGATAGTTTTACAGTGAAAATTTCCAAAGGAGAAAAATCAATATAATTCAAATAAAAATCCTAAAATCGTGTTATGGGTATATTTGAATCCACCGAGTGTTTATCTTCACATCTATGCCATTTTCATTGGGTTCGACGCAAGGTTTGAGGGCGGGTTTTTTTTCACAGCGTCGCCTAGGGTTGTGGATTGGGATCGATTTTGGCAACAAGGTGGAAATTTGTTAGTAATTTCGAGATCTCAAGGTAGAAAGGAGTTTGTGGGAGGATTTTGATGAGGTTCGAACTCAAATCAGTTCGCTGGTGCCTGGTAGAGTCTCGAAGACGGAAGTTCAACGGGGAAGGCGAGTTGTTCAAGAAGGAGTGGAGGAGGAAGAGGCTTGGACGAGGAGTGCTATGGTGGTTTTAGTTTGCCGATTCGTGGAGGATAGGAGGAGAGAAGGGGGATCCAAGAATTCGAATGATGACATGAATACTGGAGCATCTCACGGCGTGTTTGGATTTGGGAAGAAGAGGCATGAGGCCGGTTTTGATTTGAAGGATAATGGGCTGGAAAATAGAGGGGTAAGGCCCACTGAAAATAAAAGTCAAGTTTTATTTAAATTTAAATAGTATTCGAACTTGTTTAAGCTATAACTCTGTCATATAATATCAGAATCACGAACCGTAATTTGCGTTGGGATCGTATGGACGAGCACTCCACAATGGAACTGACCGCGAGTCAATTAGAGCACGTCACAATTTATAGAAAAATAAATTGTCTGAATCAAGTGATGGTTATCGTCATTGATGATGATCGTCCAAAGTGAGTAAATCTCACAAACTCTAAACAGTTCTATTTTCACGTTGTATTCTTAGAACTGTTAAAATTTTATATATTTGACTGTTTGACCGTGTGTTGATTGTTTGATTGAACTGCTAGTCAGTTAGTAGAGATTTTATATATATATTTACATATATATATAAACCATTAAATAGTCATATGTAGATTCTGCTATCAGAATATTTCACAGTGAAGTGAAATCGATGTTGTTGTATTATCTAACATCTGTGGTGCAGGGAAACAGGTTGGAGGAATCCAACTGGATTCCTCAACAGTTATTTTTACTGTAATTTATGTATTGTGATATATAAATGCGATATATATAATCTATTGTGATTATGTGTGGTTGGACGATATTCATCGTTGTTAGATGATGTGTTAAAAACCATAAGAAATACCAGGATATAGAAAGAGATTTTCAAACTATAATTTGAAAATAATGTATTTATATAAAATCGATGGATTTTATATTATAAAGAAAAGGGGATTTTGAGTATAAAGGAGAAATATTTGTTAATCGAGTATAAAGGATTAAACAAAGTAATTGGTTAGGTTGACCAAAGCAAGTTAGTCGAGTTAAACAAAGTAATTGGTTAGGTTAACTAAAGCGAGTTAGTCGAGTTAAACAAAGTAATTGGTTAGGTTAACCAAAGCGAGTTAGTCGAGAAAAAATCAAAGTAATTGGTTAAGTTAACCAAAGTAAATTAGTTAAGTTAAACTAAGCGGTGAATCAAAGTGAATTTGTTAAGTTAAACTAAATGATAAATCGAAGTGTATTGGTTAAGTTAATCGAAGTAATTTAGTTAAGTTGAACTAAGTGAAATGGGTTAAGTTAATCGAAGTAATTTAGTTAAGTTAAACTAAGTGAAATGGGTTAAGTTAATCGAAGTGTATTGGTTAAGTTAATCGAAGTAATTGGTTAAGTTAACCAAAGTGAAGTTAGTCGACTTAATCGAGGTAATTGGTTAGGTTAACCAAAACGAGTTAGTCGAGTTAATCAAAGTGATTGGTTAAGTTAACCAAAGTGAATTAGTTGCGTCAAACTAAGTGAATTAGTCAAGTTAAACTAATTGGTTAATCGAAGTAAATTAGTTGAGTTAACCAGTTAAAGTTGATCCGTTAGAGTTGACCAGTTAGAGTTATCCAAGTGGAGTAAATCGAGTAGAGTTGCCGAATATCACTTATTCGAAGTAGAGTTATCGAATATAGTATATTCGAGGGAAGAGTAATCAAATATGGTTTTTTCGAGTGGAGAAATCAAATGTTATTCATTTGAGAAGAGTTACCGAATATTATTTATTCGAAGAGTAGTTATCGAATATTGGTTATTCGAAGTTAGTTAATCCAAAGGAGTTATTCGAAGTTAGTTAATCCAAAGGAGTTATTCGAAGTTAGTTAATCCAAAGGTGTTATTCGAAGTTAGTTAATCCAAAGGAGTATTCAAAGTTAGTTAATCCAAAGGAGTTATTCGAAGTTAGTTAATCCAAAGGAGTTAGTCGAAGAGTTAATCGAATATAGTTATTCGAAAGAAGATGTTAATCGAATATAGTTATTCGAGTAAAGTTAAAAGAGTTAATCGAATTTAGTTATTCGAAATGAGTTATTCGAATTTGATATTTGAATAGAGTTAAACACATTAGAGTGATTCGAATTACTTATTCAAATAGAGTTAAACACGTAAGAGTTAATTGAATATTAGTTATTCAATTTGAGTTAATCGAATTTAGTTATTCGAAAGGAGTTAATCAATTTGAGTTAAGTTAATCGATTTGAATTAAGTTGAATCGAAATGGAGTAATTCGATTAGAATTAAGTTAATCGAGTTAGAGTAAATCGAATATTGGTTATTCAAAGGTAAGTTATTCGAATTAGTTATTCGAAGGAGTTAATCAAATGAGTCGATCCAAAGGAGTTAGTCGAATATTAGTTATTCGAATAGAGTTAAAGGAGTTATCGATTTTATTTTGATCGAAAGGAGTTATCGATTAGTAAATCGAAAGGAGATTTTCGAATATAGCGTATTCGAAAGAAAGAGATCGAATATTGTTTATTCGAAAGAGAGAGATTTCGAATATGAGTTATTCGAAGAGAGATAATCGAATATAGGTTATTCGAAGAAGAGTTAATCAAAAAGAGATTACCCGAAAGAGGGTTATACATCGAATTCGATTATAGCGAATTCGGGAAAGTACTATTTACTTTCCAGGGTTTAAATCAAGATTTAGTTATTGATTTAGAATTTAGGTGTCTGTTAAATTATTCGAGTTAGGAAATAAAATATATAGGGGTAGGAATTATAACGTTATAATTATAATCAAACACTATCATATAAGAAGTGGATTCGTAACCTGAATCCGAGAATTTGCATAAACTGATGATTGGAAAAAGTGAGTGATGAGCTTCATCTATTTCACAGTAAAGGACGTTGTTCAATTAAGGTCTGAGAGGTAATTATACCCCAACTTGATTGACTTCAGAATCGACAAGGGAATAGTTGTGGTTCGATAGAAAAGGTTGATTTGAAATATAGTTAAGTAGTAAGCGATTAATGGATTAAGCGTAACGATGTTTTATACAACGTTCATTTGAAATCCGTAAATGAGTTTTGGGAACGTTTTCCAAATATAGTCAGATATGTTTTCTAAACATAGAAAATGAAATGTTTTCATGATAAGAATTTAAGAAATAGAGTTAAGCAAATTCAGAAACTAACTGGAGAGGGTAAGTTGAACGGTTTTCTAAGTGACGATCTGATGTTGGTTTCGACATTCCGGATTAATGTTTAGAGAATTGTTCTCATACTAGTTACAGTTAGGGACTGATAGTTGCGAAATGATAGTGATGTGAAAATAAGCTATGGAAATGTTTTCCAATAATTAATAACATATATTTTCTAAATATATGAAATAAGGAAATATGAACATATGATGATTGATCGATCGAATTTCCATTTGGAAATAAGATCGTTGTTTGTACACCGACATGTTTCCATTTGATAGTTGAATCACAGACTATCAAAGTTTTTACCATTTTAACGTTGTTAATATGGAGAGACCGGTTGGATTATTATCCAAAGAACCACTCTGTATTGGCATAAGCGTTGCGAGCAATATATGCCAAAGATAAATTGAAGATGGAGTAAAGTGCAAGGGCTGTTGTATAAGTCTTAGATAACAGTGACTAAGATGGATATACTGAATAGTGCCTTCGGTTTGTCCAGTCCCAGGACAACGTATATGGAAGAAGGTCTGACAGAGTATATCCAATGGATCGCGTAAGTTGATCTGTTCAAACGTATTCATGTTTGGTGGCGGAGGAATTCGTTTCTCTTAGCTGTATACACGTGTTATTTTTGGATAAGTCAATTTGTGATTTGGCGGGTATGACGATGTGGCATTCAAAGTGAATGGTGATCAGATGTTCTGAAGATAGACGTAGCTTCTAGCCTCACACCAGGAAGTAACAAAAGTTGGGCTAGGCAGCATGGCTAGTTGGGTCATTCCCAAGCAGGGTGTATTGTCACCGATCTAGGGAATATCCATATTTATACTTCTTTTTGATTCTGTATCTTCGGATGACGGTTTGATGGCCTATAACCGTGGTGGCAATATATTCGCGACACTCAAGCTAAATGAGTGAGCGGTCATGTGTGGCCGGGTTGCAAGACTTTCTTGTTGAACCCTGAGTGTATCACCTCTAGAGTACACTATTCAGAAGGTGCTCCCATACCTTGTCTGTTGGAATCCAATCTTCAATAAGCGCCCTGCGATTTAAGATTTTATACTATGTATGTAGAACGTGAGATGCAAGCGTTTCTGCTAGATTGATACCTATTTGTACTTGGACATTATTATAATATCACAATGATATTGCTTGTCAAAGTTGTTCAGACACTCATAAGGGTAAAACCCGTTCCGTATTCACAGCGTGGTCTTATATACCTGTTTTAAACTATTTTACTCATACCAGTCCCATGACTGACCCGGAGTTACTTTGTTGTTTTCCCTAAACTCTTGGGTGCCTAAATTTGTACGGGCAGTCAAGTAGATGGGATTTACAGATATACTTGGAGAGCTTGGAGCAGGAGGCTGCAAGATTTTATAGCTATAGTTATTTCTGCTGTGTTGTACGTGTTGTACTCTGATAAGTGCTATTGTATATATATAACTGTTTACTTCAAAGTTATGTTATATATTATATGTTATTCGTTCCGCTGTGAGATTCGTGTTACTCTGATGATTTTGATGTTCTTCTTCTATTCTATTAGTTCCATCTTTTCTTTCTCACCTTCTAAATTCTTTCACTAACATCTCGGAATTTTCGACTCTCGAGGAGTCGAAAATTTCCAGCCGTTACAGTTGGTATCAGAGCGATGTTAAATGATTACCTTGGCTCTATGGCGTAACTCAGTAGAGATGGGATTAGAAATATCCTAGATTGAGTTGAGTGTATATATATGAGTGCGTATATGTTATTCAATATAAAATGGTTTTATATTGTGGAGACTCATTGGTTGAGTGGCTTATGAATTCTGGTCGATCAGTTGATCCACTGTATCGATAAGGGTTACTAAACACTCGAATACGATGAACCGTCATGGTATGTTTTGAAAGAGGGTAAATGAAATAATTTTTCCCAAAATATATTTGTTTATAGAAGAAATATATATCTTGGAATTATTATAGTATATTGATTGTGTTGGTTGTTATTATAATCGAATAAGATTATAAAAGGGTGAAATGGTTATAAATGACCAATCAGAATTCATATGAATGTAATATATGAAATAGTTTGAATTAAATATGAATTTAAATCAGAATTTGGAATTTAAAATAAGGAAATTTTAAGTTCCTGGGAGATTTTGAAAATGTTTTTCAAATTGAAAATGATATAGTATTGAACTCACTTCGATAGCTAGAAAATAGATTCTGATGATGAATCAAGACATCATAAGTGTTCATTTTCGAGTTCTAAGTGACGGATTACTACCAAAGGTTTGTTTTTGAATTGTTTTGAGAAAACAAGTTGTTTAGAAATTCAAAGGTTTTGAATTGGCATTATGATTTCAAATTGATTTGAAAGAAACCCAGGAACTTAAGTTCTGGAATTAAAATTTAACTAATGAAGTTAAATAAAATGAGATGGTAAAAATAAATTGAAATTTAACTTGAACCGAGTTAAATAAAATTGAATTGGAATTAGAGATAATCTAGAATGGAACCAAATTGATAAGTCAATAATTTGGAATTTGATATTAGAGTTCGAATGAAATTCGATTTGGTTTGAGGATATAAACTGAGTGGAATGACCATGATATATGCAGAAGTGATAACAGATCAAAAGGATATAATGATACGACCGACAAAAAGGTACAAGTTTATATTATATATGAGTTTGGATTTTATGAGCCGAATTGGCAAGCCGCTTGGCTGTTTGATTTTCTTTTGGGTTGGAGAAGGCCTAGAGAGGCGAGGGGTGGTTTGTCATATTGACCAATACAAAGGAGGTTATGGAGAATTTTTTCGAAAATTCCAGGCGTTAGAACATTCTCATGATTTATGGAAATTCAGTTAGCCAGAATGAATTAATAATTTAATTGAAAATTTAATGGTTCAGTTGAAACTGGAGTTGAGAAGTAAACTAAAAGATATTTGAATCTAGTTAGTAAAGTTGGTAGCATTTTCCTAGCTTAGCAATTTCGAGGACGAAATTATTTTAAGGGGGGAAGTCTGTAATGGCGCGTTTTGTAAGGTATAATAATTAAGTTATTTAATTATTTATATAAAGAATATATTAAATAAACGATAGTTGGAAGTATAAATTATAATAATTATTATAATCGAGCTGTAACGACGCGGTAGTTCGTTATTTGGCGAGTTGAACTTCAACTGAATGTACATGATTCATTTTAAGCCGGATTTCTGTGAAACAAGAAACATGTGGAGCTGATGGAGTATATCTTTCTAGTGGAGAAGAAAAATCGGGATTTCGTCGTGTAGATTTTGAGTTACGTCCAAATCAAATTTCAGAAAAGTCGCTATGGAATTCGTATATAATTCGTAACGCTTTATATACGTTATAAAAGGGAATTTCAATATAAATTGAAATTCGATTCAATCTGAACTTGGAATATCAAACATATAATTTTTCTGGAGTCGTATGGTATTCCACTGTGAATATATACGATAATATAAATTTATTTATATTTAATTTAATTTATTTAAATATATTTAGATATTTAAATGGATTATCCAAGGGTCTAAAAATAGCCACTTTTGCAAACGAAGTCGGAATTCGACGAAACCAGTTTTGTTGGATCCGCAATATCAAATAGTTGTTAGATTTCCAGTTTCGTGATTTTTGAAGTCACTGTGCGGCCGTACGGATTTTTAGAGTGAAAAACGGTCGATAAATTGACCTTTAAAAATACACTGTGTGAGCATACGGAGTCGGAATTCGACGAAACCAGTTCCGTTGGGACCGTAATATCGAACTCTAGTGACATGTCAATTCTCGTGATTTTAGAAGGTTGTATGTGGTCGCTGGGATTTTTAGAAGGCAGATACAAGGAGAAAATCGAGAAAATAAATTATAAAAATCAAATTCAAAATATCCCCTCCATTTTCTGTGATCCCGCACAGGCCACATGGCCTTCGTTCTCATCCACAAATCCTACCTACCACAAATACATCTATATAAGACCACGGATAGTTTTACAGTGAAAATTTCCAAAGGAGAAAAATCAATACAATTCAAATAAAAATCCTAAAATCGTGTTATGGGTATATTTGAATCCACTGAGTGTTTATCTTCACATCTATGCCATTTTCATTGGGTTCGACGCAAGGTTTGAGGGCGGGTTTTTTTTCACAGCGTCGCCTAGGGTTGTGGATTGGGATCGATTTTGGCAACAAGGTGGAAATTTGTTAGTAATTTCAAGATCTCAAGGTAGAAAGGAGTTTGTGGGAGGATTTTGATGAGGTTCGAACTCAAATCAGTTCGCTGGTGCCTGGTAGGGTCTCGAAGACGAAAGTTCAACGGGGAAGGCGAGTTGTTCAAGAAGGAGTGGAGGAGGAAGAGGCTTGGACGAGGAGTGCTATGGTGGTTTTAGTTTGCCGATTCGTGGAGGATAGGAGGAGAGAAGGGGGATCCAAGAATTCGAATGAGGACATGAATACTGGAGCATCTCACGGCGTGTTTGGATTTGGGAAGAAGAGGCATGAGGCCGGTTTTGATTTGAAGGATAATGGGCTGGAAAATAGAGGGGTAAGGCCCACTGAAAATAAAAGTCAAGTTTTATTTAAATTTAAATAGTATTCGAACTTGTTTAAGCTATAACTCTGTCATATAATATCAGAATCACGAACCGTAATTTGCATTGGGATCGTATGGACGAGCACTCCACAATGGAACTGACCGCGAGTCAATTAGAGCACGTCACAATTTATAGAAAAATAAATTGTCTGAATCAAGCGATGGTTATCGTCATTGATGATGATCGTCCAAAGTGAGTAAATCTCACAAACTCTAAACAGTTCTATTTTCACGTTGTATTCTTAGAACTGTTAAAATATTATATATTTGACTGTTTGACCGTGTGTTGATTGTTTGATTGAACTGCTAGTCAGTTAGTAGAGATTTTATATATATATTTACGTATATATATAAACCATTAAATAGTCATATGTTGATTCTGCTATCAGAATATTTCACAGTGAAGTGAAATCGATGTTGTTGTATTATCTAACATCTGTGGTGCAGGGAAACAGGTTGGAGGAATCCAACTGGATTCCTCAACAGTTATTTTTACTGTAATTTATGTATTGTGATTTATAAATGCGATATATATAATCTATTGTGATTATGTGTGGTTGGACGATATTCATCGTTGTTAGATGATGTGTTAAAAACCATAAGAAATACCAGGATATAGAAAGAGATTTTCAAACTATAATTTGAAAATAATGTATTTATATAAAATCGATGGATTTTATATTATAAAGAAAAGGGGATTTTGAGTATAAAGGAGAAATATTTGTTAATCAAGTATAAAGGATTAAACAAAGTAATTGGTTAGGTTGACCAAAGCAAGTTAGTCGAGTTAAACAAAGTAATTGGTTAGGTTAACTAAAGCGAGTTAGTCGAGTTAAACAAAGTAATTGGTTAGGTTAACCAAAGCGAGTTAGTCGAGAAAAAATCAAAGTAATTGGTTAAGTTAACCAAAGTAAATTAGTTAAGTTAAACTAAGCGGTGAATTAAAGTGAATTTGTTAAGTTAAACTAAATGATAAATCGAAGTGTATTGGTTAAGTTAATCGAAGTAATTTAGTTAAGTTAAACTAAGTGAAATGGGTTAAGTTAATCGAAGTAATTTAGTTAAGTTAAACTAAGTGAAATGGGTTAAGTTAATCGAAGTGTATTGGTTAAGTTAATCGAAGTAATTGGTTAAGTTAACCAAAGTGAAGTTAGTCGACTTAATCGAGGTAATTGGTTAGGTTAACCAAAACGAGTTAGTCGAGTTAATCAAAGTGATTGGTTAAGTTAACCAAAGTGAATTAGTTGCGTCAAACTAAGTGAATTAGTCAAGTTAAACTAATTGGTTAATCGAAGTAAATTAGTTGAGTTAACCAGTTAAAGTTGATCCGTTAGAGTTGACCAGTTAGAGTTATCCAAGTGGAGTAAATCGAGTAGAGTTGCCGAATATCACTTATTCGAAGTAGAGTTATCGAATATAGTATATTCGAGGGAAGAGTAATCGAATATGGTTTATTCGAGTGGAGAAATCAAATGTTATTCATTTGAGAAGAGTTACCGAATATTATTTATTCGAAGAGTAGTTATCGAATATTGGTTATTCGAAGTTAGTTAATCCAAAGGAGTTATTCGAAGTTAGTTAATCCAAAGGAGTTATTCGAAGTTAGTTAATCCAAAGGTGTTATTCGAAGTTAGTTAATCCAAATGAGTTATTCGAAGTTAGTTAATCCAAAGGAGTTAGTCGAAGAGTTAATCGAATATAGTTATTCGAAAGAAGATGTTAATCGAATATAGTTATTCGAGTAAAGTTAAAAGAGTTAATCGAATTTAGTTATTCGAAATGAGTTATTCGAATTTGATATTTGAATAGAGTTAAACACATTAGAGTGATTCGAATTACTTATTCAAATAGAGTTAAACATGTAAGAGTTAATTGAATATTAGTTATTCAATTTGAGTTAATCGAATTTAGTTATTCGAAAGGAGTTAATCAATTTGAGTTAAGTTAATCGATTTGAATTAAGTTGAATCGAAATGGAGTAAATCGATTAGAATTAAGTTAATCGAGTTAGAGTAAATCAAATATTGGTTATTCAAAGGTAAGTTATTCGAATTAGTTATTTGAAGGAGTTAATCAAATGAGTCGATCCAAAGGAGTTAGTCGAATATTAGTTATTCGAATAGAGTTAAAGGAGTTATCGATTTTATTTTGATCGAAAGGAGTTATCGATTAGTAAATCGAAAGGAGATTTTCGAATATAGCGTATTCGAAAGAAAGAGATCGAATATTGTTTATTCGAAAGAGAGAGATTTCGAATATGAGTTATTCGAAGAGAGATAATCGAATATAGGTTATTTGAAGAAGAGTTAATCAAATAGAGATTACCCGAAAGAGGGTTATACCTCGAATTCGATTATAGCGAATTCGGGAAAGTACTATTTACTTTCCAGGGTTTAAATCAAGATTTAGTTATTGATTTAGAAATTAGGTGTCTGTTAAATTATTCGAGTTAGGAAATAAAATATATAGGGGTAGGAATTATAACGTTATAATTATAATCAAACACCATCATATAAGAAGTGGATTCGTAACCTGAATCCGAGAATTTGCATAAACTGATGATTGGAAAAAGTGAGTGATGAGCTTCATCTATTTCACAGTAAAGGACGTTGTTCAATTAAGGTCTGAGAGGTAATTATACCCCAACTTGATTGACTTCAGAATCGACAAGGGAATAGTTGTGGTTCGATAGAAAAGGTTGATTTGAAATATAGTTAAGTAATAAGCGATTAATGGATTAAGCGTAACGATGTTTTATACAACGTTCATTTGAAATCCGTAAATGAGTTTTGGGAACGTTTTCCAAATATAGTCAGATATGTTTTCTAAACATAGAAAATGAAATGTTTTCATGATAAGAATTTAAGAAATAGAGTTAAGCAAATTCAGAAACTAACCGGAGAGGGTAAGTTGAACGGTTTTCTAAGTGACGATCTGATGTTGGTTTCGGCATTCCGGATTAATGTTTAGAGAATTGTTCTCATACTATTTACAGTTAGGGACTGATAGTTGCGAAATGATAGTGATGTGAAAATAAGCTATGGAAATATTTTCCAATAATTAATAACATATATTTTCTAAATATATGAAATAAGGAAATATGAACATATGATGATTGATCGATCGAATTTCCATTTGGAAATAAGATCGTTTTTTGTACACCGACTTGTTTCCATTTGATAGTTGAATCACAGACTATCAAAGTTTTTACCATTTTAACGTTGTTAATATGGAGAGACCGGTTGGATTATTATCCAAAGAACCACTCTGTATTGGCATAAGCGTTGCGAGCAATATATGCCAAAGATAAATTGAAGACGGAGTAAAGTGCAAGGGCTGTTGTATAAGTCTTAGATAACAGTGACTAAGATGGATATACTGAATAGTGCCTTCTGTTTGTCCAGTCCCAGGACAACGTATATGGAAGAAGGTCTGACAGAGTATATCCAATGGATCGCGTAAGTTGATCTGTTCAAACGTATTCACGTTTGGTGGCGGAGGAATTCGTTTCTCTTAGCTGTATACCCGTGTTATTTTTGGATAAGTCAATTTGTGATTTGGCGGGTATGACGATGTGGCATTCAAAGTGAATGGTGATCAGATGTTCTGAAGATAGACGTAGCTTCTAACCTCACACCAGGAAGTAACAAAAGTTGGGCTAGGCAGCATGGCTAGTTGGGTCATTCCCAAGCAGGGTGTATTGTAACCGGTCTAGGGAATATCCATATTTATACTTCTTTTTGATTCTGTATCTTCGGATGACGGTTTGATGGCCTATAACCGTGGTGGCAATATATTCGCGACACTCAAGCTAAATGAGTGAGCGGTCATGTGTGGCCGGGTTGCAAGACGTTCTTGTTGAACCCTGAGTGTATCACCTCTAGAGTACACTATTCAGAAGGTGCTCCCATACCTTGTCTGTTGGAATCCAATCTTCAATAAGCGCCCTGCGATTTATGATTTTATACTATGTACGTAGAACGTGAGATGCAAGCGTTTCTGCTAGATTGATACCTATTTGTACTTGGACATTATTATAATATCACAATGATATTGCTTGTCAAAGTTGTTCAGATACTCATAAGGGAAAAACCCGTTCCGTATTCACGGCGTGGTCTTATATACCTGTTTTAAACTATTTTACTCATACCAGTCCCATGACTGACCCGGAGTTACTTTGTTGTTTTCCCTAAACTCTTGGGTGCCTAAATTTGTACGGGCAGTCAAGTAGTCGGAATTTACAGATATACTTGGAGAGCTTGGAGCAGGAGGCTGCAAGATTTTATAGCTATAGTTATTTCCGCTGTGTTGTAAGTGTTGTACTCTGATAAGTGCTATTGTATATATATAACTGTTTACTTCAAAGTTATGTTATATATTATATGTTATTCGTTCCGCTGTGAGATTCGTGTTACTCTGATGATTCTGATGTTCTTCTTCTTCTTCTATTCTATTAGTTCTATTTTTCTTTCTCACCTTCTAAATTCTTTCACTAACGTCTCAGAATTTTCGACTCTCGAGGAATCGAAAATTTCCAGCCGTTACAATTTTAAAGAAGGGATGTTCTGAAATATTAAGAGAAGTAGGGGTAGTTTAAGCATAGTTGGGGTAGGTCGAAAATATGAAAGATGATGAATCATTTGGATTGGATGCTGCAAAAACCAACCCTTCATAGTAGTTAAAAAATTGGGGTAATTTTTGGAAGTAAGGGCTATTTAGAGAATTAGGGAAAGGATTAAAAATAAGGGTTATTTTGAAGTACTAAGATAAGTAGGGGTAGTTTAAGAATAGTAGGAATTGATTGACAAATATAAAAGATGATGAATCTTTTGGATTTGATGTTGCAAAAAACAACCCTTCAGTATAGTTAAAAAATAGTGGTAATTATTGGAAGTAAGGGCTATTTAGAGAATTAGGGGTAGGATTAAAAAGAAGAGCTGTTTTGGAGTACTAAGAGAAGTAAGGGTAGTTTAAGCATATAAGGGGTAGACCAACAAATATGAAAGATGGTGAATCATTTAGATTGTGTGTTGTATAAACTAACTCTTCACAGTAGTTAAAAAATAAGCGTAATTGTTGGAAGTAAGGGCTATTTAGAGAATTAGGGGTAGGTTTTAAAAGAAGAGATGTTTTGAAGTATTAAGAGAAGTAGGGTTAGTTTAGGCATAGTAGGGGTAGATCGACAAATGTTAAAGATGATGATTCGTTTGGATTGGGTGCTACAAAAACCAACCCTTCACAGTAATTAAAAAATAGGTGTAATCATTGGAAGTAAGGGCTATTTAGAGAATTAGGCGTAGGATTAAAAAGAAGGTTTGTTTTGAAGTATTAAGTGAAGTAGGGGTAGTATAAGCATAGTAGGAGTAAATCGACAAATACAAAAGATGACGAATCGTTTGGATTGGGTGTTGCAAAAACCAACCCTTCACAGTAGTTAAATAATAGGGCTAACTTTTGGTAGGAAGCGCTATTTAGAGAATTAGGGTAGGATTAAAAAGAAGGACTTTTTTGAAGTATTAAGAGAAGTTTAGGTAGTTTAAGCATAGTTCGGGTACATCGATAAATATGAAAGATAATGAATCATTTGGATTGGATCGACAAATATGAAAGATGATGAATCATTTGGATTGGGTGCTGCAAAAACCAAGCCTTCACAGAAGTTAAAAAATAGGTGTAATTATCGGTAGTAAGGGCTATTTAGAGAATTAGAGGAAGGATTAAAAAGAAGGGTTGTTTCGAAGTATTAAGAGAAGTAAATGTAGAATAGTAGGGGTAGATCGACAAATATGAAGATGATGAATCGTTTGAATTGGGTGCTGCAAAAACCAGCCCTTCACAGTAGTTAAAAAATAGGGGTAATTGTTGGAAGGTAGGGCCATTTAGAGAATAAGGGGTTGGATTAAAAAGAAGGATTGTTTTGAAGTATTAAAAGAAGTACGGGTAGTTTAAGCATAGTAGGGGTAGATCGACAAATATGAAAGATGATGAATCATTTGGATTGGAACGACAAATATGAAAGATGATGAATCATTTGGAATGAGTGCTGCAAAAACCAACCATTCACAGAAGTCAAAAAATAGGTGCAATTGTTGGAAATAAGGGCTATTTAAAGAACTAGAGGTAGGATTAAAAAGAAGGGTTGTTTCAATGTATTAAGAGAAGAAAAGATAGTTTAGGCATAGTAGGGGTAGATCAACAAATATGAAATATGATGAATCATTTGGATTGGCAGCTGCAAAAACCAACCCTTCACAAAATTTAAAAAATAGGTGTAATTTTTGGAAGTAAGGGCTATTTAGAGAATTAGGAACAGGATTAAAAAGAAGGGTTGTTTTGAAGTATTATGAGAAGTAGGGGCAGTTTAAGCATAGTACGGGTCGACCGACAAATATAAGAGACGAATCGTTTGGATTGGGTGCTGCAAAAACCATCTTTTCACAGTAGCTAAAAAATAAGGGTAATCGTTGGAAGGAAGGGCTATTTAGAGAATTAGTATTTGGATTAAAAAGAAGAGTTGTTTTGAAGTATTAAGAGAAGTAAGGATAGTTTAAGCGTAGTAGGGGAAGATCGATAAATATGGCAGATGATGAATCATTTGGATTGGGGGCTGTAAAAACCAACACTTCATAGTAGTTAAAAAGTAGGGGTAATTGTCGGAAGTAAGGGCTATTTGGAGAATTAGGGGTAGGATTAAAATGAAGCGTTTTTTTGAAGTATTAAGAGAATTAGGGGTAGTTTAAGCGTAGTAGGGGTAGATCGACAAATATGAAAGATGATGAATCGTTTCGATTGGGTGCTGCAAAAACCAACCCTACAAAGTAGTTAAAATATTGCTAATTGTTGGAAGGGCTACATAGAGAATTAGGGGTTGGATTAAAAAGAAGGGTTGTTTTGAAGTATTAAGAGAAGTAGGGGTAGTTTAAGCATAGAAGGGGTATATCGACGAATATAAAAGATGATGAATCATTTAGATTGGGTGCTGCAAAAACCAACCCTTCAAAGTAGTTAAAAAATAGGGGCAGTTGTTGGAAGCAAGGGCTATTTAGAGAATTAAGGGTTGGATTAAAAAGAAGGACTGATTTGAAGTATTAAGGGAAGTAGGGGTATTTTAAGCATAGTAGGGGTAGATCGGAAAATATGAAAGATGGTGAATCATTTGGATTGGGGGTTCCAAAAATGTAACACCCCACGTCCATTAATGTCACTCACAAAGGGAATGCATTAACTTCCATGGAGGTTATAAGTGAATATAGAACAGAAAAATTACAACAAGACTGATAATAAGTAGTACTTGGAAATCTAAAACCTCATTTTATTGCAGTGGAAATATAACATGTTTGTTACATCATAAAACCATAGGTCATAACCAAGTACAATATCCATCTTCATAAAAACAAAATACATAATCTCATTACATAAATAGCCATTAAAAAGATAACAAGCTAGACTTTTCTTCAACGGTCAAAGCTTTCCAAAGAGATGAAGCAATCCAATCAAACTCCACTAGAGATGGGTCCAACCTGAGGACCTGGAGGGGGAAAAAGGATAGAAATAGAGGGGGTCAGACATAAAGTCTGGCGAGTATGATAATTCTAACAATGCTATTATCAAAATAACTAGACTAAGGCATAAACTGGAAGACAAGTAAATGTCTATGAACTCTTCGGAAGATAAAGATAGCGTTTAAGATAACTTTAAAGATAACGGTAAAGGCACAACTAATTACTAACGAATAATTACTACACTGCACCGCACGTTACTACACTGCACCGCACCAGTCACCCTAAAGTTTGATCCCACTTGATTCACACAGAAACTTTATAAATAGCCTTGCGTACCCCTAGCTGACTACATAGGTGTCGTCTGCCCCTATCTCCACTAGGTGTACCCCACTACCCACTTTCGATCGGCTCCCTACTCGTAGATACCCGTGCTGGCCCCATAGTGGGGTGTATCACTCCCCTAAGGTGGCAACCCGATACAACTTGAGAATGCACGGCTTATACCTACACGATGTAACAACGTCTTACCTACCAGCCCGGGTCCACACACGCATATGAAACCCGTTGGACTCGCGTTGCCACCGCTCCCCGTTTTGGCCCATTATAGTTAAGCCCAGTATGCGTGTCTCGTCCTCGACTTGGGTCGAGCCTACAAAGATACATTTGGGATACTAATTGAAATGGGCCCCCACAAGCTACCCACCTAAGCTTGTCACTACTAGTATATCCCACTTAACCCTCTTAGTCATGTTCATTTACATGTGTGTTTGGTTAAGTCTTACTAATCGTATTTCACATGCCACCAAGGGCACCCACTATTTCTCATGCCACCCAAGGCACCTACTTAACCCCCATGTCCCACCTTACATGTTTATCTGGTTAAGTATTTCTTAATTCATTCAGGCCATAACCTCATAAAGACCTCTCACATTAGACTGGCATTTATGGCAGCTGGATATGCCGGGCGGGTCCGGGCAGTCTTATACCATAAAAGAGTCTAACCTCGTGTCTTTACAACTATTATGCTTTAGTTTAGGCCTAGGACCTCCACATTGGGCTGACATTTTTGACAACTGGATTTTCCGGGCGGGTCCGGGCGGGTTTACGTCACAAACGAGTCCAACCTCGTGTCCTAAGCATTGATTATCCCTTATAATCTTTTACCCCAGTTTTAATAATTCCTTATTCGAGTTATTAATTAAGTCAACTTTTAATGATGTCCATAATTGACTCAATTATGGTCATCCACTCATGGCATGCAAAATCATATCGATAGCACCCCATCATCTTAATATTAAATCCTTAATATTACCCCTACCCCACGTTTATACGTTCTCTTATTCAACGCAGAATATACGTTAGACTCAAATAGTCTAAATTATAGCACAAAAATAAATTATCACAACATATAGACAATTAAAATAAATCTAATAATAATAGGGGTGAAACTTGCATAGACTACACATGTTAAGGATCAAAAGGTGTCAACTTGTTAAATGTCTCAATTTACATGATATGATCATAGCCCAAATCTATACATGAACTTGCATATGGGGTTTTTAGGCAACATAATGATGGTGTGAACTAGCACAGGATATCACATATGTCATAACATAATTCTAGATGTCATAATAGATGTCATGGCATATATTCATAACTTTTCTAATCAATCTAACTTGCATATGTGACTTGTCATATAGATCAACATAGCCCAAACATGATGATTTAATTAATATGAACTAACTAGCATAGATGGTAACATCATGGCTTTTTAACATGGATGATTTATCACAACTTAGCATAGAAACTTTCAACATACATAACATCACCATAGCATGATTTACCTCATATAAGATATCATCACCACATAACATTGGATTTACGATATACATGATAGCGAAAAGTGGTTTACAACAACATATACGATAATTCACATCATCTACTCATAATCCATTCATAACTCAACCTAATTAAAACGATAATAATTTTGTTAAGACTATCATACTCACAATTTAGAGAAGAAAAGATAGTTTTTCTTTGCTTTAGGGTTGAGAGAATTAGAATTGAATAAGCTTTTCTTCCTTCTTAGTTGGCGGCGGCTCCATTGATTTCCACGACGACGGTATGACGGTAACTATTCTATTTTTCTTATGAATTAGGGTGAGAGACTACCTAGGTATTTATAGAGTTAGGGTTTATTTTAGACCGTCAGATTATCTCAGAACTAATCCTAGCCAACCAGATTAGGTCAGAAACCCTAATGGGTCATTAGTCCATTAAAAACAGGTCAGCCAGAAACCCTAGCCGCCAGACCCAGGTCGACACCTAGGTCGACACTATAGTCGCCCTGGGGGGGGGGGGGGGGCAGGTCGACATGGTAGTCGACCTGTGGGGGAGGTCGACACTAGTGTCGCCCCCCTGGTGGACCTGCCTGGGAGGGAAAATTCCCGCCCAGCCCGCTTCTGCACTTTCTGTTTTGAATTTTAAATTTTCTGCGAGCTGTTTTGAATTTTCAGAAACTTCCGATGGCCATAACTTCTTCATACGAAGTCCAAATCATGCAAACTCGGACTCTATTTCAAGCATAATTCCGAGATGAACACAATGGCGCAACCCGTTTCCCACAATTCTCACGTCTGAGATTAGTTATTCTTTAATTTGTGAATATTAATATTAATAGAATTACGGGGTGTTACATTCTCCCCTCCTTAAAGGATTTCGTCCCCGAAATCTTCAATTCAAGAAGAACGTATATCCTAACATCCAATCGTCCAACTACTAAACCATCAAACACAGGCATCCATTGTCCTTATAGACTTCTAATGCTTTCGTGTTTAAATGCACAGTGTGTGTATATGACCATATCTAATGCAAAATCAGGCGGTCCACTGATTCAGTTGACCTCCTTAATGCAAACCATGATAGTGTCATGCATCCATTATGTATGCAAAGGTTCCCTAATGCTACATATAATTTATATGCGTGCACAATCATCATCTGAATGCAGCATCCATATGATAATACAATCGTCATACATCCATTTTACTAAATACATCCATTTATATGCAATATGCAATATGAAGTGACTGAGCCGATCTAGTGCCTAATAGTGTGTGTATATGCGTCCACGAGCAACCACTAGCAAACACTTGCATCCACTTTGCATCCACCATACATAACATGTCTCAAACACATGTTTCAACCATAGGATTATCCTAACTAAAGGTCAAAGATAGTAGCGAGAGGATATACTAAAGATAAGATAAGTACAAGCTAAACGATAAAGGAGAAATTAAAAGACGTACCCTCAAAAAGAAAAGGGTATCGTGAACGCATCTTTTCTTCTATCTCCCAAGTAGCGTTGCTCTCATCATCTCCCCATTGCACTTTGACTAGTCTGACCTCTCGATTCCTCAACTTCTTGATCTCCGACCCAAGACTGCGCGTAGGAGCTCGTCGAATCGTCGCATCACGCTCTATCTCCACTTCTCTAAGCAAGCTCGGCTATACCACTTCCGCGATCTCGTGCAAGCACTTCCTCAAATGTGACACATGGAATACGTCGTGTACACCACTAAGTCTCTCGGGCAACTCCACTCTATACGCCATGTGTCCAATCCTCTACTTAATAAGAAACGGCCCTACAAACGTTGGTGCTAATTTCCCAATGGACCCAAAGCGTACAACGTTCTGTAATGGAGACACTTTGACAAAGACCATGTCCCCAACTTAAAACTCGAGATCTGTCCTCCTCTTATCCGCATAAGATTTCTACCTATCCTGTGCTGCTTTCATCCTCCTTCGAATCAAGTCAATCTTCTCTGAAGTCTCCCTAATCATATCGGGCCCAAGTAAGATCTTATCCGTAGATTCCCACCAACATGTAGGTGAACGACAAGGTCGTCCATAAAGAGCTTCGAAAGCTGCCATGCCAATGCTGGACTGAAAGATGTTATTATATGCGAACTCCACCAATGGAAGATGCTCTTCCCACGTACCCCCAAAATCTAAGATACATAGCCTCAACAGGTCCTCTAGAATACGATTCACCCACTCGGTCTGGCCGTCCGTCGGAGGATGATATGCGGTGCTCAAACATAACTGAGTCCCTACCGCCTCTTGTAAGCTTCTCCAAAGTTTGCTAGTGAAAATAGGATCGCGGTCGCTTACTATGCTAGAAGGAACACCGTTTAAACGAATTATTTCTCGGACATATACAGAAGCTAACCATGGAGCAGTCCTCTTACTCTTCACGAGAATAAAATGGGCGCTTATAGTAAGTCTATCTACTATAACCCAAATCCCCGTATTACCCTTCCTTGATCTTGGTAATCCATCCATAAAATCCATCGAGACACTTTCCCACTTCCATAGTGGAACCTCCAATGGGTGAAGCAACCCACCGGGTTTCTTTTGCTTCGCTTTTACTTGTTGGCACACTAAGCATCTAGCGACATACTCGGCCAAGTCTTTCTTCATGCCGGCCCAAAAGTAAACTCTCTTCATGTCTTTGTACATCTTGTCCCCTCCGGGATGAATGGTCATCTTCGATCGATGTGCTTCATCAAGAATAGTCTTCCTTAGGTCATCGTCTTTTGGTACACAAAATCTACCGTCCCTACATAACCAACCCTTATCATCTAGGGTATACCTACGGAGATGGCTTGATGACTCCCCTCCTTTGAGATTTTCTACTAACTCAACCAACTGCGGGTCGTCTCGCTGTGCCTCCCCAATCCGTCCCAAAAGCGTAGGTCTGACCTCCAAGGATGCTAGCAAACCGGGTACAAAGTCAATGGAAGGTCTAAAGTCAAACATCGAAATGAATTCTAAGCTTCGCCGCTCAACAAACAAAGGACTTAAGGATAATCTTTTTCTACTGTAGGCATCGGGCACTACATTACCCTTGCCAGGGGTATATGCTATCTCAAAGTCGTAGGATGCTAAGAACTCCATCCACCTTTGCTGCCTTAAGTTCAAGTCCTTTTGAGAGAACAAGTATTTTAAGGATTTGTGGTCAGTGAATAATTCGAATTTCTTGCCAAGAAGATAATGACGCCAAGACTTAAGCGCGAAAACAATAGCGGCCAACTCTAGGTCATGTGTGGGGTAATTCTTCTCATGCGCTCTTAACTGCCTTCCACCATAGGCTATTACCCTACCCTCTTGCATTAAGACTGCGCCTAGTCCTGTCCCACAAGCGTCAGTATAAATGGTAAATGGCTTACTCCCGTCTGGCAATACTAAGACTGGGGCTAAAGTCAAAGCTCTCTTCAAACGTTGGAACGCATCATCACAATCTACGTCCCATGTGAAAACCAGGTTCTTCTTCGTCAAGCGTGTCAATGGAGTTGATATCTTTGCAAAGTCTTTGATAAATTTCCTATAGTAGCCAGCCAACCCTAAGAAACTTCTCACTTCGGTAGCATTTTTAGGGACCTTCCAATCTTGGATGGCCACCACCTTCGTGGGATCCACAGCTATCCCTTCTTTGGAAACCACGTGCCCCAAGAACCGTACTTCCTTCCTCCAGAAGTGACACTTAGAAAAATTTTCCTTAAGCTTATGCGCTCGTGGAGTCTCCACCACTTCCCTAATATGTAGGGCATGCTCTTCTTCATCCTTATAAAAGATCAAGATGTATTCTACAAAGACTACCACAAATTTGTTAAGGTACTCCCTAAACACCCTACTCATCAAATCAACAAAATATGCTGGGGCGTTTGTTAAACCGAAGGGCATCACTAGCCATTCATAGGAAAAGTCCGGAGTCCTAAAGGCAGTCTTGTCAATGCTATGCTCAACCACTCTCAACTGATGGAAACCAGTGGCTAAGTCCAACTGCGAAAACACCGAGGCGCCAACTAACTGATCGAAGAGATCGTCAATCCTCGGCTGTGGGTGTCTGTTCTTCTTAGTAAGTTTATTAAGTTCTCTATACTCCACACAAAGTCTAAGGGACCCATCCGCCTTCATGGCAAATACTACTGGAGCACCCCACTCCGATATAATTTGTCTTATGAACCCCTTCTCAAGTAAATCCTTCACTTGCTTATCGAGTTCCCTCCTTTCACGTGGGGCCATGTGGCGTACTGGCAAAGATACTGGTTTCGCATTATCCACAAGATATATTCAAAAATCTATCTCCCGCTTCGGAGGTAAGCCTTTCAACTCCTCAAACACATCCGAATATTCTCGGACCACTCTAACAGATCATAGATTTTCCTCAGATGTGTCAAGCGATTCTAGATAACTTAGCATAACCGAATTTATGGGATTACAAAAGATTTCGATAGTGTTGCCAAGGCGAGTCACGAGCCTAACTACTCTCCTTTCACAATCAAGAACGGCCCCATTTCTGGATAACCAATCCATTCCTAAAATTAGCCCATAGCCCGTGAAGCCCAACACATAAGCATCACATCTAAACTCAGCACTAAGTATAGAAATTTTCAAATCCAAACACATCATGGACAAATGAGCTGAGTCCCCTATTGGATTCAAAACAACTAAGGGATCCTCTACTAAACTGGTGTTTAAGTGAAGCGATTCAACTAATGATGTAGAGATAAACGAATGCGATGCACCGGAATCGAATAAGGTACGGATAGGATGATCAAACAGAAAAACTAAGCTTTCAACAGAAATGGTTCTACCTCGTTCTTGTAGTGGTGGGACCGCGAGAGCCTGAACTTGTCCCCTTGCCTGCCCTGGGGTCAAAAGAGCCTGTACCTGTCCTCCTGAGGTAGCTCCTGCCCTCTGCCCCTTCTTTGGGCAGTCCTTCACTAAATGTCTCGCATCGCCACAATGAAAGAAGCCAGTCTTCTTTTTCTTTTGGCAATCCTTGCTGAGATGGCCTGGTGTGCCACAATTAAAACATTTCTTCTTTCCCTTGCCGTTATTGTCTTTACCACCCTTCTTGTCTTGCTGTTGTGGTTTCTTCTGATCTCCCTTCTTCTCGGGTGCCTTATCAGCTTTAGCGCTTTTCTCCTCATGCATGAGCGACATTTCTACTAACTTCTCAAAGGTGGCGCCCATCGGGATGTGTGTCATAGCCAACCCTTGCAATGGTTCATTCAAGCCATTCACGAACCTCAGCGCCTTCTTCTCCGGCGTGTTCACTAAGTCCAAGCCAAACCTTGCTAACTGATTAAATTTGTTAACATATTCTTTCACTGATGAGCTTCCTTGCTTCAATGTTAAGAACCTTTCCATATAAAGATTTTCTTCTTCCCTTGAGAGAAACTTCGCCTCGAACCTACATCTGAAATCCGCCCAAGGGTCAACTGGACGCTCCCCATTAGTGACCTCCAACCAAAACAAGGCCACTCCCTTCATCAACCAAGCTGCTAAACGAACTTTCTTCGCTTCTTCTACTTCAAAGATTTCTGGCAATTCTTCCACCTCCTTAAGCCAATCTCCAGCTTCCACAAATGTTTCTGACCCTTGAAATGGTTTTCCACACATAGCCTTGAATTCGTTGCACGTCTTTGGTAAAGTATCTATGCGAGGAGGAGGAGGAACGGGTGCAACTGGTGGTGGAGGAACATTAGCTGGACCTGCAGCGGCCCTAGCCTCTAATAACCTCCTATACCATCCTGGTATCGTTACACCATCCGGAAGGTTAAGATCTTCAGCCATGCTGAAACGAAAAAGGAAAGATTCAAAATGGATAATTCGAAAGATAAATATATATGGCTATTGGAGATTATGTTTTTCTTAAAAACTTTACTCTTAAAATAACTCCTTAAGACATGTTTATGAAAACACTTCTTCCAAAAATACTTTAGAAAAATAGTTTTTCTAAAAAAATTTATCTGTTCTGGTAACCTTAAGCTCCGATACCACGTGTAACAACCCACGTCCATTAATGTCACTCACAAAGGGAATGCATTAACTTCCATGGAGGTTATAAGTGAATATAGAACAGAAAAATTACAACAAGACAGATAATAAGTAGTACTTGTAAATCTAAAACCTCATTTTACTGCGCAGAAATTTAACATGTTTGTTACATCATAAAACCATAGGTCATAACCATGTACAATATCCATCTTCATAAAAACAAAATACATAATCCCGTTACATAAATAGCCATTAAAAAGATAACAAGCTGGACTTTACTTCAACGGTCCAAGCTTTCCAAAGAGATGAAGCAATCCAATCAAACTCCACTAGAGCTGGGTCCAACATGAGGACCTGGAGGGGGAAAAAGGATAGAAATAGAGGGGGTCAGACATAAAGTCTGGCGAGTGTGATAATTCTAACAATACTTTTATCAAATTAACTAGACTAAGGCATAAACTGGAAGACAAGTAAACGTCTATGAACTCTTAGGAAGATAAAGATAGAGTTTAAGATAACGTTAAAGATAACGGTAAAGGCACACCTAATTACTAACGAATAATTACTACACTGCACCACACATTACTACACTGCACCGCACCAGTCACCCTAAAGTTTGATCCCACTTGCTTCACACAGAAACTTTATAAGTACCTTTGTGTACCCTTAGCTGACTACATAGGTGCCGTCTGCCCCGATCTCCACCAGGTGTACCACACTACCCAATTTCGATCGGCTCCCTACTCGTAGATACCCGTGCTGGCCCCATAGTGGGGTGTATCACTCCCCTAAAGTGGCAACACGGTACAACTTGAGAATGCACGGCTTATACCTACACGATGTAACAACGTCTTACCTACCAGCCCGGGTCCACACACACATATGAAACCCGTTGGACTCGCGTTGCCACCCACAAAGATACGTTTGGGATACTGGTTGAAATGGGCCCCCACAAGCTACCCACCTAAGGTTGTCACTACTAGTATATCCCACTTAACCCTCTTAGTCATGTTCATTTACATGTGTGTTTGGTTAAGTCTTACTAATCGTATTTCACATGCCACTAAGGGCACCCACTATTCCTCATGCCACCCAAGGCACCTACTTAACCCCCATGTCCCACCTTACATGTTTATCTGGTTAAGTATTTCTTAATACATTCAGGCCATAACCTCATAAAGACCTCTCACATTAGACTGGCATTTATGTCAGCTAGATATGCCGGGCGGGTCCGGGCAGTCTTACACCATAAAAGAGTCTAACCTCGTGTCTTTACAACTGTTATGCTTTAGTTTAGGCCTAGGACCTCTCACATTGGGCTGACATTTGTCACCACTGGATTTGCCTGGTGGGTCCGGGCAGGTTTACGTCACAAACGAGTTCAACCTCGTGTCCTAAGCATTGATTACCCCTTATAATCTTTTACCCCCATTTTAATAATTCCCTATTCAAATTATTAATTAAGTCAACTTTTAATGATGTCCGTAATTGACTCAATTATGGTCATCCACTCATGGCATGCAAAATCATATCAATTGCACCCCATCATCTTAATATTAAATCCTTAATATTACCCCTACCCCACGTTTATACGTTCGCTTGTTCAATGCAGAATATACGTTAGACTCGAATAGTCTAACTTATAGCACAAAAATAAATTATCACCACATATATACAATTAAAATAAATCTAATCATAATAGGGGTGAAACTTGCATAAACTAGACATGTTAAGTATCAAAAGGTGTCAACTTGTTGAATGTCTCAATTTACATGATATGATCATAGCCCAAATCTATACATGAACTTGCATATGGGGTTCTTAGGCAACATAATGATGGTGTGAACTAGCATAGGATATCACATATGTCACAGCATAATTCTAGATGTCATGGCATATGTTCATAACTTTTCTAATCAATCTAACTTGCATATGTTACTTGTCATATAGATCAACATAGCCCAAACATGATGATTTAATTAATATGAACTAACTAGCATAGATGGTAACATCGTGGCTTTTTAACATGTATGATTTATCATAACTTAGCATAGAAACTTTCAACATACATAACATCACCATAGCATGATTTACAACATATACGATATCATCACCACATAACATTGGATTTACAGTATACATGATAGAAAAAAGGGGTTTACAACAACATATACGATAATTCACATCATCTACTCATAATCCACTCATAACTCAACCTAATTAAAATGATAATAATCTTGTTAAGACTATCATACTCACAATTTAGAGAAGAAAAGAGAGTTTTGCTTTGCTTTAGGGCTGAGAGAATTAGAATTGAATTAGCTTTTCTTCCTTCTTAGTTGGCGGCGGCTCCATTGATTTCCATGGCGACGGTATGACGGTTACTATTCTATTTTTCTTATGAATTAGGGTGAGAGACTACCTAGGTATTTATTGAGTTAGGGTTTATTTTAGACCGTCAGATTATCTCAGAACTAATCCTAGCCAACCAAATTAGGTCAGAAACCATAATGGGTCATTAGTCCATTAAAAACAGGTCAGCCAGAAACCCTAGCCGCCAGACCCAGGTCGACACCCAGGTCGATGCTATAGTCGACCTGGGGGGGCAGGTCGACATGGTAGTCGACCTGGGGGGAGGTCGGCACTAGTGTCGACCCCCTGGTGGACCTGCTTTGGAGGGAAAATTCCCGCCCAGCCCGCTTCTGCACTTTCTGTTTTGAATTTTAAATTTTCTGCGAGCTGATTTGGATTTTCAAAAACATCCGATGGCCATAACTTCTTCATACGAAGTCCAAATCACGCAAATGCAGACTCTATTTCAACCAGAATTCCGAGACGAACACAATGGCGCAACCCGTTTCCCACCATTCTCATGTCTGAGATTAGTTATTCTTTAATTTGTGAATATTAATATTAATAGATTTACGGGGTGTTACATTCTCCCCTCCTTAAAGAATTTCGTCCCCGAAATCTTCAAGTCAAGAAGAACGTATATCCTAAAATCCAATCGTCCATCTACTCAACCATTGTCCTTATAAACTTCTAAAGCTTTCATGTTTAAATGCACAGTGTGTGTATATGACCGTATCTAATGCAAAATCAGGCGGTCCACTGATTCAGTTGACCTCCTTAATGCAAACCATGATAGTGCCATGCATACATTATGTATGCAAAGGTTCCCTAATGCTACCTATTATCTATATGCGTGCACAATCATCATCTGAATGCAACATCCATATGATAATACAATCATCATACATCCATTTTACTTAATACATCCATTTATATGCAATATGCAATATGAAGTGACTGAGCCGATCTAGTGCATAATAGTGTGTGTGTATGCATCCACGAGCAACCACTAGCAAACACTTGCATCCACCATACATAACATCTCTCAAACACATGTTTCAACCATAGGATTATCCTAACTAAAGGTCAAAAATACTAGCGAGAAGATATACTAAAGAAAAGATAAGTACAAGCTAAACGATAAAGGAGAAATTAAAAGACATACCCTCAAAAAGAAAAGGGTATCGTTAACGCATCTTTTATTCCGTCTCCCAAGTAGCGTTGCTCTCATCATCTCCCCATTGCACTTTGACTAGTCTGACCTCTCGATTCCTCAACTTCTTGATCTCCGACCCAAGAATGCGCATAGGAGCTCGTCGAATCGTCGCATCACGCACTATCTCCACTTCTCTAAGCAAGCTCGGCTCTACCACTTCCGCGGTCTCGTTCAAGTACTTCCTCAAATGTGACACGTGGAATACGTCGTGTACACAACTAAGTCTCTCGGGCAACTCCAATCTATATGCCATCTGTCCAATCCTCTCCTGTATAGGAAACGACCCTACAAACCTTGGTGCTAATTTCCCAACGGACCAAAAGCATACAACTTTCCGTAATGGAGACACTTTGACAAAACCATGACCCCAACTTCAAACTCGAGATCTGTGCTCCTCTTATCCGCATAAATTTTCTGCCTATCCTGTGCTGCTTTCATCCTCCTTCGAATCAAGTCGATCTTCTCCGAAGTCTCCCTAATCATATCGTGCTCAAGTAAGATCTTATCCGTGGATTCCCACCAACATGTAGGTGAACGAGAAGGTCGTCCATAAAGCGCTTCGAAAGGTGCCATGCCAATGCTAGACTGAAAGCTGTTATTATATGCGAACTCCACCAATGGAAGATGCTTTTCCCACGTACCCCCAAAGTCTAGGATACATAGCCTCAACAGGTCCTCTAGAATACGATTCACGCTCTCGGTCTGGCCGTCCGTCTGAGGATGATATGCGGTGCTCAAACATAACTAAGTCCCTACTGCCTCTTGTAAGCTTCTCCAAAATTCGCTAGTGAAAATAGGATCGCGGTCGCTTACTATGCTAGAAGGAACACCATGCTAACGAACTATTTCTCGGACATATGCAGAAGCTAAACATGGAGCAGTCCTCTTACTCTTCACAGGAATAAAATGGGCTCTTTTAGTAAGTCTATCTACTATAACCCAAATCCCCATATTACCCTTCCTTGATCTTGGTAATCCATCCACAAAATCCATCGAGGCACTTTTCCCCTTCCATAGTGGAACATCCAATGGGTGAAGCAACCCACCGGGTTTCTTTTGCTCTGCTTTTACTTGTTGGCACACTAAGCATCTAGCGACGTACTTGGCCACGTCTTTCTTCATGCCGGGCCAAAAGTAAACTCTCTTAATGTCTTTGTACATCTTGTCCCCTCCGTGATGAATGGTCATCTTCGAACGATGTGCTTCATCAAGAATAGTCTTCCTTAGGTCATCGTCTTTTGGTACACAAAGTCTACCGTCGCTACGTAACTAACCCTTATCATCTAGGGTATACCTAAGGAGATGGCTTGATGACTCCCCTCCTTTGAGCTTTTCTACTAACTCAACCAACCGCGGGTCATCTCGCTGTTCCTCGCCAATCCGTCCCAAAAGCGTAGGTCTGACCTCCAAGGATGCTAGCAAACCGGGTACAAAGTCAACGGAAGGTCTAAAGTCAAACATCGAAATGAATTCTAAGCATCGCCGCTCAACAAACAAAGGACTTAAGGACAGTCATTTTCTACTTAAGGCATCAGCCACTACGTTACCCTTGCCAGGGGTATATGCTATCTCAAAGTCGTAGGATGCTAAGAACTCCATTCACCTTTGTTGCCTTAAGTTCAAGTCCTTTTGAGAGAACAAGTATTTTAAGGATTTGTGGTCAGTGAATAATTCGAATTTCTCGCCAAGAAGATAATGACACCAAGACTTAAGCGCGAAAACAATAGCGGCCAACGCTAGGTCATGTGTGGGGTAATTCTTCTCATGCGCTCTTAACTGCCTTCCACCATAGGCTATTACCCTACCCTCTTGCATTAAGACTGCGCCTAGTCCTGTCCCACAAGCGTCAGTATAAACGGTAAACAGCTTACTCCCGTCTGGCAATACTAAGAATGGGGCTGAAGTCAAAGCTCTCTTCAAACGTTGGAACGCATCATCACAATCTACGTCCCATGTGAAAACCAGGTTCTTCTTTGTCAAGCGTGTCAATGGAGCTGATATCTTTGTGAAGTCTTTGATAAATTTCCTATAGTAGCCAGCCAACCCCAAGAAACTTCTCACTTCGGTAGCATTTTTAGGGACCTTCCAATCTTGGATGGCCACCACCTTTGCGGGATCCACAGCTATCCCTTCTTTGGAAACCACGTGCCCCAATAACCGTACTTCCTTCCTCCAGAAGTGACACTTAGAAAATTTTGCCTTAAGCTTATGCGCTCGTAGAGTCTCTAACACTTCCCTAAGATGTAGGGCATGCTCTTCTTCATCCTTAGAAAAGATCAAGATGTCGTCTACAAAAACTACCACAAATTTGTTAAGGTACTCCCTAAACACCCTACTCATCAAATCAACAAAATATGTTGGGCGTTTGTTAAACCGAAGTGCATCACTAGCCATTCATAGAAACCGTCCGGAGTCCTAAAGGTTGTCTTGTCTATGCTATCCTCAGCCACTCTCAACTGATGGAAACCAGTGGCTATGTCAAACTGCGAAAACACCGAGGCGCCAACTAACTGATCGAAGAGATCGTCAATCCTCGGCAGTGGGTGTCTGTTCTTCTTAGTAAGTTTATTAAGTTCTCTATAGTCCACACAAAGTCTAAGGGACCCATCCGCCTTCGTGGCAAATACTACTAGAGCACCCCACTCCGGTATACTTCGTCTTATGAACCCCTTCTCAAGTAACTCCTTCACTTGCTTATCGAGTTCCCTCCTTTCACTAGGGCCATGTGGCGTACTGGCAAAGATACTGGTTTCGCATTATCAACAAGATATATTCGAAAATCTATCTCCCACTTTGGAGGTAAGCCCTTCACCTCCTCAAACACATCAAAATATTCTCAGACAACTCTAACAGATCGTAGATTTTCCTCAGACGCGTCAACCGATTCTAGATAACTTAGCATAAACGAATTTATGAGATTACAAATGATTTTGAGAGTGTTGCCAAGGCGAGTCACGAGCCTAACTACGCTCCTTTCGCAATCAAGAACAGCCCCATTTCTGGATAACCAATCCATTCCTAAAATTAGCCCATAGCCCGTGAAGCCCAACACATAAGAATCACATCTAAACTCAACACTAAGTATAGAAATTTTAAAATCCAAACACATCATGGACAAATGAGCTGAGCCCCCTATTGGATTCGAAACAACTAAGGGATCCTCTACTAAACTGGTGTTTAAGTGCAGTGATTCAACTAATGATGTAGAGATAAACGAACACGATGCGCCCGAATCGAATAAGGTACGGACAGGATGATTAATTAGAAAAACTAAGCTTTCAACAGAAATGGTTCCACCTCGTTCTTGTAGTGGTGGGACCGCGAGAGCCTGAACTTGTCCCCTTTCCTTCCCTGGTGCCATAAGATCCTGCACCTGTACTCCCGAGGTAGCTCCTGCCCTCTGCCCCTTCTTTAGGCAGTCCTTCCCTAAATGTCCTGCATCGCCACAATGAAAGCAGCCAGTCTCCTTTTTCTTTCGGCAATCCTTGCTGATATGGCCTGGTGTCTCACAGTTAAAACATTTCTTCTTTCTCTTGCCGTTATTGTCTTTACCACCCTTCTTGTTTTGCTGTTGTGGTTTCTTCTGATCTCCCTTCTTCTCGGGTGCCTTATCAACTTTAGCTCTTTTCTCCTCATGCATGAGCGCCATTTCTACTAACTTCTCAAAGGTGGCCCCCATCAGGATGTGGGTCATAGCCAACCCTTGCAATGGTTCATTCAAGCCATTCACGAACCTCAGCGCCTTCTTCTCCGGCGTGTTCACTAAGTCCAAGCAAAACCTTGCTAACTGATTAAATTTGTTAACATATTCTTTCACTGATGAGCTTCCTTTCTTCAATGTCAAGAACCTTTCCATATAAAGAATTTCTTCCACCCTTGAGAGAAACTTCGTCTCGAACCTACGTCTGAAATCCTCCCAAGAGTCAATAGGACGCTCCCCATTAGTGACTCCCACCAAAACAAGGCCTCTCCCTTCATCAACCAAGCTGCTAAACGAACATTCCTCCCTTCTTCTACTTCAAAGATTTCTAGCAATTCTTCCACCTCCTTAAGCAAATTTCTAGCTTCCACAAATGTTTCTGATCCTTGAAATGGTTTTCCACCCATAGCCTTGAATTCCTTGCACGTCTTTGCAAAAGTATTTACGCGAGGAGGAGGAGGAGGAACGGGTGCAACTGGTGGTGGAGGAACATTAGCTGGACCTGCAGCGGCACTAGCCTCTAATAACCTCCTATACCATCTTGGTATCGTTACACCATCCGGAAGGTTAAGATCTTCAGCCATGCTAAAACGAAAAAGGGAAGATTCAAAATGGAGACTTCGACAGATAAAGATATATGGTTATTGGGGATTATGTTTTTCTTAAAAACTTTCCACTTAAAATAACTCCTTAAGACATGTTTATGAAAACACTTATTCCAAAAATACTTTAGAAAAATAGTTTTTCTAAAAAAAAAATCTGTTCTGGTAACCTTAAGCTCTGATACCACGTGTAACACCCCACATCCATTAATGTCACTCACAAATGGAATGCATTAACTTCCATGGAGGTTATAAGTGAATATAGAATAGAAAAATTACAACAAGACAGATAATAAGTAGTACTTGGAAATCTAAAACCTCATTTTATTGCAGCGGAAATTTAACATGTTTGTTACATCATAAAACCATAGGTCATAACCAAGTACAATATCCATCTTCATAAAAACAAAATACATAATCCCATTACATAAATAGCCATTAAAAAGATAACAAGCTGGCCTTTACTTCAATGGTCCAAGCTTTCCAAAGAGATGAAGCAATCCAATCAAACTCCACTAGAGTTGGGTCTAACCTGAGGACCTAGAGGGGGAAAAAGGATAGAAATAGAGGGGGTCAGACATAAAGTCTGGTGAGTATGATAATTCTAACAATACTATTATCAAAATAACTAGACTAAGGCATAAACTGGAAGACAAGTAAATGTCTATGAACTCTTAGGAAGATAAAGATAGCGTTTAAGATAACGTTAAAGATAACGGTAAAGGCACACCTAATTACTAAAGAATAATTACTACATTGCACCGCACATTACTACACTGCACCGCACCAGTTACCCTAAAGTTTGATCCCACTTGCTTCACACAGAAACTTTATAAATAGCCTTGCATACCCCTAGCTGACTATATAGGTGCCGTCTGCCCCTATCTCCACTAGGTGTACCCCACTACCCACATTCGATCGGCTCCCTACTCGTAGATACCCGTGCTAACCCCACAGTGGGGTGTACCACTCCCCTAAAGTGGCAACCCAATACAACTTGAGAATGTACGGCTTATACCTAAACGATGTAACAACGTCTTACCTACCAGCCCGGGTCCACACACGCATATGAAACCCGTTGGACTCGCATTGCCACCGCTCCCCGTTTTGGCCCCTTATAGTCAAGCCCAGTATGCGTGTCCCGTCCTCGACTTGGGTCGAGCCCACAAAGATACGTTTGGGATACTGGTTGAAATGGGCCCCCACAAGCTACCCACCTAAGCTTGTCACTACTAGTATATCCCACTTAACCCTCTTAGTCATGTTCATTTACATGTGTGTTTGGTTAAGTCTTACTAATCGTATTTCACATGCCACTAAGGGCACCGACTATTCCTCATGCCACCCAAGGCACCTACTTAACCCCCATGTCCCACCTTACATGTTTATCTGGTTAAGTATTTCTTAATTCATTCAGGCCATGACCTCATAAAGACCTCTCACATTAGACTGGCATTTATGGCAGCAGGATATTCCGGGCGGGTCCGGGCAGTCTTACACCATTAAAGAGTCTAACCTCGTGTCTTTACAACTGTTATGCTTTAGTTTAGGCCTGGGACCTCTCAAATTGGGCTAACATTTGTGACTACTGGATTTGCCGGGTGGGTCGGGGCCGGTTTACGTCACAAACGAGTCCAACCTCGTGTCTTAAGCATTGATTATCCCTTATAATCTTTTACCCCAGTTTTAGTAATTTCCTATTCAAATTATTAATTAAGTCAACTTTTAATGATGTCCATAATTGACTCAATCATGGTCATCCACTCATGGCATGCAAAATCATATCAATTGCATCCCATCATATTAATATTAAACCTTAATATTACCCATAACCAACGTTTATACGTTCACTTATTCAACGCAAAATCTACATTAGACTCGAATAGTCTAACTTATAGCACAAAAATAAATTATCACAACATATAGACAATTAAAATAAATCAAATCATAATAGGGGTGAAACTTGCATAAACAACACATGTTAAGAATCAAAAGGTGTCAACTTGTTAAATGTCTCAATTTACATGATATGATCATAGCCCAAATCTATACATAAACTTGCATATGGGGTTTTTAGGCAACATAATGATGGTGTGAACTAGCATAGGATATCAAATATGTCATAGCATAATTCTAGATGTCATAATAGATGTCATGGCATATGTTCATAACTTTTCTAATCAATCTAGCTTGCATATGTGACTTTTCATATAGATCAACATAGCCCAAACATGATGATTTAATTAATATGAACTAACTAGCATAGATGGTGACATCATGGCTTTTTAACATGTATGATTTATCACAACTTAGCATAGAAACTTTCAGCATACATAACATCACCATAGCATGATTTACAACGTATAAGATATCATCACCACATAACGTTGGATTTACAATATACATGATAGGAAAAAGGAGTTTACAACAACATATACGATAATTCACATCATCTACTCATAATCCATTCATAACTCAACCTAATTAAAATGATAATAATCTTGTTAAGACTATTATACTCACAATATAGAGAAGAAAAGAGTGTTTTGCTTTGCTTTAGTGTTGAGAGAATTAGAATTGAATTAGCTTTTCTTCCTTCTTAGTTGGCAGCGGCTCCGTTGATTTCCATGGCGATGGTATGACGGTAACTATTCTATTTTTCTTATGAATTAGGGTGAGAGACTACCTAGGTATTTATAGAGTTAGGGTTTATTTTAGACCGTCAGATTATCTCAGAACTAATCCTAGCCAACCAGATTAGGTTAGAAATCCTAATGGGTCATTACTCCATTAAAAACAGGTCTGCCAGAAACCCTAGCCGCCAGACCCAGGTGGACACCCAGGTCGACACTATAGTCGACCTGAGGGGGGGGTGGCAGGTCGAAATGGTAGTCGACCTGGGGGTGCAGGTCGACATGGTAGTCGACCTGGGGGGGAGGTCGACACTAGTGTCGACCCCCTGGTCGACCTGCTTGGGCGGGAAAATTCCCGTCCAGCCCGCTTCTGCACTTTCTGTTTTGAATTTTAATTTTTCTATGAGCTGTTTTGAATTTTCAGAAACTTCCGATGGCCATAACTTCTTCATAAGAAGTCCAAATCACGCAAACTCGAACTCTATTTCAACCAGAATTCCGAGACGAACACAATAGCTCAACTCGTTTCGCACAAATCTCACGTCTGAGATTAGTTATTCTTTAATTTGTGAATATTAATATTAATAGAATTACGGGGTGTTTCATCCAGCCCTTCACAGAAGTTAATAAATAGGGGTAATGGTTGGAAGGAATGGTTATTTAGCGAATTAGGGGTATAATTAAAAATAAGGGCTATTTTGAAGTATTAAGAGAAGTAGGGGTAGTTTAAGCATAGTTGGGGTAGATCGAAAATATGAAAGATAATGAATCATTTGGATTGGTTACTGCAAAAACCAACCCTTCATAGTAGTTAAAAAATTGGTGTAATTGTTGGCAGCAAGGGCTATTTAGAGAATTAGTGGTACGATTAAAAAGGACTATTTTGAAGTATTAAGAGAAGTTGAAAGCATAGTAGGGGTAGATCGACAAATAACAAAGATTATGAATCGTTTTGATTGTGTGCTGCAAAAACTAACCTTTCACAGGAGTTAAAAAATAGGGATAATTGTTGGAAGTAAGGGCTATTTAGAGAATTAGGGCAAGGATTAAAAATAAGGGTTATTTTGAAGTACTAAGATAAGTAGGTGTAGTTTAAGCATAGTAGGAATTGATTGACAAATATAAAAGATGATGAATCATTTTGATTTGATGTTGTAAAAAACAACCCTTCACTGTAGTTAAAAAATAGGGGTAATTATTTGAAGTAAGGGCTATTTAGAGAATTAGGGGTAGGAATAAAAAGGAGTGTTGTTTTGAAGTACTAAAAGAAGTAGGGGTAGTTTAAGCATAGTAGGCATATATCGACAAATATGAAAGATGATGAATCATTTAGATTAGGTGCTGTAAAAACCATCTCTTCACAGTAGTTAAAAAATAGGCATAATTGTTGGAAGTAAGGGCTAGTTATAGAAATAGGGGTAGGTTTAAAAAGAAGAGCTATTTTGAAGTATTAAGAGAATTAGTGGTAGTTTAGGCATAGTAGAGGTAGATCGACAAATATGAAAGATGACGAATCGTTTGGATTGGGTGCTGCAAAAACCAACCATTCACAGTAATTAAAAAATAGGGGTAATCTTTGGAAGTAAGGGCTATTTAGATAATTAGGCGTAGGATTAAAAAGAAGGTTTGATTTGAAGTATTAAGGGAAGTAGGGGTTGTTTAAGCATAGTAGGGGTAAATCGACAAATATGAAAGATAACGAATCGTTTGGAATGGGTGTTGCAAAAACCAACCCTTCACAATAGTTAAATAATAGGGCATTAGGGCTAACTGTTGGAAGGAAGCGCTAATTGGAGAATTAGGGGTAGGATTGAAAAGAAGGACTTTTTTGAAGTATTAAGAGAAGTTTGGGTTGTTTAAGCATAGTTCGGGTAGATCGATAAATTTGAAAGATGATTCATTTGGATTGGATCGACAAATATGAAAGATGATGAATCATTTGCATTAGGTGCTACAAAAACCAACCCTTCACAGAAGTTAAAAAATAGGGGTAATTGTTGGTAGTAAGGGCTATTTAGAGAATTAGAGGTAGGATTAAAAAGAAGGGTTGTTTCGACGTATTAAGAGAAGTAGATGTAGTTTAGGCATCGTAGGGGTAGATCGACAACTATGAAAAATGATGAATTGTTTGGATTGAGTGCTGCAAAAACTAGCCCTTCACAGTAGTTAAAAAAATAGGGGTAATTGTTGGAAGGAAGGGCCATTCAGAGAATAAGGGTTGGCTTAAAAAGAAGGTTTGTTTTGAAGTATTAAGAGAAGTACGGGTGGTTTAAGCATGGTAGTGGTAGATCGACAAGTATGAAAGACGATGAATCAGTTGGATTGGATCGACAAATATGAAAGATGATAAATCATTTGGATTGGGTGCTGTAAAAACCAACCATTCACAGAAGTAAAAAAATAGGGGTAATTGTTGGAAGTAAGGGCTATTTATAGAACTAGAGGTAGGATTAAAAAGAAGGGTTGTTTCAAAGTATTAAGAGACATAGAGGTAGTTTAGGCATAGTAGGGGTAGATCGACAAATTTGAAAGATGATGATTCGTTTGGATTGGGTGCTATTAAAACAAACCCTTCATAGTTGTTAAAAAGTAGGGATACTTGTTGGAAGTAAGGCTATTTAGAGAATTATGGGTAGGAGTAAAAAAAGGGTTGTTTTCAAGTACTAAGAGAAGTAAGGGTAGTTTAAGCATTGTAGGGGTAGATCGACAAATATGAAAGATGACGAATCGTTTGGATTGTTTAACAACCCGAATTTTAATAACGTGTTAAAACCATAAATCAAGGCAGAATTAAATTTTAAAATAAGAATCAGGGGATACGGGTTGCACCATTGCATTCGTCTCGAAATTCTACTTGAAAATGAGTCCGAGTTTGTGAGAATCGGAGTCTGTATGAGGGAGATGTGACCCTCCAAAGTTTCAGGAATTTTCAGAATCAAAAACAGCTTGAAAATTCGAATTCAAATTCGAATTCAAAACCCAGAACTGGCTGGGCGGGAAATTTCCCGCCCAGGACCAGGTCGACCTAAGAAGTCAACCATAGTGTCGACCTCCCAGGGACCAGGTCGACCATAGTGTCGACTTGGGGGTCGACTTGCCTCCCGAACCCAATTTCTGAACCTGGTGCATTCTGATGTATTTAGACTTGTTTCGTGACCAGATTCATCCGCCTAATCCTATATAAACAGCCTCCTAGCCTCATTCTATTTACACCATTCTTTCCTAAACTTATGCTGTATAAATTCTTGATGGACATGGCTTCTTCTTCTTCCTCTAAATTAAATTAAATTAAATTAAATCGTGAAGACTATTTCTTGAAGACTACGGCCAACAATTGCATATTTGAGGATTTGCTTCTACAATAAAATAAAGATTCAACGATTCAACAATTCGACTACTAGTTTATAGATTCAACTTCTGCATCTCAATTTCTTAAACCACGATCTGTAAGTTCTGTTGAATCAAGGAATTCACGGCGTTTTGCTTAAATGACAAGGAGAAGTTCAAGATCGACAAAAAGAAGAGATTCAATGGTATTTAATATTAGAGGTTGATTATTTAGAGTTTTATTAGGTTATAAATGTTAAAATCTATCCTCAAATAATCATATACCTCATTGGTTTTGTTAGCCCACTTTGTGAACTGGGCAACACAAAGTCAAGATGTGAAACATTGAAAAACTTGGGAAGCACTAAAGCGGGCCGGATCGAAGCAGTGTAGCGGTTCGGATCGGATAAAGTTTGCTGTTCGGATCAGTGAACTATTGCTATTGGAATCAGAGAGGCACGGCTGTTCGGATCGGAGAGCAACCTACTTCCAGTTGGATCGGAGAGCTACCTGCTACGAAGACAGATCGGAACGAAGTGAAAGGGAACGAAGACTTAGCCTTGGGACAAAACCGGATCGGATCGGATACCCTGATCCGAACCCCTCCTGTACACTCTTCCGATCCGAACCCATCTTCCACGTCATTCTCCTACGTGATCGCCAAGTTATTCGGAGTGGCTATGACCAGTTCCTACCCACAACGTCCACTTCTCTGATGCATTGTCAACACAGAAATCCATCCAACCCGGGGCTAATGGGATGGATGACACGTGGCTCCGATCCGGATCGGGTTCTGAGCGAATTTTCACATATAAATACCCTGTCTGGAGACAAAGAAAAGGAGCTTTTTTCTGGCACTCTGAGAGTTCAACCACCTTCATAACCCGAATTCCAGCACCCCCGGAAAATCCAAATCTTCTTTCATTATTTCTTTTTAAACAATTGAGTGAATGTAAGTGAGTTGTGAGAGAAATTCAGTGAATATTTCATTGTAATTGCAACTACGTTATTGAAAATAGTGAAAGACGAGTGGACGTAGGCATTTCTTCGCCGAACCACTATAAATCCTGTGTGTTCATTTTACTTTTGATCTTATTTCATTCTGCATTTAGTCAATTTTGGTGTTAGAAGCACTTTTTGGTCTAACATTTTGGTGCTTTCACTGAGAATCATTTGAATTCTCCGTTTTTCGGGATTATCGTTCTACTTTTTGGACAGTTGAGTTCAAAGAAGTTAATCCTCAAGTTTCGACGCTCTTGGATATTTGTTGAATTGATTGTTGAAGAACCATGGCCAAAGGAAAAGGCAAAGAAGTTCAATCTGGTCGAGGAAATGGATTTGGCGAAGATCAGCAAAATGCGGTTGTGATAAGGTCTCGTGGGCAGAGCTCAGCAGCAGGACGAACCGATACAGGAAACCCGAACCGCCTTCAGCGGGAAAGCTCGAATCCGATCCGGGTAGGAGATTCTGAAGCAGTGCATTCCCCCAACCTGAACCGACCCGAGCAACTTGCCCTACACCGACCCGACCTGGCTTTCCAGCTCCGACCCGAACAGGCTTCCCAGCTCCGACCCGACCCGATTTCCCATCTCTGAACCGACCCGTCGCTTGGTGATGTTGGAACCTCTACTCGAGCCCCTACAAATGCTCCGATTCCAGCCACCAGGGTCAATGATCAGGCCAATCCATCCGCGCCCATCACTCAAGGAGGTTTCTCGCGCCTACTTGACATGCTTGAGAGTACTAGGGAGGCTATGAAAATCCACGAGCGCACCAAACTCATGATGCAAGAAAATATGAGACTCATGAGCAGGGAAATTAGCGAACTCCAAAGACAGAGAACCCCATCCCCGGTTCGTCACACACCAGTGGATCAGTCTTCTTCTTCCGAGGAAGAGCGGCCCCGTGAACGAAGGCCGCTCGAACGACCTCAGAATTTGGAGCAGCTGACATTCGGATCTTTGGGGTCTCGCGAAGATATTGCACGAGCACTAGGAAACAATGATCCCACTCAGGGGCAAAGGCTCCAGTCCCCTCCTCCCAAGATCGACCGGGAGCGTAGGGAACGGAATAGAGCAGAAGCAGCTCAAAGAAGAAGGGCATCTCCTGAAAGAGAGCCCAGAAGGAACCCGGATACTAGGGCCAGGGAACCTGAACGGCCCCTAACTAATGCTGATGTACAGGCAATGGTACGCCAGATTATGTCCGAGAGCCGGAACTATACCAATGAAGATTATGGCATTGAGCGAAGCCATACTCCTTTCACTGACGACATCCTCGACTTTCAGTTTCCCCGGCGTTTTAACCTGCCACAGATGGACAAGTACAATGGGAGAACTGATCCAGGACAGCATTTGATGCGATACTCGTGGCTCATGAATGCTGCTGCTGCTCCTGATGCAGTGAAATGTAAGGCATTCCCGATCTATTTAGAAGATGTGGCGCTGTTATGGTTTACCCGACTTCCCCCTCATTCGGTATCGAATTATAGGGAATTGAGCGAACGTTTTATGAATCAGTTCCAACTCCATACCCAAAAATCTAAAAGTGTTATTGAATTATCAAGAATTAAGCAGGCGCCAGGAGAGTCTTTGAGGTCATATCTTGACCGTTTTAACTTAGCTGTGACTGAAGTTAGTGACCCGCATGAGCCCACTATCTTGATGGCATGAAAGGAAGGAGTCGACCCTGAATCCGAGTTTGGAGATTACCTTTCTGGGAAGACACCCTCCACGAGAGAGATATTCTATGAAAAGGCCGATATTTATTTAAGACGAGAGGAGGCCAGGGCAAACCAAAAGAGAAAGTCTGAAGCGGCTTCAAAAGAAAACGTTCAGAGTAACGTCGCCGTGAAGCAGTCTGGGGAAAGTTCTGGAAAAGTTGAAGTGAATGTGGGAAACAAGAGTGGAAACGACAATTTTGGAAATGGGGGCAACAACAATAACCGTAATGCGAACGGTAACAGAAGAAATAGAAATAGGGGAAGTGATCCTAGCAAAAGGCCCCATTCCAGACTTATGAGAATTATACACCGTTGAACGACACTCTGGAGAATATTTACCTCGATACATATAATGTTTTGCAATATAAAAAACCGCCACCTCGTGACCCGACAGAGAAAGAAATGGCAACTGGGAAGTTTTGTTTGTTTCATGGAACTCATGGGCATTCAACCAATGAATGTCGGCATTTGAGAGATGTGATTGAGAACCTGCTGCGTGAAGGGAAACTGGATGAATATAAGGTTGCCCCGAGGGACAGGGCGCAAGGAGATCAGGCTCCAAAACAGATTCAATCTGCTCCCAAGCCTACAGCGCAGCAGAAAGTCAAGGGAATTGTTATCAACTCCATAGTGGGTGGACCTCACCCAGCAATCCGTAGCTTTAGAGCAATGGATCAATATGTAAATGCTGCCAAGCACGTAGATGTGAATGAAGGTGATGATTTGGAAGATATCGCCCCCATAAAACAACAGAAGACAATGTTTGACGACGTGGTATTCCATAGCAGAGATAATACTGGGATCCAATCACCCACTGATGATCCGTTGGTCATTACTATCACCATTGGGCCGGCCTTGGTTCATAAGGTGTTAGTAGACAACGGAAGTTCTGTTAATATTTTATTTAAAAAGTCATTCGATCAGATGAAACTTGAATCTGAAGATTTGAAGCCATGTGACGGATGGATCAAAGGCTTCAACGGGGCGTCAACAGCTCCCATGGGGTACATACAATTGCCTGTGACCTTGGGGCAAGGAGAACGCCGAAGAGTGCGGATGCTTCAGTTCATAGTGTTGAACGTAGATTCGCCTTATAATGAATTTTTGGGGAGGCCTGCCCTTGCTGAGTTCAGAGCTTGTATCGTCCCTTGGTGTTTATTGCTTAAGTTCCCAACTGAAGCCGGAACTGGAGTAATGAGAGGGGATCAAGTTTCTGGACGGGCCTGCTATGTTGCCGAATTAAAGATGTTGATGAAAGGACTATAAAGTGGATGTAGGCTACGACTTAGCCGAACAACTATAAAAATATCATGTGTTATTTACTTTTATGCATTATATATACATTCATCGACTATTCTGTTGTGATTATGGAATATAAGATGATTCAAAACCTGAAAAGGTTGAAAACAGTTTAAACATAAGAAAAAGCACAACGACTTTTTGTGCAACAAGACATAAAAGAATGAGAAAACGACATTCTTAACTCTAACTCTCCAGAGAGAGAGAGAGTATAAAAGCGTCTCCGACTGAGCGCTGAGAAAGAGATCCTTCCCCGCTGAAAGACCGGGGGGTGAATAGATTGCTGAGCTCAAACTATAACTCTCCAAAGAGAGAGAGAGAGAGAGTATAAAAGAAATGCCAGAAAAAACGACAGGCATTGACGACACAGAAAATGCAATCCCGTCAGAAAATCGGGAGCATTCAGATTACTTGATTAAGCCTTAAATTACTTTTTGAGATTGACTAGGGGCATACATGTATACACATATTTCCTCCCTCCGTAACTTCATTTCGTAACTATAGTAAGACATGCATTTTTACATAAGTGCATAACTACGGACAAATAGACATTGCAGAAAATGAATTATTTTTTATTTACGAATGAATGAATTTGTACTGGAAAATAGGTAAAAAAGAAGGTGCAAGAGCCACTCTTGTAGCAGCAATTGTTGGTTCACTAAATGCTAAAACGACACAAGACAACCCACTATTTAGACCTCAAGTGAGGCTTGGACTTTTTGGCGGCTTTCTCCGCATCCTTCGCCTCTTTCTCGGCTTCAGTTAAGATGCACTTTGATTTTTTCTTTCCTGAAGATGTGGTGCTGGAACCGGTTGACTTCTTCTCGGAGGGCGGAGCGCTGGAATCAAGAGAAGATTTTTTAGCGAGTTCCTCTGTAATAGATCTAGTTGAGAGCTTAACAACTAACCTTGATCCCGCATCCACAACTGCGAGAGGCTTGAGGGCTTCATGGTCTAGGTCTTGGGCTTTTAACTGCAAGCGTTTATCTTGATCAGCTTTCATTGCAGCCAAAGTAACATCATCTGCACTTTTCGACTCCCCGACTATTGCCACCTCTGGATCTTCCTCATGTCCTCCGTCACCGCCATCATCCTTTAAGGCTGCTATCATTTCTTCATCATGGGGAGTGTCAGCCTTAGTCGGCTCACTTCCTTCTCCCAAATCTATAGGAGCAGCCTTGTCCTTCCCTCCTTTTGCCTTTTCCGTAGGCTCTGCCCCAGGGGCGGCTCCCTGAGTCACATCTATCTTCCCGGATGGCTCAATACCTACAGAGTGAGAAGCAACAGTTATCAATTAAGGAGAAAATAATGGGTTTTTCATCGATTGGTCAATCACGTGGCGAAAGGTAGAAATAGCCTTTACGAATTGAGGAGAAAAGGTAGGGATACCTTCCGAAGACTTCTCGGCAGGAGTAACTGCTGTCTCTGATGCCGTTTCGGGAATAGGGGATAGCAGATCTGTTCGAGGGATTCCCGGGTTTTCAGGATCATACCCCTCTACTTCAGGAGTTGCGGGGGCAGCAGAAGAAGAACCAGCCTCGGGAATGTTCTTTTGTTTAGTCCTCCGCCTTTCTTCTTCCATAGCATCAGCAATGAGGCGGCGCCCTTCAGCTAGGCGTTCTGGCTCATCATCCCTTAAGTATTTCTCCATCAGCTTGTCCTCATCGATGGAATCGACCTTGAGCTCCTCTTTTTCCCACTCAACGATCTGACTCCATACTTGAACTAGAGTGGATGGATAATCCTCAATCCAAGAAATGTTTCAGCGACGGATGATATGTGCGAAGAATTCAATCATTAATTCGCCGAAACCCTGAATCTCTGCCTCCGCCTCTGACAATTGTTTGCGGGCCTCCTCCGTAGATTTGATAGCACACTCCACGTTGCCCTCCGCCAGGGCATCTCTGTTCTAAGACTCCAGTAGCTTTGAAGCCAAGTCAGCATTCTTCTTTTCTAGCTCAGCATTCCTCTTTGCCAACTCGGCATTTTTCCGTTCAAGTTCAGTGTAAGCAAGGCGCGTCTTAGCGGCTTCTGACTTAGCATCATTAGCTTGCTTTTTTAACTCAGAACGCTCTTGAGTGTGAGATTCAAGCAAATCATGATAACGTTTTTGCATGTCTTCAAATTGTTGTTTGAAATTAGAAGCGTCGCTTTGAGCAACAGCGAGCTGGGCCTGTGTGTCCTCTAAATCTTTTCCTAGGTTCTTTAAGGCCTTTGCATCTTCTTCCGCGGTTTTTTACATTGAATTAGCATTCGTGATTAGAGTACGGATAATTCTGGAAAGGTTGCGTGAATATTTGAACATTTCAGAATACTATTTTTCAACCGCGTCTATCTTTGCTTTGGCCTCGTCTGCCCACCTGGAAGAAATAGGTTCGAGGGCAGGTAAAAAAGTCAAAGTCTCGAAGTAATGTTCGGGAAATTGCTCCTCCAAATACGCCCGCTTGATTGCAGTTTCCGCATCTAGTGGTGGAGGAGCGGAGATCGCCAATTCAGTGTCCCTGTGTGTGGAGGATTCAATAGTTTCCTTATCTGTCCTAGGCCGTTTAGTAGCAGGGACCATACGTTTACTTCGAGACTCGGTATCTTTTGTATGACTTCTCTCCCTGATGCGCTTCTCGTGGGAAGAGGTGGAGTCTTTCGATTGTGGCCTGTCCTCTTCCCTACGACTTTGATAACCTTTATATCTCTCTTGGTCCGATCGAACGGGAGAGCGAGAGGGTGAGGTTCGGGAGTGACAGGGTTCATAAGGCCTTCTCTCCTTCCTACCGCGATCGTCATGGCAATCATACTCGATATCCTGAGGTGGATTAGACATGCTGCGGCGAAGCTTCCTGATATCGGGACAACGTGCCTGCACAATAAGACAAATGAAATTCAGAATCAATAGTTTCACAGAGAGAGAGGTGCAATGAATGCCAATGCTATTGTATAAAGTGTGTCCTAAGTGGTGTGTTTCCCCCCAACCAACCCGAGTCCGAAGCTAGACTAGTACGGGCAGGCTCTTTGGCCTTAGCAGGAGTGGTTTCTTCAGAAGAGGTGAAGACTAAAGGATCCTACCTAAAATCCTCTGAAGTGTATATAGTTTCAGGTAAGGGTAGATCCCCCAAACCCTGAAATAATGGGTCATCAGTACTAGGGACATCTCCCTCGGAAGCATTAAGTGGCGACTCTTTGGAGGATGTTGACTTTTCCGGAGAAGTAGCCTCCTTAGGGGCAGTATACCCTTCACGATTCTTTTCGGCCAAGTTAGCCAATTCGTCATCTTGAGTAGAAGATGGAGAAGGTGAAGTTTGAAGAGGCACGGCAGGAGCTCCCGAACCTTCTCCTGTCTCTGGGACTACATCCACTGGAGGAGTATAAACGTATGGAGCCGTCCCATGACCGATGCTACGAAAAACGGATAACAGCCCATGAAAATGAAGATATTCGTCCTTAAGGACTTCATCAATAGTCAAGAATTTCTGGTCTCCATTAAGAAGCTGGTGCATCCGGTCAAAGAACACCTGATCTGATATTTGTTTTGGATTGTCGACTACAAACAACAAGAAAAACGAGTTACGACAATGACTTGAAGGTATAGAGCCAAGATGTAGATAATCAGTGCTTTACTTGATTTCGTCCATCTCCTGGCACACCCAGGTTGCCGCTTCACATAAAACCATTCCAGTCTGGAATCTCCAGCTTTACTACTGAATGGCGTTGAAATTATCTTCCTCTTAGGGACAGACTCAAAATAGCAGAAGGAGTGAGTTTCTCGAGTCCGACGCTTGAAGTTGTAGAAGAAATGAACGTCATCGAAAATGAGCTCTATGCCTAAGATTTCGCGGTATGCTATATATAAGGTGTGTAAGTAGGCATAAGAATTGGGATGCAGTTGCATGGGGGCAATCCGCATTTGTCTTAGAAAATCTACGATGAAGGGAGAAAATGGAGGGATAGCACCGACCATGCACATCAACCGAGTGACCGCTATATATCCTTCTGGAGGGTTGTAGGGACGGTCAGATCTCGAAGGCACTAGAGTGTCCTTTTTCATTATCCCGTATTTCAAACAAATTCGGGTTAGTCGGTCGTTATCGATTGTTGATTCAACAGAATCTTGGGGTGATTCTAATATGACAGCCGATTCAAACTCATCAGGAGCCCGGTCGTCACCAATCCCTCCTTCCTCTTCAAAACCTAGAGAAACTTCATTCTCTGAAGACACCTCGTCACTTTCACGATTTCCAACCTCGTAATCTGAACCCTCATTATTCCATTCTGGATCTGACGGAGAAGATATGATCTTGAGAGTAATTTTGTTGGAGGTTTCCGGGGCTTCTTTCTTCTCAGCTAGTCTGGAAGAGCGTCTGGGTCTCATGGTCATAAAACTATTGAAGAAGCAATAGCACAAATTAGAGCAAATTAGCCCGTATCCCCCCGTGCATGTGTGCAAACAAAAGTGTAAACAATGTATGCGGAAAGTGCAAAGTAAATGTTTAAAAGTGCGACGAAAAAGTTTGGCAAAATATAAAGAGTTGAAGTAGTTCTTGATGTCCAGTTACGTTTGTAAGGCACTATCCTAACTGTCCATTAGGCTGAAGATTATGCCAAAAGTTGATTGGGCCAGTTAAACAAGTTTTTATGTATTAAGATGGACTGCTCTTCGGATCGGTTCGGGCGCGTTCATTGGGATCGGATCGGGGATGCGGCCTTGACTTGGGCTCAGATAAACCTTGAAACTCAGAAATCAAAATCGGATCGGCTCGGAGGTAGAGTTCCCTAACGGTTCGGATCGGATCACGTAGTTATACTTCTCCTCCTTCATCTTACGGTCCGATCCGATCCGTTTAGGTAAGCTCCCTTTCCCCCTTCTTTAACCGCTTGCTCTGACCCGATCCGATCTCCAGGATTTCTTTTGTTTTTCCCTTTCTCAACTTGCCCCGACCCGAACCGACTTCCTGAACCTCTTTGCTTTTCCCTCTCATCCATCTTCTATACTCCAACCCGAACCGATCCCCTTAATCCTCTTCTTCTTCTTCCCCTTCCTCAACCACAGTCAAATCCACATCCCTCTCCAAAGCTCCAGTTAACGACGAGCGCATGCTTCATTTAACCTCTCAGCGCCTCGAGAAGGTGGTAGAACCACCCACGACGATGGCAGGGGAGGAGGGAGACACAATGTCGAAGCGAGAGAGGAGTCATGTTCAAATCATTAAAAATTAACCGCAAATTTCCATTGAAGCCTATTGTTACAGAATTAATAGACGGATTCAAACCTACCAGAGTACGTGGCTTGAAAATTTGCACGAAAAAAGTAAAAAGTTCTTATTTCCTTTTCCTGGAATTCCGAAGCAAAAGCAGTAAACAATAAGAGGAAATGAAAGAAGGAAGAAGACCTGGTTCATATAGAGAAGTAGAGTGACTATTCGTCTCCCCATTCGGATCGAAGAGACAGTCCAGTAGCAGAGCCCCTATTCGGATCGGACCGACAGCCCAGTACCAGAGCCCCTATTCGGATCGGATTGATAGTCCAGAAGCAAAGTTTGGCCCAATAGTCCAATGAAAAATAGAAAGAAGAAGGGGTCTGTTCGGATTGGATTCCGAACCGAACCGAATTCTTTAACTCAGCAATGAATTAAATTGAAATTTGAAGAAAAGGATGAAAACACAAGGAAAATCAACAGAAAAATTGCCTCGAAGAGCGCTATGCAATGATAGTCAAAGCATGCTCCATCTCCAACAGAAGCATCCTTTGAGGGGGCAAAATGTTAGCCCACTTTGTGAACTGGGCAACACAAAGTCAAGATGTGAAACATTGAAAAACTTGGGAAGCACTAAAGCGGGTCGGATCGAAGCAGTGTAGCGGTTCAGATCGGATAAAGTTTGCTGTTCGGATCGGTGAACTATTGCTATTGGAATCAGAGAGGCACGGCTGTTCGGATCGGAGAGCAACCTACTTCCAGTTGGATCGGAGAGCTACCTGCTACGAAGACAGATCGGAACGAAGTGAAAGGGAACGAAGACTTAGCCTTGGGACAAAACCGGATCGGATCGGATACCCCGATCCGAACCCCTCCTGTACACTCTTCCGATCCGAACCCATCTTCCACGTCATTCTCCTGCATGATCGCCAAGTTATTCGGAGCGGCTATGACCAGTTCCTACCCACAACGTCCACTGCTCCGATGCGTTGTCAACACAGAAATCCATCCAAACCCGAGGCTAATGGGATGGATGACACGTGGCTCCGATCCGGATCGGGTTCTGAGCGAATTTTCACCTATAAATACCCTGTCTGGAGACAAAGAAAAGGATCTTTTTTCTGGCACTCTGAGAGTTCAACCACCTTCATAACCCGAATTCCAGCACCCCCGGAAAATCCAAATCTTCTTTCATTTTTTTTTTAGACAATTGAGTGAACGTAAGTGAGTTGTGAGAGAAATTCAGTGGATATTTCATTGTAATTGCAACTACATTATTGAAAATAGTGAAAGACAAGTGGACGTAGGCATTTCTTCGCCGAACCACTATAAATCCTGTGTGTTCATTTTACTTTTGATCTTATTTCATTCTGCATTTAGTCAATTTGGGTGTTAGAACCACTTTTTGGTCTAACAGGTTTGAATATATATATATATATATGTATATGTATATGTATATGTTAGATCAAAATTTGGACCTAACACCCAATTTGTTCTGATTCGTAGAGAATTATAACTGAAAAAATGAGGAAAAAACAGAGAACACAGAAGATTTATAGTGGTTCGGCGTTAACGAGCCTACGTCCAATTTATATGCTATCGATTATACTTTGAATGCTAGTACAACCAATGATTTCTCTCAAACTCGCTTTTACAATTGTGATTTCTCTCAGTAATTTCGAAGTAAAACTGATAAGAAATAGTGGTATGACAGTAATGGTGGAATCAGTACTCAATACTGCCAAAAAAATCTCAGAAAATGCCAATTTCTGGGCTATTTATAGCTTATTCTGTCAGGCGGATCGCGGCCACACGTGGCATAAATACCGAGAATATCGGATCGGGTCGAGGCTTGATGAAGAATTGGTCAATATGGCAGTTGTGGACAGGTGTCGCGAGATCCATGCATCTCGTATCGTGATGGACTTAGTCAGGAGCTTCGCCACGTCCTCGGGGATCGGATCGGATCGGTTCGCGTAGGCAAGGTCGGATCGGATCGCGTAGGCAAGGGCGGATCCGATCGCGGTCATATGCCAGCTTACACCCGTTCACGGAAATGATCGTAACATTCAAACCATAAGTCCGTTTGAGCCAAACCAAAGCTCAAACTGAAGCTAATTTAAAGGGCTAAATGTATATGATGTGAATAGATCCAAATGACGTCATTTGATAGGGGTTTCGGGCCAGTTTATACTGATGTTGTGATTTTGACCAAACTACCTTTTGTCTTTTGACGATGCTTCCAATGTCAGAGATCGATGTTATCCAGAGATTCCATATGAGACAGCATTTACCCAGAGGTGTGTCAACATGATCTTTGCTTTGGGTAGCCTGGTCACAAAGCAGGCTAACATTTTGCCAACAAAAGTACATCTTATCGAGGATGAGATGTGCTTTGAATATGTTGAGCTAAATCTTTCTCGAATATCATTTGTCCTTGAGAAGGCTTTATCCACTTGTTGCATTGCTTCCATTGGAGCTAATCAGGCTAAGTTCTATGAGATGAGTATTCGAGACAATCAAGAAATTGCTTAAATGTTAAATCAAAAGATCTAATTCATCCGTCAGAAGTCATGCTAAATAGTCGGCTCCCGAGCGTGATCCTACACGCATAGGTCGTCGTCAAACAACATCATCACTCTTTGCAAGCCAAGCGCATGGTAGGGTTGGACTTTCTTTTACATATGAGTCAATAAATGAAGTAGCCACCCAAATCATGGGGCGATGTAAGAATCATTTGGCTCTGAGCTAACAACTGGACTGTTGGGATAAGGCACATCAGAATCAACATATGAATTTGTCATTTGTACTCAAGCTCGAACTATCTTGATATCTTAATATTAATCCAGGATCTTAAAATCGCATTGAATCGTAACAGTAAGGAATTCAAAAGCCATGATCACTCTGGATCGTAGTCGAGAGAATCCACAATTGTTACGGATCATTTCTTAATCCAATATTCATGTAACACCCCACCTCCGCTAGAGTCACTCACAAGGGGAATGCACTAGGTTTGGTGAAGCATTATCGAGGTAAACATGCACAGAAATATTATAAGACAGAACATATATAAAACAGCGGAAGTAAAACAAATTTCATTACCTTATAAAATAAGGTCTAAAGCCTTTTACATCAGAATACATCAAAAACCAGTCTTGCAACAGTAAAGAAGCATAAAACCTTTTCATAAATTATTCCCCAAAATAAAGTGGTGAAGCAGCCATAGCCAAGAGAAAACCAAACTATACATGATGACCTTCAAGCATAAGAGGTCCGAACTAAATAACAGCATTTCCTCCCTGAAAACCTGGGGGGGGGGAACGGAAGACAAAGAGGCGAAACAAAACGGGGTCAGTCATAAAGACTGGTAAGTCCTATCTACTTCCAGTATAAAAACAGGTAAAGGTAACATGACATGCATAAACTGAAAGTAAACATAAGGATGATGAAAAGATAGATAAGCTGAACCCAGATAACCAGATGAACTACTGTAGCAAGATAAACTAAGGTATCATGATAAACTACGGTGTCAAGATAAATCAAGGTATCACATCATCATGTTTCTATCAAGTATACTATCCCAAGGTATCTATCATGTATAACATCCCACGGTATCTATCATGTATATTTCTCATGGTTCTAACATGTATATTTGCTCTACACCTCTCGTACTAGTATCCCAACCCGCATCATGTGTTAACTATGAATGTCCCTCGCTCAATGTCATGTAATGGTTCATGTCAACCTAATATATAGCATATGTATGCTTTCCCAACTTAAATGTTTCTTTCCATGTATAAGTTCAGTCCTTTGCCGTAGGCCGTACGGGCTTTCCCATGTAAATCTATATCACCTCAAAGTAGTACCATTTTATCCTTGAAGTTGTTTTGGACTAATACCCTTGATCTGGTTATGTTTTCTTACCATGAACTATCGTGTGTTCACTTAGGATTTATGCCACCTAGGACCACTAGGGATTATGCTACCTAATGAACGGTTTCATGTTTCGGTTTGGGATCAAGCCACCTAGGGCCACTAGGGATTATGCCACCCGTCAACCGCGCCCTTTATCCCACGTATGTATCGTGAATCGTTTCCATGTCTAGACGCACATGTATCTCAATGTGCCACCGGAGTTCCGTGCCAGGGCAAATCAAGAAATACGGAACTCGATCGGGAGCTTTAAGTCGTCTGCAGATGCAGATATCAAGGTATGTTTTTGTATCCATGGCTATGGTCCCACGTGACCCCTACCTCAACTACTGAAAGGCAATCCAAGAAAAATCATGTGTGAGAACTACATCCCGGCCCCAGTATAGCCCCACTTTCCTATGGGCCAACCCCACCCATGAATCGATAGCAAGAACATGGTCAGTTGGGAGTTCTCTGCCTTTCCGTTCGTACACGATTGACTAAAGATGGTAGGTAGTCGGCGACGTGCTATCCAGGGCAAAATCAAGTATCGTCGACTCCACGCTAATCCATCCCAGTCTTTAGGTCGCTCTCATAGCAACCAAGGCATACTCTTAGCTCTTCTATCGCAGACCTTAACCTCTGTGAGGCCGGGTTTCATGGACCACCTGCCACCTCCCAGAGGGATACCAAGAGTACCCTCACGTCTCCCGAAGCTACCGCTTCGTCACCCAGTTCGTTGGAGCCCTTATCCAAGTCGGGTAATTTGCTCCTCCTCGTGTGTTTAAGAGATGACCTACCATATCGGGTTACTCATCCATTCATGAACTAGTCCCATTTCCTTGGCTAAGAATTATTACTTAGTTATACTTAACTAAGGTTTACCACTTAGCTTCTTTTCCCCGTTACCCTTGATTAACCACGATTTTCTACCTAGTTCCTCTCACTAGGGTTTTGTCTATTGGGTTAAGTGTTGTTATTCAGGTTCATGACATAACCCACCTACGAATCATGTGAAGATTGGCTAAGTATTTACGTTCAAGGCTTAGCCCTACAAGTTGGTTAAGTATACCAAGAAGCGCATGACTTAACCCTATCAAGTCAAATTGGTTAAGTATTGGTTTGTCTTAACCCTATCAGATTATCGTGTTAGATTGATTAAGCATAAATTATCTAAATCACATCAGATCATCGAGCCGGATTGGTTAAGTATGGGTTAGCTTAACCTCATCCACTAATCATACTACAAGGGTTAAGTATATTCAAAAGTCTTGTGACTTAACCCTATCAAGTCCACATGTTAGATTGGTTAAGTATAGGTCACTTAACCTCATCAAATCATCATGTATAATTGGTTAACTATAAGTTACTAAACCCCGTTAAATTATCATGTTAAGTTGGTTAAGTATTGGTTGCTTAACCTCATTGAATTACCAAGTTTAGATTGGTTAAGTGTTTAACTTAACCCCATCGAATTACCGTGTTTAGATTAGTTAAGTATAGGTTACTTAACCCCATCTAATTACCGTGTTTAGATTAGTTAAGTCTAAATTACTTAACCCCATCTAATTACCAAGTCGGATTAGTTAAGTGTAAATTACTTAACCCCATCAAATTACCAAGTCGGATTAGTTAAGCGTAAATTACTTAACCCCATCCCCTAATTGTCTTGTATGGTTAAGTGTCATTAAGAAATCAAGACCGGTCCCACTTAACCTACCCATTCGTGTCATATCGGTTAAGTGTCATTAGTCAAATTTACTTAACCTTATCATGTGGCATTAATTTAATTAATGCACTCTCAACCTCTCACATTAGACCTTGTTGTGGTTACTAGTTAAGCCGGGCGGGTCCGGGTAGTTTTACACTACAACCTAGTCTAACCTCGGGTTTTAAGTGCTATGTGACCAACTACACACATTGGGTCCTATTGTTTGTAGCCACTAGTTAAGCCGGGCGGGTCCGGGTAGATTTATGCTACAAACTCAACCCAACCTCGAGTTGGCCACTTTCATTTTTGGTCTAGTGTCTTATTACACTTACAACCCACCCATGTCTAGTTCAAGTTCCATGTTTTCCCACGTGTCATGACCATATTTAAATGTATCATGAATGTCATGTTCTCATGTAAACCCAATGTCAAGTTTTTCATGTCATACCCACGTTTTTTCCTAAGTTACCCAAACGTATTTCCATCCCAAGTGGAAACGAGTCACATAGTAGGGTATTATGCCAACATATTGGCCACAAACATGCATAGTGTCATAAGGGAATTTGGCTACAAACATGCATAGTATCATAAGGGAATTTGGCCACAAGCATGCATAGTATCATAAGGGAGTTTGGCCACAAGCATGCATAGTTTCACAAGGGAATTTGGCCACAAACATGCATAGTATCATAAGTGAATTTGGCCAGAAACATACATGATACATAAGGGGTTTGGGTTCATTTACATGCATAAACCCCAAAGTCAAATCTTTGCCAATGTTTCACAAGTCAAATGGTTCCCAAAGGTTCATGCTAACATTCCATAGATAAAGATTCAAACTTTCAAGATATACTAGGTTAAACATAACATAAGTGGCATGATTTAGTCACTAAGCATAGCCCAAAGTCATAGGTTCAAGCAAAAGAGACATGACAAGGTTCATATAGGCTAGCATACTTATGTTTCATCACATTTTATCCCATGTCACATTAGAACCACCGTTAGAATCTACAAGTAGCTAGAACTTACATAGCGAGGCTTAGGGAATAAGCATGATCCGTTATGACGAAGAAAGGTGGCTCCTTTGTCGAAGAATCGTCATCGAATTTGCGTAGCAACGTTGATCTCTCTTCGATTTGGTGTAGCAAGCTTGCACCTTTTGATTCAGATCCGATTTGAATGCTTAAGCCCTTAGAGTTGGAGATGGAGGCCATGATCAAGATTGATTTTGGCGGCACTTCGTGGCATGAGTGATTTGTGAGGGTTTAGGGTAGGCTTAAGGGTCTTTTTATAGAGATTAGGAGTAGTTTAGGCCGTAGGATAAACCCTAGGATAGATCTGAGCCTTCAAAAATCGTCACAAGCCAACAAAACCGAGCCAAGACAGCAGTAGGTGCACCCAGGCATAAGTGGTCGGACCACCCAGGTCGACACCCGTGTCGACTGGGCAGTCGACCTGCCCCCTGGGCATGTCGACTCCCCAGTCGACCTGGGGCTTGGGCGGGAATTTTACCGCCCAATCTGTTTGGCTCCAGATTTGAATTTTCGAGCTGTTTTTGAACTTGAATTTTCTGAAAAATTCCATGGGCCTTAACTGGGTCATACATACTCCGATTTTCGAAAACTCGAACTCTATTTCGCGTATTTTTCCGAGACGAACGCAATGACACAGCCAGTTTCCCCTGATTCAGATTTTATAATAAAATTCTGCCTTGATTCTTGTCCTAGCACGTTGTAAAAATTTCCGGTTGTTACATTCTCCCCTCCTTTAAGGATTTCGTCCCCGAAATCTCCAAGTTTGGAAGAACGTATCCTACCATCCATCATCCATCTACTCAAAACATCATCCACAGGCAACCATTGTCCTTAGACGATTTCTAATGCCATATGAACATATGCAAAATGTTTGTGTACATGCTCCTTAGCTAATGCTAATGATCAGGCCTGAATGATTTTTCTAATGCAAAGTATGTTTAGTGCCATGAATCCAACATGTATGCAGATAGTCCTAGTCATGTAAACACTATATGTGTGCACAAACATTCATTCATATGCAACATCCACATGGTAAAATATTCAATTTCATCCATAAACAAGTATAAATACTCGTGCATATGCAACATGAAACGTGACCGCGTCAATCTAGTATCTAATGTGTATTCGCGCATCCACGAGCAACCACTTGCAACCATTTGCAACCATATCAATCATAACATGATTCAAATACATGTTTACATCCATAGAGTTCTATCTAAGGTTCCCAAGATAAGATCGAGGGGATAAACAAGACAAACTCCTTATGGGGTTTGCAACAAAGACAGGACCGAGAGGATATCCACCAAGCGATATCATGCAAGTAAGCCCTGCCGGTGAACCAAGGATCAAAGATGTACTCTGAAAAAGAGACATGATGCGTGCATCTAAGCCGCATTTCCATGAGCTTAATTCCATTGTGCCTTGACTGCCTTTGACTTCATGATTTCGTAGCTCCTTGATCCCTATTTCCAAGGTATGAGTCGGAACTCATTTCATTGTCGCCTCTCGTTCCACTTTCACTAATTCTTTCCCTAGTATACTTGGCTCAACCATATCTGCGTACTCATGCAAGCTCTCCAAAATTCACTAGTGAATTCTGGATCTCGTTTACCGATGCCAATCCATGTTACCACGTGCACTTACTAGGGTGGTTCCTATAACCCATGCTCAAGCGGAATGAACCATCCGTCTTATTCGCGGACGTTACTCGATTGGATCAGAGATTTCCGATAAATGCATCAAGAGATTCTAGGTAACTAACCATGACAGAACCCAAAAGGTTACACGAGACTTCGAAGGTATTACCAAAGCAAGCCAAGAGTCTGACTACCCTCTTTTCAAAACCGAGAATGGTATCCCTTGCTGGATAACCACTTTACCCTTAGAATCCATACATAGCTCAACAATAGAAGCATTGCTTCTAATCTAAACACTTGGCATAGACGTTCTCAAATCCAACAAGTCATGAATAAATGGACCGACTCTCCAACCAGATTTTGGGACTAAAGTGGGATCTTCTACCATGCTAGTACTAAGGTGCAGAGACTTAACTATCGAGGCAGACTTAAATGATGCGATGATCAAAACAAAGTCTAGACGGGACGATAGAAAAGAAAGGCTAAGCTTTAACAGAAACGGTACCATTCTTCTTAGGTACGCTAGAAATGAGAGCATACAATTGCCCTCTCGCTGATCTTGTCCTTATCTTCCTTTTTGGATCAAGCCATACCAACAAGTTGCTTATTCTTAAGCTCGTGTCCTTTATCCTTGCTCTTATCATCCCTTCTTATAACTTCGGTAACAGGTCTCTCGAGAACTTCCTCCATCGCACCGGAAAGCACTTACGTAGCTAGACAAGGATTAGTCGCAGTTAAAACTACTGTGACTACAGATGGAGGAAAGAAAGGAAAAGAGGTTCAATCAAGGAAACAAAGGATGGTGCTAATGGCTTTTGGGTAATAGCCTTTAAAAACAAAATTTCCTTGAAAAATGCTTCTTTGTAAACGGTTTTTCAGATAGTTTTCAGAAGGTTTGAAAAAAACTTTTGCCCAGTCTGGTAACCTGGCTATGATACCAAATGGAACACCCCACCTCCGCTAGAGTCACTCACAAGGGGAATGCACTAGGTTTGGTGAAGCATTATCGAGGTAAACATGCACAGAAATATAACAAGACAAAACATATATAAAACAGCGGAAGTAAAACAAATTTCATTACCTTATAAAATAAGGTCTAAAGCCTTTTACATCAGAATACATCAAAAACCTGTCTTGCAATAGTAAAGAAGCATAAAACCTTTTCATAAATTATTCCCCTAAATAAAGTGGTGAAGCAGCCATAGCCAAGAGAAAACCAAACTATACATGATGACCTTCAAGCATAAGAGGTCCGAACTAAATAACAGCATTTCCTCCCTGAAAACCTGGGGGGAGGGGGGAAACGAAAGACAAAGAGGCGAAACAAAACGGGGTCAGTCATAAAGACTGGTAAGTCCTATCTACTTCCAGTATAAAAACAGGTAAAGGTAACATGACATGCATAAACTGAAAGTAAACATAAGGATGATGACAAGATAGATAAGCTAAACCCAGATAACCAGATGAACTACTGTAGCAAGATAAACTAAGGTATCATGATAAACTACGGTGTCAAGATAAATCAAGGTATCACATCATCAGGTTTCTATCAAGTATACTATCCCAAGGTATCTATCATGTATAACATCCCACGGTATCTATCATGTATATTGCTCATGGTTCTAACATGTATATTTGCTCTGCACCTCTCGTACTAGTATCCCAACCCGCGTCATGTGTTAACTATGAATGTCCCTTGCTCAATGTCATGTAATGGTTCATGTCAACCTAATATATAGCATATGTAGGTTTTCCCAACTTAAATGTTTCTTTCCATGTATAAGTTCAGTCCTTTGCCGTAGGCCGTACGGGCTTTCCCATGTAAATCTATATCACGTCAAAGTAGTACCATTTTATCCTTGAAGTTGTTTTGGACTGTTACCCTTGATCTGGTTATGTTTTCTTACCATGAACTATCGTGTGTTCACTTAGGATTTATGCCACCTAGGACCACTAGGGATTATGCTACCTAATGAACGGTTTCATGTTTCGGTTTGGGATCAAGCCACCTAGGGCCACTAGGGATTATGCCACCCGTCAACCGCGCCCTTCATCCCACGTATGTATCGTGAATCGTTTCCATGTCTAGACGCACATGTATCTCAATGTGCCACCCGAGTTCCATGCCAGGGCAAATAAAGAAATACGAAACTCGATCGGGAGCTTTAAGTCGTCTGCAGATGCAGATATCAAGGTATGTTTTTGTATCCGTGGCTATCGTCCCACGTGACCCCTACCTCAACTACTGAAAGGCAATCCAAGAAAAATCATGTGTGAGAACTACATCCCGGCCCCAGTATAGCCCCACTTTCCTATGGGCCAACCTCACCCATGACTCTATAGCAAGAACATGGTCTGTTGGGAGTTCTCTGCCTTTCCGTTCGTACACGATTGACTAAAGATGGTAGGTAGTCGGCAACGTGCTATCCAGGGCAAAATCAAGTATCGTCGACTCCACGCTAATCCATCCCAGTCTTTAGGTCGCTCGCATAGCAACCAAGGCATACTCTTAGCTCTTCTATTGCAGACCTTAACCTCTGTGAGGCCGGGTTTCATGGACCACCTGCCACCTCCCAAAGGGATACCAAGAGTACCCTCACGTCTCCCGAAGCTACCGCTTCGTCACCCAATTCGTTGGAGCCCTTATCCAAGTCGGGTAATTTGCTCCTCCTCGTGTGTTTAAGAGATGACCTACCATATCGGGTTACTCATCCATTCATGAACTAGTCCCATGTCCTTGGCTAAGAATTATTACTTAGTTATACTTAACTAAAGTTTACCACTTAGCTTCTTTTCCCCGTTACCCTTGATTAACCACGATTTTCTACCTAGTTCCTCTCACTAGGGTTTTGTCTATTGGGTTAAGTGTTGTTATTCAGGTTCATGACTTAGCCCACCTACGAATCATGTCAAGATTGGCTAAGTATTTACGTTCAAGGCTTAGCCTTACAAGTTGGTTAATTATACCAAGAAGCACATGACTTAACCCTATCAATTCAAATTGGTTAAGTATTGGTTTGTCTTAACCCTATAAGATTATCGTGTTAGATTGATTAAGCATAAATTATCTAAATCGCATCAGATCGTCGAGCCGGATTTGTTAAGTATGGGTTAGCTTAACCTCATCCACTAATCATACTACAAGGGTTAAGTATATTCAAAAGGTGTTGTGACTTAACCCTATCAAGTCCACATGTTAGATTGGTTAAGTATAGGTCACTTAACCTCATCAAATCATCATGTATAATTGGTTAACTATAAGTTACTTAACCCTGTTAAATTATCATGTTAAGTTGGTTAAGTATTGGTTGCTTAACCTCATTGAATTACCAAGTTTAGATTGGTTAAGTGTTTAACTTAACCCCATCGAATTACCGTGTTTAGATTAGTTAAGTATAGGTTACTTAAACCCATCTAATTACCGTGTTTAGATTAGTTAAGTCTAAATTACTTAACCCCATCTAATTACCGATTCGGATTAGTTAAGTGTAAATTACTTAACGCCATCTAATTACCAAGTCGGATTAGTTAAGCGTAAATTACTTAACCCCATCCCCTAATTGTCTTGTATGGTTAAGTGTCATTAGGAAATCAAGCCCGGTCCTACTTAACCTACCCATTCGTGTCATATCGGTTAAGTGTCATTAGTCAAATTTACTTAACCTTATCATGTGGCATTAATTTAATTAATGCACTCTCAACCTCTCACATTAGACCTTATTTTGGTTACTAGTTAAGCCGGGCGGGTCTGGGTAGCTTTACACCACAACCTAGTCTAACCTCGGGTTTTAAGTGCTATGTGACCAACTACTCACATTGGGTCCTATTTTTTGTTGCCACTAGTTAAGCCGGGCGGGTCCGGGTACATTTATGCTACAAACTCAACCCAACCTCGAGTTGGCCACTTTCATGTTTGGTCTAGTGTCTTATTACACTTACAACCCACCCATGTCTAGTTCAAGTTCCATGGTTTCCCACGTGTCATGACCATATTTAAATGTATCATAAATGTCATGTTCTCATGTAAACCCCATGTCATGTTTTTCATGGCATACCCACGTTTTTTCCTAAGCTACCCAAACGTATTTCCATCCCAAGTAGTAACGAGTCAAATAGTATGGTATTATGCCAACATATTGGCCACAAACATGCATAGTATCATAAGGCAATTTGGCCACAAGCATGCATAGTATCATAAGGGAATTTGGCCACAAGCATGCATAGTTTCATAAGGGAATTTGGCCACAAACATACATAGTATCATAAGGGAATTTGGCCACAAGCATGCATAGTTTCCCAAGGGAATTTGGCCACAAAGATGAATAGTATCATAAGTGAATTTGGCCACAAACATGCATGATACATAAGGGGTTTGTGTTCATTTACATGCATAAACCCCAAAGTCAAATCTTTGCCAATGTTTCACAAGTCAAATGGTTCCCAAAGGTTCATGCTAACATTCCATAGATAAAGATTCAAACTTGCAAGATATACTAGGTTAAACATAACATAAGTGGCATAATTTAGTCACTAAGCTTAGCCCAAAGTCATAGGTTCAAGCAAAAGAGACATGAAAAGGTTCATATAGGCTAGCATACTTATGTTTCATCACATTTTATCCCATGTCACATTAGAACCACCGTTAGAATCTACAAGTAGCTAGAACTTACATAGCGTGGCTTAGGGAATGAGCATGATCCGTCTTGACGAAGAAAGGTGGCTCCTTTGTCGAAGAATCGTCATGGAATTTGCGTAGCAACGTTGATCTCTCTTCGATTTGGTGTAGCAAGCTTGCACCTTTTGATTCGGATCCGATATGAATGCTTAAGCCCTTAGAGTTGGAGATGGAGGCCATGATCAAGATTGATTTTGGCGGCACTTCGTGGCATGAGTGATTTGTGAGCGTTTAGGGTAGGCTTAGGGGTCTTTTTATAGAGATTAGGAGTAGGTTAGGCCGTAGGATAAACCCTAGGATAGATCTAAGCCTTCAAAAATCGTCACAAGCCAACAAAACCGGGCCAAGACAACAGCAGTGCACCCAGGGCCAAGTGGTCGGACCACCCAGGTCGACAACCGTGTCGACTGGGCAGTCGACCTGCCCACTGGGCGTGTCGACTCCCCAGTGGACACCCCAGTCAATCTGGGGCTTGGGCGGGAATTTTCCCGCCCAATCCGTTTGGCGCCAGATTTGAAATTTCGAGCTGTTTTTGAACTTGAGTTTTCTGAAAACTTCCATGGGCCTTAACTGGGTCATACGTACTCCGATTTTCGAAAAATCGGACACTATTTCGCGTATTTTTCCGAGACGAATGCAATGGCATAGCTCGTTTCCCCTGATTCAGAATTTATAATTAAATTCTTCCTTGATTCTTGTCCTAGCATGTTGTAAAAATTTCCGATTGTTACAATTCACATACGAAGTAGTCAGTAAGGGATGTTTTAAAATTATGTGGACCAGTGCCTATAGGATCGTCACCATCGCAAGGTAGTAGAAAGGTTTGTCACACCTTCCATTCGGTGTAGTTTGAGTCTTTAAGTTCACATTCAATCCACAAGCTAGCTCGCTTGGTCGGCAAAGATGAGTAAGATTGTACTCCGGAGGCATGACGTACATGTTTTTAATCCCATTTCATGCCAGGATTGTCTTCAAAGTTAGTATATGAACTGACACTTGTGCTCTCAGTGCCTTCGGAGGACAAGCGAGGTCAGTACTTATGACCCCAGTATCGATGGGGGTTGAGTTGAGCCAATAAGGCATTTAATCTTGAAGATTTTATACTTCCTGTCGTTGCATCTAGTAAGAGTTGCAGGTTCAGCAATCTTAGTCGACCCAGATCATTCTGTACTATTTCTCAATTTAGCAAAAATCGGAATTGTATATGCGAGTGGTTGAACCACATTTGCTTTGATATCATCTCTTCTCTTTAGTCAGATAGTGAGGATTGCCTCATCGGGCATCAGCGACTTCAGTTACTCTAATCAAAATCAGTTGCGGAGTCAAGTAAGGTTGTTGAATGCGAGAGAATAAATGTCGTTATGAAGTTAGTTGGGCCCCACCGTTTATGCTTCAGCATAATCCGAAATGGTTATCACAGTCTTATTGAGTCTCTTTCTCATGCTCGGTTCAATTGTGCTTGGCAAACAAGATCATATGCTCGATAAGTGGTATATATTCTCTTTGGAATTGCACATTCTTGTCATTGTTTTCCAGGGCTTTTCCTTTGTCCTTATCGTTTTAGGAATTAGAAGGTACTCCATTCTTTAGTCAGGAAGGCATCTAGGTCATTCGTCCCGACGCTAACACCTTTTTGTCATGAAAGTCTATCTACTTCAGGGTTGAATTCATCAAAATCTCTGAGCAAGTCTTGTTATAGAGAAAATTTAAAGTCCGGGGAATAATAGGGGATCCTGAAGTCCCACGTGTGAGGGCTGTAATTGTTGTTATCCATATCATCTCGAGAAGTGCCGCCTCTCGAGAGGAGCCGAATCAAACTAGCGAGCAGGTTTTCATTAAAGAATTTATGCACATTATCAAGATCCTGGCTGGTACCCCCAGCATCGAATCTGAGATTACAAAGAGGGTCTTTGTTGATTTCTTGTTTCCACGTCGATATTGCCCCCGGGTCATGGTTCGAGTCATTCGACCTGACTGGGTTCCTGTTTTTCGAGTTGTTGCGTTCTTTCTTGGAGCTGAGTATGAAATGTTGCTCGAGTATTCATTCGAGTTGGAGTTAAAACGGGTCGTGCATGATCTAAGTTTGTCACAATTCTTGCATTCTCATCTAGGATATTGCAGGTAGTTGTTCCATTGCCCGTGTTTCCATCCATGACATAGGGAATCGAAACCGCATGCTGCGCGCCTGCTGATTGGTTTGTGTTCAACCCAAGCTGATGGTTGATATCTGACTGTGCCAAGTTCGTCACTACCTGAACTTCAATTTTATCATTTCCAACGAATTGTTGATTGTTGCTCGGTCTTCCAGTTCATTCCTGAAATAGGTGAAGGTTGGCCTCGGGCTTCTTGATTCTACACGAGCATTAGCCGTCAATCAGGCTTTTGTCATTCGGCTGGAAACGGAGGCATCGAGTAATTGAACTATGCTGCTCAAGGATCGTATCATGTGCCCCCTATCCACAGGGGGTGTTGTTGAGCAGTACACTTCGAATTCATGTCTTCTCTGGATTCATGTTCACTTCTCGCATCAAGAGCCGGAGTTGAGTCCAAAAATGAATTGCTGGTATTCAGCACATGCTAAGCCCTAGTCTCCCATCCAAGCTACGAGGACAGAAATCAAGCGGTGAAGGGTCAGATTGTAGTCGCCTCGAGTGCTCCCGTTTGCTCTTTGCATCAAGGGAAAGGTCGGGGATGAAATTGTTGCATCATGTTCAATTATTACGTGGGATATATCCAGCCTTATCTGAGCTTCCCATTATGGAAGTAAGTTGGGATCGGCAGATGGACGTTCTCTTTGCATCTGCTTTCTGGTCTTCAAGGGGCCTGCGTCATCCTTCTGGACGTGACCATTTGTTCGTTTTCCATTAGCATGTTGCCATCATTGCGAGTGAGGCCCTCGCGTTCTTGACTAGTTATCTTTTGTAAACCTGCTTTTAGTAATAAAATTTTTGTTCCTTTCGCATTGTCTTGTACCAGCGAATGGGCAAATAAGTCATGAAGCGTTATAAGTAGTCAATACAATTATAAATGAAAATGCACTAAAGTAATATGTGTGTATAGGTATGCTCCCAATCAATCATTAACTTAGTGCCTGGCCAGGACTTTGTTGAGGATTGATTAGGATCTTAACTGTTTTGCCCCCATGTCCAGACATGGAGGATCCGGGCTCGGAGTTCAGTCAGTCCCCCGATACTCTGGCGGGGTAGGAGCCCTTATGGCGCTAAATCTCTAGCGCCTTTATACTCTCTCTGAAGTTCGAACTCAGCTTTCAATCTGCTCCCCAATCCTTCAGCCGGGTAGGAGTTCTAATTTGTTTCATGATATGCTCAACGATCCTTCAGCGGAGCAGAAATTATGGGGGTGCTGAGTCTCCAGCACCTTTCTCAACGCTTAATCATAGACGATTTTATACTCTCCTGGCGGTCGCCAAGGTTAGAGTTCGAACTCAGCTGTTCTGTCGCTCCCCGATCCTTCAGCGGGGTAAGAGTTCTTTCTCAACGCACAATCAGGGACGCTTTTATACTCTTCTGGCAGTCGCCGAGGTTAGAGTTCGAGCTCAGCAATTCATTCGCTCCCCGATCCTTCAGCAGGGTAGAAGATCTTTCTCAGTGCTCAATCGGAGACACTTTTATACTCTCCTGGCAGTCGCCGAGGTTAGAGTTCGAGCTCAGCAGTTCAGTCGTTCCCCAATCCTTCAGCGGGGTAGAAGCTCTTTCTTAGCGCTCAATCGGAGACGCTTTTACACTCTCCTGGCGGTCGCCAAGGTTAGAGTGTTGTCGAGGCGGTTCCTATCATGGTGCACCTTCGCGCCTTGTGGATATCATCTTCACGTCCTTTATACTCTCTCTAGGATCTTGAGAGTTAGAATCATGGATCGAGCGGTCTTCAATCATGCACGCCCATCAAACTCATCCTAGGTTTATATTTTAATCCAAGCTTTGAGGATTAACTTCAGTCAGACAAACAGTTGGAAAATGTTTGCCAAGCCTTTGCGTTCCTCCGAACAGCCTTTGGGAGGATTGGTTGGCACCAAACTTCGGGTACCTGCGTCATTCATATTGCACGAGTTAGCCATGTCAATTACTCGGAAAGCATGTGAAAGTAAATCGCATGACTGAAAAGTGAGCATATCAAGGGTCAGTGTTGCCTCCTTTATTTGAATTCATGTAATCTAGTGGCGTCGAGCATAGGATCGAGCCATGTAGGCGGTCACACCGCATTCGTCTGGAGTCGGGCTACGACTTTGCGATTCAATGATTTATGTACAATTGCCTTGCGGTCTGCCACGTGCGAGCCAAGGATCGGATGATCATTCCGCATCCACCTTGAGCTATATGACTTTCTTTAGACAGGGGTCGGGGCTTTGCTTGCGAGCAGTTTGGTCGGGCCCGCTATGGCAGTGCTCCATAATTCTGCATGCGGGTGTTAAAAGTCTGTTCGACACCAGATCCGAGGTAACTACACCATCCACATATTATTTCATCTAAGTTAATTACATCAATAACTCATAAAGCATGCAAATATAAGAGTCATGGTTAGAGAATAATCCTGTTAAAGGAATGAGTATCATTCTGAGCAAAAAATGGCGTTGCATGTTCATTGCAGGTCCATTTTACTTCGCCCTATCTCTGCCAATGAAGGGCTGCCAAAGTCTTTTAGTTGATGAGGAGTATCTTTTCAAACTATCGTGGGGCGGTAGTCCCAAAAATGAATAGACCTTTATCGGGGTCTTGAGATGGCAAAGGCGTTTGGTAAGTATCATAGGCGAGTGATGAGGTCGCATTTCCTTTGAATCACCTTTTTACCCCCATGCTGAGGGTAAGGATAGAGCGCCAGGAAGTCATGACTGTATCGCTAATTGTAGCATATCATCGCATTGGTGTTGGGACGGCAATTGGCATGAGAACAACGGGTTCATGCTTATAGAAACTTTTGCACTTTCTATGCTAGGAAATAGTCATGTCTCATAAATTTGCTGATGCGCCTTCGATCCCATATTAAGGACATGGGTTGGTGTGCAAACAATCAATCAGCATTCAAGCATAAGTGTTCTAGACCTTTAACTCGCTAACCTTCAGGCGAGACTAAGGCAATCGACCATGCACACTCTTGATGTATCAGCTTTTAATTAGACGATGTAATCTCGAGCGATTCATGTTCAAATCTCCAGTTGCCCCAGCGTCTGGGGAGTGAGTCACTTCGCAGATAATTGATGAAAGGGGTTGAAGTGTGAATCTTCACTTTCTGATTCCAAAACATTCCCTCATTAGAGGTTTCATTCACATATATCTTGCAAGATGCATCCCGTGCTGTAGGAAGTTTATCATGGAGTTATCCACGACTCTCTCCTGGGTTCGGTCTCCAACGCTGGATCAACTTCCATCTGATCAATGGTTGGATTTTATAGTGTCTTGATGGGGATCATCTTTATCTTTTCTAGATTGTCAGACCCTTCTAACTTGGTCAGATTATCTGCCTTCTGATCTTCTGCTCGTAGGACATGAGATATGTTGTAACGTTCCAATACATCCAACAGCCCTTCTTCCGGTTCTAGGTAAGCTGCGAGTTGTGGTTCATTCGCCTCGAAATTCGTTTCGAGCCTAGCGAACAATAATCCGAAATTCATAAAATACATTGGATGCCACTATTCCCAACTCCTTAGCGAGTTGCAATTCGGTAATTAGGGTATCGTCTTCGAAACGGTTGTTAGTAGCCGAGAATTTCAATCGCAAGGCATAGTAAATTGACCGTCCTTCAGGAGTTATTAATAAGACACCGGCGTCGGACAGTCGATCATTCTCTACACCGTCTGATTAGAACTTCCAGGTGCCTCAGGTCGCTGCAAGTCCGGTCGTAGTGGCTAATCTGTGTGTATCACAATCATATGAACCTGGAAATAGTAGGGGAGCTTCCTTTTGGGCGGACTTTGTTCAAATATGAGAAATAGTTGCATGTGCACCATTTTCCATTAGCATTCTTGACGAGGACAGGATTTGATATCCAAGTGGGATGTGTGGCACCCCATATAAAACCATTGCCTCTTAGCATTCTGACTTCTTCTTTCAAGGCAGATGCTCTCACTGGATCGAGCATACGTCTTGTTTGCTTGGCAAGAGCACACTTCAGGTTTATACTTGACAAATGACTCATAAATTATGGTAGAATTCCGCGAATATCAACAAGCGTCCAACCGAGCACATCCAGGCTCGCCTGTAGAAAGCATGTCAGTTCCTTGGTTCAGAAGAGGTCTAAATGAGATCCAATTTCAAGACCTTAGTTAGGTCGGTGTCACCAATCGGCATATGTGCAGTTGCGTCATTAGATGTCACGCTGCTGCATCCCGAATCACCATCCTTTCTAGGATCTATGTCTTCGGTAGATCATCGGGCAATTCTTTTTGTGATGCCCCATTTATTCGCAATATTGACACCTCCTTCACACTCCATTTCGTCTAGAGGGGAAGCATCCTTGGGATTCACGCCATCTCTACTGCGTAGCATATTCCATCCAGCCAAATAATCGGCTTCTCCAATAACTGGGTCACCATAGACCATTCCCGCTCCATCTTCGGTTGGCCTATTTAGCACTAGGCACTAGGGTGCAATGTAGGCTCTGAATTCTGTTGGAGCTTGTCTGTCTGTACCTTGATCAAATGAGCTTGAACATGATAGCATAGCTTGTGAGGCTTCAAGTAATGTTCGTATATCCTGTCATAACTATTGTATGAAGTGGATAGCTAATGGTTGATTCATATTTGCGTTGATCCAAACCTTATTCCATGGCACCAAAGCGTGTTGATCCAAACCGTGTTGATCCAAACCTTAATCCATGGCAATCAATCTTTGTTGTTGGGTATCCCATTATTGAAAATCATGGTCATTGGGATCTTCCGAGTCATCTTCAGAATAGTGTTCGGATTGTTCTATGTCAATGTCATCTGGTATCCCGACTGTTGGATAGGTTTAACTCACGTAAACTAGGTGATCACTACTTGTTCAGGAACATCATCAGTTGCATTGGGGATATCTTTACACCATCGAAGCTCTGGAAGAGGTGGCTGTTATGAAACCATCATTATTTTGTATACTGCCATAGCCAACGTGTCGAATCTTTTCAACAACTCTTCACATTCAATAACATCGGTAGATAAGGGTCATGGCTTCTGGAGGAATTCCAGTTGTCGCCATTCCGTTGTCAAATTCTTTGCCAATCCGTTTATTCTTCATTGACAAGCTTTGATGAACGCTGTTGGCCAACATATATGTTGAGCTGAAGATGAGCCATGCTCCGAGCCGAAGGCGAGGCCGTCAGCGGGTCCGGGCGCAGCGCCGGCCGGGGTGCGGGGCCCCGCAGTCCCGGCGGCGATCGACCTGCTCCAAAAATTGTATGATCTGAAAATTGTATTTTGGAAAATGGAGCCGCACGATTTTTTCGGAAGATCATGTGGGCACCGCACGATTTTTTCGGAAGATCATGTGGGCACCGCACGATTTTTTCGATTTTGGAACATGGATCCTTTTCTGATATGATCTGAAAATTGTATTTTTTCCAAAAATTGTCACTTTTTTGGATCGGGTCGTGACGCTTGTTCGTCGTCATTTTTCCGGGTCGCGGTTCGCTACTGTCCTCTGGTTTGTGGTCCAGCTTGGCGATCGGGATACTCCAACCTTCCAGCTTCGGATCGGTTCGTAGTCTTCTCCAGTTCATTGATATGTTCACAACAATTGCTCCTGGTCGGGTCGTGGAAGTACCTCCAGGTCAGATCGCGACTTCCTCGCTCGGTCGGGTCATGGGTTCATCTTGAGACCGGATCGTGGTCTCCCCGCGATCGGCGATCCGCGATCTGCGAGCCCCACGACCTGCTCCAGCACATTTTCTTTATTATCCTCATTTGGTCGTGAAGCTTGTGAACCCTTAGCTTTTTTCGAAGGTATAAAGCTCTGATTTTCTGAAATCAAGGAAATATTCAAAAATGGTAGAAATGCGAACTGTTTTCTTCGAACATTCAAATCCAAATAGTAGAATAGCAATCCGATAGGTTGAGAATTCGGTTCTCAGTGAAAGAACCAAAATGTTAGATCAAAATTTGGACCTAACACCCAAATTGTTCTTATTCGTAGAGAATTATAACTGAAAAATGAGGAAAAAACAGAGAACACACAAGATTTATAGTGGTTCGGCGTTAACGAGCCTACATCCACTTTATATGCTATCGATTATACTTTGAATGCAAGTACAACCAATGATTTCTCTCAAACTCGCTTGTACAATTGTGATTTCTCTCAGTAATTTCGAAGTAAAACTGATAAGAAATTGTGGTATGACAGTAATGGAGGAATCAGTACTGAGTACTACGAAAAAACTCTCAGAAAATGCCAATTTCTGGGCTATTTATAGATTATTCCGTCAGGCGGATCGCGGTCACACGTGGCGCAAATCCCGAGAATATCGAATCGGATCGAGGCTTGATGAAGAATTGGTCAATATGGTAGTTGTGGACAGGTGTCACGAGATCCATGCATCTCGGATCGTGATGGACTTAGTCAGGAGCTTCGCCACATCCTCGGGGATCGGATCGGATCGGTTCGCGTAGGCAAGGTCGGATCGGATCGCGTAGGCAAGGGCGGATCGGATCGCGGTCATACGCAAGCTTACACCCGTTCACGGAAATGAGCATAAATTTCAAACCGTAAGTCCGATTGAGCCAAACCAAAGCTCAAACTAAAGCTAATTTAAAGTGCTAAAAGTATATGATGTGAATAGATCCAAATGAGGTCATTTGATAGGGGTTTCGGGCAAGTTTATACTGATGTTGTGATTTTGACCAAACTGCCTTGTGTCTTCTGACGATGCTTCCAATGCCAGAGAGCGATGTTATCCAGAGATTCCATATGAGACAGCATTTACCCAGAGGTGTGTCAACATGATCTTTGCTTTGGGTAGCCTGGTCATAAAGCAGGCTAACAGTATATATATGTATGCACACTCATTGTGCAGACTATCGGAAACCGGTCGACCGGTTTCATTCGGGGCGGTCGACGGTTTCTGGGCAGAAATGCACAATGAACGTGCACACATATATATAACATACATATATTCAAATACCAGTCTACTGGTCATTTTAACCCAGTCGACTCGTCTACGAACTGAAATAACTTTTCGAATAGACACTCTTATTTGTCAAGGGTAGTTTCCTTTTCTCTTCGACAAAAATCATCTCTATTAATTGCTTCTCTTCACCAATGATTACAACTCTCCATCCTCTATAAAAGCAACATGAAATGACCATTTTAAATACAACAATTATTTCTATTCTTGGTATCTAATTGCTGATTTCATTCTTGCTCTCTAAAAGCATTCAAAAGCTCATAATTCTCACATATCGTTATCTGAATCCTTGAATCTATATATTATTCTTTAGATTCAAACAACGATAACATCTTCCAAATCTTCATAATTACAAGATCATATTTGAGGATAAGATTATAGGAAGGGTGTACAAGAATTGACAAATTCGTGTTATTGAGAACACATATTGTCAAATTACAAGTTTAATTACCTTGTCTTAAGTCCTCGGTGTTGTAAGAGGCAAGTTGTGAAGTCCTCGTGTTGATCAAGGCGTGAAATCCCGTTCGGCTGCTCGGGTGTTGTGAACCTGTTCCTCAGGGTGAAGTGAGGTAGTTGTTTAGTGAAATTCTAGATAGGAGATCTGGGACTGGACGTACGACGGTGCTCCGAACCAGTAAAAAAATCCCTGGTGTGATTTTTCTTTTTACTGAATTTACTATATTTACTTATCTGTGACTAGCTATTACTTTATACTTGAATATTGTTTGTCATATTACACGATCCTTGTGTGTATTATACTTAGCACTTACACACTCGCATTCTCAATTGGTATCAGAGCACGGTCATCACATAACTGTAACACAGTTATTTGATATATTCTAGTAATATGGCAAATAACCCAAGTAGTAGCACTAACTCTACTTACACAAAAGGTCAATCGACACAAAGACCTCCTTTCTTTAATGGTCTTAACTGTAGTTATTGGGCCACACGTATGGCTTTTTACATGCAATCAACTAATTATGATGCTTGGAATGCTACTCAGAAAGAAATAGTCAATCCAACGACAGAGTATGCAGAATGGACGGCTGCTGAAAAAACCGCAGCTGCTGTAAATGCAAAAGCAATCAATATGTTGTTTTGTGCATTAGATCAAAACGAATATAGCCATGTTAGTATCTGTACCACTGCATATCAAATTTGGCAAACACTAAAAACCACTCATGAAGGTACTAACAAGGTTAAACAAGCAAAAATAGCTTTGTTGAAAAGTCAATTTCAAAATTACAAAATGAAACCAAATGAAACTATCAATGAGATGTATTCAAGGTTTCAAACCATTCATCATGCACTTATCGGATTAGGACAAAAATTTTCTGATTTTGATGTAGTTTCAACAGTCCTACATTCTCTGACTAATGAATGTGAGGGAAAAGTATTATCAATAGAAGAAGCTAATGATCTTTCCACCATGAAGCCAGACGAATTGATAGGAAATCTTATGTCCTATGAAGCTAACTTGCAGGCTCGAAAAGAACAAAAAGAAGAAAAGAAAAATGTAGCTTTTCATGCCAAGAAAGATGAAGACATCTCAGATTCCGAAGATGAGGATCTAGCATTCATTGCAATAGGATTCCAGAAAATCTTAAAGCAACGAAAAGCTAGTCGATACAACAAAAAGAAGTTCAGATCAAATAAACCATCATCTTCAAATGTAGAATGCTTTAACTGTCACAAAAAGGGACACATGCACAAAGATTGTCCGGAGCAAAAGAAGAAGTCAGAAAATGAAAAATTCAAACGCAAGAAGGAGAAGTCAAAGAAACGAGCATTCTCACTGACATGGGATGATTCAGACTCATCTTCATCTGATAGTGAAAGTGACTCAGATGATCAACAAGCAAATATATGTTTTATGGCTAAAGAAGGTGAGGTACAAATTCCTTCTTTTGAAGAAGTTCTTGATATAAATGCTGAATTGATATATAAATTTAAAGATATGAAACGACAATGCAAACAATCACAAGATGATTTAAGTAGAGCTGAATTTGAACGAGATATGCTAAAAGATGAGAAGAAAATATTAGAGGAAGAACTTGAAAAAGCTCAAGAATCATCATCTAATATTGATTCTCAACTATCTCTTTTAAGTCAAGAAATTGAGACTCAAAAAAGGAAAAATGATGCTCTTACTACCGTTGTCGCTTCATCAAAGGAAAAATGATTCTCAACTGGTCATAACGAGCCTACTCCAGTCGGGATATGTCGAATCTCGAATAAATCCATTCTGCTTCAGCTTCTCCACTTCCTCTTTGAGAGCAGCCGACCTCTCTGGTCCCAGCATACGTCTCTTCTGCTTCACAGGCTGATGTTTCCGGTTTGCATTTAGTGTGTGAATTATGATGGATGGCGATATCCCACACATGTCAGCGTGGGTCCAGGCAAACACGTCCAAGTTCGCCTTCAAAAAGTCCGTTAGTTCTTTGGCTCGACGTGGATCCAATTGAGACCCAATCTTCAAAACTCTTTTTGGATCGGCTTCATCAATGGGAATTTCCATTGTCGCTTCATTAGGAGTTGCATTTTTAGTCTCTGGTTCCTCGTCTTTTCTGGGATCCAGGTATTCAGGCGTTCCTTTGGGAAACTCCTTCGGGTTCGATTTCTCTAATTGCTACGCCGAGCACCCCTTTGGGGGAGGCGAGGCATCTTTACTCTCGATGTTAAGTCCTTTCATCAACATCTTTAATTCGGCAACATAGCAGGCCCGTCCGGAAACTTGATCCCCTCTCATTACTCTAGTTCCGGCTTCGGTTGGGAACTTAAGCAATAAACACCAAGGGGCGATGCAAGCTCTGAACTCATCAAGGGCAGGCCTCCCAAAAAATGCATTATAGGGCGAACCTACGTCCAATACTACGAACTGAAGCATCCGCACTCTTCGGCGTTCTCCTTGCCCCAGGGTCACTGGCAATTCTATGTACCCCATGGGGGCTGTTGACGCCCCGTTGAAGCCTCTGATCCATCCTTCACATGGCTTCAAATCTTCAGATTCAAGCTTCATCTGATCGAATGACTTTTTAAATAAAATATTGACAGAACTTCCGTTGTCTACTAATACCTTATGAACCAAGGCCGGCCCAATGGTGGTAGTAATAACCAACGGATCATCAGTGGGTGATTGGATCCCAGTATTATCTCTGCTGCGGAATACCACGTCGTCAAACATGGTCTTCTGTTGTTTTATGGGGGCGATATCTTCCAAATCATCACCTTTATTCACATCTACGTGCTTGGCAGCATTTACATATTGATCCATTGCTCTAAAGCTACGGATTACGGGGTGAGGTCCACCCACTATGGAGTTGATAACAATTCCCTTGCCTTTCTGCTGCGCTGTAGGCTTGGGAGCAGGTAGAATCTGTTTTGGAGCTTGCTCTCCTTGCCCCCTGTCCCTCGGGGCAACCTTGTATTCATCCAGTTTCCCTTCGCGCAGCAGGTTCTCAATCACATCTCTCAAATGCCGACATTCGTTGGTTGAATGCCCATGAGTCCCATGAAACAAACAAAACTTCCCAGTTGCCATTTCTTTCTCTGTCTAGTCACGAGGTGGCGTTCTTTTATATTGCAAAACGTTGTACGTATCCAGGTAAATATTCTCCAGGGTGTCGTTCAATGGTGTATAATTCTCGTAGGTCTGGAATCGGGGTCTTTGTTAGGATCACTTCCCCTATTTCTATTTCTTCTGTTACCGTTCGCATTACGGTTATTGTTGTTGCCCCCGTTTCCAGCATTGTTGTTTCCAGCCTTGTTTCCCTCATTTACTTCAATCTTTCCGAAACTTTCCCCAGACTGCTTCACGGCGACGTTACTCTGCACATTATCTTTTGAAGCCACTTCAGACTTTCTCTTTCGGTTTGCCCTGGCCTCCTCTTGTCTTAAATAAATATCGGCTTTTTCATAGAATATCTCTCTTTTGGAGGGTGTCTTCCCTGAAAGGTAATCTCCAAACTCGGATTCATGGTCGACTCCTTCCTTTAATGCCATCAAAATGGTGGTCTCATGCGGGTCACTAACTTCAGTCATAGCTAAGTTAAAACGGTCAAGATATGACCTCAAAGACTCTCCTGGCGCCTACTTAATTCTTGATAATTCAATAACACTTTTGGACTTTCGGGTATGGAGTCGGAACTGATTCATAAAACGTTCGCTCAGTTCCCTATAATTCGAAACCGAACGAGGGTGAAGTCGGGTAAACCAGAACAGCGCCACATCTTCTAAATAGATCGGGAATGCTTTACACTTCACTGCATCAGGGGCAGCAGCAGCATTCATGAGCCACGAGTATCGCATCAAATGCTGTCCCGGATCAGCTCTCCCGTTGTACTTGTCCATCTGTGGCAGGTTAAAACGCCCGGGAAACTGGAAGTCGAGGATATCTTCAGTGAAAAGAGTATGGCTTCGCTCAATGCCATAATCTTCATTGGTATAGTTCCGGCTCTCGGACATGATCTGGCGCACCATTGCCTGTACATCAGCATTAGTTGGGGGCCGTTCAGGTTCGCTGGCCCTGGTATTCGGGTTCCTTCTGGGCTCTTGTTTAGGAAATGCCCTTCTTCTTCGAGCTGCTTCTGCTCTATTCCGTTCCCTACGCTCCCGGTCGATCTCGGGAGGAGGTGACTGGAGCCTTTGCCCCCGAGTGGGATCATTGTTTCCTAGTGCTCGTGCAATATCCTCGCGAGACCCCAAAGATCTGAATGTCAACTGCTCCACATTCTGAGGTCGTTCGAGCGGCCTTCGTTCATGGGGCCGCTCTTCCTCGGAAGAAGAAGACTAATCCACTGGTGTGTGATGAAGTGGGGAAGGGGTTCTCTGTCTTCGGAGTACTCTAATTTCCCTGCTCATGAGTCTCATATTTTCTTGCATCATGAGGTTGGTGCGCTCGTGGACTTTCATAGCCTCCCTAATACTCTCAAGCATATCAAGTAGGCGCAAGAAATACCCTTGAGTAATGGGCGCAGATGGATTGACCTGATCATTGACCCTGGTGGCTGGAATCGGAGCATTCGTAGGGACTCGAGTAGAGGTTCCAACATCACCAAGTATCGGATCGGATCGGGGATGGGAGATCGGGTCGGTTCGGAGCTGGGGAGCCTGGTCGGGTCGGTACATGGCAAGCTGCTCGGGTTGGTTCAGGTTGGGGGAATGCACAGCTTCAGAATCTCCTACCCGGATCAGATCGGAGCTCTCCACCTGAAGGCGGTTCGGATTTCCTACATCGGTTCGTCCTGCTGCTGAACTCTGCCCACGAGACCTTGTCACAACCGCATTTTGCTGATCTTCGCCAGCTCCATTTCCTCGACCAGGTTGAACTTCTTTGCCTTTTCCTTTGGCCATGGTTCTTCGACAATCACTTCAACAAATATCTAAGGGCGTCGAAACTTAAGGATTAATTTCTTTGAACTCAACGGTCCAAAAAGTAGAACGATAGTCCCGAAAAACAAAGAATTCAAATGAGTTCTCAGTGAAAGCACCAAAATGTTAGACCAAAAAAGTGGTTCTAACACCCAAATTGATTAAAAGCAGAATGAAATGAGATCAAAAATAAGAATGAACACACAAAATTTATAGTGGTTCGGCCAAGAAATGCCTACGTCCACTTGTCTTTCACTATTTTCAATAATTTAGTTGCAAATACAATGAAATATTCACTTGATTTCTCTCACAACTCACTTACAATCGCTCAATTGTCTAAAAACAAATAATATAAGAAGATTTGGATTTTTCGGGAGTGCTGGAATTCGGGTTATGAAGGTGGTTGAACTCTCAAAGTGCCAGAAAAAAGATAGTTTTCTTTGTCTCCAGACAGGGTATTTATAGGTGAGAATTTGCTCAGAACCCAATCCGGATCGGAGCCACGTGTCATCCATACCATTAGCCTCGGGTTCAGATGGATTTCTGTGTTGACAACGCATCAGTGCAGTGGACGTTGTGGGTAGGAACTGGTCATAGCCGCTCCGAATAACAAGGCGCTCATGCAGGAAAGTGACGTGGAAAATGGGTTCGGATCGGAAGGGTATGGTCATGGGGTTCGGATCGGCATCTCCGATTCGACCAGGATTAACTCAGGACCAATTCTCTCTCCTTTTTACTCTGCTCCGCTCCGATCTATCTCTGTAGCAACTGGGTGGCATTCCGATCCAACTTGAAGTAGATTGCCCTCCGATCGGAACAGCTGTGCCTCTCTGATTCCAACAGCAATAGTTCACCGATCCGAATAGAAGACCTTATCCGATCCGAACCGATACGCGGCTTCGATCCGACCTGCTTCAGTACTTCCCAAGTTTTTTCAATGTTTCACATCTTGACTTTGTGTTGCCCAGTTCACAAAGTGGGCTAACATTTTGCCCCCTCAAAGGATGCTTCTGTTGGAGACGGAGCATGCTTTGACTATCATTGCACAGCACTCTTCGAGGTGATTTTTCTTGTATTTTCATCTTTTTCGTCAAATTTCAATTTAATTCGCTGCTGATCTAGAGAACTCGGTTCGGTTCGGATTCCGATCCGAACGAACCCCTTCTCCTTTCTATTTTTCAATGGATTGTTGGGCCAATCTTTGCTTCTGGACTGTCCATCCGATGCGAAAGGAAGTTCTTCTATTGGGCCGCTGATCCGAATGGAGATTCTGCTATTGGGCTATCGGTCCGATCCGAATGGGGAGACGAATAGTCACACTTCTCTTCTATATAAACACTGCCTCCTTCCTTCTTTCATTTTTACTGTTTTACTGCTCAAGTTCTGCAAAACGAGAAAAAACTTAATTCGTGAAACACCAAAATTCCTCTTAATTCTCGAAGTAATCACGCCGATAGGTTATAAAACTTTGAACAATCCCTTCTTTAATTACTCTTTATTTGAATTCATAGACGATTGGAGTGATTCGAGTATGAAACTATGATGATCTCGCCACCGTGACCCCCCCTCGTCATCGTCGCCAGTAGACTTGTCGCCATCTCGAGGTTGGGAAGGAGGGGATTAGAATCCGTCGTTGAGTGCGCCAGCGCATGATCGCTTGGCTTTGATTTGAGTGACTGGCATGAAATTGGCCTTGGCGTCGGTTAGGGAAGAAAGAGGGTGAAGGAGAAGAAGAAGATAACAGTGAATCGGTTCGGTTCGGAGGGATATGGAAGGTGAAACAATAAGGGAAGAAGGAAGGAAATTCAGGAGGTCGGACTGAGTCGGGGCAAGTAAAGAAAGAAAAAAGAAAAGAAATCCAGGAGATCGGATCGGGTCGGAGCAAGTATTTAAAGGAGGGGTAAAGAAGCCTACCTAACCGGATCCGGACGGACCGTAAGATGACGGAGAAGTATAACTTTATGTGATCTGATCCGATCCGTTAGGGGACTTTGCCTCCGATCCGATCCGATTTCGATTTCTGAGTTTCAATGAGATATCCAAGCCTAAGGTCATGCCCCCGATCCGATCCCAACGAATTCACCCGAACCGAACCGAAGCACAGTCTACCTTAATACATGAAAACTCGTCTAATTGGCCCAATCAACTTTCCGCATAATCTTCAATTTAATGGACAGTTAGGATAGTGCCTTGCGAACGTAACTGGACATCAAGAATTATTTCAACTCTTTATATTTTGCCAAACTTTTTCGTCGCACTTTTTTTTTAAACATTTACTTTGCACTTTCCGTATACAAATTTACACTTTAGCTTACACCTTAGATTGCCCTCCGATCCGAACAGCTGTGCCTCTCTGATTCCAACATCACTAGTTCACCGATCCGAACAGAAGACCTTGCCCGATCCGAACCGATACGCTGCTTCGATCCGACCTGCTTCAGTACTTCCCAAGTTTTTTCAATGTTTCACATCTTGACTTTGTGTTGCCCAGTTCACAAAGTGGGCTAACATTTTGCCCCCTCAAAGGATGCTTCTGTTGGAGACGGAGCATGCTTTGACTATCATTGCACAGCACTCTTCGAGGTGATTTTTCTTGTATTTTCATCTTTTTCGTCAAATTTCAATTTAATTCGCTGCTGATCTAGAGAACTCGGTTCGGTTCGGATTCCGATCCGAACGAACCCCTTCTCCTTTCTATTTTTCAATGGATTGTTGGGCCAATCTTTGCTTCTGGACTGTCCATCCGATGCGAAAGGAAGTTCTTCTATTGGGCCGCTGATCCGAATGGAGATTCTGCTATTGGGCTATCGGTCCGATCCGAATGGGGAGACGAATAGTCACACTTCTCTTCTATATAAACACTGCCTCCTTCCTTCTTTCATTTTTACTGTTTTACTGCTCAAGTTCTGCAAAACGAGAAAAAACTTAATTCGTGAAACACCAAAATTCCTCTTAATTCTCGAAGTAATCACGCCGATAGGTTATAAAACTTTGAACAATCCCTTCTTTAATTACTCTTTATTTGAATTCATAGACGATTGGAGTGATTCGAGTATGAAACTATGATGATCTCGCCACCGTGACCCCCCCTCGTCATCGTCGCCAGTAGACTTGTCGCCATCTCGAGGTTGGGAAGGAGGGGATTAGAATCCGTCGTTGAGTGCGCCAGCGCATGATCGCTTGGCTTTGATTTGAGTGACTGGCATGAAATTGGCCTTGGCGTCGGTTAGGGAAGAAAGAGGGTGAAGGAGAAGAAGAAGATAACAGTGAATCGGTTCGGTTCGGAGGGATATGGAAGGTGAAACAATAAGGGAAGAAGGAAGGAAATTCAGGAGGTCGGACTGAGTCGGGGCAAGTAAAGAAAGAAAAAAGAAAAGAAATCCAGGAGATCGGATCGGGTCGGAGCAAGTATTTAAAGGAGGGGTAAAGAAGCCTACCTAACCGGATCGGGACGGACCGTAAGATGACGGAGAAGTATAACTTTATGTGATCTGATCCGATCCGTTAGGGGACTTTGCCTCCGATCCGATCCGATTTCGATTTCTGAGTTTCAATGAGATATCCAAGCCTAAGGTCATGCCCCCGATCCGATCCCAACGAATTCACCCGAACCGAACCGAAGCACAGTCTACCTTAATACATGAAAACTCGTCTAATTGGCCCAATCAACTTTCCGCATAATCTTCAATTTAATGGACAGTTAGGATAGTGCCTTGCGAACGTAACTGGACATCAAGAATTATTTCAACTCTTTATATTTTGCCAAACTTTTTCGTCGCACTTTTTTTTTAAACATTTACTTTGCACTTTCCGTATACAAATTTACACTTTAGCTTACACCTTAGATTGCCCTCCGATCCGAACAGCTGTGCCTCTCTGATTCCAACATCACTAGTTCACCGATCCGAACAGAAGACCTTGCCCGATCCGAACCGATACGCTGCTTCGATCCGACCTGCTTCAGTACTTCCCAAGTTTTTTCAATGTTTCACATCTTGACTTTGTGTTGCCCAGTTCAAAAAGTGGGCTAACAGGTACCATGGACATAATTTTATTTTTTGTAGGTCCCACTCAAGAAAAGAGGAAAGTGGATACTGGACAGTTGTTGCTCGAACCATATGACTGGAGACAAGAGCTTATTAACAAATATCACTTATTCAGATGGTGGCTCAGTCACTTTTGGAGATAATTCAAAAGGCTATATCATCGGCAAAAGCGATGTGAGCAATTATGGTACATCTAACTTACCTCTTATTACTAATGTCATGCTAGTTAGAAATTTGAAACATAACTTACTAAGTATCAGTCAATTGTGCGACAAAGGTTTTACTATTTCCTTTTCGGACAATAATTGTAGTACCTTAGATAAAGATCGAAATCTAGTTTTTGAAGGTTATAGAGATAGAAATATCTATATTATGAATATGAATATCAATCATAACTCAGATATGTGTCTTGTAGCAAATGATAATGATCCATTGCTATGGCATAAACGTTTCTGTCACATAAACTTCAGAACTATTGACAAGCTAGCTAAAAATGTTCTAGTTAAAGGACTACCCAAAATTAGTTTTACGGTTAATAATCTTTGTAATTCATGTCAATTAGGAAAATTGACTAAATAGCCTTTCATGTCCAAGAAAGTCATATCAACGTTACAACCACTTGAGCTATTACGTATGAATTTATTTGGACCAACACAGGTTCAGTCAATAAACCATAATCGCTATGTGCTTGTAATAGTTGACGATTACTCTCGTTATCCATGGGTGATTTTCTTGAAAAACAAAAGTGACACTTTCAAACATTTCAAATCCTTCGTTAAGAGAATTCAAAAGTCAAAAGGACTTAAGGTTAAAAATATAAGAAGTGATCATGGCGGAGAATTCAAAAATAATGAATTTGAACATTTTTGTACAAAGAAAGGTGTAAATCATAATTTTTCGTTTCCTAGAACTCCACAACAAAACGGAGTTGTAGAAAGGAAAAATCGAACTTTACAATAATGTGCAAGAACATTATTAAATGGATCCACTCTACCAAAACATTTTTGGGCCGAAGCTGTTGCAACTGCGTGTTATATTTTGAATCGTGTATCCATTCGACCTCTGACCAAGAATACATCCTATGAGCTATTTAATCAAAGAAATCCAAATATCTCATATTTCAAAGTTTTTGGTTCTAATTGCTTTATTTTGAATACGAAGCTAATGATCTTTCCACCATGAAGTCATACGAATTGATAGGAAATCTTATGTCCTATGAAGCTAACTTGCAGGCTCGAAAAGAACAAAAAGAAGAAAAGAAAAATGTAGCTTTTCATGGCGAGAAAGATGAAGACATCTCAGATTCCGAAGATGAGGATCTAGCTTTCATTGCAAAAGGATTCAAGAAATTCTTAAAGCAACAAAAAGTTGTCGATACAACAAAAAGAAGTTCGGATCAAATAAACCATCATCTTCAAATGTAGAATGCTTTAACTGTCACAAAAAGGGACACATGCACAAGGATTGTCCGGAGCAAAAGAAGAAGTCATAAAATGAAAAATTCAAACAAAAGTAGGACAAGTCAAAGAAACGAGCATTCTGAGTGACATGGGATGATTCAGACTCATCTTCATCTGATAGTGAAAGTGACTCAGATAGTGAACAAGCAAATATATGTTTTATGGCTAAAGAAGATGAGGTACAAATTCCTTCTTTTGAAGAAGTTCTTGATATAAATGCTGAATTGATATATAAATTTAAAGATATGAAACGACAATGCAAACAAGCCCAAGATGATTTAAGTAGAGCTGAATTTGAACGAGATATGCTAAAAGATGAGAAGAAAATATTAGAGGAAGAACTTGAAAAAGCTCAAGAATCATCGTCTAATATTGATTCTCAACTATCTCTTTTAAGTCAAGAAATTGAAACTCAAAAAATGAAAAATGATGCTCTTACCACCGAAATCACGAGCTTAAGGCAAAAGTCAAAATGTTAGACCTTGAAAAAGCTAGTTTACAAACAAAGTTAGACGACATTACTCAAAATGTTTCTAAATTTAACAAAGGTCGAGAAAATTTGACAATAATTATTGAAAGTTCACAATCTGCTACAAATAAACATGGCTTGGGATATAAGAAACAAGTTATCAAGAAACATCTTGGTAATAAAAAATATTGAAAAATAAGTTAGTACAAGAAACTGAAGCTAAGAAATATCTTAGTTTATTATATTCCAAATCAAAACCGATTGTGAAATTTCAAAAGAAGAAAGTCAAGTCTATAAAAATATGGGTTCCTAAAACAAATGACAATTTGATTAGGAACAAGTACATTCAAATTTTTTTGAATTATGTGCATCACAATCCAAATTATATGTATAAAGGGGATACCGGACCCTTATGGGTTTGGACTCCTAAGACCTAACTCTTAGGACCCTATAAAAATAGTGGGTACCATGGAATTAATTTTATTTTTTGTAGGTCCAACTCAAGAAAAGAGGAAAGTGGATACTGGATAGTGGTTGCTCGAAGCATATGACTGGAGACAAGAGCTTATTAACAAATATCACTTATTCAGATGTTGGCTTAGTCACTTTTGGGGATAATTCAAAAGGCTATATCATCGGCAAAGGCGATGTGAGCAATTATGGTACATCTAACTTACCTTTTATTACAAATGTCATGCTAGTTAGAAATTTGAAACATAACTTACTAAGTATCAGTCAATTGAGCGACAAATGTTTTACTATTTCCTTTTCGGACAATAATTGTAGTATCTTAGATAAAGATCGAAATCTAGTTTTTGAAGGTTATAGAGGCAGAAATATCTATATTCTTAATATGAATATCAATCATAACTCAGATATGTGTCTTGTAGCAAATGATAATGATCCATGGCTATGGCACAAACGTTTCTGTCACATAAACTTCAGAACTATTGACAAGCCAGCTAAAAATGATCTAGTTAAAGGACTACCCAAAACTATTTTTACGGTTAATAATCTTTGTAATGCATGTCAATTAGGAAAATTGACTAAATCGCCTTTCATATCCAAGAAAGTCATATCCACGTTATAACCACTTGAGCTATTACATATGAATTTATTTGGACCAACATAGTTTCAGTCAATAAACCATAATTGCTATGTGCTTGTAATAGTTGACGATTACTCTCATTATACATGGATGATTTTCTTGAAAAACAAAAGTTACACTTTCAAACATTTCAAATCCTTCGTTAAGAGAATTCAAAAGTCAAAAGGACTTAAGGTTAAAAATATAAGAAGTGATCATGGAGGAGAATTCAAAAATAATGAATTTGAACATTTTAGCACAAAGAAAGGTATAAATCATAATTTTTCGTTTCCTAGAACTCCACAACAAAACGGAGTTGTAGAAAGGAAAAATCGAACTTTACAATAATGTGCAAGAACATTATTAAATGGATCCACTCTACCAAAACATTTTTGGGCCGAAGCTGTTGCAACTGCGTGTTATGTTTTGAATCGTGTATCCATTCAACCTCTGACCAAGAATACATCCTATGAGCTATTTAATCAAAGAAATCCAAATATCCCATATTTCAAAGTTTTTGGTTCTAAATGCTTTATTTTGAATACGAAAGACCATCTTTGAAAATTTGATTCAAAATCAGATGAAGGTATATTTGTCGGATATTCGGAAAGAAGCAAGGCCTATCGTATATTTAACAAGAGAACTAAAACTATTGAAGAATCACTTCATGTCTCGTTTGATGAATTCTATAAACCATCTCATATCGTATCAGATGACGAAGAAACCATAGTCACTAATAATCCTATCATCACAAATAATGACTCTGACTCAGAAATTGTTGGCGATATTCCTCAACCTGCTATGGTACCTTCTCCACCAAGATTTAGATCTCCTCCTAGAATTCTAAGAGATCATCCAGTTCAAAATGTTATTGGAGAAGTAACATCACAAATAAGAACAAGGAGTCAACTAAATCAAATGGGTCATGTCGCGTTTCTCTCAAATTTCGAACCTAAGAATCCTAAAGAAGCTGCTACTGATGATTACTGGATCATTTCCATGCAGGAAGAACTAAATCAGATTGAGCACAATTATGTGTGGGAACTTGTTCAAAGACCGACTGATCAGTCAGTCATTGGTACGAAATGGGTTTATAAAAATAAAGCTGACAAACAAGGAAATATAACTAGAAATATGGCAAGATTAGTAGCACAAGGATATAATCAGGAAGAAGGTATCGATTAAGAAGAAACCTTTACACCCGTAGCTCGATTAGAAGCTATTCGAATCTTACTGTCCTTTGCTTGTCATCATAATTTTAAACTTTATCAAATGGATGTCAAAAGTGCATTCTTAAATGGGTTTATCAAAGAGAATGTATATGTCGAACGACCTCCCTTGTTCGTACATGAGAAATATCCTAATCACATATATAAACTTAAGAAAGCTTTATATGGATTAAAACAAGAACCTCGTGCTTGGTTCGAACAATTACAAAGCTATCTTATTGATTCTGGTTTTCAAATTGGTAAAGTTGACCAGACTCTATTAATACAATATTCTCAGGAAGATATATTAGTTATCCAGATATATGTAGACGATATTATCTTCGGTTCAACAAACGATAAACTCTGCAAAGAGTTTGAAAATATTACGACCAAAGAATTTGAAATGTCTCATAAGGGACAACTATCGTATTTCCTTGGTCTTTAAATCAAACAGCTTTTTAATGGTATTTTTATTAGTCAAGAGAAGTACTGCGGAAATTTAGTCAAACGTTTCTGTTTAGAAAATACCTCTGGTAAACCAACTCCTATGAGTACGACCACATATCATGAAAAAGATGAACGTGGTAAAAAGGTTGACCAGAAGTTATATCGAAGCATGATTGGTTCTCTTCTGTACCTTACCGCAAGTCGTCCAGATATTATGATGAGTGTTTGTTCGTGTGCAAGGTTTCAAGCTAATCCTAAAGAATCACATTTACGAGATGTAAAATGAATAATACGATATCTTAATAACACCAAAGACTTTGGTCTTTTCTACCCAAAAGATTGTCCATTTGAATTAGTGTCATATAGCGATGCTGATTTTGGTGGCTCTCGCACGGATAGAAAGAGTACAAGTGGTACGTGCCATTTTATTGGAAAATCACTTGTCTCTTGGTTTAGTAAGAAACGAAATTGCGTTACGCTCTCGACATGTGAAGCTGTGTACATATCAGCAGCTTTAGCTTGTACTCAAGTATTATATATGCAACAAACACTTCGAGATTTTGATATACATTTATCAAACTCCATCATATACTGTGATAACACATGCGCAATCAATTTATCGAAAAACCCAGTCAATCATTCCCGAACAAAGCACATTGATATTCGACATCATTTCTTAAGAGACAATATTGAAAAAAGAACAATATGTCTCGAATATGTCCAAAATGACAACCAACTAGCAGGCAGTTTTACTAAGCCTCTCCTCGAATCTAATTTTATTTCTTTACGTAGAGAGCTCGGCTTAATTTCTAGAACTGAACTCGATGTATAATATACACTGTAATGATTGAGTTCTTATCTAGACGACACATATATTCTTATTAACTTATCTGGTTAATAGGTTTTTGCTATTATTAGCAAATAATTGTGAGCTTTACAATCTTTTAGTGGCTTATATTCTCTGAGTGTTTTAACCATTGCTTTAAATTTCGTAAATCCTATATATACATACTCCATTACTATTGTTTTCTGCATCTCCATCCTTAAACATTTGTATACAAGTTCATAATTTCTTTATATAATGGAACACATATGCGACGAATGTGCACAATGATCACATATCTCGGTCACTAGTTCCGAACCTGAAGAATACTACTCTCCGGAAACACCAAAGAGTAGACCGGAATGTTTGCATGCTCCTAGAGATACACCAAAACCCAAACGTGCTAAGAAAGCATTATTCTGTTCTCCATGAACAAGAGAGAAGATTAGTGAAATTCATCACTACACTAAACCTCAGATTGATCTCCAGCGTCAATTTCATTATGAACAAAAGCTCACATATGATCGTTTACCTCTCTTAGAACGAATGGCATCATTTTTCTGTAGTACGGATAGACACGGGGTTCACGAACCAATGCCACCTCCTCCATCTACATCTCGAAGTCCTAACTCATGGGATCGTAATTACGCGAGAAATGAAGGAGCAAGAGAAAATTGGTCGCCATGGACGCCGAGAGTTTCGAATGTTAAAGAAATATCCGATGACAAGTAATCTACCTCTCATTAATTTATATCGTTTTTATGTTATTTGCTGCAAAATAAGTTTTGTTTTTTATTCTTATTTTTTTTTACTTGTTTTCATGATCTTTGTTCGAATTCATGTTGAGTTGAAATAAATATAATTTTAATATACTCATAAATCCAGAAAAACAAATGTATACAGAAACGGTCGACCGTCAGGAATGGACCAGTCGAACGATCAAGTCTCTGGAAATATTTATATTTTGGAACCGGTGGACCACCAGAAAAATTACCAGTCGACCGTTCAACTCTCTGGAAAATTTTCAACTCAAAAGTCAACCAGTCGACTGGTCTATATCCCACCAGTCGACTGACAATCTTCTCTGGAAATTCGTGTTTTAGATACAAGTCGACCGGTATAATTCAACTAGTCGACCGGTAAAGTTCTATGGAATTAAAACTTCCAAATACCAGTCGACCGTTCCAACCCTAACGGTCGACCGATTATGCGTTTTTCAGTTTTTTCAACTACGAATTCACACGTCGATTCATATATCCCACCTCTTCACTCATTATTTATTTATCTCCTTTCTCTCAAATCCCTGAAAAACAAACACCCCCAAATCAATTTCTCTATAATCGATGGCACCACCTCAAAAGAAACAAAAAAATCAAGTTCCACTTCACTCCAATCCATAGATTCTAACATCAAACAATGGCTCATGGATCCTATTGCACTGAAATGTTGGAATGCTATGAAGGATTACACCATTCACGAAGGTTCTTTCATAAATCATTCTTCTTTTATCCTCTATGATGTTGAAGAACTACTGGATAAGGCTCGTATTAAATCACTTCTTACCTTTGATAAGAACAACGTTGAAATTAGTCAAATTATGATTCGGTTGTTCTATGCCAATCTTAACCTACCAAAATTCAAACCAGAGAATTCTGCTAATTGTCTTTGGTCTGTAGTTTGTGGTCAGCATGTTTCCATTTCAAAGGAACGAATGGCCATGGTTCTCAATTCGCCAAATAGTGGAAGAATATTTTCTTTGGATTTCTGCACTATCCATATTCGTGATAAAATCAGCCATCTTTTTATCGAGGATCCTAAAACTAGCACTAAGGAGATTAACTTACGGCCTACAACTACTGTTTTACATCATGCCATCACACGCTCTTTATTGCCGAGGGTTGGTAATTTTGATGTCGTATATAAAGAAAACTTCAAGGCATTATATGCGATTTATGGGGATATTGAGATAAATTGGATAAATATGATTTTCGACGAGATTTTGCTTATCAATGAACTCACAAGGCCACACATATTCTACAATGAATATGTTATGAGACTTTTACTAGATTGTGGTGTTAAGTCTTGTGAGTCTAAAATCTCCAAGCCAAAGTGGATCGACAAAGCAACTAAAAAGAGAATGCAGCTCCCTAAACCTTGTGTGAATATCATTCCTTTTGAACAATACCAAAAGCAAGGTCCTCAAGAAATCACTTCTTCTACGACTCCCAAGCCTAATCCGGATGAAGTCAAATTCCATCAACCTTCCTCGTCAACTAAGGATTCACTAGCACAAATTGAACGAAACAATTCCTCCTCGAAGCAAGACTTAAACGTACAGACACCAAACTCGAGAGTTTGGATAAAAAGATCGACAAACGATTTTCAAAACTTAAGTCTTTCTTCGGTATTATTTGAAGTATTAATAGAAGTTTGGGTAGTTTAAGCATAGTTCGGGTAGATCGGTAAATATGAAAGATGATGAATCATTTGGATTGGATCCACAAATATGAAAGATGATGAATCATTTGGATTGGGTGCTGAAAAAACCAACCCTTCATAGAAGTTAAAAAATAGGGGTAATTGTCGGCAGTAAGGGCTATTTAGAGAATTAGAGGTAGGATTAAAAAGAAGGGTTGTTTTGAAGTATAAACAAAAGTAGATGTTGTTTTGGCATAGCAGGGGTAGATCGACAAATATGAAAGATGATGAATCGTTTGGATTGGGTGCTGCAAAAACCAGCCCATTACAGTAGTTAAAAAATAGGGTAATATTTGGAAGGAAGGGCCATTTAGAGAAATAGGGACTGGATTAAAAAATGGCTTGTTTTGATGTATTAAGAGAAGTACAGGTTGTTTAAGCATTGTAGCAGTAGATCGACAAATATGAAAGATAATGAATCATTTGGATTGGATCGACAAATATGTAAGATGATGAATTATTTGGATTGGGTGCTGCAAGAACCAACCATTCATAGAAGTAAAAAAATAGGTGTAAATGTTGGAAGTAAGGAATATTTATATAACTAGAGGTAGGATTAAAAAGAAGGGTTATTTCAAAGTACTAAGAGAAGTAGAGGTAGTTTAGGCATAGTAGGGGTAGATCGACAAATATGAAAGATGATGAATCATTTGGATTGGGTGCTACTAAAACAAACCCTTCATAGTAGTTAAAAAAATAGAGGTATTTTTTGGAAGTAAGGCTATTTAGAGAATTACGTGTAGGAATAAAAAGTAGGTTTTTTTGAAGTATTAAGAGAAGTAGGGGTAGTTTAAGCATTGTACAGGTAGATCGATGTAACACCCCACACCCGCTATAGTCACTCACTAACGGAATGCCATAGCATCGGTGGAGTATTTTTAGTGAGTATAGAACAGTAAAATTACAACAAGACAGATATAATGTAATACTTGAAAATTTAAAACATCATCTCATAGCAGCGGAAAGTAAAACATGTTTGGTTACATCATAAAACCATAACAAGAGTCAAGTACAAAATATCCATCCTGAATAAAATAAGTACATAATCCCACTACTCATAACAAATAGCCATAATAGAAAAGATAAGATAAGCTGAGCTCTACATCTACGGTCCAAGCTCCAAGAGATAGATAAAGCAAACTGATCAAAGCCCACTAGCACTAGGCCCAACCTGAGGACCTGAAGGAAAAAGATAAAAACAACGGGGGTCAGACATAAGTCTGAGTGAGTCCTATAACCCTAACAATACAACCATTAAAGTAATTAGGGTATGATATAAACAAGATACGGTACCTCTGGGGATAATGACTACAATAAGTAGCCCACAAAACACAGGATGTACTACGATAATCGAAACGACGTATTTATCCACCCAAGGATAATTACTAGCTTACACCACCCCAGACCTACCCACCCAAGGGTAATTCCTACACTGCACCACACCAGTTCTACCCACCAAGAGTAATTCCTACTTAAAGGTTGATCCCACTTAAAGACTTAGAAAATATAACTAATAGCTTCTGGTACTTCTAGCTGACCACGTAGGTGCCGTCTGCTCCTACCTCCAATAGGTGTACCTAGTTATCTTACCCAGTAGTTTCGTGTACCCCTACATAGGTGTCGTCTGCTCCTATCTTTACTAGGTGTACCCACTACTCCCCATCGATCGGCTCCCTAACGTAGATACCCGTGCTGGTCCCACAGTGGGGTGTATCACTCCCCTAAAGTGGCTACCCATTACTATCAACGGTGCACGGCTTTATATCTACACGATGCAACAACGGCTTATCTACCAGCCCGGGCCCACACACGCATATGAAACCCGTTGGACTTGCGTTGCCACCGCTACCCCGTTTTGGCCTCTTATAATCAAGCCCAATATGCGTGTCCCGTCACTCGACATGGGTCGAGCCCACAAAGATACGTTTGGGATATTGGTTGAAATGGGCCCCCACAAGCTACTGCTTAAGCTTGTCATTTTATCTATTGCATCCCACTTAACCCCTTTTTATAATCATGCCCCCTTACATGTTAGGGTTTGGTTAAGTCATCCAATTATATTACAATTGCCACTTAAGGCACCCACTAGATTTCCGCATGCCACCCAAGGCACTTACTTGATTCCCCCATGCCACCCAAGGCACTTACTTAATTCCCCCATGCCACCCAAGGCACTTACTTAACCCTTTAATCATGTTTAGTTACATGTTCCACTCTGGTTAAGTATTCTAATCGTATTTTCTATTGCCACCCAAGGCAACCCACTAGTTTTCTCATGCCACCCAAGGCACCCCCACTAGTTACTACATGCCACCCAAGGCACCCACTTAACCCCTCATGTCCCACTACATGCTAATATGGTTAAGTGTTTCTTAATTAATTAAGACCGTGATCTCCTATAAAGACCTCCCACATTAGACTGGCTGTTATGACCGCCTGGTTAAGCCGGTAGGGTCCGGGCAGTCTTACGTCATAACAGAGTCTAACCTCGTGTCTTTACTTTAATCACGTATTTAATTTGTGCCTAAGACCTCTCACATTAGACTGGCTGTTATGACCGCCTGGTTAAGCCGGTAGGGTCCGGGCAGTCTTACGTCATAACAGAGCCTAACCTCGTGTCTTAGTCGATTAATTACACCTAATTAATCACCCCCATATTAATTATCCTTAATTAATATCAATTTATTCATAACATGGGTAGACCTAACTCAATAGGTAAATTCCCATGGGGTAGACCTAACTCAATAGGTAAATTCCCACTTATGTTAATTAATTTTTTTATGGTATGCTTAATCATACCCATTTCAACATACTTTTAATTAACATATTAATTAACCCCATCGTTCCCCACGTAAATCGTCATTATGACATAACATAATAAAGGGAAGATTTACCACACATAACATGGGTTTAGCATATAACTTTATCATGGGTTAAGAGGATGTCAACTTGCATATATGAGCATGTATTAACCCAACTATATTCAACCCAAACTTGCATATTATCAAACATGTGTCTTACATAACATGTTGCATATGAACTTACATATCATCAAACATGTGATTTGCATAACATGTAGAACTTGCATTTTAGCATATACTTAACTTGCATAAGCACTCACATACTTGCATAAGCATTCATATACTTGCATAAGCTTGCATATCATGTTAAACTTGCATTTCAACATATACATAACTTGCATAAACATTCACATACTTGCATAGGCTTGCATATTATGTTAAACTTGCATTTCAACATATACATAACTTGCATAAACATTCATATACTTGCATAGCTTGCATATTATGTTAAACTTGCATTTCAACATATACATAACTTGCATAAACATTCATATACTTGCATAAGATTCACCTACTTGCATATGCACATAACTTACATAACATGTTGAGCTTGCATGTAAGCATAACTTGCATAATATGTCGAACTTACATATATGACTTGCATCTTAAAGGAGGGTAAACATGCATAACATATAAGGGTGCCATCTTGCATATGTATATACCATATTTAAAAGGGTAAACTTGCATGTCATGATTTATGCATAATACCAAACACTTAGCATGCATAAAACCACTTACTTATCATGCATAGAATCAAATACTTATTATGCATAAAATCAAATACTTATTATGCATAAAACCAAATACTTATTATGCATAAAATCAAATACTTATTATGCATAAAATCAAATACTTATTATGCATAAACCCACCACTTAACTTGCATAAGCCCAAACACTTAACATGCATAAAACCCCATACTTAGTATGCATACAATCAAATACTTATCATGCATAACGTCAAATACTTTAGCATGAATAACATCAAATACTTAACATGCATAACACCAACTACTTAGCATGCATAAAATCACATGCATAACTTGCATATCATGTTACATATAACTTGCATATATTCTTACATATAGTTTGCATAACATGTCACATATGCATAAATGTTTAACATGGTGTTTTGCATCATAAAACATGGCCTTAACTTGCATTTAACATAAAACTTGCAAATCACATATCATACAAACTTGCATAAATACATTTATCCACAAACATAGCCATGTCTTATCACATCCTACCATAATCAATTTAACAATTGATTATTAAAGCCATAGAAACTCACCAAAACCAAGATTAGCAAATTAAATGAAGCAAATCCCAATGATTAAGTAGAAGAAGATGTAGATTAGCTTGCAAACCCTCTTAGGATTTTTATTGGAGGCTTTCCAATTTTCTAAGTGGTGGCATAATGGCCTTAGATCTATTTTTGGTAAGGATAAGGGGGGTATTAGGGTGTATATATAGATTAGTTAGATGTTTTAGGACCATAGGATATACCCTAGAACCAATCCTAGCCTTTAAAGCATGTCTTGGGGAAGAAGTCAAGTGTAGGAACCATTTAGGGCCCAAAAAAAACAGCCCAAAACTCATCCCGGGCCTCAAAACATGAGCAGTTTTCGTTTTTGATTTTTCGTGAAACTTTGACGGGCCATAACTTGGTCATACGGACTCCGATTTACGAAAACTCGGACTCTATTTCGCGTATTTTTCCGAGACGAACGCAATGGCACAGCCCGTTTCCCCTGATTCAGAATATTAAATTTAATTCTGCTCTGATTTATGTTATAACAAGTTATTTAACATACGGGGTGTTACAATCGACAAATATGAAAGACGACAAATCGTCTGGATTGGGTGTTGCAAAAACCAACCCTTCACAGTAGTTAAATAAAAGGGCTAATTGTTGGAAGGAAGCGCCATTTAGAGAATTAGGTGTAGGATTAAAAATAAGGACTGTTTTGAAGTATTAAGAGAAGTTTGGACAGTTTAAGCATAGTTGTGGTAGATCGACAAATATAAAAAATGTTGAATCATTTGGATTGGATCGATAAATATGAAAGCTGATGAATCATTTGGATTGGGTGCTGCAAAAACCAACCATTCACAGAAGTTAAAAAATAGGGGTAATTGTTGGAAGTAAGGGCTATTTATAGAACTAGAGGTAGGATTAAAAAGAAGGGTTGTTTCAAAGTATTAAGAGAAGTATATGTAGTTTAGTCATAGTAGGGGTAGATCGACAAATACAAAATATGCTGAATCATTTGGATTGGCTGCTGCAAAAACCAACCCTTCACAAAAGTTAAAAAATAGGGGTAATTTTTGGAAGTAAGGGCAGTAGGGGTAGTTTATGTAACACCCCGTGAATTCTATAACATTAAGCTTCACGAATTAAAGTATAATTAATTATAAATGGTGAAATCAAGGGAAATGGGTTACGCCATTGCGTTCGTCTCGGAAAAATATGCGAAATAGAGTCCGAGTTTTCGAAAATCGGATATCGTTTGAAGAAGATATGGACGAACGAAGTTCGGCAGAAAAACCGAAAACAGTCCAGAATACACTGGCGCACTTGTGAAGTGCGCCAGTACAAAAATACACTGGCGCACCTGCCAAGTGCGCCCGTACAAATCCAGCACCGAATTCTGGAGTGTTCTGAGGTGACGTGTCTTCTTTTGAGTCGCTAGATGATGTGTATTCGAGCTGTGCGATTCTGATGACTTCTGGACTGATCTGAAGGCTCTAAATCACCCTATACACCTATAAAATAACACCTAGACCTAGCCTAAATCATACTATTTCATTTTAGCCTCAGGCCGCCGCCATTAAACCTAGAGCTCTGAATTAAAAATACAAAGAATAAAATTATAGAAGATGGAGGACGATTCTTGAAGGCTACAACTAGAAGTTACAACAACTACGACGCTTTAGACAACGAATTTGGGACTAATTGATTTAGGATTTTTATTTGGATTATTTGCTTCATATTGTAAGTTCTATGTTACTTTTTCGGCAAAAACGCTAAAACAATATGGACATGCCACGAATTGAAACCGGATTTAGGAACTATTGTTAATCCATTGTTTATATTGTTTATCTTTGAATTATAATTTGGGGATATTGCTATGGCAACGTTGCAAGCTGAACTTGTCATGATTTTGATGTTGTTATGAATCACTTGGGATTAATTGTTTGGCAAGTAGGACTAATACATGTCCATCTATGTTTATTGAAATCTTTATGTTGATTAAACCATGCCTATGATGCTAATTAAACCATGGCTATGACTATTGATGGAATTACGCCTGTGATGTTAATATACCCATCATGATTAATGAAAAATTGGGTATTGCTAGGTTAAGATGAAAAGTTGGAATTATTATGTTTTTAACGTTAGATATGTTAAAAATGCTAAATTGGAATCATTATGTCTATAATGTTAGTTGAGAATCATTATGTTAAAAACACTAAATTGAAATCATTATATCTATAATGTTAGTTGAGAATCATTATGTTAAAAAATTTAAATTGGAACCATTATGTTTATAATGTTAGTTGAGAATCATTATGTTAAAAACGCTAAATTGGAATCATTATGTCTATAATGTTAGTTGAGAATCATTATGTTAAAAATGCTAAGTTGGAACCATTATGTTTATAATGTTAGATGAGAATCATTATGATAAATTGGAATCATTATGTCTATTAGAATTATTATGTTAAAAATGCTAAATTGGAATCCACTATGCCTATTAGGATTACTATGCCTTTAATGTTTCATGTTTATAATAAAATTATTATTATGTCCGCAATGATTATTATGCCTATGATGTAAAGTTGAAATCATCATGTTAAATTAAGTTGGAATCATTACTATGCCAAGTTATCATCATACTAGTATTGAAACCATGTGATATGTTATAGCCTGTTTATTATGCAAGTGATGTTGGAATTGTCACATATGCCTATCACATGTTTGGTGTTATCCCCCTTTATCTCTTGAATTGTTTATGCTTGTGAACGAAGTACGTTTATATACGTTGGGGATACGATTGGGTAGAATAGGCAAAACTAGAATTAATTATAAGCATAAACTGTGAAATTTGGCATAAGTAGAACATGAAATATGGCACGAAAACCTGACTTGAACATGCCATAACTTGACTTTAAACATGCCTTAGTTGGGCACGAAGTTGACATATGAACATGATGTGGAAATAGCAAAATCTGATAAGAACATGGGCATGACTTAAGAAAACAAGAAACTGGCCAACTCGAGGTTGGGTTGAGTTTGTAGTGTAAATCTGCCTGAAACTGCCCGGCAAATCCAGTTGCTACAAACAATAGGATCCAATGTGGGTAGTTGGTCACATCGCGCTTGAAACCCGAGGTTGGGTTGAGTTCGTAGCGTAAACCTGCCCGGAACCGCCTGGCAAATCCAGTGGCTACGAACAATAAGATTCAATGTGAGTGGTTCGGTGCATTAACGAGTCAATTAAAGCCAATTAGGGTTAAGTTATGAACATGAAAAGACAACTTAACCAACTTGAACACGATTTGTAGGGCTAAGTCATGAACTTGAAAACGACAACACTTAGCCAACTTGACATGGCACGTAGGCGGGTTAAGTCGTGAACTGAAATGACATACTTAACCATCTTGACATGACTAGACAAGAAAAGGATTAAGTCACGAATTACATGACTTAATCTATTAGGCGGGTTAGGTCACGAATTACATGACCTAATCTATTAGGCGAAACCCTAGACACGACCCCTTTCAGCAGTAACCCTCTAGATGTATCAAGGTACCATGGGGCTAGACCGGGTGGGGCACGATTACTGGGCTGATTGTAAGAGGTGAACGACGGCAGTGGGGTACGCCAGTGTAGGTTCGGTGGACTACAATCGTGCACTTATCCGGGGCAGACACTGGGTATCCGTAGATTTATCTGTGCATCTTGAATCGTGTCAGGGGTTGACACCCTAGGGCTGATACACCCGAAGGTGGAACCAGCACAGGTGACTACATTCGTGATTAGCCGTATGACACGGACACTTGACGAGCTAGAACTTGTAGGGAGCCGATCGACTAGATAATCGCTCTGTAGGACCCCGTACTTGGGTCAGAACCCGTTTCAGGATCATTTCATGATATTGGGCCGTGGGATTTATTTCGTGATTAACTTGTGATATGAGCTTAGTATACTAGTACAGTCGCTGCAACGAATCTCGAACATGTGATGCTTTACTTGACTTGTCTTGACTTATCCTGATCACCTTAGTCTATCTTGTTCACCTTGACGCCATTCTTAAGTTTAGTTCCAGTTCATACATGACAGGTTGTTTTAACCGTTTCTACATTGAAAGTCACTAGAACTTACTTAGTCTTTATGACTGACCCTTTTCCTTTCGCCTCTTTTTCTTTCGTTTCCCCCCAGGTTCTCAGGGAGGGAATACCGCAGCTTGACCAGTTTTCACATCCAGCTTGAAGAGAAAGAATGTATTGCTTGGATCTTTTCCGTTTTGGACTATGGCTTTGGACGGCAATTAGGGGACTTTTGCAGTTTATTTATGTTTTCTTCATGCTTCTTTAAATAATGTAATCAAGACAGTTATGATTTTGGGAAGTATTATGGCATGGTTTGTGTAACACGTATTTTGAAGAAATAAAAGTTGTTGTTTTCCACTGTTCAAAAATATGTGTTATTATATCTGTCTTGTATATCTGTGACTTATACTTATAAACCTCCACCAAAATTAGGGCATTCCCTTTGAGAGTGACCCTAATGGAGGTGGGGTGTTTCACTTGGTATCAGAGCATAGGTTTACCAGATAAGATAAAAAGTTTTGAAAATTTATTTTCAAAAGAAAATTTAAAGAAGCATTTTTAAAAAGATAAAATATTATTTTATTTTAAAAAGGAAAAGTCCCCCAAAGCCATAGGTATTATCTCTTATCCTTCGTTTTGAATCTATCCTTTTGTTTCTGTATGTCCGAAGAACTTAACTTGCCAGAGGGTGTACCAATACCTGGTTGGTTTAGACGATTCTTAGAAGCAAGGGCCACCCAGCCAGGTCCTACCGTTCCTCCTCCCCCAGCTGCAGGAAATCATCCAGCTGCAGCAGCACCTCTTCCTCCACCTCCTCCACGGGGAAACACTTTTGCTAAGATATGTAAAGATTTTAAGGCTATGGGAGGAAAGGACTTTCATGGAACTGAGTCCTTCGTGGCAGCTAGGAATTGGTTAAAGGAAACCGAGGACTTATTCGTCATCTTTGAGGTAGAAGATAGGCAGAAGGTACAACTGGCAGTGTGGCTACTAAAAGGTGAGGCTTCCTACTGGTGGGAAGTTACTAATGCAGAAAGACCAGTGGAAACATGGGAGGACTTTAGGGCAAGGTTTGAGGCTAAATTTCTCTCAGAAGCTGAAAGGAGTCTTCAATTGGAAAAATTCTTATTTCTTAAGCAAGGGAATATGACAGTCAAAGAGTATGTAAATCAATTCGATGAGCTGGCTAGGTTCGGACTGGACCTAGTCAACACCCCGCACAAGAAGGCTCTCCGCTTTGTCAAAGGGTTGAATGAGCCATTACATAGTTTGGCCATGACCCATATACCCATGGGAGCTACGTACGAAAGGTTGGTGCAGATGGCATTGCTGAACGAGGAAGATAAGGGCAAGAAGGAGACAGAGGCAGAAAACTCTCAAGGGAAGAAAGAGGTCAAGCCCAACGATTCTAAGAATAAGAAGGTAGACTCCGAGAAAGGAGGCAAGAACAACAACTCACGTGATAAAAGGAAATGCAATTACTGTGGTACGGAAGGGCACATAGCCAAGGATTGTAGAAAGAGGAAGAGAAAGCAAGGTGAATGTTTTCATTGTGGGAAGACTGGACACATCAGCAAAGACTGCCCTGAGAAGCAGACCGGACCTTCTGGCGGTACATCATTAACCTATTCTAGATGCTTTGTTTTATCTTATTTCTCTCCTCGATCCTATCTTGAGAACCATAGTTAGAATCTTTTTGGATGTAAACATGTAATTGAAACATGTTATGATAGCGAAATGGTTGCAAGTGGTCGCAAGTGGTTGCTCGTGGATGCATGAATACACATTAGGCACTAGATCGGCTCAGACACATTTTCATGTTGCATATGCATGAGTGTTTATTTTGGAAACTTGGTTGTGCTATCATTTGGTTGTTGCATATGATTGAATGTTCGAGCACTCATGTAGAAATTATGAATTATAATAGGAAAAATTTGCATACATATTGGATTCATTTCACTAAACATATTTTGCATTTAGAAGATCAATCAGGCCTGATCATTAGCATTAGCTAAGGAACATATACACACACTTCGCATATGATCATAAAGCATTAGAAGTTTTTTTAAGGACAATGGATGCTCGTGTTTGATGGATGAGTAGATGGATGTTTGGATGTTAGGATGTACATTCTTCCTGAACTTGAAGATTTCGGGGACAAAATCCTTTTAAGTGGGGGAGAATGTAACACCCCGTGAATTCTATAACACTAAGATTCACGAATTAAAGTATAATTAATTATAAATGATGAAATCCAGAGAAATGGGTTACGCCATTGCGTTCGCCTCGGAAAAATACGCGAAATAGAGTCCGAGTTTTCGAAAATCGGATACCGTATGAAGAAGATATGGACGAACGAAGTTAGGCAGAAAAACCGAAAACAGTCCAGAATACACTGGCGCACTTGTGAAGTGCGCCAGTACAAAAATACACTGGCGCACCTGCCAATTGCGCCCGTACAAATCCAGCACCGAATTCTGGAGTGTTCTGAGGTGACGTGTCTTCTTTTGAGTGGCTAGATGATGTGTATTCGAGCTGTGCGATTCTGATGACTTCTGGACTGATCTGAAGGCTCTAAGTCACCCTATACACCTATAAAATAACACCTAGACCTAGCCTAAATCATACTATTTCATTTTAGCCTCAGGCCACCGCCATTAAACCTAGAGCTCTGAATTAAAAATACAAAGAATAAAATTATAGAAGATGGAGGACGATTCTTGAAGGCTACAACTAGAAGCTACAACAACTACGACGCTTTAGACAACGAATTTGGGACTAATTGATTTGGGATTTTTATTTGGATTATTTGCTTCATATTGTAAGTTCTATGTTACTTTTTCGGCAAAAACGCTAAAACAATATGGACATGCCACGAATTGAAACCGGATTTAGGAACTATTGTTAATCCATTGTTTATATTGTTTATCTTTGAATTATAATTTGAGGATATTGCTATGGCAACGTTGCAAGCTGAACTTGTCATGATTTTGATGTTGTTATGAATCACTTGGGCTTAATTGTTTGGCAAGTTGGACTAATACATGTCCATCTATGTTTATTGAAATCTTTATGTTGATTAAACCATGCCTATGATGCTAATTAAACCATGGCTATGACTATTGATGGAATTATGCCTATGATGTTAATATACCCATCATGATTAATGAAAAATTGGGTATTGCTAGGTTAGATGAAAAGTTGGAATTATTATGTTTATAACGTTAGATATGTTAAAAATGCTAAATTGGAATCATTATGTTAAAAACACTAAATTGAAATCATTATGTCTATAATGTTAGTTGAGAATCATTATGTTAAAAATGATAAATTGGAACCATTATGTTTATAATATTAGTTGAGAATCATTATGTTAAAAACGCTAAATTGGAATCATTATGTCTATAATGTTAGTTGAGAATCATTATGTTAAAAATGCTAAGTTGGAACCATTATGTTTATAATGTTAGATGAGAATCATTATGATAAATTGGAATCATTTTGTCTATGAGAATTATTATGTTAAAAATGCTAAATTGGAATCCACTATGCCTATTAGGATTACTATGCCTTTAATGTTTCATGTTTATAATAAAATTGTTATTATGCCCGCAATGATTATTATGCCTATGATGTAAAGTTGAAATCATCATGTTAAATTAAGTTGGAATCATTACTATGCCAAGTTATCATCATACTAGTATTGAAACCATGTGATATGTTATAGCCTGTTTATTATGCAAGTGATGTTGGAATTGTCACATATGCCTATCACATGTTTGGTGTTATTCCCCTTTATCTCTTGAATTGTTTATGCTTGTGAACGAAGTACGTTTATATACGTTGGGGATACGATTGGGTAGAATAGGCAAAACTTGAATTAATTATAAGCATAAACTGTGAAATTTGGCATAAGTAGAACATGGAATATGGCACGAAAACCTGACTTGAACATGCCATAACTTGACTTTAAACATGCCTTAGTTGGGCACGAAGTTGACATATTAACATGATGTGGAAATAGCAAAATCTGATAAGAACATGGGCATGACTTTAGAAAACAAGAAAGTGGCCAACCCGAGGTTGGGTTGAGTTTGTAGTGTAAATCTGCCCGGAACCGCCCGGCAAATCCAGTTGCTACAAACAATACGATCCAATGTGGGTAGTTGGTCACATCGCGCTTGAAACCCGAGGTTGGGTTGAGTTCGTAGCGTAAACCAGCCCGGAACCGCCCGGCAAATCCAGTGGCTACGAACAATAGGATCAAATGTGAGTGGTTCGGTGCATTAACGAGTCAATTAAAGCCAATTAGGGTTAAGTCATGAACATGAAAAGACAACTTAACCAACTTGAACACGATTTGTAGGGCTAAGTCATGAACTTGAAAACGACAACACTTAGCCAACTTGACATGACACGTAGGCGGGTTAAGTCGTGAACCGAAATGACATACTTAACCATCTTGACACGACTAGACTAGAAAAGGATTAAGTCACGAATTACATGACTTAATCTGTTAGGCGGATTAGGTGACGAATTACATGACCTAATCTATTAGGCGAAACCCTAGACACGACCACTTTCAGCAGTAACCCTCTAGATGTATCAAGGTACCCTGGAGCTAGGCCGGGTGGGGCACGATTACTGGGCTGATTGTAAGAGGTGAACGACGGCAGTGGGGTACGCCAGTGTAGGTTCGGTGGACTACGATCGTGCACGTATCCGGGGCAGACACTGGGTATCCGTAGATTTATCTGTGCATCTTGAATCGTGTCAGGGGTTGACACCCTAGGGCTGATACACCCGAAGGTGGACCCAGCACAGGTGACTACATTCGTGATTAGCCGTATGACACGGACACTTGACGAGCTAGAACTTGTAGGGAGCCGATCGACTAGATAATCGCTCCGTAGGACCCCGTACTTGGGTCAGACCCCGTTTCAGGGTCATTTCATGATATTGGGCCGTGGGATTTATTTCGTGATTAACTTGTGATATGGGCTTAGTATTCTAGTACAGTCGATGCAACGAATCTCGAACATGTGATGCTTTACTTGACTTGTCTTGACTTATCCTGATCACCTTAGTCTATCTTATTCACCTTGACACCATTCTTAAGTTTAGTTCCAGTTCATACATGACAGGTTGTTTTAACCGTTTCTACACTGAAAGTCACTAGAACTTACTCAGTCTTTATGACTGACCCTTTTCCTCTCGCCTCTTTTTCTTTCGTTCCCCCCCCCCCCAGGTTCTCAGGGAGGGAATATCGCAGCTTGACCAGTTTTCACATCCAGCTTGAAGAGAAAGAATGTATTGCTTGGATCTTTTCCGTTTTTGACTATGGCTTTGGACAGCAATTAGGGGACTTTTGCAGTTTATTTATGTTTTCTTCATGCTTCTTTAAATAATGTAATCAAGACAGTTATGATTTTGGGAAGTATTATGGCATGGTTTGTGTAACACGTATTTTGAAGAAATAAAAGTTGTTATTTTCCACTATTCAAAAATATGTGTTATTATATCTGTCTTGTATATCTGTGACTTATACTTATAAACCTCCACCAAAATTAGGGCATTCCCTTTGAGAGTGACCCTAATGGAGGTGGGGTGTTTCAGTTTAAGCATAGTAGGGGTCGATCGATGAGAGATGATGAATCGTTTGGATTGGGTGCTGCAAAAACCATCCCTTCATAGCAGCTAAAATATAAGGGTAATTGTTGGAAGGAAGGGCTATTTAGAGAATTAGGGGTTAGATCAAAAAGAAGTGTTGTTTTGACGTATTAAGAGAAGTAGGGGTAGTTTAAGCATAATAGGGGAAGATCGATAAATATGACAGATGATGAATCATTTGGACTGGGTGCTACAAAAACCAATACTTCACAGTAGTTAAAAAGTAGGGGTAATTGTTTGAAGTAAGGGCTATTTAGAGAATTAGTGGTAGGATTAAAAATAATGGCTGGTTTGAAGTATTAAAAGAAGTAGGGGTGGTTTAAGCATAATAAGGGTAGATCGACAGATATGAAACATGATGAATCGTTTGGATTGGGTGCTGCAAAAACCAACCCTACGCAGAAGTTAAAATAGGGGTAATTGTTCGAAGGGCTACTTAGAGAATTAGGGGTTGGATTAAAATGAAGGGTTTTATTGAAGTATTAAAAGAAGTAGGGGTATTTTAAGCATAGCAGGGGTATATCAACAAATATAAAAGATGATGAATCATTTCGATTGGGTGCTGCAAAAACCAACCCTTCAAAGTAGTTAAAAATAGGGGTAATTGTTGGAAGTAAGGGATATTTAGAGAATTAAGGGTTGGATTAAACAGAAGGACTGTTTTGATGTATTAAGAGAAGTAGGGGTAGTTTAAGCATAGTAGGGGAGGATCAGCAAATATGAAAGATGAAGAATCGTGTGGATTGGGGGTTGCGAAAAGCAACCCTTCACAGAAGTTAATAAATAGGGGAAATTGTTGGAAGGAATAGTTATTTATAGAATTAGGGGTAGGATTAAAAAGAAGGGTTGTTTTGAAGTAGTAAGAGAAGTAGGGGTAGTTTAAGCATAGTCGGGGTAGATCGAAAATATAAAAGATGATGAATCATTTGGATTGGGTGCTGCAAAAACCAACCCTTCATTGTAGTTAAAAAATTGCGGTAATTGTTGGCAGCAAAGGGTATTTAGAGAATTAGGGGTAGGATAAAAAAGGACTCTTTTGAAGTATTAAGAGAAGTAGGGGTAGTTAAAGCATAGTAGGGGTAGATCGACAAATATGAAAGATTATGAATCGTTTGGATTGTGTGCTGCAAAAACCAACACATCACGGTAGTTAAAAAATAGAGGTAATTGTTGGATGTAAGGGCTATCTAGAGAATTAGGGCAAGGATTAAAAATAAGGGTTGTTTTGAAGTACTAAGAGAAGTAGGGGTAGTTTAAGCATAGTAGGGATAGATTGACAAATATAAAAGATGATGAATCATTTGGATTTTATGTTGCAAAAAACAACCCTTCACTATAGTTAAAAAAATAGGGGTAATTATTGGAAGTAAGGGCTATTCAGAGAATTAGGGGATGGATTAAAAAGAAGGGCTATTTTGAAGTACTAAGAGACGTAGGGGTAGTTTAAGCATAGTAGGGGTAGATCGACAAATATGAAAGATGATGAATCATTTAGATTGGGTCCTGTAAAAACCAACTCTTCACAGTAGTCAAAAAATAGGTGTAACTGTTGGAAGTAGGATCTATTTAGAGAATTAGGGGTAGGTTTAAAAAGAAGAGCTGTTTTGAAGTATTAAGAGAAGTAGGGGTAGTTTAGGCATAGTAGTGGTAGATCGACAAATATGAAAGATGATAAATCGTTTGGATTGGGTGTTGCAAAAACCCACCCTTCACAATTGTTAAAAAATAGGGGTAATTTTTGGAAGTAAGGGCTATTTAGAGAATTAGAGCAGGGAATAAAAATAAGGGTTGTTTTGAAGTACTAAGAGAAGTAGTGGTAGTTTAAGCATAGTAGAGATATATTGACAAATATAAAAGAAGATGAATCATTTGGATTTGATGTTGCAAAAAACAACCCTTCACTGTAGTTAAAAAATAGGGGTAATTATTGGAAGTAAGAGCTATTTAGAGAATTAGGGGTAGGATTAAAAAGAAGGGCTATTTTGAAGTACAAAGAGAAGTATGGGTAGTTTAAGCATAGTAGGGGTAGATCGGCAAATATGAAAGATGATGAATCATTTAGATTTGGTGCTGTAAAAACCAACTCTTCACAGTAGTTAAAAAATAGGCGTAATTGTTGGAAGTAAAGGTTATTTAGAGAATTAGGGGTAGGTTTAAAAAGAAGAGCTGTTTTTAAGTATTAAGTGAAGTAGGGGTAGTTTAGGAATAGTGGGGGTAGACCGACAAATATAATAGATGATGAATCGTTTGGATTGTGTGCTGCAAAAACCAACACTTCGCAGTAATTAAAAAATAGGGGTAATCGTTTGAAGTAAGGGCTATTTAGAGAATTAGGCGTAGGATTAAAAAGAAGGTTTCTTTTGAAGGATTAAGAGAAGTAGGGGTAGTTTTAGCATAGTAGTGGTAAATTGACAAATATGAAAGATGACGAATCGTTTGGTTTGGCTGTTGCAAAAACCAAACCTTCACAGTAGTTAAATAATGGGACTAAATGTTGGAAGGAAGCGCTATTTAGAGAATTAGGGATAGGATTAAAAAGTAGGAACTTTTTGAAGTATTAAGAGAAGTCAGGGCAGTCTACGCAAAGTTCGGGTAGATCGATAAATATGAAAGATGATGAATCAATAGGATTGGATCGACAAATATGAAAGGTGGTGAATCATTTGCATTGGGTGATGCAAAAACCAACCCTTCACAGAAGTTATAAATAGGGGTAATTGTTGGTAGTAACGGTTATTTAGAGAATTTGAGGTAGGATTAAAAAGAAGGGTTGTTTCGAAGTATTAAGAGAAGTAGATGTAGTTTTGGGTAGATCGACAAATATGAAAGATGAGTAAGCGTTTGGATTGGGTGCGGAAAAATCCATCCCTTCAAAGTACTTAAAAAATTGGGGTAATTTTTGGAAGGAAGGGCCATTTAGAGAATTAGGGGTTGGATTAAAAAGAAGGCTTGTTTTGAATTATTAAGATAAGTAGGGGTAGTTTAAGCATAGTAGGGGTAGATCGATAAATATGAAAGATGTGAATCGTTTGGATTGGGTGCTACAAAAACCAACCCTTCCTGGTAGTTAAAAAGTAAGGGTAATTATTTGAAGTAAGGGCTATTTAGCGAATTTGGTGTAGGATTAAAAAGAAGGGCTGTTTTGAAGTATTAAGAGAAGTAGAGTAGTTTAAGCATGGTAAGGGTAGATCGACAAATATGAAAGATGACGAATCGTCTGGATTCGGTGCTGCAAAAACCAACCCTTCACAGAAGTTAAAGAATAGGGGTAATTGTTGGAAGGGCTACTTAGAGAATTAGGTGTTGGATTAAAAAGAAGGGTTGTTTTGAGGTATTAAGAGAAGTACGGGTAGTTTAAGCATAGTTGGGGTATATCGACAAATATGTAAGATGACGAATCATTTAGATTGGGTGTTGCAAAAACCAACCCTTCACAGTAGTAAAAAAATGGGGGTAATTGTTGGAAGTAAGGATTATTTAGTGAATTAGGGGTTGGATTAAAAAGAAGGATAGTATTGATGTATTAAGAGAGGTAGGGGTAGTATTGGCATAGCAGGGGTAGATCGATAAATATGAAATATGACGAATCGTTTGGATTGGATGCTGCAAAAACCAACCCTTCACAGAAGTCAAAAAATAGGGGTAATTGTTGGATGGAAAGTTTATTTATAGAATTAGGGGTAGAATTAAAAAGAAGGACTGTTTTGAAGTATTAAGAGAAGTAGGGGTAGTTTAAGCATAGTTGGGGTTGATCGACAAATGCGAAAGATGATGAATCATTTGGATTGGGTGCTGCAAAAGCCATCCCTTCATAGTCGTTAAAAAATAGAGGTAATTTTTGGAAGTAAGGGCTATTTATAGAATTAGGAGTAGAATTAAAAAGAAGGGCCGTTTTAAGGCATAGTAGGGGTAGATTGACAAATATGAAAGATGATGAATACCTTGGATTGGGTGTTACAAAAACAAACCCTTCACAAAAGTTTAAAAATAGGGGTAATTATTGAAAATAAGGGCTATTTAGTGAATTACGGGTAGGATTAAAAAGAAGGGTTGTTTTGAAGTATTAAGAGAAGTTGAGGTAGTTTAAGCATAGTAGGGTAGATCAACAAATATGAAAGATTATGAATCGTTTGGATTGGGTGCTGCAAAAACCAACCCTTCACAGTAGTAAAAAGATAGGCGTTATTGTTGGAAGTAAGGGATATTTAGCGAATTAGGGTTAGGATTAAAAAAAGTACTGTTCTGAAGTATTAAGAGATGTTGGGGTAGTTTAAGCATAATAATGGTAGATCGACAAATATGAAAGATGATGAATCATATGGACTGGGTGCTTCAAAAACCAACCCTTCATAGTAGTTGAAAAATTGGGTGATTGTTGGAAGAAATGGCTATTTATAGAATTATGGGCATGATTAAAAAGAAGGACTATTTTGAAGTATTAAGGTAAGTAGGGGTAGTTTGAGCATAGTACGGATAGATCGACAAATATGAAAGATGATGAATCATTTGGATTGGGTGTTGCAAAAACTAATCCTTCACAAAAGTTAAAAAATACAGGTAATTATTGAAAGAAAGGGTTATTTAGAGAATTACGGGTAGTATTAAAAAGAAGGGATGTTTTGAAGTATTAAGAAAAGTAGGGGTAGTTTAAGCATAGTAGGGGTAGATTGACAAATATGAAAGATGATGAATCGTTTCGATTAGGTGCTGCAAAAACCAACCCTTCACAGAAGTAGAATGATATTTCTTAATACTTCAAAACAACCCTACTTTTTAATGCTACAACTAACTCTCTAATTAGCCCTTACTTCCAAAAATTACCCTTATTTTTTAACTACTGTGAAGGGTAAAGAATTAGTGGTAGGATTAAAAATTAGGGCTCTTTTGGAGTATTATGAAAAGTAGGGGTTGATCGAAAAATATTCTGGATGATGAATCGTTTAGAGAATTAGGGAAGTAGGGGTAGTTCAAGCATAGTAGAGGGATATCGACAAATATGAAAGATGATGAATCGTTTGGATTAGTTGCTCCAAAAACCAACACTTCACAGAAGTATAATGATAATTGGTTTACGAAGAAATATATGAATAATGCAAAAGAAAATGAATAAAGGAAAACAATAATTATGGGTAGGATTAAAAAGAAGGGATTTTTTGAAGCATTGTGATAAGTAGGGTTAGTTTAATCGTAGTAGGAGTAGATCGACGAATATGAAAGATGATGAATCATTTAGATTTTGTGCTGCAAAAACGAAATCTTCGCAATAGTTAAATAATAGGTGTAACTGTTGGAAGTAAGGGCTATTTAGATAATTAGGTGTAGGATTAAAAAGAAGGACTGTTTCGAAGTATTAAAAGAAGTAGGGGTAGTTTTAGCATAGTTGGGGTAGACTGACAAATATGAAAGATGATGAATCACTTGGATTGGGTGCTACAAAAGCAAACCCTTCATCGAAGTTAAAAAATAGGGGTAATTGTTGGCAAAAGGGCTATATAGAGAATTAGGGGTAGGATTAAAAAGAAAGGCTGTTTTGAAGTATTAAGAGAAGTAGAGGTAGTTTAAGCATAGTAGGGTAGACCGACAAATATGAAAGATTATGATTCATTTGGATTGGGTGCTACAAAAACCAACCCTTCACAGTAGTAAAAAGATAGGCGTTATTGTTGGAAATTAGGTATATTTAGCGAATTAAGGGAAGAATTAAAAAAAAGTACTGTTTTGAATTATTAAGAAAAGTAGGGGTAGTTTAAGCATAGTAGGGGTAGATTGACAAATATGAAAGATGATGAATCGTTTCGGCTAGGTGCTGCAAAAACCAACCCTTCACATAAGTAGAATGATATTTCTTAATACTTCAAAACAACCCTACTTTTTAATCCTACACCTAATTCTCTAAATAGCCCTTACTTCCAAGAATTACCCCTATTTTTTAACAACTGTGAAGGGTAAAGAATAAAGGGTAGGTTTAAAAATAAGGGTTGTTTTGGAGTATTAAGAGAAATAGGGGTAGTTTAAGCATTGTAGAGGTAGATCGACAAATATTCAAAATGATGAATCATTTAGAGAATTAGGGGAGTAGGGGTAGTTCAAGCATAGTAGAGGGATATCGACAAATATGAAAGATGACGAATCGTTTGGATTAGTTGCTGCAAAAACCAACACTTCACAGAAGTATAATGATAATTGGTTTACGAAGAAATAAATGAATAATGCAAAAGAAATCAACAAAGGAAAACAATAATTACGGGTAGGATTAAAAAGAAGGGTTGTTTTGAAGCATTGAGAGAAGTAGGGGTAGTTTAATCATAGTAGGAGTAGATTGACAAATATGAAAGATGATGAATCATTTAGATTGGGTGCTGCAAAAACGAAACCTATTTTCCCTTTGGTTTAACCCTATTTTCCCCAATACGTTTTAGACGTCATTCTTATCTTAGATTTTGCATTAATTAATTATTAATGCACAGACCTCTCACATTAGGTCGGTAGCTTGTGGCCGCTGCATATGCCGGGCGGTTCCGGGCAGACTTCTGCCACAAGCCAGACCTAACCTCGTGTCTTACGCATGTTATGACTAACTTCTCACATTAGAACCTATTGTTTGCGGCCACTGGATGTGCCGGGCGGTTCCCGGCTGATTTACGCCGCAAACTCATTCTAACCTCGAGTTAGCCATGTTTATCTTTGCGGCCAATTAATCAATAATTTACCGTTTATGCGCACGCCCAATATATATGCCAATTCAGATTATATCAATAACATGATGATTATATCAACATAGCAGATAACAGATTCTATATGACTTAACGGATTTAACAGATTTAGCAACTTAGCAGATTTGGCATATAACAGGTTAGGCATTTCAACCGACAAATTTAACAGATTAGGCCTTTCAACCTAATTAGCAGTCTAGGCAAAATAACAAAACTAGCAGTTTTAGGCAACTTGGCAAATTAGCAGATTTAGCAAATTTAATATTTCTAAAGGTTCTATTTACATGCCTTGCCTAAACATAAATTAGGCCTAAGTTCATATGCCTAAATAATGTCATGATTCACAATATGATCATATACTTCCATATTTGCATACATTTACATAGCGCAGAATACGGACATAATTTACCCTATAACATATGTTCCAATTTTTGTTAAACTAGCATTTTACAGCAGATTCACATATAAATTATAGCAAATATAACCATTAATTCCAATGTATGCCATATATCCAAAAATCCCTATTTAGGTGTAATCACAATAATAAATATCCTAATTAATGTAAATCTTTTACACCTAAGCTTCCATATCTTCTTCTTTTTAAGTCATGAATCATTATGCAAACTATACCCAACAATCTAAATCTTTAAATCATATCCTCTAAAAATCAAATCTTGACTTTTATATGCATTTTTTCCAAAGTCTCAAATCATATGTAATCTTACAGTGGTTCCTCTTCTTCTTTTATCACAGAATATGCATAGGTCTAAAACTAGTTTATAACATATGCTTATTTTTCTAATTAATTACAGATCTAAATAACATATGTTCATTTCTCTAATTAGTTACAAAACTAAATTACAACATACTCTATGCATGCAATATATAAATTACATATTCATAGCCAAATTTATGCATCCAATCCCAAGTCACATGTCCAATATATTTTATGCTTCAGATCTAAAGTCATACGTTCAATTCAGTCTTGTCAAATTTCGCATCATTCATTAATTGTCCCAAATTTTGCGTTCATACGTTAATCTCTTTATGAGATTGGGCACAGGCTCGTGGTAGCCTGGCTATAGAAACAGAAAAGAAGAAAGGAATACAGAACAGTCACAGAAAACAGATCCAACAGAAGAGAATATATATACAACCTCAAACTCAGTTTTAAATGAATGTCAAAATTATAATTAACTTTTATAGCGGAGAGTAACTGTACTTGCCTTGATTGGATTAAAGAAAGAACTTTAACTTGTTGTAGAATCTTTGCAGAAACTTTAATCTTCTAGTTTGAATTGAGTTGCTTAGGCTGATGGTGATTATCTTCTAGTTTTAATTCCAGCAGAGCAGCGACGCCATTTTTATTTTTTTATTAGAAGAAGAGAGCAATGGAGGCTAGAGAATTGTGTAAGAAACCTAGGTAGAGTCTAGGGTCATTTTTATAGGGGTTATGAACTGATTAGGACCATTGATGTCGCTTGGATTGATCATAGCCATTCATCCTAAGGAGAGACCAATTAGAGCCTGCCACCTTGCCCTAATGACAAAGCAGACTGCAGAAAATCGACCAACATAGAATAGGCCAGCCAGGGTGGACTGGGTTCGACCTGGCTCTGGACCAGGTCGACAGCCCTGTCGACAGCCCTGTCGACCTGGCTAGACCAGGTCGACAGCCCAGTCGACCTGGGTGACTTAGGCGGGAATTTTCCCGCCCTGGCCAATTGGGCCCGATTTTTAATTTTAAACTTACTTCAGAAATTTCCGGAGGCTATATCTTCTTCATACGGACTCCGTTTTTCGAAAACTCGGACTCTATTTCGCGTATTTTTCTGAGACGAACGCAATGGCGTATTCCGTTTCCATTAGTTCTTTGATTTCAAATTAATTATACTTTAATTTGTTAATTCCACAGTTATAGAATACACGGGGTGTTACATTCTCCCCCACTTAAAAGGATTTCGTCCCCGAAATCTTCAAGTTAAGAAGAATGTGTCCTACCATCCAATCACCCATCTACTCAACCATCATCCACAAGCATCTATTGTCCTTAGAAAACTTCTAATGTTGTATGAACATATGCAAAAGTGTGTGTATATGTTCCTTATCTAATGCAAAGATCAGGCGGTCTACTGATTCAGTTGACCTCCTTAATGCGAATTATGTCAGTGCCATGAGTCCAACATGTATGCAATAGAATTATTTCTATATGAATGCACAACCATTCACTCAAATGCAACATCCATGTGCTGAATCAACCATTTTGCATCCACAAGAATTGAAAAATGCTCACCCATCCATATGCAGTATGAGAGTGTTTTCGAGCCGATCTAGTGCCTAGTGTGTGTATATGCATCCACGGGCAACCACTAGCAACCACTTGCATCCACTTGCAACCATCAAACATAACATGTCTCAAACACATGTTTACACCCATTAGTTTCTACCTAAAGTTCGAAGATTCAATCGATAGGATACAGTCGAATGATGGAAGCGAGTACAGATAGAACGAAAATTTGGTTCCCATTAGACATGGGTCCTAAGTATCGGCCCCAAAGACCGAAACCAATATCAAATTGACACCCTACGAAAACTCAGAATGTATGCGTCATACTTGACGCCTAACACAGATATCCCTCAAACCCCAGTCTCAAACTGATGATCCATAACCCTTATGGGTCTGAGTCTATAGCGGAATTCAGAAATAATACTAGCATTAAAGTGCAGACTATCGATTACAAAATCAAAATACCAAAATCAGAAAAAGTCTCAATCAGATAAAGAAATTAAACCTAATATAAAAAATTTCCTATTTCTATCCTTGCCACTAGCCTCAAGAGTGTTCGCCTGCCCTCCTTGTCCTCGTCTCTTAGGGCAGTCCCTAGTGAAGTGTCCCATCTCCCCACAGTTGAAGCAAGCGCCCTTCCTTTATCTGCAATCCTTGTTCAGATGAGTTGAGCTCCCACAAGTAAAGCACTTTTTCCCCTTCTTATTTTCAGGCTTCTCATCCTTCTTTTGTGTTTCCTTTTTGGGCCCCCGCTTTCTTATTCTGTGGTTCTTCCTTCTTTGTCTCTTTCGGGCCCTTGTCTTCCTCGTTCAGTAGTGCCATATCCACCAATTTCTCGTAAGTTGCTCCCATGGGTACATGGGTCATGGCTAGGCTGTGCAGTGGCTCATTCAATCCTTTAACAAAGCGGAGAGCCTTTTTATGCTGAGTGTTGACTAAATCCAATCCGAATCTTGCTAGTTGGTTGAACTGGTTGACGTATTCCTTGACCGTCATACTTCCTTGCTTAAGAGACAAGAACTTTTCCAATTGTAAACTTCGTTCAGCTTGCGAGAGGAATTTTGTCTCAAACCTTGTTCTGAAATCCATCCATGTCTCAACCGGCCTCTCGGCGTTGGTGACTTCCCACCAGTAGGAAGCTTCGTCTTTGAGCAGCCATACTGCCAACTGTACCTTCTGCCTATCGTCCACCTCGAAGATAACGAATAGATCCTCAGTTTCTTTGAGCCAATTCCTTGCTTCTACGAATGATTCAGTTCCTTTGAAATCCTTCCCACCCATGGCCCTAAAATCTCTACAGATCTTTGAGAAACCAATTGCACGAGGAGGGGGTGGAAGAGGGGGATCATTTGCTGGACCTGCAACGGCGGTCCTAGCCTCAAGATATTGACGAAACCAACCGGGTACATGAACACCCTCTGGTATCTCAGATGCTTCAGACATGCTGGAACGAAAAAGGAAAGGTTCAATACAAAAAGGACTGAAAGAAAGATATATGGCTCTTGGGGATCATGTTTTTCAAAATAAGCTTTATTTTTGAAAATACTTCCTTTCAAAACCTTTTTGAAAACAGTTTTCAAAAACTTTACCCAATCTGGTAAACTTCAGCTCTGATACCAAGTGTAACACCCCACCTCCGTTAAGGTCACTCACAAAGGGAATGCCTTAACTTTGGTGGAGCATTTTAGTAAACAGAACAGAAACTTACAAGACAGATAAAACAGTACTTGAAAAATTTTAACTTTATTACAGCGGAAACAGAAATTAATATGGTTACATCCTTTCAATTTCAGAATTCAAGTACAAAATATCAGTCTTGTACAAAAGCCTTCAAAAGGCATAGTTTAAAAACATAATCCCCATGGAACGGAAGCTATACGGAGCCAAGCCATACTTTAAGCACTTCAAGCAAAGAGAAATCCGGATCAAGCTAAAGTATTTCCCTCCTTGGATAACCTGGGGGGGAAACGGAAGAAAGGAGGCGAAACAACAAGGGTCAGACAAAAAGTCTGGCAAGTCCAGTGACTTTTAGCATATGAACAGATAATAATAATATGATATGAACATAAAACTGGATGTGAGATAACTATAACAGGTGTAGCAGATATAACAGAAAAACAGAATGATATAAACTATTGTTTTACACTTCTCTGCACTAATACTAGTATAGTAAAATTAGGTGTCACCCTAATGTCTAAATTGAAGCAGGAACGGGTACATAATACTTTAACAGAAACAGAATGCTAATAATGGGCATTTACTACCCGATTAGAAACAGACAGAAGAAGAAACAGATTTATCCTTATGGAGACAGAATGTGGAATTAGGTGTACACTAGTAATGGGCCTTTACCACCCGAACAGACGGTACCACACAGAAACAGACAGGTGTTACAACCCAACAGAAACAGACGGTACCAACAGAAACAGACAGAACTAAGCGTACCCTAAAACACTACCCCAAGCGATCGACTCCCTAATACATAAATATCCTGTGTCGGCCCCACAGTAGGGTGTATCACTCCCTAAAGTGACAACCAATTGGCACAGACCAATTTACAGATGTCACGGCGTCTTACATCCTCAGAGGCAGACCGGGGTCCATGCACGCACATGACCCGGTTGGAACGCACCATCAACACCCCTCGCCATTATCATATTGAACCACTTATAATTAGTTCAGTAAGCGTGCCCGGACCCGACCTACTGTTGGGTCAAAGTTTTGATACCAGAAAGGGTTACTGACTAATATGGGTCCCAAACAACAGATGACACAAGTAATTCCCCTCCTAACCTTGTGTCCCCAGACTAACAGATTTCAGATTGACTTGTTTACAAGTTCAGACATACAGAATTCAGAGTTACTAATTCACAAATTAAGTTAACAAGTTTTCAGACTAACAGGTCAGATGTACAGATTTTTCAGATTTGTCTAACTTTGTATTGGGCCTACAGATTTATGGACGGGTTTTACTACATCTATTAATCCCTTTGGTTTAACCCTATTTTCCCCAATACGTTTTAGACGTCATTCTTATCTTAGATTTTGCATTAATTAATTATTAATGCACAGACCTCTCACACTAGGTCGGTAGCTTGTGGCCGCTGGATATGCCGGGCGGTTCCGGGCAGACTTCTGCCACAAGCCAGACCTAACCTCGTGTCTTACGCATGTTATGACTAACTTCTCACATTAGAACCTATTGTTTGCGGCCACTGGATGTGCCGGGCGGTTCCGGGCAGATTTACGCCGCAAACTCATTCTAACCTCGAGTTAGCCATGTTTATCTTTGCGGCCAATTAATCAATAATTTACCGTTTATGCGCACGCCCAATATATATGCCAATTCAGATTATATCAATAACAGGATGATTATATCAACATAGCAGATAACAGATTTTATATGACTTAACGGATTTAACAGATTTAGCAACTTAGCAGATTTGGCATATAACAGGTTAGGCATTTCAACCGACAAATTTAACAGATTAGGCCTTTCAACCTAATTAGCAGTCTAGGCAATATAACAAAACTAGCAGTTTTAGGCAACATGGCAAATTAGCAGATTTAGCAAATTTAATATTTCTAAAGGTTCTATTTACATGCCTTGCCTAAACATAAATTAGGCCTAAGTTCATATGCCTAAATAATGTCATGATTCACAATATGATCATATACTTCCATGTTTGCATACATTTACATAGCGCAGAATACGGACATAATTTACCCTATAACATATGTTCCAATTTTTGTTAAACTAGCATTTTACAGCAGATTCACATATAAATTATAGCAAATATAACCATTAATTCCAATGTATGCCATATATCCAAAAATCCCTATTTAGGTGTAATCACAATAATAAATATCCTAATTAATGTAAATCTTTTACACCTAAGCTTCCATATCTTCTTCTTTTTAAGTCATGAATCATTATGCAAACTATACCCAACAATCTAAATCTTTAAATCATATCCTCTAAAAATCAAATCTTGACTTTTATATGCATTTTGTCCAAAGTCTCAAATCATATGTAATCTTACAGTGGTTCCTCTTCTTCTTTTATCACAGAATATGCATAGGTCTAAAACTAGTTTATAACATATGCTTATTTTTCTAATTAATTACAGATCTAAATAACATATGTTCATTTCTCTAATTAGTTACAAAACTAAATTACAACATACTCTATGCATGCAATATATAAATTACATGTTCATAGCCAAATTTATGCATCCAATCCCAAGTCACATGTCAAATATATTTTATGCTTCAGATCTAAAGTCATACGTTCAATTCAGTCTGGTCAAATTTCGCATCATTCATTAATTGTCCCAAATTTTGCGTTCATACATTAATCTCTTTATGAGATTGGGCACAGGCTCGTGGTAGCCTGGCTATAGAAACAGAAAATAAGAAAGGAATACAGAACGGTCACAGAAAACAGATCCAACAGAAGAGAATATATATACAACCTCAAACTCAGTTTTAAATGCATGTCAAAATTATAATTAACGTTTATAGCGGAGAGTAACTGTACTTGCCTTGATTGGATTAAAGAAAGAACTTTAACTTGTTGTAGAATCTTTGTAGAAACTTTAATCTTCTAGTTTGAATTGAGTTGCTTAGGCTGATGGTGATTATCTTCTAGTTTTAATTCCAGCAGAGCAGCGACGCCATTTTTATTTTTTTATTAGAAGAAGAGAGCAATGGAGGCTAGAGAATTGTGTAAGAAACCTAGGTAGAGTCTAGGGTCATTTTTATAGGGGTTATGAACTGATTAGGACCATTGATGTCGCTTGGATTGATCATAGCCATTCATCCTAAGGAGAGACCAATTAGAGCCTGCCACCTAGCCCTAATGACAAAGAAGACTGCAGAAAATCGACCAACATAGAATAGGCCAGCCAGGGTGGACTGGGTTCGACCTGGCTCTGGACCAGGTCGACAGCCCTGTCGACAGCCCTGTCGACAGCCCTGTCGACCTGGCTAGGCCAGGTCGACAGCCCAGTCGACCTGGGTGACTTAGGCGGGAATTTTCCCGCCCTGGCCAATTGGGCCCGATTTTTAATTTTAAACTTACTTCAGAAATTTCCGGAGGCTATATCTTCTTCATACGGACTCCGTTTTTCGAAAACTCGGACTCTATTTCGCGTATTTTTCCGAGACGAACGCAATGGCGTATTCCGTTTCCGTTAGTTCTTTGATTTCAAATTAATTATACTTTAATTTGTTAATTCCACAGTTATAGAATACACGGGGTGTTACAGAAGCACTATTTAGAGAATTAGGGGTAGTATTAAAAAGAAGGACTGTTTTGAATTATTAAGAGAAATATGGGTATTTTAAGCATCGTTGGGGTAGATCGACAAATATGAAAAATGATGAATCATTTGGATTGGATCGACAAATATGAAAGATGATGAATCATTTGGATTGGGTGCTGCAAAAACCAACCATTCATAGTGGTAAAAAGATAGGAGTAATTGTTGAAAGTAAGGGTTATTTAGAGAATTAGGAGTAGGACTAAAAAGAAGGGTTGTTTTTGAAGTATTTAGAGAAGTAGGGATAGTTTAAGCATAGTAGGGTGAGATCAACAAATATGAAAGATTATGAATCATTTAGATTGGGTGCTGCAAATACCAACCCTTCACAGTAGTAAAAAGATAGGCGTAATTGTTGGAAGTAAGGGCTATTTCGAGAATTAGCAGTAGGATTAAAAAGAAGGACTGTTTTGAAGTATTAAGAGAAGTAGGGTAGGTTAGGCATAGTAGGGGTAGATCGACAAATATAAAAGATGATGAATCATATGGACTGATAGCTGCAATAACCAATCCTTTACGGAATTTTAAAAATGTGAGTAATTGTTGGAAGAGCTATTTAGATAATTAGGTGTAGGATTAAAATGAATGGTTTTTTTGAAGTATTAATAGAAGTTGGGGTAGTTTAAGCGTAGTCGGGGTAGATCGACAAATAAGAAGGATGATGAATTGTTTTGATTTGGTGCAACAAAAACCAACCCTTCACATTAGTTGAAAAATAGGGGTGATTGATGGAAGTAATAGCTATTTAGAGAATTAGGGGTAGGATTAGAAAGAAAGGTTGTTTTGAAGTATTAAAAGAAGTAGGGTAGATCAAAAGACGACGAATCGTTTTGATTGCTGCAAAAACCAACCTTTCACAGAAGTAGAATGATAATCGGTTTACAAAGAAAGAAAGAAATAATAGGAAATAAATGTATAAAAAATGAATAAAGGAAAACAATAATAAAAGTAGGGGTACATCGAAAAATATGAAAGTTGACGAACCGTTTGGATTGGTTGCTGCAAAAACCAACCCTTCATAGTAGTTAAAAAATAGGGGTAATTGTTGGAAATAAGGGCTATTTAGAGAATTCGGGGTGGGATTAAAAAGAAGGGTTGTTTTGAAGTATTAAGAGAAGTATAGGTAGTTTAAGCATAATAGGGTAGATCGACAAATATGAAAGATTATGAATTGTTTGGATTGGGTGCTGCAAAAACCAACCCTTCACAGTAGGAAAAAGATAGGCATTATTGTTGGAAGTAAGGGATATTAAGAGAATTAGAGGTTGGATTAAAAAGAGTTACTATTTTGAAGAATTAGGAGAAGTAGGGTTAGTTTAAGCATAGTAGTGGTAGATCGACAAATATGAAAGATGATGAATCATATGGATTGGGTGCTTCAAAAATAAACCCTTCATAGTAGTTGAAAAATGAGGTTGATTGTTGGAAGTAATAGCTATTTAGAGGATTAGGGTTTGGATTAAAAAGAAGGGTTATTTTGAAGTATTAAAAGAAGTAGTCGTAGATCGACAAATATGAAAGATTACGAATCGTTTTGATTTGGTGCTGCAAAAGCCAACCCTTTACCGAAGTAGAATTATAATCAGTTTACAAAGAAACAAATAAATAATGCGAAATAAATGAATAAAAAAATGAATAAAGGAAAGCAATAATAAAAGTAGGGGTACACCGACAAATATGAAAGATGATGAATCGTCTAGATTGGGTGAAGTAAGGGTAGTTTAAGCATAGTAGAGGTAGATCGACAAATATGAAAGATGATGAATAAATTAGATTGGGTGCTGCAAAAACCAATCCTTCACAATAGTTAAAAATAGGGCTAATTGTTGGAAGGAAGCGCTATTTAGAGAATTAGGGGTAGTATTAAAAAGAAGGACTGTTTTGAATTATTAAGAGAAATATGGGTAGTTTAAACATAGTAGGGGTAGATCGACAAATATGAAAAATGATGAATCATTTGGATTGGATCGACAAATATGGAAGATGATGAATCATTTGGATTGGGTGCTGAAAAAAAAACCTTCACGGTGGTAAAAAGATAGGAGTAATTGTTGAAAGTAAGGGTTATTTAGAGAATTAGGGGTAGGATTAAAAAGAAGGGTTGTTTAGGAGTATTAAGAGAAGTAGGGGAAGTTTAAGCATAGTAGGGTTAGATCAACAAATATGAAAGATTATGAATCATTTGGATAGGGTGCTGCAAATACCAACCCTTCACAGTAGTAAAAAGATAGGCGAAATTGTTGGAAGTGCTATTTAGAGAATTAGAGGTAGGATTAAAAAGAAGGACTGTTTTGAAGTATTAAGAGAAGTAGGGGTAGTTTAGGCATAGTAGGGGTAGATCGACAAATATAAAAGATGATGAATCATATGGTTTGGGAGCTGCAAAAACCAATCTTTTACAGAATTTAAAAAATAGGGGTAATTGTTGGAAGGGCTGTTTAGAAGTATTAAAATGAAGGTTTTTTTTTGAAGTATTAATAGAAGTCGGGGTAGTTTAAGTATAGTTGGGGTAGATCGGCAAATAAGAAAGATGATGAATTGTTTTGATTGGGTGCAACAAAAACCATCCCTTCACATTAGTTGAAAAATAAGGGTGATTGATGGAAGTAATAGCTATTTAGAGAATTAGGGGTAGGATTAGAAAGAAAGGTTGTTTTGAAGTATTAAAAGAAGTAGGGTAGATCGAAAGATGACGAACCGTTTTGATTGCTGCAAAAACCAACCCTTCACAGAAGTAGAATGATAATCAGTTTACAAAGAAAGAAAAAAATAATGCGAAATAAATGAATAAAAAATGAATAAAGGAAAACAATAATAAAAGTAGGGGTACATCGACAAATATGAAAGATGATGAACTGTTTGGATTGGTTGCTGCAAAATCCAACCCTTCATAGTTGTTAAAAAGTAGGGGTAATTGTTGGAAATAAGGGCTATTTAGAGAATAGGGGTAGGATTAAAAAGAAGGGCAGTTTTGAAGTATTAAGAGAAGTATAGGTAATTAGAGCATAGTAGGGTAGATCGACAAATACGAAAGATTATGAATCATTTGGATTGGGGGCTGCAAAAACCAACCCTTCACAGTAGTAAAAAGATAGGCGTTATTGTTGGAAGTAAGGGATATTTAGCGAATTAGGGTAGGATTAAAAAGAAGTACTGTTTTGAAGAATTAAGAGAAGTAGGGTTAGTTTAAGCATAGTAGTGGTAGATCGACAAATATGAAAGATGATGAATCATATGGATTGGGTGCTTCAAAAACCAACCCTTCATAGTAGTTGAAAAATGGGGGTGATTGTTGGAATAATGGCTATTTAGAGGATTAGGGGTAGAATTAAAAAGAAGGTTTTTTTTGAAGTATTAAAAGAAGTAGGGGTAGATCGAAAAATATGAAAGATGACGAATCGTTTTGATTGGGTGCTGCAAAAACCAACCCTTTACCGAAGTAGAATAATAACCATTTTACAAAGAAACAAATAAATAATGTGAAATAAATGAATAAAAAATGAATAATGGAAAACAATAATAAAAGTAGGGGTACAACGACAAATATGAAAGATGATGAATCATCTTGATTGGGTGAAGTAGGGGTAGTTTAAGCATAATAGAGGTAGATCGACAAATATGAAAGATGATTAATAATTTAGATTGGGTGCTGCAAAAACTGATCATTCACAATAGTTAAAAATAGGGCTAATTGTTGGAAGGAAGCGCTATTTAGAAAATTAGTGGTAGTATTGAAAAGAAGGACTGTTTTGAATTATTATGAGAAATATGGGTAGTTTAAGCATAGTAGGGGTAGATCGACAAATATGAAAAATGATGAATCATTTGGATTGGATCGACAAAAATGAAAGATGATGAATCATTTGGATTGGGTGCTGCAAAAACCAACCCTTCACAGTGGTAAAAGGATGGGAGTAATTGTTGAAAGTAAGGGTTATTTAGAGAATTAGGGGTAGGATTAAAAAGTAGGGTTGTTTATGAGTATTAAGAGAAGTAGGGGTAGTTTAAGCATAGTAGGGTTAGATCAACAAATATGAAAGATTATGAATCATTTGGATTGGGTGCTCCAAATACCAACCCTTCAAAGTAGTAAAAAGATAGGCGTGATTGTTCGAAGTAAGGGCTTTTTAGAGAATTATCGTTAGGATTAAAAAGAAGGACTTTTTTGAAGTATTAAGAGAAGTAGGGGTAGTTTAAGCATAGTTGGTGTAGGTCCACAAATATAAAAGATGATGAATCATATGGATTGGGAGTAGCAAAAACCAACCCTTCACAGAATTTAAAAAATTAGGGCAATTGTTGGAAGGGCTATTTAGATAATTAGGTGTAGGATTGAAATGAAGGGTAGTTTTGAAGTATTATTAATAGATGTAGGGGTAGTTTAAGCATAGCTGGGGTAGATCAAAAAATATGAAAGATGATGAATTGTTTTGATTGGGTGCTGCAAAAACCAACCCTTCATAGTAGTTGAAAAATACGGGTTATTGATGGAAGTAATAGCTATTTTGAGAACTAGGGGTAGGATTTAAAAGAAAAGTTGTTTTGAAGTATTAAAAGAAGTAGGGTAGATTGAAAGATGACGAATCGTTTTGATTGCTGCAAAAACCGACCCATCACAGAAGTAGAATGATAACTGGTTTACAACGACAGAAATAAATAATGTGAAATAAATGAATAAAAAATGAATAAAGGAAAACAATAATAAAAGTAGGGGTACATCGACAAATATGAAATATTATGAATCGTTTAGATTGGTTGATGGAAAAACCAACCCTTCCTAGTAGTTAAAAAATAGGGATAATTGTTGGAAATAAGGGATATTTAGAGAATTAGGGTAGGATTAAAATGAAGGGCTGTTTTGAAGTATTAAGAGAAATATAGGTAGTTTAAGAATAGTAGGATAGATCGACAAATATGAAAGATTATGAATCGTTTGGATTGGGTGCTGCAAAAACCAATCCTTCACAGTAGTAAAAAGATAGGCGTTATTGTTGGAAGTAAGGGATATTTAGCGAATTAGGGGTAGGATTAAAAAGAAGTACTGTTTTGAAGTATTAAGAGAAGTATAGGTAGTTTAAGCATAGAAGTGGTAGATCGACAAATATGAAAGATGATGAATCATAAAGATTAGGTACTTCAAAAACCAACCCTTCATAGCAGTTGAAAAATGGGGGTGATTGTTTGAAGTAATGGCTATTTAGTGGATTAGGGGTAGCATTAAAAAGAAGGGTTGTTTTGAAGTACTAAAAGAAGTAGTGGTAGATCGACAAATATGAAAGACGACGAATCGTTTTGATTGGGTGCTACAAAAACCAACCCTTTACGGAAGTATAATGATAATCAGTTTACAAAGACACAAATAAATAATGCGAAATAAATGAATAAAATAATGAATAAAGGAAAACAATAATAAAAGTAGAGGTACACCACAAATATGAAAGATAATGAATCATCTGGATTGGGTGAAGTAGGGGTAGTTTAAGCATAGTAGGGCTAGATCGACAAATATGAAAGATGATGAATAATTTAGATTGGGTGCTCCAAAAACCAATCCTTCACAATAGTTGAAAATAGGGACAATTGTTGGAAGGTAGCACTATAGAGAGAATTAGGGGTAGTATTAAAAAGGACTGTTTTGAATTATTAAGATAAATATGGGTAGTTTATGCATAGTAGGGGCAGATCGACAAATATGAAAAATGATGAATCATTTGGATCGGATCGACAAATATGAAAGATGATGAATCATTTGGATTAGGTGCTGAAAAAACCAACCCTTCACAGTGGTAAAAAGATAGGAGTAATTGTTGAAAGTAAGGGTTATTTAGAGAATTAGGAGTAGGATTTAAAAGAATTTTTTTTTGATGTATTAAGAGAAGTAGGGGTAGTTTAAGCATAATAGGGTTAGATCAACAAATATGAAAGATTATGAATCATATGGATTGGGTGCCGCAAATACCAACCCTTCACAATAGTAAAAAAATCGGCGTAATTATTGGAAGTAAGGGCTATTTAGAGAAATGGCGGTAGGATTAAAAAGAAGAAATGTTTTGAAGTATTAAGAGAAGTAGCGGTAGTTTAAGCATAGTAGTGGTAGATCGATAAATATAAAACATGCTGAATCATATGGATTGGGAGCTACAAAAACCAACCCTTCACAGAATTTAAAAAATAGGGGTAATTGTTTGAAGGGCTATTTAGATAATTAGGTGTAGGAGTAAAATGAAGGGTTGTTTTGGTAACAACCCGTATTTTGATAACGTGTTATAACCATAAATCTAGGCAGAATTAAATTTTAAAATAAGAACCAAGGGAAACGAGCTGCGCCATTGCGTTCGACTCAGAATTCTGCATGAAATCGAGTCCGAGTTTTCGAAAATCGAAGTCCGTATGACCAGGTTATGGCTCCCCAAATTTTCAAAAATTTTCAGAGTTCAAAACAGTTCGAATTCGAGTTCAAATTCGAATATCAAAACCCAGAAAGACTGGGCGGGAAATTTCATGCCCATCACCCCAGGTCGACTGGGGAGTCGACTGGGAAGTCGACACCCCCAGGTCCAGGTCGACTGCGCAATCGACTTGGGTGTCGACCTGGTCCCCGAACCTCGTTTGGGCCTGGTTGCTCCTGCTTGACCCTGTTGGCTTGTTTGAGGGCCTGTGACGATTTTTGACGGTTCAGATCGATTCTAGGGTTTCTCATATGGCCTAAACTAGTGGTTGCAACTATAAAAACACCATAAGACCTAGGCTAATCCACAACAGATCTTTCTAACACCATTATGCTTCTAAGTATCCTCTTGAACCATGGCCGCCGCCTCCAACTTGAAGCTTAAACATTCAAACTAGATCCAAATCGAAGGCCAACGTTTCTACAACAATTCCAGGGAATAGATCAACATCTCAACAACGATCCTACAACAATTTCTGTTCTTAGTTCTCAAAAACCACGATCTGTAAGCCCCAATTACTCTTAAATCTAAACTCGAAACTTAATATGGACATGTGTAAATTGAAGTTGAACATAAACATGATAACTACTTAAGACCTACTCTTGTATATCTTTGATCTATGACTATTCCTTTTTGATCTATTATTTTATATCTACTCTTTTTCACCCTAGATCTATTCACCTTGAACCTAGTGCCGTTCATATTGAACCTTGATTTGTGGAATACTGATAAGAACTTGATTTAGGGGCCTCTTCATGTCATAACCCAAACCCTATCATTATTTTAACATGCCTGTGATGTTGTGATGTTGAAACTATTGCTAGTCACATGTTTAGGATTATCATCTTATGTCATTTATTGCTATGTTTATCACCCTATTTCATATGCCAATGATGTTATGATCATATCTCAAGTTACACCATGCTTGCGTTGAAATCACCTTTTCCACTTTATACCCATCCTTGTTATGTTATTCCCTAGTTACATCTATTGCCTTGATTCGAATTCACGAGCGTTGGGGATGCGATTTGGGTAGTTTAGGAAAACCTGAATTTAGTATGAAGTTGAAAACATGAATATCGTTATAACTTGAGCTTGGATAGGAACATGAACTTGACATGAAATTATACTTGAAAATATGAATTTGGGACTTGACACTTAGATAACTTGAACGTGGCCAACTCGAGGTTGGGTTGAGTTTTGTAACACCCCACGTCCATTAATGTCACTCACAAAGGGAATGCATTAACTTCTATGGAGGTTTTAGGTGAATATAGAACAGTTAAATTTCAACAAGACAGATATAAAATAGTACTTGGAAATTTAAAAACTTTATTTCAATTGCAGCAGAAGTCAAAACATGTTTGATTACATCATAACACCATAATCAAAGTCAAGTACAATATCTATCTTGATAAAACAAGTACATAATCCCATTACATAAATAGCCATTAAAAAGAAAGATAACAAGCTAGACTTTACTTCAGCAGTCCAAGCTTTCCAAGAGATCAGCAATCCAATCAGACTCCACTGGAACTTGGCCCAACCTGAGGACCTGAAGGGAGAAAAGGATGAAAAAGAGGGGGGGTCAGACATAAAGTCTGGCGAGTATGATAATTCTACAATACTATTATCAAAATAACTGGACTAAGGCATAAGCTGGAAAACAAGGAAATGTCTATGAAAGAGCAGATTAAGGACATAGACAATCGCTAAAGGAAACGTTATAGGCGCTCCTAAATACTAAAGGATAAACACTATACTGCACCACACTAGTCACCCTAAAGATTGATTCCACTTTGCTTCACTTAGAAACTTTCTTAATGGCTTTACGTACTCCTAGCTGACTACATAGGTGTCGCCTGCCCCTATCTCCACCAGGTGTACTCCACTATCCATTTTTCGATTGGCTCCCTACTCGTAGATACCTGTGCTGGCCCCACAGTGGGGTGTATCATTCCCCTAAAGTGGCAACCAGATATAACGGAGATGCACGACTTATACCTACACGATGCAACAACGTCTTACCTACCAGCCCGGGTCCACACACGCATATGAAACCCGTTGGACTTGCGTTGCCACTGCTCCCTGTTTTGACCTCTTAAAGTCAAACCCAGTATGCGTGTCCCGTCCTCGACTTGGGTCGAGCCCACAAATATACGTTTTGGGATACAGGTTGAAATGGGCCCCCATTATTTCCCAAAAGCATTCCACCTAAGCTTGTCCCATTAGTCCATCCACTTAACCCACTTAGTCATGTTCATTTACATGTGTATTTGGTTAAGTATAATCGTATTTCAAATGCCTTTAAAGGCAACCACTAGATTCCTCATGCCACCCGAGGCACCTACTTAACCCCCATGTCCCACCTTACATGATTATCTGGCTAAGTATTTCTTAATTCATTAAGGCCATAACCTCATAAAGACCTCTCACATTAGACTGGCATTTATGGCAGCTGGATTTGCCGGGCGGGTCCGGGCAGTCTTACACCACAAAAGAGTCTAACCTCGTGTTTTTACAACTGTTATGCTTTAGTTTGGGCCTAGGACCTCTCACATTGGGCCGACATATGTGACTGCTGGATTTGCCGGGCGCGTCCGGGCAGGTTTACGTCACAAACGGGTCCAACCTCGTGTCCTAAGCATTGTTTATTATTTATAATCCACTTTCCCCAATTTTAATAATTCCCTACTTGAATTATTAATTAATTCCAAATTTAACAATGTCCATAATTGGCTCAATTATGGACATCCATTTAAGGCATGCAAAATCATATCAATTACACCCCAATTTATTAATTTCCTAATATTACCCCTACCCCACGTTTGAACGTTTATTCGCAAAATGTATGCTAGACCCTATTAGTCTAACTCACAGCATAAAAGAAAATATTCACAACAACAACATATATATGTGACTAAATAAATCATAACAAGGGGTAAAACTTGCATACATTACAACTTGCATAAGGTTATACATGTCATGGATCTAAGGGTGTCAACTTTTTCATAATTCACATAATATGATTTTGATCAAATTTCATAAAATTGTATAGGACATATGTGAATCAACATCATTAACAGTATGGTTTTATATGGGTACACCTAACTCACTAGGAAAATTCCCAAAAATTAAAATTCACTTAATCATAGATTCATGTATATGGGTACACCTAACTCAATAGGCAAATTCCCAAAAATCAAAATTCATTTAGTCATAGATTCATGTATATGGGTACACCTAACTCAATAGGCAAATTCCCATAATCAAGATCTATTATAAAAAAACATAAAATTTAAACCTGATCCAATTCGCATAAATACTAACATCATGATTTTACAACTTCTATGATTCAACACAACTTAACATGACATCATTATCATATAACATAAGTATTTCAACATATGTGATAATATGAGATCTACAACATATATAAGATTTACAACATAGCATATCATAATTTGCAACATAGCACGACATGATTTACAACATAGCGTAGCATGATTAATCACATATGACATAGCATAGGATTATTTACAACATAATCACTACAACATAACAACATGTATATGATAACATAATAGCATAACAAGAGATCCACAACATAAATACATAACAATTCATATCACTTTCTTGTGATCCATTCATAACTTAATCAAATTATTTTATAATAATATTGTGAGATTCATCATACTCACAATTTTAAAGAAGAGAAATAGAAAGAGAGAGAGAGCTTTTGATTTGATTTGAGTAGATTTAGTTTGTAGATTAGGCCTTCTTCTTCTTTAGTTTGTGACGGCTATGCTGAACTCCATGGCAACGGCATGTCGGTAGCTCTCCAAATTTTCAAGTGATTTAGGGTTAGATTCTACCCACTTATTTATAGATGTTAGGATTCATTTAGGCCATTAGATTTAACCTAGAAATAACCGCAGCCATTCAGACCAGATGGGGTTTATCTTATTGACTCAGCAATGAGTCAGAAGTGACTCAGCAAACACTCAGCAAATTAATAAACTTCTATTCATGTTTACATTAACTGCCCATATATATATATATATACACACACGCACCTATTCATGAATTCAAATTAATCCATAATTAACTTATGACCATTTCTACACATTAATTTTCCAACTAATGTCTTTATTCCATTTTTCGCCTTTTAATGCAATTCACATATCTCAAATTTGTTATATGCCTTTTTATGGCTATTTCGTGCAAATTCTCAATATTAATTCTTTTAATTTGTGAATATTAGTATTAACAGAAATACGGGGTGTTACATTCTCCCCTCCTTAAGGGATTTCGACCCCAAAATCTTCAAGCTTATATCTTATCATCAACCATCTACTCAATCAACAAACACTGGCATCCATTGTCCTTATAGACTTCTAATGCTTTCATGTTTAAATGCACAGTGTATGTCTATGTCCGTATCTAATGCAAAATCAGGCGGTCCACTCATTCAGTTGACCTCCTTGATGCAATTCATGATAGTGCCATGCATCCATTATGTATGCAAAAGATCCTAATTGCTTACAAACTACTTCTATATGCGTGCACATCCATTCAACCGAATGCAGCATCTATATGATGGTACAACCATTATACATCCATTATACTTAATACATTCATTTATGCAATATGCAATATGTAGTGACTGAGCCGATCTAGTGCCTAAAGTGTGTGTATATATGCATCTACGAGCAACCACTAGCAACCACTTGCATCCATTTTGCATCCATCATACATAACATGTCTCAAACACATGTTTCAACCATAGGATTATCCTAACTAAAGGTCAAAGATACTAATGAGAGGACATACTTAATATAAGATAAGATAAGCTAAGCGATAAAGGAGAAATTAAAAGACATACCCTCAAAAAGAAAACGGTATAGCGAACGCATCTTCCCTTCTGTCTCCCAAGTAGCGTTGCTCTCATAATCTCCCCATTGCACTTTAACTAGTTTGACCTCTCGATTTCTCAACTTTTTGATCTTCGACCCAAGAATGCATGTAGGAGCTCATCTAATTGTTGCATCACGCTCTATTTCCACCTCTTTAAGCAAGCTCGGCTCTACTACCTCCGCGGTCTTGTGCCCTCAAATGTGATACATGGAATACGTCATGTACTCCACTAAGTTTCTCAGGCAACTCCACCCTATACGCCATGTTCCCAATCTTGTCTTTTATAGGAAACGGCCCTACAAACCTTGGCGCTAATTTCCCAACGGACCCAAAGCGAACAACATTCCGTAGCGGAGACACTTTGATAAAAACAATGTCCCCAATGTCAAACTCAAGATCTGTCCTCCTCTTATCAGCATACGATTTCTGCCTATCTTGTGCTGCTTTCATCCTCCTTCGAATTAAATCAATCTTCTCCGAGGTTTCCCTAACCATATCGGGCCCAAGTAGGGTTTTATCGGTAGATTCCCACCAACATGTAGGCGAACGGCAAGGCCTTCCATAAAGAGATTCGAAAGGTGCCATGCCAATACTAGACTGAAAGCTATTATTATATGCGAATTCTACCAACGAAAGGTGCTCTTCCCATGTACCCCCAAAGTCTAGGATACAAAGCCTTAAAAGATCCTCTAGAATATGATTCACCCTCTCTGTCTGGCCGTCCGTCTGAGGATGATATGCGGTGCTCAAACATAGCTGAGTCCCTACCGACTCTTGTAAACTCTTCCAAAATTCGCTAGTGAAGATGGGATCACGGTCGCTTACTATACTAGAAGGAATACCGTGCAAACGAACTATCTCTTTAATGTATACAGAAGCCAGCCACATAGCAGTCCTCTTACTTTTCATGGGAATAAAATGGGCGCTCTTAGTAAGTCTATCTACTATAACCCAAATCCCCGTATTACCCTTCCTTGATCTTTGTAATCCATCCACAAAATCCATTGAGACGCTTTCCCATTTCCGTAGTGGAATTTCCAATGGGTGAAGCAACCCACCGGGTTTCTTTTGTTCCGCTTTTACTCGTTGGCACACCAAGCATCTAGCGACGTACTCGGCCACATCCTTTTCCATACCGGCCCAAAAGAAAATCCGCTTCATATCTTTGTACATCTTGTCTCCGCCGGGTTGAATGGTCATCTTTGAGCGATGAGCATCATCAAGAATGACCTTCCTTAAGTCTTCGTCTTGTGGTATACAAGGTCTATTATCCCTTCGTAACCAACGCTTATCGTCTAGGGTATACCTACGAAGATGGCTAGACGACTCCCCTCCTTTGAGCTTTTCTACAATCTCAACCAATTGTGGGTCGTCTTGTTATGCCTCACCAACTCATCCTAGAAGTGTAGGTCTAACCTCCAAGGATGCTAACAAACCAGGTACTAGGTCAACGGAGGGTCTAAAGTCAAACATGGAGATGAATTCTAAGCTTCGCCGTTCAACAAACAATGGACTCAAGGACAACCTTTTCCTACTTAAGGCGTCTGCTACCACGTTTCCCTTGCCCGGGGAATATGCTATTTCAAAATCGTAGGAGGCTAGGAATTCCATCCACCGTTGCTGCCTTAAATTCAAATCCTTCTGAGATAATAAGTATTTTAATGATTTGTGGTCAGTGAACAGTTCGAATTTCTCACCAAGAAGATAGTGACGCCAAGACTTAAGCACGAAAACAATTGCGGCTAACTTAAGGTCATGCGTAGGGTAATTCTTTTCATGAACCCTCAACTGCCTTCCACCATAGGCTATTACTCTTCCCTCTTGCATGAGGACCGCGCCAAGTCCCGTCCCACAAGCATCGATATAGACGGTAAATGGTTTATTCTTGTCTGGCAGCACTAAGACTGGGGATGAAGTTAAGGCTCTCTTTAAACGTTGGAACGCATCATCACAATCTTTGTCCCACGTAAAAACCAGGTTCTTCTTCGTTAACCGCGTTAATGGAGCTAATATTTTTGAGAAGTCTTTGATAAACTTCCTATAATAGCCAGCCATCCCCAAGAAACTTCTTACTTCGGTTACATTTTTAGGGACCTTCCAATCTTGGATGGCCACCACCTTTGCGGGATCCACTGCTATCCCTTCCTTGGAAACCACGTGCCCTAAGAATCGTACTTCTTTCCTCCAGAAGTGACACTTACAAAATTTTGCCTTAAGGTTATGCGCTCGAAGGGTTTCCAACACTTCCCTAAGATGTAGGGAATGCTCTTCTTCATTCTTAGAAAAGACTAAGATGTCGTCCACAAAGACTACCACGAATTTGTTAAGGTACTCCCTAAACACCTTACTCATCAGATCAACAAAATATGCGGGGGCGTTTGTCTAACCAAAGGGCATCACTAGCCATTCATAGAATCCGTCAGGAGTACTAAAAGCAGTCTTATCTATACTATCCTCAGCCACTCTCAGTTGATGAAAGCCAGTGGCTAAGTCCAACTGCGAAAACACTGAGGTGCCAACTAACTGATCAAAGAGATCGTCAATCCTCGGCAGTGGGTGTCGGTTCTTTTTAGTAAGCTTGTTTAGTTCTCTATAGTCCACATAAAGTCTAAGGGACCCATCCGCCTTTGTAGCAAATACTACTGGAGCACCCCACTCTGATATACTACGTCTTATGAACCCCTTCTCAAGCAACTCCTTCACCTGCTTATTGAGTTCCCTCCTTTCACGAGGAGCCATGTGGCGCACTGGCAAAGATACGGGTTTAGCATTATCCACAAGATAAATTCGAAAGTCTATCTCCCGCTTTGGAGGTAAGCCCTTCACCTCCTCAAACACATCTGGATATTCCCGGACCACCTATACCGTTCACATATTCTCTACAGACGCGTCAAGCGATTCAAGATAACTTAGCATAACGGAATTTATGGGACTACAAAAGATGTCGAGAGCATTACCAAGGCGAGTCAGAAGCCTAACTACTCTCCTTTCACAATCAAGAATGGCCCCATTTCTAGATAACCAATCCATTCCTAAAATTAGCCCATAGCCCTTGAAGCCCAATACATAAGCATCACATCTAAATTCAACGCTAAGTATAGAGATTTTCAAATCGAAACATATCATGGTCAAATGAGCCGAACCCCCAATTGGATTTGAAACAACCAAGGGATCCTCTACTAAACTAGTGTTCAAGTGCAGTAATTTAACTAATGATGCAGAGATAAACGAATGAGATGCGCCAGAATCGAATAAGGTATGGACCGGATGATCAAACAGAAAAACTAAGCTTTCAACAGAAATTGTTCTACCTCTTTCTTGCAGCGGTGGGGTCGCAATAGCCTGAACTTGCCCCCTTGCCGGCCCTGGTGCCATAAGAGCCTGCACCTGTCCTCCCGAGGTAGACCCTGCCCTCTGCCCCTTCTTTGGGCAGTCCTTCACCAAATGTCCCGCATCTCCACAATGAAAACAACCAGTCTTATTTTTCTTTCTACAATCTTTGCTGAGATGGCCAGGCGTCCCACAATTGAAGCATCTCTTCTTCCCTTTGCCATTATTGTTTTTACCACCCTTCTTATTTTGCTGTTGGGGTTTCTTCTGATCCCTTTTCTTTTCAACTACCTTATCCTCATGCATAAGTGCCATTTCTACTAGCGTTTCAAAGGTGGCTCCCATAGGGATGTGGGTCATAGCCAACCCTTGCAACGGTTCATTCAAGCCTCTAACGAACCTCAAAGCTTTCTTCTCTGGCGTGTTCACCAACTCCAAGCCAAACCTTGCTAACTGATTAAATTTATTGACATACTCCTTCACTGATAAGCTCCCTTTCTTTAATGTCAGGAATTTTTCCATATTTAAATTCTCCTCTGCCCTTGAAAGAAACTTTGCCTCAAACCTTCGTCTGAAATCCGCCCATAAATCAACTGGACGTTCCCCGTTAGTGACCTCCCACCAAAACGAGGCCTCTCCCTTCATTAACCAAGCAGCTAAATGGACTTTCCTCCCATCTTCCACTTCTAAGATATCCAACAATTGCTCAGTCTCCTTAAGCCAGTCTCTGGCCTCCACAAACGTCTCAGTCCCTTGAAAAGTTTTTCCTCCCATAGCCTTAAATTCCTTGCACGTCTTTGCAAAAGGGTCAACACGAGGAGGAGGAGGAGGAATGGGTGCAACTGGGGGTGGAGGAACATCTGCTGGGCCTGCAGTGGTGGCCCTAGCCTCCAAATATCTCCTAAACCACCCTGGAATCGTCACACCTCCTGGGAGACTAAGATCTTCAGCCATGCTGAAACGAAAAAGGAAAGATTCAAAATGGAGAATTCGAAAGATAAAGATAAGGATATGGCTATTTGGGATTATGTTTTTCATAAAAACTTTCTCTAAATAACATGTTTTTGAAAGCACTTCTTCCAAAAATACTTTAGAAAAATATTTTTCTAAAAATTTTATCTGTTCTGGCAACCTTATGCTCTGATACCATGTGTAACACCCCACGTCCATTAATGTCACTCACAAAGGGAATGCATTAATTTCTATGGAGGTTTTAGGTGAATATAGAAAAGTAAAATTTCAACAAGACTGATATAAAATAGTACTTGGAAATTTAAAAATTTTATTTCAATTGCAGCAGAAGTCAAAACATGTTTGATTACATCATAACACCATAATCAAAGTCAAGTACAATATCTATATTGATAAAACAAGTACATAATCCCATTACATAAATAGCCATTAAAAAGAAAGATAACAAGCTGGACTTTACTTCAGCAGTCCAAGCTTTCCAAGAGATAAGCAATCCAATCAGACTCCACTGGAACTTGGCCCAACCTGAGGACCTGAAGGGAGAAAAGGAAGAAACAGAGGGGGGGGGGGGTCAGACATAAAGTCTGGCGAGTATGATAACTCTACAATACTATTATCAAAATAACTGGACTAAGGCATAAGCTGGAAAACAAGGAAATGTCTATGAAAGAGCAGATTAAGGACATTGACAATCGCTAAAGGAAATGTTATAGGCGCTCCTAAATACTAAAGGATAAACACTATACTGCACCACACCAGTTACCCTAAAGATTGATTCCACTTAGCTTCACTTAGAAACTTTCTTAATGGCTTTATGTACTCCTAGCTGAATACATACGTGCCGCCTGCCCCTATCTCCACCAGGTGTACCCCACTTTCCATGTTTTCATCGGCTCCCTACTCGTAGATACCCGTGCTGGCCCCACAGTGGGGTGTATCATTCCCCTAAAGTGGCAACCCGATATAACGGAGATGCACGACTTATACCTACACGATGCAACAACGTCTTACCTACCAGCCCGGGTCCACACACGCATATGAAACCCGTTGGACATGCGTTGCCACCGATCCCTGTTTTGGCCTCTTATAGTCAAACCCAGTATGCGTGTCCCGTCCTCGACTTGGGTCGAGCCCACAAAGATACGTTTTGGGATATTGGTTGAAATGGGCCCCCATTATTTCCCACAAGCATTCCACCTAAGCTTGTCCCATTAGTCCATCCACTTAACCCACTTAGTCATGTTCATTTACATGTGTATATGGTTAAGTCTAATCGTATTTCAAATGCCTTTAAAGGCAACCACTAGATTCCTCATGCCACCCAAGGCACCTACTTAACCCCCATGTCGCACCTTACATGATTATCTGGCTAAGTATTTCTTAATTCATTAAGGCCATATCCTCATAAAGACCTCTCACATTAGACTGGCATTTCTGGCAGTTGGATTTGCCGTGCGGGTCCGGGCAGTCTTACACCACAAAAGAGTCTCGCCTCGTGTCTTTACAACTGTTATGCTTTAGTTTGGGCCTAGGACCTCTCACATTGGGCCGACATTTGTGACTACTGGATTTGCCGGGCGGGTCCGGGCAGGTTTACGTCACAAACGGGTCCAACCTCGTGTCCTAAGCATTGAATATTATTAATAATCCACTTTCCCCAATTTTAATAATTCCCTACTTGAATTATTAATTAATTCCAAATTTAACAATGTCCATAATTGACTCAATTATGGACATCCATTTAAGGCATGCAAAATCATATCAATTGCACCCCAATTTATTAATTTCCTAATATTACCCCTACCCCACGTTTGAACGTTTATTCAAAAAATGTATGCTAGACCCTATTAGTCTAACTCACAGCATAAAAGAATATATTCATGACAACAACATATATGTGTGACTAAATAAATCATAACAAGGGGTAAAACTTGCATACATTACAACTTGCATAAGGTTATACATGTCATGGATCTAAGGGTGTCAACTTATTCATAATTCACATAATATGATTTTGATCAAATTTCATAAACTTGTATAGGACATGTGTGAATCAACATTATTAACGATATGGTTTTATATGGGTACACCTAACTCAATAGGCAAATTCCCAAAAATCAAAATTCATTTAATCATAGATTCATGTATATGGGTACACCTAATTCAATAGGCAAATTCACATAATCAAGATCTATTATAAAAAACACATAAACTTTAAACATGATCCAATTCGCGTAAATACTAACATCATGATTTTACAACTTGTATGATTCAACACAACTTAACATGACATCATTATAATATAACATAAGTATTTCAACATATGTGATAATATGAGATCTACAACATATATAAGATTTACAACATAGCACATCTTAATTTGCAACATAGCATGATATGATTTACAACATAGCATAGCATGATTAATCACATATGACATAGCATAGGATTATTTACAACATAATCACTACAACATAACAACATGTATATGATAACATAATACATAACAAGAGATCCACAACATAAATACATTACAATTCATATCACTTTCTTGTGATCCATTCATAACTTAGTCAAATTATTTTATAATAATATTGTGAGATTCATCATACTCACAATTTTAAAGAAGAGAAATAGAAAGAGAGAGAGCTTTTGATTTGATTTGAGTAGATTTAGTTTGTAGATTAGGCCTTCTTCTTCTTTAGTTTGTGACGGCTATGCTGAACTCCATGGCAACGGCATGTCGGTAGCTCACCAATTTTTCAAGTGAATTAGGGTTAGAGTCTACCCACTTATTTATAGATGTTAGGATTCATTTAGGCCATTAGAATTAACCTAGAAATAACCACAGCCATTCAGACCAGATGGGGTTTATCTTATTGACTCAGCAATGAGTTAGAAGTGACTCAGCAAACACTCAGCAAATTAATAAACTTCTATTCATGTTTACATTAACTGCCCATATATATATATATATATATATATATATATATATATACACACACACACACACACACACATGCACCTATTCATGAATTCAAATTAATCCATAATTAACTTATGACCATTTCTACACATTAATTTTCCAATTAATGTCTTAATTCCATTTTTCGCCTTTTAAGACAATTCACATATCTCAAATTTGTTATATGCCTTTTTAAGGCTATTTCGTGCAAATTCTCAATATTAATTCTTTTAATTTGTGAATATTAGTATTAACAGAAATACAGGGTGTTACACTCTTAGTAAGTCTATCTACTATAACCCAAATCCCCGTAATACCCTACCTTGATCTTGGTAATCCATCCACAAAATCCATTGAGACGCTTTCCCATTTCCATAGTGGAACTTCCAATGGGTGAAGCAACCCACCGGGTTTCTTTTGTTCCGCTTTTACTCGTTGGCACACCAAGCATCTAGCGACGTACTCGGCCACATCCTTTTCCATACCGGCACAAATGAAAACCCGCTTCATATCTTTGTACATCTTGTCTCTGCCGGGATGAATGGTCATCTTCAAGCGATGAGCATCATCAAGAATAGCCTTCCTTAAGTCTTCGTCTTGTGGTACACAATGTCTATTATCCCTTCGTAACCAACCCTTATCGTCTAGGGTATACCTACGAAGATGGCTAGATGACTCCCCACCTTTGAGCTTTTCTACTATCTCAATCAACTGGGGGTCGTCTTGCTGTGCCTCACCAACTCGTCCTAGAAGTGTAGGTCTAACCTCCAAGGATGCTAACAAACCAGGTACTAGGTCAACGGAGGGTCTAAAGTCAAACATGGAGATGAATTCTAAGCTTCGTCGTTCAACAAACAACGGACTCAAGGACAACCTTTTCCTACCTAAGGCGTCTGCTACCACGTTACCCTTGCCCGGGGTATATGCTATTTCAAAATCGTAGGAGGCTAGGAATTCCATCCACCTTTGCTGCCTTAAATTCAAATCCTTATGAGAGAATAAGTATTTTAATGATTTGTGGTCAGTGAACAGTTCGAATTTCTCACCAAGAAGATAGTGACGCCAAGACTTAAGCGCGAAAACAATTGCGGCTAACTCAAGGTCATGCGTAGGGTAATTCTTTTCATGAGCCCTCAACTGCTTTCCACCATAGGCTATTACTCTTCCCTCTTGCATGAGGACCACGCCAAGTCCCATCCCACAAGCATCGGTATAGACGGTAAACGGTTTATTCCCGTCTGGCAGCACTAAGACTGGGGCTGAAGTTAAGGCTCTCTTTAAACGTTGGAACGCATCATCACAATCTTCGTCCCACATAAAAACCAGGTTCTTCTTCGTTAACCGTGTTAATGGAGCTGAAATTTTTGCGAAGTCTTTGATAAACTTCTTATAATAACCAGCCAACCCCAAAAAACTTCTTACTTCGGTTACATTTTTAGGGACCTTCCAATCTTGGATGGCCACCACCTTTGCGGTATCCACTGCTATCCCTTCCTTGGAAACCACGTGCCCTAAGAACCGTACTTCTTTCCTCCAGAAGTGACACTTTGAAAATTTTGCCTTAAGGTTATGCGCTCGAAGGGTTTCCAACACTTCCCTAAGATGTAGGGTATGCTCTTCTTCATTCTTAGAAAAGACTAAGATGTCATCCACAAAGACTACCACGAATTTGTTAAGGTACTCCCTAAACACCCTACTCATCAAATCAACAAAATATGCGGGGTTGTTTGTCAAACCAAAGGGCATCACTAGCCATTCGTAGAATCCGTCAGGAGTCCTAAAAGCAGTCTTATCTATACTATCCTCAGCCACTCTCAGCTGATGAAAGCCAGTGGCTAAGTCCAATTGCGAAAACACTGAGGCGCCACCTAACTGATCAAAGTGATCGTCAATCCTCGGCAGTGGGTGTCGGTTCTTTTTAGCAAGCTTGTTTATTTCTCTAAAGTCCACACAAAGTCTAAGGGACCCATCCGCCTTTGTAGCAAGTACAACTGGAGCACCACACTCTGATATACTACGTCTTATGAACCCCTTCTCAAACAACTCCTTCACTTGCTTATTGAATTCCCTCCTTTCACGAGGAGCCATGTGGCGCACTGGCAAAGATACGGGTTTAGCATTATCCACAAGATAAATTCGAAAGTCTATCTCCCGCTTTGGAGGTAAGCCCTTCACCTCCTCAAACACATCCGGATATTCCCGGACCACCTCTACCATTCGCAGATTCTCTACAGACGCGTCAAGCGATTCAAGATAACTTAGCATAACGGAATTTATGGGACTACAAAAGATGTCGAGGGCATTACCAAGGTGAGTCACAAGCCTAACTACTCTCCTTTCACAATCAAGAATGGCCCCATTTCTAGATAACCAATCCATTCCTAAAATTAGCCCATAGCCCGTGAAGCCCAATACATAAGCATCACATCTAAATTCAACGCTAAGTATAGAGATTTTCACATCCAAACATATCATGGTCAAATGAGCCGAACCCCCAATTGGATTTGAAACAACCAAGGGATCCTCTACTAAACTGGTGTTCAAGTGCAGTAATTCAACTAATGATGCAGAGATAAACGAATGAGATGCGCCAGAATTGAATAAGGTACGGACAGGATGATCAAACAGAAAAACTAAGCTTTCAACAGAAATTGTTCTACCTCTTTCTTGCAGCGGTGGGGCCGCAATAGCCTGAACTTGCCCCCTTGCCTGCCCTGGTGCCATAAGAGCTTGCACCTGTCCTCCCGAGGTAGACCCTGCCCTCTGCCCCTTCTTTGGGCAGTCCTTCACCAAATGTCCCGCATCTCCACAATGAAAACAACCAGTCTTCTTTTTCTTTCTACAATCTTGGCTGAGATGGCCAGGCGTCCCAGAATTGAAGCATTTCTTCTTCCCTTTGCCATTATTGTTTTTACCACCCTTGTTGGGGTTTCTTCTGATCCCCTTTCTTTTCAACTGCCTTATCCTCATGCATAAGTGCCATTTCTACTAGCCTTTCAAAGGTGGCTCCCATAGGGATGTGGGTCATAGCCAACCCTTGCAACGGTTCATTCAAGCCTCTAACGAACCTCAAAGCTTTCTTCTCTGGCGTGTTCACCAACTCCAAGCCAAACCTTGCTAACTGATTAAATTTATTGACATACTACTTCACTGATAAGCTCCCTTGCTTTAATGTCAGGAATTTTTCCATATTTAAGTTCTCCTCTACCCTTGAAAGAAACATTGCCTCAAACCATCGTCTGAAATCCGCCCATGAATCAACTGGACATTCCCCGTTAGTGACCTCCCACCAAAACAAGGCCTCTCCCTTCATTAACCAAGCAGCTAAACGGACTTTCCTCCCATCTTCCACTTCAAAGATATCCAACAATTCCTCAGTCTCCTTAAGCCAGTCTCTGGCCTCCACAAACGTCTCAGTCCCCAGAAAAGTTTTTCCTCCCATAGCCTTAAATTCCTTGCACGTCTTTGCAAAAGTGTCAACACGAGGAGGAGGAGGAATGGGTGCAACTAGGGGTGGAGGAACATCCGCTGGGCCTGCAGTGGTGGCCCTAGCCTCCAAATATCTCCTAAAACACCCTGGAATCGTCACACCTTCTAGGGGACTAAGATCTTCAGCCATGCTGAAACGAAAAAGGAAAGATTCAAAATGGAGAATTCGAAAGATAAAGATAAGGATATGGCTATTTTGGATTATGTTTTTCATAAAAACTTTCTCTAAATAACATGTTTTTGAAAGCACTTCTTCCAAAAATACTTTAGAAAAATATTTTTCTAAAATTTTTATCTGTTCTGGTAACCTTATGCTCTGATACCACGTGTAACACCCCACGTCCATTAATGTCACTCACAAAGGGAAGGCATTAACTTCTAAGGAGGTTTTAGGTGAATATAGAACAGTAAAATTTCAACAAGACAGATATAAAATAGTACTTGGAAATTTAAAAACTTTATTTCAATTGCAGCAGAAGTCAAAACATGTTTGATTACATCATAACACCATAGTCAAAGTCAAGTACAATATCTATCTTGATAAAACAAGTACTTAATCCCATTACATAAATAGCCATTAAAAAGAAAGATAACAAGCTGGACTTTACTTCAGTAGTCCAAGCTTTCCAAGAGATAAGCAACCCAATCAGACTCCACTGGAACTTGGCCCAACCTGAGGACCTGAAGGGAGAAAAGGATGAAAAAGAAGGGGGGGGGGTCAGACATAAAGTCTAGCGAGTATGATAATTCTACAATACTATTATCAAAATAACTGGACTAAGGCATAAGCTGGAAAACAAGGAAATGTCTATGAAAGAGCAGATTAAGGACATAGACAATCGCTAAAGGAAACGTTATAGGCACTCCTAAATAATAAAGGATAAACACTATACTGCACCACACCAGTCACCCTAAAGATTGATTCCACTTAGCTTCACTTAGAAACTTTCTTAATGGCTTTACGTACTCCTAGCTGACTACATAGGTGTCGCCTGCCCCTATCTCCACTAGGTGTACCCCACTTTCCATTTTTCGATCGGCTCCCTACTTGTAGATACCCGTGCTGGCCCAACAGTGGGGTGTATCATTCCCCTAAAGTGGCAACCCGATATAACGGAGATGCACGACTTATACCTACACGATGCAACAACGTCTTACCTACCAGCCTGGGTCCACACACGCATATGAAACCCGTTGGACTTGCGTTGCCACCGCTCCCTGTTTTTGGCCTCTTATAGTCAAACCCAGTATGCGTGTCCCGTCCTCGACTTGGGTCGAGCCCACAAAGATACGTTTTGGGATACTGGTTGAAATGGGCCCCCATTATTTCCCACAAGCATTCCACCTAAGCTTTCCCATTAGTCCATCCACTTGACTCACTTAGTCATGTTCATTTACATGTGTATTTGGTTAAGTATAATCGTATTCCAAATGCCTTTAAAGGCAACCACTAGATTCCTCATGCCACCCAAGGCACCTACTTAACCCCCATGTCCCACCTTACATGATTATCTGGCTAAGTATTTCTTAATTCATTAAGGCCATAACCTCATAAAGACCTCTCACATTAGACTGGCATTTATGGCAGCTGGATATGCCGGGCGGGTCCGGGCGGGTCCGAGCAGTCTTACACCACAAAAGAGTCTAACCTCATGTCTTTACAACTGTTATGCTTTAGTTTGGGCCTAGGACCTCTCACATTGGGCCGACATTTGTGACTACTGGATTTGACGGGCGGGTCCGGGCAGGTTTACGTCACAAACGGGTCCAACCTCGTGTCCTGAGCATTGATTATTATTAATAATCCACTTTTCCCAATTTTAATAATTCACTACTTGAATTATTAATTAATTCCAAATTTAACAATGTCCATAATTGACTCAATTATGGACCTCCATTTAAGGCATGCAAAATCATATCAATTGCACCCCAATTTATTAATTTCCTAATATTACCCCTATCCCACGTTTGAACGTTTATTCGCAAAATGTATGCTAGACCCTATTAGTCTAACTCATAGCATAAAAGAAAATATTCACAACAACAACATATATATGTGACTAAATAAATCATAACAAGGGGTAAAACTTGCATACATTACAACTTGCATAAGGTTATACATGTCGTGGATCTAAGGGTGTCAACTTATTCATAATTCACATAATATGATTTTGATCAAATTTCATAAACTTGTATAGGACATGTGTGAATCAACATCATTAACAATATGGTTTTATATGGGTACACCTAACTCAATAGGCAAATTCCCAAAAATAAAAATTCATTTAATCATAGATTCATGTATATGGGTACACCTAACTTAATAGGCAAATTCCCATATTCAAGATCCAATTAATTTGTAGATTCATGTATATGGGTACACCAAACCCAATAGGCAAATTCCCATAATCAAGATCTATTATAAAAAAAACATAAACTTTAAACATGATCCAATTCACATAAATACTAACATCATGATTTTACAACTTGTATGATTTAACACAACTTAACATGACATCATTATCATATAACATAAGTATTTCAACATATGTGATAATATGAGATCTACAACATATATAAGATTTACAACATAGCATATAATAATTTGCAACATAGCATGATATGATTTACGACATAGCATAGCATGATTAATCGCATATGACATAGCATAGGATTATTTACAACATAATCACCACAGCATTACAACATGTATATGATAACATAATAGCATAACAAGAGATCCACAACATAAATACATAACAATTCATATCACTTTCTTGTGATCCATTCATAACTTAATCAAATTATTTTATAATAATATTGTGAGATTCATCACACTCACAATTTTAAAGAAGAGAAATAAAAAGAGAGAGAGCTTTTGATTTGATTTGAATAGATTTAGTTTGTAGATTAGGCCTTCTTCTTCTTTAGTTTGTGACGGCTATGCTGAACTCCATGGCAACGATATGTCGGTAGCTCTCCAATTTTTCAAGTGATTTAGGGTTAGAGTCTACCCACTTATTTGTTGATGTTAGGATTCATTTAGGCCATTAGATTTAACCTAGAAATAACCACAGCCATTCAGACCAGATGGGGTTTATCTTGTTGACTCAGCAATGAGTCAGAAGTGACTCAGCAAACACTCAGCAAATTAATAAACTTCTATTCATGTTTACATTAACTGCTCATATATATATAAATATATATATATACACACGCACCTATTCATGAATTCAAATTATTCCATAATTAACTTATGACCATTTCTACACATTAATTTTCCAATTAATGTCTTAATTCCATTTTTCGCCTTTTAAGGCAATTCACATATCTCAAATTTGTTATATGCCTTTTTAAGGCTATTTCGTGCAAATTCTCAATATTAATTCTTTTAATTTGTGAATATTAGTACTAACAGAAATACGGGGTGTTACAAGTTTGCAGTATAAATCTGCCCGGAACCGCCCGACGAATCAAGTAACTGCAAACAATAGGACCCAATGTGAGTAGTTGTTCAGATCGCACTCGAAACCTGAGGTTAGACTAGGTTATGGCGTAAAACTGCCCGGACCTACCCGGCACATCCAGTAACCATAACCAAGTCTAATGTGAGAGGTTAGGGGTGCATTAAGTAAATTAATGCCACTGGATAGGGTTAAGTCATGGACTACTTGAATATACTTAACCAATTTGACACGTTGATTTGATAGGGTTAAGTCATGAACCGCTTGAACACACTTAACCAACCTGACACATGATTCGTAGGACTAAGTCTTGAACTAGAACGACACACTTAGTCATTTTGACATGACACGTAGATGGGGTTAAGTCTCGATTTTAAATGACAACTTAACCTGTTGAACGAAACCCTAGTTACGCGGTCATTTTCAGTAGTAACCCACTAGATGTATCACGGTACCCTGGGACTAGGCATGGTGGGGCACGATTGCTGGGCTGATTGTAAGCGACCAGAACGATGGCTGAGTTGGTGCGCCATTGTAGGTTCAGGCGGACTAGGGTCGTGCACTTAGTCTGGAGTTGAAAAAGAAGGCATTGGGCATTAGTAGGATTATCTGTGCATTCTTGATTCGTGTCGGTGGTTGGCACCCTAGGGCTTGATACACCCAATGGTGGACCTAGCACAGGTGACTACATTCGTGATAGGGCCATTTGACACAGACACACGACGAGCTAGACTTGTAGGGAGCCGATCGATTAGATCATACCGTTGGACCCCGAATTGTGTCACTACACGATATCGGGCCAAGGGATTATTTCTTGATTTATAGTTGACACGGGATTAGTATACCAGTATAGTTGGTATGGCGAACCTTGAATCCGCAATGTTAGACTTGATTTATCTTGTTAGCTTAGTTATCATGTCAGACTTATCATCATTCCTATGTTTAATTCCAGTTTATTCATGTCTTGTTAACTTTACTAGTTTCTATGCTGATAGTCACTAGGGCTTACCAGTCTTTTTGACTGACCCGTTTTCTTTCGCCTCTTTGTCTTTCGTTCCCCCCCCCCCCCCCCCCAGGTTCTCAGGGAGGAAATTCTAGCTCTTAGCTTGGACTTTGCTTGCTTTCTGACAGCTCATGTACGGTTTGGTCTTGAGCTATGCTATGGCTGCACTCATGCACTTTTTGGGGAATAATATTTTACTTATGTTGTTTTAAGTACTTTGCTTCTTTAGAACTTGATGTAATGGAATAATGACTTGGCATTTTGATGTAAAAGGTTTTGACTCTATTTTTCAGTAATGAGATTTGGTTTTAAAGTTTATATCCGCTGCTTTATATACTCTATTTTATCTATGTTCTGTCTTGTGTTATCTCTGTGCCTGTTTACTAGATAATACCCGTCCAAAACTAGGGCATTTCCTTTGTGAGTGACCCTAGCGGAGGCGGGGTGTTACATTTGGTATCAGAGCAGAAGGTTACCAGACTGGGCAAACGTTTTAAAAACCTTCTGAAACTATTTTCAAAACCGTTTTTAAAGAAGCATTTTTCAAGAAAAGTTTTATTTTTAAGAAAAGGCTATTCCCCAAAAGCCATTAGCACTTTTCTTTGTTTCCTCGTTTGAATCTTTTTCCTTTTTTGCTTTTCAGCATGTCTGATATTAACCTTCCTGAGGGAGTACCCATACCTGGCTGGTTCCGAAGATACTCGGAAGCTAGGGCCAACGGCGCGGGCTCGGCAGATATCCCTCCTCCGCCTCCCCCGGTGGCCACGGTTTCTCCTCCTCCTCCTCCGGGTACCGCCTTCGCCAAAATAAGCAAGGACTTTATAGGAATGGGCGACAAGAACTTCGTTGGAACTGAAACCTTCGTTGAGGCGCGAAACTGGCTAAAAGAGACTGAAGACTTGTTTGTTATTTTCGATATGGAGGATCATAGGAAAGTTCAGTTGGCAGCATGGTTGTTGAAAGAGGAAGCTGCATTTTGGTGGGAAGTCACCAACGCTACCAGGCCAATTGAGACTTGGGCAGACTTTAGAGAGAGGTTTGGGCTTAAGTTTTTTTCATCTGCAGAAGCGAGTCTTCAGATGGAGAGGTTCCTGGCACTCAAGCAAGGGGACATGTCAGTTAGGGAATACGTGAATAAGTTTAATCAGCTTGCTCGGTTTGGTTTGGACTTAGTCAACACGACTGAGAAGAAGGCTCTACGCTTTGCTCGAGGATTAAGCGAGCTACTCCACACTATGGCCATGACTCATGTACCCATGGGGGCGACCTTTGAAAGCTTGGTGAATATGGCCCTACTTCATGAAGAAGACGAGAATGGCAAGAAGAAGGTCAAGGCGAATAAGTCTCAAGACAAGAAAGTAGACTCCGAGAAAGGAGGAAAGAACAGCAACAACAAGTATGACAAGTCACGTGAGAAAAGAAAATGCAACTTCTGTGGTAGCGACAGGCATATAGTCCAGGACTATAGGAAGAAGAAGATGAAGATAGGAGCATGTTTTCAATGCGGTGAAATTGGACACATCGGCAAGAACTGCCCTAAGAAGCAAGGGCAAGCCCCACAAGAAGGACCTTCTAGGGGTACATCTTTAACTTCTTTTCCCTAGATACTCTGTTTTATCTTGTATATCCTTTCGATCCTGTCTTGAGAACCTTAGGTAGAATCCTATGAATGTAAACATGTATTTGAAACATGTTATGCTTGATGTTTGCGAATGGTTGCAAGTGGTTGCAAGTGATTGCTTGTGGTTGCATAACACACATTAGGCACTAGATCGGCTCAGACACATTTTCATATTGCATACGCATGAGTGTTTATACTTATTTATGGATGAAATTGAATGTGTTATCATATGAATGTTGCATATGGATGAATGTTTGTGCACACATATAGTGCTTACGTGACTAGGATTATTTGCATACATGTTGGATTCATGACACTAAACATATTTTGCATTAGAAAGATCAATCAGGCCTGATCATTTGCATTAGATAAGGAACATACACACACACTTTCTGCATATGTTCATATAGCATTAGAAATCTCTTAAGGACAATGTTTGCTTGTGGTTGATGTTTTGAGTAGATGAATGATGGATTGTAGGATACGTTCTTCCTAACTTACAGATTTCGGGGACGAAATCCTTTAAGGAGGGGAGAATGTAACAACCCATATTTTGATAACGTGTTATAACCATAAATCTAGGAAGAATTAAATTATAAAATAAGAATCAACGGAAATGTCTTGCGCCATTGCATTCGTCTCGGAATTCTGCATGAAATCGAGTCCGAGTTTTCGAAAATTGGAGTCCGTATGACCATGTTATGGCTCCCCAAAGTTTCAGAAATTTTCACAGTTCAAAACAGTTCGAATTCGAGTTCAAATTCGAATTTCAAAACCCAGACAGATTGGGCGGGAAATTTCCCGCCCAGCACCCCAAGTCGACTGGGGAGTCGACTTGGCAGTCGACACCCCTAGGACCAGGTCGACTGCACAGTCGACTTGGGTGTCGACCTAGTCCCCGAACCTGGTTTGGGCCTGGTTGCTCCTACTTGACCCTGTTGGCTTGTTTGAGGGCCTGTGACAATTTTTGACGGTTCGGATCGATTCTAGGGTTTATCCTATGGCCTAAACTAGTTGTTGCAACTATAAAAACACCCTAAGACCTATTCTAATCCACAACAGATCTTTCTAACACCATTATGCTGCTAAGTCTCCTCTTGAACCATGGCCGTCGCCTCCAACTTGAAGTTTAAACATTCAAACTAGATCCAAATCGAAGGCCAACGTTTCTACAACAATTTAGGGGAATAGATCAACATCTCAACAACGATCCTACGACAATTTATGTTCTTAGTTCTCAAAAACCACGATCTGTTATCCATAGTTACTGTTAGATCTAAACTCTAATCTTAATATGGACATGTGTAAATTGAAGTTGAACATAAACATGATAACTACTTGAGACCTACTCTAGTATATCTTTGACCTATGACTATTCCTTTTTGATCTATTATTTTAGATCTACTCTGGTTCACCCTTGATCTATTCACCTGGAACCTAGTACCGTTCATATTTAACCTTGATTTGTGGAATACAGATAAGAACTTGATTTAGGGGCCTGTTCATGTCATAACCTAAACCCTATCATTATTTTAACATGCCTGTGCTGTTGTGATGTTGAAACTATTGCTAGTCAGAAGTTTAGGATTATCATCTTATGTCATTTATTTCTATGTTTATCACCCTATTTCATATGCCAGTGATGTTATGATCATATCTCAAGTTACACCATGCTTGCCTTGAAATCACCTTTGCTACTTTATACCCATCCTTGTTATGTTATTCCCTAGTTACATCGATTGCCTTGATTCGAATTCATGAGCGTTGGGGATGTGATTTGGGTAGTTTAGGAAAACCTGAATTTAGTATGAACTTGAAAACATGAATATCGTTACAACTTGAAAATTTGAATTTGGGACATGACACTTAGATAACTTGAACGTGGCCAACACGAGGTTGGGTTGAGTTTGCAGTATAAATCTGCTCGGAACCGCCCGACGAATCCAGTAACTGCAAACAATAGGACCCAATGTGAGTAATTGGTCATACCGCACTCGAAACCTGAGGTTAGACTAGGTTATGGTGTAAAACTGCCCGGACCCGCCCGGCACATCCAGTAAACATAACCAAGTCTAATGTGAGAGGTTAGGGGTGCATTAAGTAAATTAATGCCACTGGATAGGGTAAAGTCATGGACCACTTCAATATACTTAACAAATTTGACACGTTGATTTGATAGGGTTAAGTCATGAACCGCTTGAACACACTTAACCAACCTGACACATGATTTGTAGGACTAAGTCTTGAACTAGAACGACACACTTAGTCAATTTGACATGACACGTAGATGGGGTTAAAACTTATATGCAAAAGATAATTGAAGACGGATTATAGTGCAAGGGTTGTTGTATAAATCTTAGATAACAGTGCCTAAGATGGATATACTGAATAGTACCTTCGGTTCATCCTGTTCCTGGATGACTTGTATAGATGAATGTATGACAGAGTATTTCCAGAAAGGTCACGTACATTGATTTCTTCAATCGTACAACGAGTGGAAGCGGAGAAGGAAACTTCTTTAGCTAACACGTAATGTACTGTTGTAGACGTCAATTAGTGATTTTCGATGGATCTGACAATGTGTCATTCGATGTGAGTCTGATGTGATGATGAAGCGTAACCTCAAGCCTCATCAACCGGTAAATGACAGAAATCGGGCAGGCAGCATGGCTAAGTCGGTTGCTCCGAAGTAGGGTGTATAATCACCTGATCTTGAGTTTCATTTAGTTCTAAAAATCTATTGTTGATGTTGTCCAATTAGGGAAACGGTTGCTGATCCAAATCGTTGGTTATATACATTCGATACACTCAAGCGAAATGAGTGGTCGGTCATGTGTGGCCGGGTTGCACGATGTTCTTGTTGAACCCAGTGTATTACTCTCTAGAGGTACAATAGCGAAAGGTGGTTCCATACCTTTTCATAGTTGGAAATCCATTACCCTATACGTGCTTGCGGTTTTGATTGTATACTATATATGTAGAACGTGAGATGAAAGCGTTTCTGCTAGGTGATTATTATATTGTGGTTAATAGACATTATTATAATATCAAAAGGTTTTTGATATAAAGATAATTTGGATTCTCATAAGGGAAAAACCCATTTCGTTATACGGTGTGGTCTTATGAGATATCATTTATCTACTTGAACTGTTTTAAACTGTTTTACTCACACCAGTCCCATGACTGACCCGTAGTTTATTTTGTTGTTTTCCCTAAACTCTTGGGTGCCCAATTTTGTACGGGCAGTCAAGTAGTCGGGATTTACAGATACTTGAAGAGCTGGAAAATGAGGCTTCGGGATCATATAGCTATAGTTTATTTCCACAGTGTTGTAAGTGTTGTACTTGATGATGATATGTATATTCAAGTACAATCTATTATTTCAAAGATATGTTATCTATTATATCTTATTCGTTCCGCTGTGGGGTTCGTGTTACTCTGATGCTGTGTTCTTCTTCTTCTATTCCAAGTTTCTATCTTATCGTTCCTCACCCTCTGTCTTCTTTCTATTAATTTCCTGGTTTCCAGTGCAATTTAGGGTCGGACTTGTGTTATTTATTCAGCTCAAATTGGACCGGATTCTCGGGTCATTACAGTTGGTATCAGAACTTAAGTTAAGTGAATTACCTTGGCTCTGTGGTGTGACTCAGTAGAGATGGGGTTAGAAATACCCTAGATTGTGTTGAGTGTATATATACGAGTGAACGTATTTGTTATTTGATATAATTTTTTTTATATTGTGGAGATTTATTGGTTGAGTAGTCTATGAGTTCTGGTCGATCAGTTTGATTCATGTATCGGTTGGAGTTTTTAAACACTCGAATACGATGGGTCGACACGATATGGTTTGAAAAGAGGGTAAATTAAAATAAGTTTACCCAAGGTTTATCTTGATATAGAGAAGATATATATATCAAAATTATAAATAGTGGATATATTGGTTGTTATTATAATCTAATAAGATTATAAAAATGTGAAATGGTTATGTTAATAATCAATCAGAATTCAGATAAGTAGAATGAACTAAATTAAATCTGAAATTTAAATCAGAAATTGAATTAAAATTCTGTAAAATTGGATAAGTGTTTGTAAATGGATTTGGATTAAAAATAAGGAAAATTTAAGATCCTGGGGGATTTTAAATTGTTTTACAAGTAGTGTGAATTATATTTTGAAATGAATTTCAAAGTGGAAATGTTTAGAAATGGTTTTATAGTATTGAACTCACTTCGATCACCGAAGATAGATTCTGATGATGACAGCTGCATCATTAGTATTCATTTTCGAGTTGTAAGTGACGAATTACTACCAGAGATACTGTTTTGAATGTGTTTTGGGAAAGACAAGTTGTGTTGGAATTCAAAAAGGAAAAATTGATTTTTGAGAAGAGTAAACTGTTTGAAAAATCCCAGGGAAAGACCGTTTGAATTAAAAACAAATTTAACAGAAATTTGTGAAAGAAAAATTGAATTAAAGTAAAAACAATAAAGTGGTAACTGAGATTGAATTAGAATGATATCAAGACAAATTTGAATGTGAGATTCAAAGTTGAAGTGTAATGTGATGATCAAGTTAAGAGTTGGGAATCGAGAAGAAACTCGAGTTGAAATGATATTTGGCTCGGATAAAAGAGAATGGTTGTGTTGTGGATAAAAGCATATTGGAATTTGATTGGGATGACCCTTGTATCCCCTAATTTGATAACAGGTGGAAAGGATAAAATGATATGCCGACAAAAGGTGCCAGTTTATATTATATATGGATTTGAGATTTTGATAAGCCGAATTGGCAAACCGCTTGGCTGGTTGATTTTCTTTCGGGTTGGAGATGGCTCAGAGAGGCGAGTTGGAGTTTGACCTATTGACCAGTACAAAGGAGGTGCTGGCGAAATTTTTCGAAAAGTTAAGGCATTAGAGAATTTTAAGGATTTTTGTAAATATTCGTTAATAGAATTAAATTAATATTTTAATTGAAATTAAATTGGTTCAGTTGAAACTGAATTTAAGAAGTCAACATATAAGTTCTAATCAGTCGATAGGGTTTGTTTTATAACTTAGCAATTTCGAGGACGAAATTATTTTAAGTACGGAAGAATATAATGACCTGCATCGTCAGCGGTATAATAATTAATTTATTTAATTATTTAAAAAATGGTTTAGAGAATTTAAATGGTCATTTAATTAAACAATAATGAATATTTAATTAAAATAAAAATTAAATAATATATTTAAATTCCAGAATAGTCGGGAAAATTAGAATTCAAAATATTGTGTGAACTGGACAATTCAAAGTATATAATTCAGTTTGGAATTGAATTTGAACAACGAAAATATTATTTGAATGACAGTTTGAACGAATAAATTATAATATAATTATAATCGAGTTCGAAATGGCGCTGCAGTTCGTAAATTGGCGACTCGAACTTCAAATGAATATACAGAAGCTGTTTTAAATCAGATTTCTGTGAAACAAGAAACGTTAGGAGCTGGTGAAGTATATCTTTCATACTTGTCATTCCTTTTAATAATTCCCCCTATGTTTTAACTTCTGTGAAGGGTTAGTATTTGCAGCACCCAATCCAAACGGTTCATCATCTTTCATATTTGTCTATCTACCCCTACTATGCTTAAACTATTCCTACTTCTCTTAATACTTCAAAACAACCCTTCTTTTTAATCCTACCTCTAGTTCTATAAATAGCCCTTACTTCCAACAATTACCTCTATTTTTTAACTACTGTGAAGGGTTGGTTTTTGCAGCACCCAATCCAAACGATTCATCGTGTCTCATATTTGTCGATCTACCCCTATTTTTCTTAATACTCAAAACAGAGCTTCTTTTTAAGCCTACCCTAAATTCCCTAAACAACCCTTACTTTCAATAATTACGCCAATCTTTTTACTACTGTGATGGGTTGGTTTTTGCAGAAGCAAATCTAAATGATTTATCATCTTTCGTATTTGTCGATCTACCCCTACGATGCAAAAACTACCCCTACTTCTCTTAATACTTCAAAACAATCCTTCTTTTTAATCCTACCTCTAATTCTCTAAATAGCCCTTACATCCAACAATTACCCTTATTTTTTCACTACTGTAAAGGGTTGGTTTTTGCAGCACCCAATCCAAACGATTCATCATCTTTCATATTTGTCGATCTACCCCGACTATCCTTAAACTACCCTTACTTCTCTTAATACTTCAAAAAATCTATTCTTTTTAATCCTACCTCTAATTCTCTAAATATCCCTTCCAACAATTACACCTATTTTTTAACTTTTGTGAAGGGTAGTTTTTGCAGCAACCAATCATCATGATTCATCATCTTTTATATTTGTCGATATATCCATACTATGCTTAAACTACCCTTACTTCCCTTAATACTTCAAAATAGTCCTTCTTTTTAATCCTACCCCTAATTCTCTAAACATCCCTTACATCCAACAATTTCTCCTATCTTTTTACTATTGTAAGGGTTGGTTTTTGCAGCACCCAATCCAAATGATTCCTCATCTTTCATGTTTGTCGACCTACCCCTACTATGCTCAAACTAACCCTACTTCTCTTAATACTTCAAAACGTAATTTCTTTTTAATCCTACACTAATTCTTTAAATAGCCCTTACTTCCAAAAATTACCCCTATTTTTTAACTGCTGTGAAGGGTTGATTTTTGTAGCAACCAATCAAAACGATTCATCATCTTTCATATTTGTCGATCTTCAACTAGTATGCTTAAATTACCACTATTTCTCTTAATACTTCAAAATAGTTTTCTTTTTAACCCTACCCCTAATTCTCTAAATAGCCCTTACTTCTAACAATTACCCCTATTATTTAACTACTATGAAGATTTGGTTTTTGCGGCATCCAATCCAAACGATTCATCGTCTTTCATATTTGTCGATCTACCCCTACTATGCTTAAACTACCCATACTTCTCTTAATATGTCAAAACAACCCTTCTTTTTAATCCTACCCCTAATTCTCTAAACAACCCTTACTTCCAACAATTACCGCTATATTTCAATTGCCCCTACTTTTATTATTGTATTTCTTTATTCATTATTTTTTTGCATTATTCATTTCTTTCTTTGTAAACCAATTATCATTCTACTACTATGAAGGGTTGGTTTTTTCAGCACCCACTTCTAAAGATTCATCATCTTTCATATTTTTCGATCTACCTCTACTATGGCTAAACTATCCCTCCTTCTCTTAATACTTCAAAACATCCCTTATTTTTAATCCTACCCATAATTCTCTAAATATCCTTTACATCCAACAATTACCCCTATATTTTAACTACTATGAAGGATTAGTTTTTGCAGCACCCAATGATTCATCATCCTTAATATTTGTCGATCCAATCCAAATGATTCGTCATCTTTAAAGTTTGTCGATCTACACCTAATGCTCTAAATAGCCCTTCAAAATAGTCCTTCTTTTAAATCCTACCCCCATTTCTCTAAATAGCCCTTACTTCCAACAATTATGCCTATCTTTTTACTACTTTGAAGGGTTGGTTTTTACAGAACCCAATCCAAATGATTCATAATCTTTCATATTTGTCGATCTACGCCTACTATGCTTAAACTACCCATACTTCTCTTAATACTTCAAAACAGCCCCTTTTTTTAATCCTACCCCTAATTCTCTAAATAGCCATTCCTTCCAACAATTACCCATATTTTTTAACTTCTGTGAAGGGTTGGTTTTGGTAGCACCCAATCCAAACGATTCATCACCTTTCATATATGTCGATCTACCCCTACTTTGCTTAAACTACCCCTACTTCTCTTAATACTTCAAAACAAGCCTCCTTGTTAATCCTACCACTAATTTTCTAAATAGCCCATACTTCCACAAATTACCACTATTTTTTAACTACTGTGAAGGGTTGGTTTTTGCAGCACCTAGTCCAAACGATTCATCATGTCTTATATTTGTCGCTCAACCCCTACTACGTTAAACTACCCCTACTACTCTAAATACTTCAAAAAGTTGTACTTTTTAATCCCGCCCCTAATTCTCTAAATAGCCCTTACTTCCAATAAATACCCCTAGTTTTTAACTACTGTGAAGAGTTGGTTTTGCAGCACCCAATCCAAACGATTCGTCGCCTTTCATATTTGTCGATCTACTCCTACTATGCTTAAACTACCTGTACTTCTTTTAGTACTTCAGAACAGACCTTCTTTTTAATACTACCCCTAATTCTCTAAATAGCCCTTACTTCCTATAATTACCCCTACTTTTTAAGTACTGTGAAGGATTGGTTTTTTCAGCACCCAATCCAAATGATTCATCATCTTTCATATTTGTCGATCTACCCCTATTATGCTTAAACTACCCCTGCTTCTCTTAGTACTTCAAAACAATCATTCTTTTTAATCCTACCGCTAATTCTCTAAAGAGCCCTTACTTTCAACAATTACTCCTATCTTTTTACTATTGTGAAGGATTTGTTTTTGCAGCACCCAATCCACACGATTTATAATCTTCCATACTTGTCGATCTACCCCTACTATGCCTAAACTACCCCTACTTCTCTAAATACTTCAAAACAACACCTCTTTTTTATCCTACCCCACATTCTCTAAATAGCCATTCCTTTTAATAATTCGCCTTATTTTTTAACTTTTGTGAAGGGTTGGTATTTGCAGCACCCAATCCAAACGATTCATTATCTTTCATATTTGTCGATCTACCCCTACTATGCTTAAACTATCCATACTTCCCTTAATACTTCAAAACAACCCTTCTTCTTAATTATATCCCTAGTTATCTAAATATCCCTTACTTCCAACAATTACCCTTTTTTTTAACTTCTGTGAAGGGTAGGTTTTTTGCAGCACCCAATCAACATGATTCATCATCTTTTATATTTGTCGATCTATCCCTACTATTCTTAAACTACCCTTACTTCCCTTAATACTTCAAAACAATCCTTCTTTTTAATCCTACCCCTAATTCTCTTAATATCCCTTACATCCAACAATTTCGCTTATCTTTTTAATACTGTGAAAGGTTGGTTTTTGCAGCACCCAATCCAAATGATTCATCATCTTTAATATTTGTCGATCTACCCCTACTATGCTTAAACAAACCCTACTTCTCTTTATACTTCAAAACAACCTTTCTTTTCAATACAACCCTAATTCTTTAAATAGTCCTTACTTCCAACAATTACCCCTATTTTTTAACTACTGTGAAGGGTTGATTTTTGCAGCACCCAGTCCAAACGATTCATCATCTTCCCCTAGAATGCTTAAATTACCTCTACTTCTTTTAATACTTCAAAATAGTCTTTCTTTTTAACCCTACACCAAATTCTCTAAATATCCCTTGCTTCGAACAATTACACCTATTATTTAACAAATATGAAGAGTTATTTTTGCGGCACCCAATCTAAACGATTCATCATCTTTCATATTTGTCGATCTACCCCTACTATGGTTTAACTACCCCTGCTTCTCTTATACTTCAAAACATCCCTTCCTTGTAATCCTACCCCTAATTCTCTAAATAGCCTTTACATCCAACAATTACCCCTATTTTTTAACTACTATGAAGGATTAGTTTTTGCAGCACCCAATGATTCATCATCTTTTATGTTTGTCGATTTAATCCAAATTATTCATCATCTTTCAAGTTTGTCGATCTACCCCTAATGCTCTAAATAGATCTTCAAAACAGTCCTTCTTTTAAATCCGACCTCAATTCTTTAAATAGCCCTTACTTCCATCAATTACGCATATCTTTTTACTACTGTGAACGGTTGGTTTTTGCAGCACCCAATCCAAACGATTCATAATCTTTCATATTTGTCGATCTACGCCTAGTATGCTTAAACTACCCATACTTCTCTTAATAATTCAAAACAGCCCTTCTTTTTAATCCTACCCCTAATTCTCAAAATAGCCATTCCTTCGAACAATTACCCATTTTTTTAACTTCTGTGAAGGATTGGTTTTTGCAGCACCCAATCCAAACGATTCATCATCTTTCATATTTGTCGATCTACCCCTACTTTGCTTAAACTACCCCAACTTCTCTTAATACTTCCAAACAAGCCTCCTTTTTAATCCTACCCCTAATTCTCTAAATATCCCATACTTCCAAAAATTACTGCTATTTTTGAACTACTGTGAAGGGTTGGTTTTTGCAGCACCCAATCAAAACGATTCACCATGTCTCATATTTGTCGATCCACCCCCACTACGCTTAAACTACCGCTACTACTCTTAATACTTTAAAACAACTGTTCTTTTTAATCCCACCCTGTAACACCCCATGCCCGCTATGGTCACTCACTAAGGGAATGCCATAGCATCGGTGGAGTATTTTAGTGAATATAGAACAGAAAAATTACAACAAGACAGATATAATTAGTACTTGAAATTTTAAAAATATCATCTCACAACAGCGGAAATAAACATGTCTGGTTACATCATAAAACCACGATAAAAGTCAAGTAAATATCCATCAAAATAAAGAAGTACATAATCCCACTCTCTCATACAATAGCCATAACAAAAGAAAAGATAACTGGATAACTGGAGCTTTACATCTACCCAAGCTCCTAAAGACTGGAACAGCAATCCGATCAAGCTCTACTACCGCTAGGATCCACCGTAGGACCTGAGGGTTGGGAAAAAGATAAAAACAACGGGGTCAGACATAAGTCTGGGTGAGTCCTATAACTTTAACAATACAATCATTAAAGTAACCAGAGAAGACATAAACTTGACCTACGGTAATATCTGGGGATGAATGGCTACACTAAGCAGCTTGGTGAACTTAGGATAAAGTAAGATAACCGTAAGGACGCATCTACCCACCCAAGGATAATTACTAACTGCACCACACCAGTCATTCCTACTTAAAGGTTGATCCCTTCCAAGGACATAGAAAATTTCCCCAGTAGTTTCGTGTACTCCTAGCCCACTACATAGGTGCCGCCTGCCCCTATCTCCACTAGGTGTACTCAGTAATTCTTACCCAGTAGTTTCGTGTAACCCTACATAGGTGCCTTCTGCCCCTATCTTCATTAGGTGTACCCACTACTCCCCATCGATCGGCTCCCTACCGTAGATACCCATGCTGGTCCCACAGTGGGGTGTATCACTCCCCTAAAGTGGCTACCCAATACTATCAACGGTGCACGGCTTTATATCTATACGATGCAACAACGGCTTATCTACCAGCCCGGGCACACACACGCATATGAAACCCGTTGGACTTGCGTTGCCACCGCTAACCCGTTTTGGCCTCTTATAATCAAGCCCAATATGCGTGTCCCGTCACTCGACATGGGTCGAGCCCACAAAAATACGTTTGGGATATTGGTTGAAATGGGCCCCCAACAAGCTACCCACCTAAGCTTGTCACATATCTAGTGTATCCCACTTAACCCTTTAATCATGTTTAATTACATGTTTCTCTTGGTTAAGTATTCTAATCGTATTTTCTATTGCCACCCAAGGCAACCCACTAGATTCCACATGCCACCCAAGGCAACCATTAAATTTCCACATGCCACCCAAGGCACCCACTTAACCCCTCATGTCCCACTACATGCTAATATGGTTAAGTGTTTCTTAATTAATTAAGATCGTGATCTCCCATAAAGACCTCCCACATTAGACTGGCTGTTATGACCGCCTGGTTAAGCCGGTAGAATCCGGGCAGTCTTACGTCATAACAGAGTCTAACCTCGTGTCTTTACCTTAATCACGTATTTAATTTATGGCTAAGACCTCTCACATTGGGCTGACATTTGTAGCAACTGGTTAAGCCGGTCGGGTCCGGGCAGTTTTACACTACAAATGAGTCCAACCTCGTGTCTTAGTCGATTAATTACACCTAATTAATCACCCCCATATTAATTATCCCTAATTAATATCAAGTTTTCCATAACATGGGTAGACCTAACTCAATAGGTAAATTCCCATGGGGTAGACCTGACTCAATAGGTAAATTCGCACTTATGGTAATTTATTTTTATGGTATGCTTAATCATACCCAATCATTCATTTATTAACATATTTACCAACCCCATCGTTCCCCACGTAAATCGTTCTCATTACATGACATAATAAAGGGGAAGATCCATCACAAATGTCATGGGTTTAGCATAAAACTTTGTCATGGGTTAAGAGGATGTCAACTTGCATATATGAGCATATATTAACCCAACTACATTTAACCCAAACTTGCATATTATCATACACATGATTTGCATAACATGTTGAATATGAGCTTGTATATTATCATACACATATCTTGCATAACATGTTGAACTTGCATATAGGCATTCTCATTACTTGCATAACATGTTAACCATGCATTTAAGCATACACATAACTTGCATAAGCATTCACATACTTGCATAAGCATCCACATACTTGCATAAGCATTCGCATACTTGCATAAACATGCATAACTTGCATATCATGTCATTTAAGCATATACATATCTTGCATAAGCATTAATATACTCGCATAAGCATGCATAACTTGCATATCACATAAATCTTGCATTTAAACATATACATGACTTGCATAAGCATCCATATACTTTCATAAGCATCCATATACTTGCATAAGCATGCATGACTTGCATATCACATTAAACTTGCATTTAAACATATACATGACTTGCATAACTCACTTTGTTAAACATGCATAATTCCACTCATTAAATATGCATAAATCCACTTGTTAAACATGCATAAACCAACTTGTTAAACATGCATAAATCAACTTATTAAGCATGCATAAACCAATTTATCAAATATGCATAAACATAGAACAACATAGAGTAACATATCATTATAAATGATTCAAACTCACTAATCCGCATTTAAGACCATAAGTCTCATTACACCCAATCTACTTACTTTAACAATTGATGTTAAAGTGATAGAAACTCACCAAACCCAAAATTAACCAACTTATGAAGAGGAATTAGTTGCTAATTATGAAGATGGTGATGATTAGAGAATGATTTGAGAGGGATTAGCTTGAAACTTCCTTCTAAGATTAATGGAGACTCCTTCTAGGATTTAATTTGGCGGCATGAGGCCTTCATTTCTATTTTTAGTATGGATTAAGGTAGGTTTAGGGTGTATTTATAGATTAAGAGAGTGTTTTAGGCCCTTAGATTAACCCTAGATTAATTTAGGTCCGTTAGATTTAGGAAATCTCTAGAACCAAGCTCAGCCCTAGCCAGAAAACCAGATCTGGTGCACCCAAACTTTCTGGCTCGAGACGCCGTGTCGACAGGCAAGCCGACAGGCAAGTCGACACCCCTGTCGACAGGCCTGTCGACAGCCCTGTCGACATGGTCAGGGCGGGAATCTTCCCGCCTGGCCCCGCTGATTCTAATTTAAAATCTGAATTTAAGTTTCCAAAATCTGTTTTTAGCCCTAATCTTTCTGCAAACTTCTTTGGGCCATAATCGGGCCATACGGACTCCGATTCTCGAAAACTCGGACTCTATTTCGCGTATTTTTCCGAGACGAACGCAATAACGCAGCCCGTTACCCCCAATTCCCACGTCTGAGATTATTTATCCTGTAATTAGTGAATTTTAGTATTAACTAAAATTCGGGGTGTTACATTCTCCCCTCCTTAAAGGATTTCGTCCCCAAAATCTCTAAGCTAAGGAGAATGCATATCCTATCATCCAAACAACCATCTACTCAAATCATCAACCACGGGCATCCATTGTCCTTAAACAGTTTCTAATGATGTATGAGCATATGCAAACAGTGTGTGTATATGTTCCCTATCTAATGTATGAACATATGCAAACCATGATAGTGCCATGCATCCATTATGTATGCGAGAAAACCCTATCGACACATACAATATCTACATGAGTGCACAATCATTCACCAAAATGCATCATCCATGTGATAACACAACCATTATACATCCATAAATATATTTTCCTACACACAATTTTATGCAATATGCAATATGAAGTGACTGAGCCGATCTAGTGCCTAGAGTGTTTGTATATGCATCCATGAGCAACCACTAGCAAACACTTGCATCCACTTGCATCCATCAACCATAACATGTCTCAAACACATGTTTCAACCATAGGTTTACCCTATCTAAAGGTCAAAGGTACTAACGAGAGGACATACCAAAAATAAGATAAGTACTAGACAAGCGATAAAGGAGAAAGTAAAGACATACCCTCAAAAAGAAATGGGTACAATGAACGCATCTTCGCTTCCGTCTCCCAAGTTGCGTTGCTCTCATCTTCTCCCCATTGCACTTTGACTAGCTGAACCTCTCTGTTTCTCAACTTCCTAGTCTCTGACCCAAGGATGCGAGTAGGGGCTCGTCGAATAGTCGCATCACGCTCTACCTCTACATCTCTAAGGAAGCTCGGCTCTACTACCTCTGCGCTCTCATGTAAGCACTTCCTCAAATGGGACACATGGAATACATCATGAACACCACTAAGTCTGTCGGGCAACTCCACCCTATATGCCATCCGTCCAATCCTTTCCTTGATAGGAAACGGCCCAACAAACCTCGGTGCTAACTTCCCAACGGATCCGAAGCGAACAACATTTCTCAATGGAGATACCTTAACGAAAACCATATCCCCAACCTCAAACTCAAGATCCGTCCTTCTCTTGTCCGCATAAGATTTTTGCCTATCCTGCGCTGCTTTCGTCCTTCTTCGAATCAAATCAATCTTCTCAGAAGTCTCCCTAACCATATCGGGCCCAAGCAAGATCTTATCCGTAGATTCCCACCAACATGTAGGTGATCGACAAGGCCTTCCATAGAGAGCTTCGAAAGGAGCCATACCAATACTGGACTGAAAGCTGTTATTATATGCGAACTCCACCAATGGAAGATGCTCTTCCCATGTACCTCCAAAATCTAAGATACAAAGCCTCAAAAGGTCTTCTAGAACACGATTCACCCTCTCAGTCTGGCCGTCCGTCTAAGGATGATATGCAGTGCTCAGACACAATTGAGTCCCCACTGCTTCTTGCAAACTTCTCCAGAACTCGCTAGTGAAGATAGGATCTCGATCACTAACTATGCTAGAGGGTACCCCATGTAATCGAACTATCTCTCGAAGATATACTGAAGCTAGCCATGGAGCAGTCCTCTTACTCTTCACAGGTATGAAATGGGCGCTCTTAGTAAGTCTATCTACCACCACCCAAGTTCCTGTATTACCCTTCCTCGACCTGGGTAACCCGTCAATAAAATCCATCGAGATGCTATCCCACTTCCATTGCGGAACCTCCAATGGGTGAAGCAACCCACCTGGTTTCCTTTGCTCCGCCTTCACTTGCTGGCACACCAAACATCGAGCGACATACTCGGCCACATCTTTCTTCATACCGGCCCAGAAGAAAACCCTCTTCATGTCTTGGTACATCTTATCCGCACCGGGATGAATGGTGATCCTAGAACGGTGTGCATCATCAAGAATAGCCTTCCTCAAACCCTCGTCTTGCGGTACACAAAGTCTACCGTCTCTACGCAAGTACCCCCTATCGTCTAGGGTGTACCTACTCAAATGGCTGGACGACTCCCCCCTTATGAGCTTCTCTACTAACTCAACCAACTGTGGGTCGCCCCTCTGTGCTTCTCCAATCCGCCCCAAAAGAGTAGGTCTAACTTCCAAAGAAGCTAGCAAACCGGGTACATAATCAATGGAAGGTCTGAAATCAAACATCGAGATAAATTCCAAGCTTCGTCGTTCCACGAACAATGGACTCAAGGACAACCTCTTCCTACTCAAGGCGTCCGCCACCACGTTACCCTTGCCAGGGGTATATGCTATCTCGAAATCATAGGATGCTAAGAATTCCATCCACCTTTGCTGTCTCAGATTCAAATCCTTATGAGAAAACAAGTACTTTAATGATTTGTGGTCGGTGAACAACTCGAATCTCTCACCAAGAAGATAATGGCGCCAAATCTTAAGCGCAAAAACAATAGCGGCCAGCTCTAGATCATGGGTAGGGTAATTTTTCTCATGTGCCCTCAACTGCCTTCCACCGTAGGCTATTACCCTTCCCTCTTGCATTAAGACTGCGCCAAGTCCTGTCCCACAGGCATCGGTATAGACAACAAATGGCTTGCTCCCATCTGGCAACACTAAAATTGGAGCGGTGGTTAAAGCTCTCTTTAACCGTCGGAACGCATCATCACAATCTACGTCCCATGTGAAAACAAGATTCTTCTTTGTTAAGCGGGTTAATGGGGATGATATCTTCGCGAAGTCTTTAATAAACTTCCTATAATAACCCGCCAACCCCAAGAAACTTCTTACTTCGGTAGCATTCTTCGGAACCTTCCAATCCTGAATTGATACTACCTTCGCGGGATCCACAACTATCCCTTCCTTGGAGACCACGTGCCCCAAGAACCGTACTTCCTTCCTCCAGAAGTGACATTTAGAGAATTTAGCCTTAAGGCTATGTGCTCGAAGAGTCTTCAACACTTCCCCAAGATGTAGGGCATGCTCTTCTTAACTCTTAGAAAATACTAAGATATCATCCACAAAGACCACCACGAATTTATTAAAGAACTCCCTGAACACCTACTCATCAAATCAACAAAGTATGCAGGGGCGTTCGTCAACCCAAATGGCATCACCAGCCACTCATAGAAACCATCCGGAGTCCTAAAGGCAGTCTTGTCTATGCTATCCTCAGCCACCCTCAACTGATGAAACCCCGTGGCCAAGTCCAACTGAGAAAATACTGAAGCGCCAACCAACTGATCGAAAAGATCATCTATTCTCGGCAATGGGTGTCTATTCTTCTTTGTGAGCTTGTTGAGTTCTCTATAGTCTACACAAAGTCTGAGGGACCCATCCGCCTTCGTAGCAAATACTACTGGAGCACCCCACTCCGATATGCTCCGTCTTATGAACCCCTTCTCAAGTAACTCCCCTACTTGCTTATGGAGTTCCCTCCTCTCACGAGGAGCCATGTGGCGCACTGGTAAAGATACCGGTTTAGCATTATCCACCAAATATATTCGGAAGTCAATCTCCCGCTTCGGAGGTAAGCCCTTCACCTCCTCAAACACATCCGGATATTCCCGGACCACTCTAACAGATTGCAAACTCTCGACCGAAGCGTCAAGCGATTCAAGATAACTTAGCATAACAGAGTCCATGGGATTACAAGAAATCTCGAGAGTGTTACCCAAGCAGGTCATGAGCCTAACAACTCTCCTTTCGCAATCAAGAACGGCACCATTACTAGATAACCAGTCCATGCCCAAAATCAACCTATAGCCCGTGAAGCCCAACACAAAAGCATCACATGTAAACTCGATGCTAAGTATAGAAATCTTCAAACCCAAGCATATCATGGACAAATAAGTGGAGCCCCCAATTGGGTTTGAAACAACCAAGGGATCATCTACCAGACTGGTGTCTAAGTGCAGTAACTCAACTAAGGATGATGAGATAAACGAATGCGATGCGCCTGAATCAAACAATGTACGGACAGGATGATCAAATAGAAAGACCAGACTTTCAACGGAAATAGTTCTACCTCTCTCCTGAATCGGTGGAACCGCGAGAGCCTGTACTTGCCCCCTAGCCTGACTTGGTGCCATAAGAGCTTGCACCTGTCCTCCTGAGGTAGACCCCGTCCTTTGCCCCGTCTTAGGACAATCTTTCACTAGATGCCCTGCTTTGCCACAGTGGAAGCAACCAGTCTTCTTCTTCTTGCGACAATCCTTGCTTAGGTGGCCAGGTGTCCCACAATTGAAACACTTCTTCTTCTTGCCCTTGCCACCGTTGCCTTTCCCACCTTTGCTTTGTTGTTGTTGCTGAGGTCTCTTTTGATCTCCCTTCTTCTCGGGTGCCCTATTAGCATTGGGACCCTTCTCTTCTTCATACATGAGTGCCATGTCAACTAGCTTCTCAAAGGTGGCCCCCATAGGGATGTGAGTCATAGCCAACCCATGCATCGGTTCATTCAAGCCTTTCACGAACCTCAAAGCCTTCTTCTCCGGTGTATTCACCATATCTAGGCCAAACCTTGCCAATTGATTAAATTTGTTAACATATTCCTTTACCGAAAGATTTCCTTGCTTTAGAGTCAAGAATCTTTCCACATACAAGTTTTCCTCTGCCCTTGAGAGAAACTTTGCCACAAATCTTTGCCTAAAATCCGCCCAAGAGTCAACGGGGCATTCTCCCTTAGTGACCTCCCACCAGAATGAGGCCTCCCCTTCATTAACCAAGCAGCCAACTTGACTTTCTTTCCTTCGTCCATCTCAAAGATATCTATCAACTCTTCCACCTCCTTAAGCCAATCTCTAGCTTCCACAAAAGTTTCAGATCCTTGAAAAGGTTTCCCTCCCATAGCTTTAAATTCCTTGCAAGTCTTAGAAAAAGTATCCATGCGAGGAGGAGGGGGAGGAGGAAGATCGGGTGCTACGGTTGGTGGAGGAACATTTGCTGGACCCGCAGTGGTAGCCCTAGCCTCCATCAATCTCCTATACCATACTGGTACCGTCACACCCTCTGGAAAGTTAAGATCCTCAGCCATGCTGAAACGAAAAAGGAAAGATTCAAAACGGAGAATTCGAAGGATATAGATATGGCTATTGGGGATTATGCTTTTCTTTCAAAAACTTTTCTCTTTAAAGACATGTTTTTGAAAATATCTTTTCCAAAAATGTTTTAGAAAAATAGTTTTCCAAAAATTTTTATCTGTTCCGGTAACCTTTGCTCTGATACCACGTGTAACACCCCACGCCCGCTATGGTCACTCACTAAGGGAATGCCATAGCATCGGTGGAGTATTTTAGTGAATATAGAACAGAAAAATTACAACAAGACAGATATAATTAGTACTTGAAATTTTAAAAATATCATCTCGCAACAGCGGAAATAAACATGTCTGGTTACATCATAAAACCACGATAAAAGTCAAGTACAATATCCATCAAAATAAAGAAGTACATAATCCCACTCTCTCATACAATAGCCATAACAAAAGAAAAGATAACTGGATAACTGGAACTTTACATCTACCCAAGCTCCTAAAGACTGGAACAGCAATCCGATCAAGCTCTACTACCGCTAGGATCCACCGTAGGACCTGAGGGTTGGGAAAAAGATAAAAACAACGGGGTCAGACATAAGTCTGGGTGAGTCCTATAACTTTAACAATACAATCATTAAAGTAACCAGAGAAGACATAAACTTGACCTACGGTAATATCTGGGGATGAATGGCTACACTAAGCAGCTTGGTGAACTTAGGATAAACTAAGATAACCGTAAGGACGCATCTACCCACCCAAGGATAATTACTAACTGCACCACACCAGTCATTCCTACTTAAAGGTTGATCCCTTCCAAGGACTTAGAAAATTTCCCCAGTAGTTTCGTGTACTCCTAGCCCACTACATAGGTGCCGTCTGCCCCTATCTCCACTAGGTGTACTCAGTAATTCTTACCCAGTAGTTTCGTGTACCCCTACACAGGTGCCGTCTGCCCCTATCTTCATTAGGTGTACCCACTACTCCCCATCGATCGGCTCCCTACCGTAGATACCCGTGCTGGTCCCACAGTGGGGTGTATCACTCCCCTAAAGTGGCTACCCAATACTATCAACGGTGCACGGCTTTATATCTACACGATACAACAACGGCTTATCTACCAGCCCGGGCACACACACGCATATGAAACCCGTTGGACTTGCGTTGCCACCGCTAACCCGTTTTGGCCTCTTATAATCAAGCCCAATATGCGTGTCCCGTCACTCGACATGGGTCGAGCCCACAAAGATACGTTTGGGATATTGGTTGAAATGGGCCCCCAACAAGCTACCCACCTAAGCTTGTCACATATCTAGTGTATCCCACTTAACCCTTTAATCATGTTTAATTACATGTTTCTCTTGGTTAAGTATTCTAATCGTATTTTCTATTGCCACCCAAGGCAACCCACTAGATTCCACATGCCACCCAAGGCAACCATTAAATTTCCACATGCCACCCAAGGCACCCACTTAACCCCTCATGTCCCACTACATGCTAATATGGTTAAGTGTTTCTTAATTAATTAAGATCGTGATCTCCCATAAAGACCTCCCACATTAGACTGGCTGTTATGACCGCCTGGTTAAGCCGGTAGAATCCGGGCAGTCTTACGTCATAACAGAGTCTAACCTCGTGTCTTTACCTTAATCACGTATTTAATTTATGGCTAAGACCTCTCACATTGGGCTGACATTTGTAGCAACTGGTTAAGCCGGTCGGGTCCGGGCAGTTTTACACTACAAATGAGTCCAACCTCGTGTCTTAGTCGATTAATTACACCTAATTAATCACCCCCATATTAATTATCCCTAATTAATATCAAGTTTTCCATAACATGGGTAGACCTAACTCAATAGGTAAATTCCCATGGGGTAGACCTAACTCAATAGGTAAATTCCCACTTATGGTAATTTATTTTTATGGTATGCTTAATCATACCCAATCATTCATTTATTAACATATTTACCAACCCCATCGTTCCCCACGTAAATCGTTCTCATTACATGCCATAATAAAGGGGAAGATCCATCACAAATATCATGGGTTTAGCATAAAACTTTGTCATGGGTTAAGAGGATGTCAACTTGCATATATGAGCATATATTAACCCAACTACATTTAACCCAAACTTGCATATTATCATACACATGATTTGCATAACATGTTGCATATGAGCTTGCATATTATCATACACATATCTTGCATAACATGTTGAACTTGCATATAGGCATTCTCATTACTTGCATAACATGTTAAACATGCATTTAAGCATACACATAACTTGCATAAGCATTCACATACTTGCATAAGCATCCACATACTTGCACAAGCATTCGCATACTTGCATAAACATGTATTACTTGCATATCATGTCATTTAAGCATATACATATCTTGCATAAGCATTCATATACTCGCATAAGCATGCATAACTTGCATATCACATAAATCTTGCATTTAAACATATACATGACTTGCATAAGCATCCATATACTTGCATAAGCATCCATATACTTGCATAAGCATGCATGACTTGCATATCACATTAAACTTGCATTTAAACATGTACATGACTTGCATAACTCACTTTGTTAAACATGCATAATTCCACTCATTAAATATGCATAAATCCACTTGTTAAACATGCATAAACCAACTTGTTAAACATGCATAAATCAACTTATTAAGCATGCATAAACCAACTTATCAAATATGCATAAACATAGAACAACATAGAGTAACATATCATTATAAATGATTCAAACTCACTAATCCGCATTTAAGACCATAAGTCTCATTACACCCAATCTACTTACTTTAACAATTGATGTTAAAGTGATAGAAACTCACCAAACCCAAAATTAACCAACTTATGAAGAGGAATTAGTTGCTAATTATGAAGATGGTGATGATTAGAGAATGATTTGAGAGGGATTAGCTTGAAACTTCCTTCTAAGATTAATGGAGACTCCTTCTAGGATTTAATTTGGCGGCATGAGGCCTTCATTTCTATTTTTAGTATGGATTAAGGTAGGTTTAGGGTGTATTTATAGATTAAGAGAGTGTTTTAGGCCCTTAGATTAACCCTAGATTAATTTAGGTCCGTTAGATTTAGGAAATCTCTAGAACCAAGCTCAGCCCTAGCCAGAAAACCAGATCTGGTGCACCCAAACTTTCTGGCTCGAGACGCCGTGTCGACAGGCAAGTCGACAGGCAAGTCGACACCCCTGTCGACAGGCCTGTCGACAGCCCTGTCGACATGGTCAGGGCGGGAATCTTCCCGCCTGGCCCCGCTGATTCTAATTTAAAATCTGAATTTAAGTTTCCAAAATCTGTTTTTAGCCCTAATCTTTCTGCAAACTTCTTTGGGCCATAATCGGGCCATACGGACTCCGATTCTCGAAAACTCGGACTCTATTTCGCGTATTTTTCCGAGACGAACGCAATAACGCCGCCCGTTACCCCCAATTCCCACGTCTGAGATTATTTATCTTGTAATTAGTGAATTTTAGTATTAACTAAAATTCGGGGTGTTACACACCCCGTATTCTCTAAATAGCCCTTACTTCCAACAAATACCCCTAGTTTTTAACTAATGTGTAGGATTGGTTTTGCATCACCCAATCCAAATGATTCATCATCTTTGATATTTGTCGATCTACCCCTACTATGCTTAAACTTCCCCTACTTCACTGAATACATCAAAATAGTATTTCTTTTTAATCCTACCCCAAATTCGATAAATATCCCTTACTTTCAACAATTACGCCTATCTTTTTACTATTGTTAAAGGTTGGTTTTTGTAGCACCCAATCCAAATGATTCACCATCTTCCATATTTGTCGATCTACTCCTGCAATGCTTAAACTACCCCTACTTCTCTTAATACTTCAAAATAGTCCTTCTTTTAAATCCTACCCCTAATTCTCTAAATTGCTTTACTTCGAACAATTACGCCTTTGTTTTTACTATTTTGAAGGGTTGGTTTTTGCAGCACCTAATCCAAATGATTCATCATCTTTCATATTTGTCAATCTACCCCTACTGTGCTTAAAATCTCCTACTTCTCCTAATACTTCAAAACAATCCTTCTTTTTAATCGTACCCCTAATTCTCTAAATATCCCTTACTTCCAAAAATTACGTCTATCTTTTTACTATTGCGAAGGGTTGGTTTTTGCAGCACCCAATCTAAATGATTCATCGTCTTTCACACTTGTCGATCTACCCCTACTTCTCTTAATACTTCAAAACGGTCCTTCTTTTTAATCGTACCCCTAATTCTCTAAATAGCCATCCTTTCCAACAATTAGCCCAATTTTTTAACTTTTGTGAAGGGCTGGTTTTTACGGCACCCAAACCAAAAGCTTCATCTTCTTTCAAATTTGTTGATCTACCCCTACTACGCTTAAACTACCCCTACTTCTATTGGGACTTCAAAGAAACCCTTCTTTTTAATCCTACCCCTAATTCTATAAACAGCCCTTACTTCCAACAATTACCCCTAATTTTTAAATATTGTGAAGGGTTGGTTTTTGCAGAACCCAATCCAAACGATTCATCATCTTTCGTATTTGTCGATTTACCCCTACTATGCTCAAACTACACATACTTCTCTTAATACTTCGAAACAATCCTTCTTTTTAAACCGATCCCCAAATCTCTAAATAGCCCTTACTTCCAATGATTACCCATATTTTTAAACTTCTGTGAAGGGTTGGTTTTTGCAGCACCCAATCAAAATGATTCATCATCTTTCATATTTGTCGATCTACCCCTACTATGCCTAAACTACACCTACTTCTATTAATACTTCAAAACGACCTTGCTTTTTAATCCTACCCCTGTAAAACCCCGTGTATTTTATAACAGTGAGATTCACAAATTAAAGTATAAATAATTTCAAATCAAAGAATTAAGGGAAACGGGATACGCCATTGCGTTCGTCTCGGAATTCTTCTAGAGATAGAATCTGAGTTTGCGTAAAACGTATATCTTATGAAGAAGATATGGACGAACGAAGTTGGGCGAAAAACCAGAAAACGGGTCAGAATGCACTGGCGCACTTGGGAAGTGCGCCAGAACAGAAATGAACTTGCGCACTTGGGTAGTGCGCCAGTACATTTTTAGCCTGGCGCACCTGCCAAGTGCGCCCAGTTTAGAATGACCTGCTGGTCAGGTCCTGGCTGGCCTAGTCTGAGTTTGGTCGATTTTCTGAGCCTTGCCTTGTCACTAGGGCTAGGTGTCAGCTCCTGGTTGGTCTCTCCTTTGAACAAATGGCTATTATTAAACCAAGCTTCATCGATGGTCTAAATCAACTCACAAACTCTATAAAAAGGACCTAAGACTAACCCTAATTCACATAAACTAAAATGGAAATGAGACCGTCATGCTGCTGAGGAGAGACTAAGGATAGCCGTCAGAAATTGAGAGACAATTAGGAGATAAATCAAAAGCTTAAAGCAATGTTAATCAAATCAAAGCAACGCCTACAACAAAGGATAGCATCTCCAAATTCAGAATTCAGATTCCTGAATTGAAGATTCATCATACGTTGTAAGTAGAGTGTTATTCCGATGTGAATTAAATAATTGTGTTGATTTGTGTAAAGTAAGAAATGGAATTGTGGCGATAATAATCTATATTTGTATGTTGCTTTGATTCTAAACGATTTGGAAATGTTATGGTATACGATTGGTTATTTGCAAGTATGTGGTTTATGTTCACAACCATATGTTGTGGTATTTGGGGTTCATACGAGTATATGATTCATGTTAACAACCATATGTTGTGGTATTTTATTGGGATTCATGTAAGTATATGATTCATGTTAACAACCATATGTTATGATATTTTATTTGGGATTCATGCAAGTATATGATTCACTATTATGCCAATATGATGTACATAATTTTATGATCACTTTCAGTGTGTAATTGGACTCGACTAAGTACTATGGTTTATATGAATCTATGTTGAAATTGGCAAATCATACTTTTGTACTAGAAACAAAAGTAAGCATCTTTATGAACATGACTAAACTATGTTTGTTATTATGCCTAGTTGAAAACAAGTTTTAGGCCTAAGTTGTTATAAAAATCATATGGTGATATATGTAACACATAATTAAATTAGATTTACATTCTAATTGCAAGTTTACATGAATAGACTAAAAAAACAAGATTTCATGTTTAGGCATGTTTATGCCATGATTATATGATTAGAATGGTTCATGTTTAAGTATTGTTTATGACATGATTTTATGAATAGAATAACTCATGTTTAGGTATTTTAATGCCATGATTTTATGAATAGAATGACTCATGTTTAGGTATTTTTATGCCACGATTATATGAATAGAATGATTCATGTTTAAGTATGTGTATGCCATGATTATATGCATAGAATGATTCATGTTCAAGTATGTTTATGCCATGATTATATGCTAATACAATGCAAGTTCACATGTGCCTAATTCATGTTAATTAGATTGTTATGTTGCAAGTTCATACGTTCACACTCCCCTTTTCTATGTTACCTTATAAACACTATGTTATAAGCCTCCCCTTTTCATATGGCTAAGTTGGGTTTAAATGTTGAACCCAACATATCTTATATTGTAGCGAACGTGTAAAACGGGTGTAATGACGATGTGGTTGAAATATAGAACACATGTGTTGGCATGTTTGACGCATGCCAAAAACCGTGAAAAACAATTAAGTGGCAAAAATAAATTTTAACCAATAAAGATAAATTTGAATAATGGGCCGCAAATTTTTACATATAAAAAGAAAAGAGACAAAATATGTAAATGTAGAAAATACGATGTGTTTAACCCGAGGTTGGATTGAGTTGTGATGTAAACCTGCCCGGAACCGCCCGGCTGTCAAGTAGTCACAACAATACCTATCCAATGTGGGTGGTTAAACACGGAGCCCAATAAGGACCCGAGGTTAGACTGAGTTGTGGCGTAAGACTGCCCGGACCCAACCGGCAACAGGCAGCTACAACAATACCTGTCTAATGTGAATGGTCAAGGCTTTAATAGGACAATTAAGGCTGAGTCTGGATTGATAGGATTAAGTAAATTAAATTAATACTTAATCAAAATGGAACATGCTAAACTAAACAGACTGATTTGGGGGTTAGGTTTATAAAACACTTAACCAATCTAGCATGTTGGCTAGAAATAGAAAACCTAGTAGCGGGGGACCCTTTTCAGTAGTAATCGACACGGTGTATCAGGATACCCTGAACTAGGCAGGGTGGGGCACGATTACTGGGCTGACTGTAAGAGGTCAAATCGACGGCGGTGGTGTAGCAGTGTAGGTTCTAACGGGGTGCGGGCGTGCACACACTCCAGCGCAGAAAAATAAGGCAATGGGCACTAGTAGCATACCCGTGCACTCTAGAATTGTGTCGGGCCGCACCATGGGACTTGATACACCCCATGGTGGGACCAACATAGGTAACTACAACATCGCGGGCCGTAAGACACATGTAACTATGCGAGTAGGAGCCGATCATCGGAAATGGATCACTTCACCCTGATTATGGGGTGCCTGTTGGGAACTAGTTTATATGGGTGCAGGGATTAATATGGGGTACGATAGTATATTCGACCCTAGACAACTTAACTTAGTTTATGGAGCTTTCCCATTTCTAGTTTATACTTATCATACCCAGTTCTTTATTCATAGACTGAATAGTCCTAGACTTACTCAGGCTTTATGTCTGACTCTACTTTTCTTTCGTCTTCTTTTCTTCCGTTCCCCCCCCCCCCCCCCCATGTCCACAGGGAGGGAATACCGCATCTTGACCAGCTTTCACATCCAGCTTGAAGAGAAAGAATGTATTGCTTGGATCTTTTTCGTTTTGGACTATGGCTTTGGACAGCAATTATGCGACTTATGCAGTTTATGTATGTTTTCTTTATGCTTCTTTAAATAATGTAATCAAGACCGTTATGAAGATGTTATGTTTTTGGAAGTATTGTAAAACAAATTATGACATGGTTTGTGTAACACGTATTATGTTGAAATAAAAGTTGTTGTTATTTTCCGCTGTTCAAAAATATTTGTTCCTATTTCTGTCTTGTATATCTGTGACTTATACTTATAAACCTCCACCAAAATTACGGCATTCCCTTTGAGAGCGACCATAACGGAAGTGGGGTGTTTCAACCCCTAACTCTTTAACTAGCCCCTACTTCCAAGATCTATCCCTACTATGCTTAAACAACCCATACTTATCTTAATACTTACAAATAACCCTTCTTTTTAATCCTACCTGTAATTCTCTAAATAGCCCTCACTTCCAATAATTACCCCTATTTCTTAACTATTGTGAAGGCTTGGTTTATGCAGCACCCAATCTAAACGATTCATCATCTTTCATATTTGTCGATCTACCCCTAGTACGATTAAACTACCTTTGCTTCTCTTAATACTTCAGAACAACCCTCTATCTTCTGTAAAGGGTTGCTTTTTGCAGCACCCAATCCAAATGATTCATCATCCTTCATATTTGTTGATCCACCCCTACTATTCTTAAACTACCCCAACATCTCTTAATACTTCAAACCAGCCTTTTTTTAATCCTATCCCTAATTCTCTAAATATCCCTTACTTCCAAAATTACCCTTATTTTTTAACTATTTTGAATGGTTGGTTTTTGGAGCACCTAATCCAAATGATTCATCATCTTTCATATTTGTCGATCTACCCTTACTATGCTTAAACTACCCCAATACTTTTATTATTGTTTTCCTTTATTCAATTTGTTTTCCATTATTCATTTCTTTCTTTGTAAACTAATTATCATTCTACTTCAGTGAAGGGTTGGTTTTTGCAGCACCCAATCCAAACGATTCATCGTCTTTCATTTTGTCTATCTACCCCTACTATGCTTAAAATACCCACACTTCTCTTAATACTTCAAAACAATCCTTCTTTTTAATCCTACCCCTAATTATCTAAATAGACCTTACTTCCAACAATTACGCCTATCTGTTTACTACTGTGAAGGGTTGGAAGGGCTATTTAGAGAATTAGGGGTAGAATTAAAAAGAAGAGTTATTTTAAAGTATTAAGAAAAGTAGGGGTAGTTTATGCATATTAGGGGTAGATCAACAAAAATGAAAGATGATGAATCGTTTGGATTGGGTGCAGCAAAAACTGATCCTTCACGGTAGTAAAAAGATAGGGGTTATTGTTGGAAGTAAGAACTATTTAGAGAATTAGGGATACGATTAAAAAGAAGCTATGTTTTGAAGTATTAAGAGAAGTAGGTGTAGATAAACATATATGAGACTTGATGAATAGTTTGGATTGGGTGTTGCAAAAATGAACCCTTCACAGAACTTAAAAAATAAGGGTAATTGTTGGATGTAGTGGCTATTTAGAGAGTTAGGGGTATGTTTAAAAAGAAGGATGGTTTTGAAGTATTAAGTGAAGTATGGGTAATTTAAGCATGGTAGGGGTAGATCGACAAATATGAAAGATGGTGAATCATTTAGATTGGGTGCTAAAAAACAAACCCTTCACAATAGTAAAAAGATAGGGGTAATTTTTTGAAGTAAGAGAAATTTAGAGATTAGGGGTAGGTTAAAAAAGAAGGACTGCTCTGATGTATTAAGAGAAGTAGGATGAATCGTTTGGATTGTGTGCTGCAAACACCAACCCTTCACAGTAGTTACAAAGTAGGGGTAATTGTTTGATGTAAGGGGCATTTAGAGAATTAGAGGTAGGATTAAAAAGAAGGACTGTTTTGAATTATTAAGAGAATTAGGGGTAGTTTAATGATAGTAGGGGTAGATCGAAAAATATGAAAGATGTTGAATCATTTAGATTGGGTGCAGCAAAAACCAACCCTTCATAGTAGTTAAAAAATAGCGAGAATTGTTGGAAGGAAAGGCTATTTAGAGAATTAGGGGTAGGATTAAAAAGATAGATCGTTTTGAAGTATTAAGAGAAGCAGGTGTTTTTTAAGCATATATGGTAGATCGACAAATATGAAAGATGATTAATCATTTGGATTGGGTTCTGCAAATACCAACCCTTAACAATAGTAAAAAGATAGGCGTAATAATTTTATTTTTTTTGAGTAGGACGGATGTTTAGCGCGAAACTACACAGCCAATAAAAAGATATGCGTAATTGTTGGAAGTAAAGGATATTTAGAAAATTACATGTAAGATTAAAAAGAAGAGTTATTCTGAAGTATTAAGAGAAGTAGGAGTAGTTTGAGCACAGTAGGGGTAGATCGACAAATATGAAAGATGATGAATCATTTGGATTGGGTGCTGGAAAAACACATTAGTTTAAAAATAGGGGTAATTATTGGAGGTATGGACTACTTTGAGAATTATAGGTAAGGTTACAAAGAATAGCTGTTTTGAAGTACTAAGAGAAGTAGGGTGTTAATCATCCTTTTGGTCCGGTTACCAAAAGTACACAAGACACGCTCGTCTCAACATATCGCGTGATATTACAGCCCGGAGGCATCGCCAATATCATCCGGGGTCTAGTACCAGAAGACTCGATTCTGGCCACTAGCTGGATGTCGTGTCCCTCAAATGCAACCTACTTCAAGTATCCGTCCGCATCCGAGCTGAAAGAGAGCCGTGCTCCGAGCCGAAGGCGAGTTGTCAAGCGGGTCCGGGCGCAGTGCCCATGGGGGTCGAAGTCCCTACAGTCCCGATTCATCCTATTTTTTCCAACAAGTGTGTTGCCCAGAATTACCAGAACAGCAAGGCCTGGACATCCCTGGACGCACCGACCAGGATTTCGAGCCCCCAAACCACTGGGACAGACCTCGTGCCTCTCAAACGTAATTTTCGTACCCCCGAGAGGTGCGAAATTCTGCACCCTCGAGGTGCGAAAATCCGTAACCTCGAGATGCGAAATTTTGTACTTGCGAGGTGCAAAATTTCGTACCCTCAAGGTGCGAAATTTCGTACCCTCAAGTTGTGAAATTTTGCACCTGCGAGGTGCGAAATTTCGTATCGCCCACAAGGGGCGAAATTCGAACCCTCTGGAAGAGGTGCGAAATTCGCACCCTTTGGAAGATGTGTGAAAAAATGTTGTGCGAGGTCCTGAGGTTCGAATTTTCTGTACCTGGTCCCCATACCTACTCCTACCTATAAATACCCCATGGCCTTACGCTTCAAAGTGGTGGGATTCTTGAGCTTTGAGACCTCCATAGAGCTCCATTAATGGCATCTCCTCTTTAAGGAAGAAGAAGGGCAAAATTGTCCATTCTCCTAATTCTTGCAAATATGACTATTGTAACTTCATGTATGGTAGCTAATGAATGTAATGAGTGGATCTTAACCTTGTAATTTTTCAAGTGATCAATAAAAATCAAACAACTCTTCAGAGTGGACATAGGTCCTCGCTGAGGCCGAACCACTATAAATCTCTTTTGTTATTTACTGCTTTATGCTTCGTTTTATGTTCTTGTCTATGCGACCATATTTGTAATTCCTAGTAATTGGAATCTTTGGTGTTTACGACATTTTTTCCCATCAACATTTAGTGCTTTCACTGAGAAAACTTGGATTTTGCGCCTTTGTCGCACGTTATCATCTCAAACCCCGATGACCTTAAGGTTCCTTGGTAAAACTACTGTCGAGTCTGCTTACGATGGCAATGCGACCAAAGGACGCATTGATCAGCTCTTCAGCCACAGCCACGGCCGGGACATCCCGACAACCTCAACCCGTGAACTTCCAGACCACTAATGAAACCTTCTCTCCTATTATCGACCCCGAAGCACCCGGAACACAGGCTCAAATCCGCGCGCTTAATGAAAAATATGACAACACGGATGTCAAGCTCAACCAAACATTAAGAAATAACATTAACCTTATATGACAACTTCTAGAAAGTCAGCGCATCGTCGCTCGACTTCAACTAGCTCGGAACAACATTCGACCTCGACCAACTGTCTCAGAAACTTCCTCTTCCTAGTCAAGTGGCCCGCATCGAGAAGGAGGTTTAATCTCATTAACAACATCGACACTCGTACCAATGCCCTTGACAACGACAATGGGAACGACAATAGCGACCGAATTACAATCACGTATAGTGAGGGGGCACGGTACCAAGGTCGTTCTCGCTTGATTATCAATGACGAACCAGGTCCTACTAACCAACCACTTCCTCGACTCAACCCAACGTCCGCTAATAAGGAGGATGGCGCCGCTAGTCCAGCGGCCCGCGCCCCTCCAGAACAGGATCTGCATAAACCCGCTCCATACCAATATCTGATTCTAGATGTCGAGGACATGAAGGAAGACGATCCAGATATCCATCATAGAAGACGCCCTTGCTACAGGACTACGGATGTAACACCCCACCTCCGCTAGGGTCACTCACAAAGGTAATGCACTAGGTTTGGTGAAGCATTATCGAGGTAAACATGCACAGAAATATTACAAGACGGAACATATATAAAACAGCGGAAGTAAAACAAATTTCATTACCTTATAAAATAAGGTTTAAAGCCTTTTACATCAGAGTACATCAAAACCTGTCTTGCAATAGTAAAGAAGCATAAAACCATTACATAAATTATTCCCCAAGTAAAACAGTAAAATAGCCATAGCCAAGAAAAGTCCAAGCCATGAGTGATGACCTTCAAGCCAAAGAAGTCCGAACTAAATAACAGTGTTTCCTCCCTGAAAACCTACGGGGGGGGGGGGGGGAACGGAAGACAAAGAGGCGAAACAAAACGGGGTCAGTCATAAAGACTGGTAAGTCCTATCTACTTCCAGTATAAAAACAGGTAAAGGTAACATGACATGCATAAACTGAAAGTAAACATAAGGATGACGACAAGATAGATAAGCTAAACCAAGATAACTGGATGAACTACTGTAGCAAGATAAACTAAGGTATCATGATAGACTACGGTGTCAAGATAAATCAAGGTACCACATCGTCAGGTTTCTATCAAGTATACTATCCCAAGGTATCTATCATGTATATTTGCTCTGCACCTCTCGTACTAGTATCCCAACCCACATCATGTGTTAACTATGAATGTCCCTTGCCCAATGTCATGCAATGGTCCATGTCAACCAAATATATAGCATATGTAGGTTTTCCCAACTCGTATGTTTCTTTCCATGTATAAGTTCAGTCCTTTGCCGTATGCCGTACGGGCTTTCCCATGTAAACGTTTTATCCTTGAGGTTATTTTGGACTGCTACCCTTGACCTGGTTATGTTTTCTTACCATGAACTATCGCGTGTTCACTTAGGATTTATGCCACCTAGGACCGCTAGGGATTATGCTACCTAATGAACGTTTCCGTGTCTCGGTTTGGGTTCAAGCCACCTAGGGCAACTAGGGATTATGCCACCCGTCAACCGCGCCCTTTATCCCACGTATGTATCGTGAATCGTTTTTCCATGTCTAGACGCACATGGATCTCAATGTGCCATCCGAGTTCCGTGCCAGGGCAAATCGAGAAATACGGAACTCGGTCGGGAGTTCTAAGTCGTCTGCTGATGCAGATATCAAGGTCTGTTTTTGTATCCGTGGCTATGGTCCCACGTGACCCCTCCCTCAACTACTGAAAGGCAATACAAGAAAAATCATGTACAAGAACTACATCCCGACCCCACTATAGCCCCACTTTCCTATGGGCCAACCTCACCCATGACTCGATAGCAAGAACATGGTCTGTTGGGAGTTCTCTACCTTTCCGTTCGTACACGCTTGACTAAAGATGGTAGGTAGTCGGCGACGTGCTATCCAGGGCAAAATCAAGTATCGTCGACTCCACGCTAATCCATCCCAGTCTTTAGGTCGCTCGCATAGCAACCAAGGCATATTCTTGGCTCTTCTATCGCAGACCTTAACCTCTGTGAGGCCGGGTTTCATGGACCACCTGCCACCTCACAGAGGGATACCAAGAGTACCCTCACGTCCCCCGAAGCTACCGCTTCGTCACCCAGTTCGTTGGAGCCCTTATCCAAGTCGGATAATTTCCTCCTCCTCGTGTGTTTAAGCGATGACCTACCATATCGGGTTACTCATCCATTCATGAACTAGTCCCATGTACTTGGCTAAGAATTATTACTTAGTTATACTTAACCAAGGTTTACCACTTAGCTTCTTTTCCCCGTTACCCTTGATTAACCATGATTTTCCACGTGTGATGACCATATTTAAATGTATCATGAATGTCATGTTCTCATGTAAACCCCATGTCCAGTTTTTCATGTCATACCCACGTTTTTCCTAAGCTACCCAAATGTATTTCCAACCCAAGTGGAAGCGAGTCACATAGTAGGGTATTATGCCAACATATTGGCCACAAACATGCATAGTATCATAAGTGAATTTGTCCACAAACATGCATGATACATAAGGGGTTTGGGTTCATTTACATGCATAAGCCCCAAAGTCAAGTCTTTGCCAATGTTTTCACAAGTCAAGTGGTTCCCAAAGGTTCATGCTAACATTCCATGGATAAAGATTCAAACTTGCAATATATACTAGTTTAAACATAACATAAGTGGCATGATTTAGTCACTAAGCATAGCCCAAAGTCATAGGTTCAAGCAAAAGAGACATGACAAGGTTCACATAGGCTAGCATACTTATGTTTCATCACATTTTATCCCATGTCACATTAGAACCACCGTTAGAATCTACAAGTAGCTAGAACTTACATAGCGAGGCTTAGGGAAGGATTATGCATCGTCTTGACGAAGAAAGGTGGCTCCTTTGTTGAAGAATCTTCATGAAACTTGCGTAGCAACGTTGATCCCTCCTCGATTTGGTGTAGAAAGCTTGCACCTTCTTCATGGATCTAGCTTTGGATGCTCAATCCTTTGGAGATGAAGATGGAGGCCATGATATGAAGCTGGAGGCCGTGGTGAGGGAGCATTTTGGCATAACTTCATTGTAGGAATGAATTAATGAGAGTTTAGGCTAGGTCTAGGGGTCTTTTTATAGAGATTAGGGGTAGTTTAAACCATAAGATTAACCTCAAATCAGATCTGAGCAATCAAATTCCGTCGGAAGCTTCCAGAACAAGACCAGAGACACAAGCAGGCACACACAGGTGGCCTGGGCTCGACCAGCCAGGTCGACAGGGGTGTCAACTTGCAAGTCGACACCACCTTGGTTGTGTCGACACCCAAGTCGACACCCATGTCGACTTGGGTGCTGGGCGGGAAATTTTCCCGTCCAGTCTTTTCAGCTCCAAATTTGAATTTTGAACTTTTTCTTTGGAATTTTCTGAAACTTCGTTGGGCCATAACTTGGTCATACGGACTCCGTTTTTTGAAAACTCGGACTCTATTTCGCGTATTTTTCCAAGGCGAACGCAATGGTACAGCCCGTTTCCCTTGATTCAGATTTTAAAATTTAATTCTGCCTTGATTCTTGATTATAACATGTTATTAAAATTCGGGTTGTTACATTGTCCCCTCCTTTAAGGATTTCGTCCCCGAAATCTCCAAGTTAGGAAGAACGTATCCTACTATCCATCATACATCTACTCAAAACATCATCCACAGGCAACCATGGTCCTTAAAAGACTCCTAATGCTTTATGAACACTTGCAGAAAGTGTGTGTATATGTTTCTTAGCTAATGCTAATGATCAGGCCTGAATGATCTTTCTAATGCAAAATATGTTTAGTGCCATGAGTCCAGCATGTATGCAAATAGTCCTAGTCATATGAACACTATATGTGTGCACAACCATTCATCCACATGCAACATCCACATGGTAACACATTAAATTTCATCCATAAACAAGTATAAATACTCGTGCATATGCAACATGAAACGTGACCGCGTCAGTCTAGTATCTAATGTGTATTCGCGCATCCACGAGCAACCACTTGCAACCATTTGCAACCATATCAATCATAACATGTTTCAAATACATGTTTACATCCATAGAGTTCTATCTAAGGTTCCCAAGATAGGATCGAGAAGATAAACAAGACAAACTCCTTACGGGGTTTGTAACAAAAATAGGAACGAGAGGATATCCACCAAGCGATAGCATGCAAGCTAGCCCTACGGGAGAACCAGGGATCAACGATATATTCTTAAAAGGAGACATGATGCACGCGTCTAAGCCGCATTTCCTTGAGCCTAATTCCATTGTGCCTTGACCGCCTTTGTCTTCATGATTTCGTAGCTCCTTGATTCCTATTTCCAAGGTATGAGTGAGAACTCATTTCATTGTCGCCTCTCGTTCCACTTTCACTTATTCTTTCCCTAGTATACTTGGCTCAACCATAACTGCGTACTCATGCAAGCTCTCCAAAATTCAATAGTGAATTCTGGATCTCGTTTACCGATGCTAATCCATGTTACCATGTGCACTTACTAGGGTGATTCCTATAACCCATGCTTAAGCGGAATGAATCATCCGCCTTATTGGCGAACGTTACTTGATCGGATCAGAGATTTCCGATAAATACATCAAGTGATTCTAGGTAACTAACCATGACAACCCAAAAGGTTACACGAGACTTCGAGGGTATTACCAAAGCAAGCCAAGAGTCTGACTACCCTCTTTTCAAAACCGAGAATGGTATCCCTTACTGGATAATCATTTACCCCTAGAATCCATCCATAACCCAACAATAGAAGCATTGCTTCTAATCTCAACACTTGGCATAGACTTTCTCAATTCTATACAAGTCATGAATAAATGGACCGACTCTCCAACCAGATTTTTGGGACTTAAAGTGGGATCCTCTACCATGCTAGTACTAAGGTGCAGAGACTTAACTATCGAGGCAGACATAAATGATGCGATGATCAATACAAAGTCTGGACGGGATGATAGAAAAGAAAGGCTAAGCCTTTAACAGAAACAGTACCATTTCTCTTAGGTACGCTAGAAATGAGAGCATACAATTGCCCTCTCACTGACCTTGTCCTTATCTTCCTTTGTGGATCAAGCCAAATCAACAAGTTGCTTATCCTTAAGCCCGTGTCCTATATCCTTGCTCTTCTTATCCCTTCTTATAACTTCGGTAACTGGTCTCTCGAGAACTTCCTCCATCGCACGGGAAAACACTTACGTAGCTAGAAAAGGATTAGTCGCAGTTAAAACTTCTGTGACTACAGATGGAGGAAAGAAAGGAAAAGAGGTTCAATCAAGGAAACAAAGGATAGTGCTAATGGCTTTTGGGGAATAGCCTTTAAAAACTTTTCTTGAAAAATGCTTCTTTGTAAACGGTTTCTCAAATAGTTTTCAGAAGGTTTTAAAAACTTTTGCCCCGTCTGGTAACCTTCTTCTCTGATACCAAATGTAACACCCCACCTCCGCTAGGGTCACTCACAAAGGGAATGCACTAGGTTTGGTGAAGCATTATCGAGGTAAACACGCACAGAAATATTACAAGATGGAACATATATAAAACAGCGGAAGTAAAACAAATTTCATTACCTTATAAAATAAGGTTTAAAGCCTTTTACATCAGAGTACAGCAAAACCTGTCTTGCAATAGTATAGAAGCATAAAACCATTACATAAATTATTCCCCAAGTAAAACAGTAAAACAGCCATAGCCAAGAAAAGTCCAAGCCATGAGTGATGACTTTCAAGGCGAAAAAGTCCGAACTAAATAACAGTGTTTCCTCCCTGAAAACCTTGGGGGGGGGGGGGGGGGGAACGGAAGACAAAGAGGGGAAACAAAACGGGGTAAGTCATAAAGACTGGTAAGTCCTATCTACTTCCAGTATAAAAACAGGTAAAGGTAACATGACATGCATAAACTGAAAGTAAACATAAGGATGACGACAAGATAGATAAGCAAAACCAAGATAACTGGATGAACTACTGTAGAAATATAAACTAAGGTATCATGATAGACTACGGTGTCAAGATAAATCAAGGTACCACATCGTCGGGTTTCTATCAAGTATACTATCCCAAGGTATCTATCATGTATATTTTCTCTGCACCTCTCGTACTAGTATCCAAACCCGCATCATGTGTTAACTATGAATGTCCCTTGCCCAATGTCATGCAATGGTCCATGTCAACCAAATATATAGCATATGTAGGTTTTCCCAACTCATATGTTTCTTTACATGTATAAGTTCGGTCCTTTGCCGTAGGACGTACGGGCTTTCCCATGTAAACGTTTTATCCTTGAGGTTATTTTGGACTGCTACCCTTGATCTGGTTATGTTTTCTTACCATGAACTATCGCGTGTTCACTTAGGATTTATGCCACCTAGGACCACTAGGGATTATGCTACCTAATGAAAGTTTCCGTGTCTCGTTTTGGGTTCAAGCCACCTGGGGCCACTAGGGATTATGCCACCTGTCAACCGCGCCCTTTATCCCACGTATGTTTCGTGAATCATTTTTCCATGTCTAGACGCACATATATCTCAATGTGCCATCCGAGTTCCGTGCCAGGGCAAATCGAGAAATACGGAACTCGGTCGGGAGCTTTAAGTCGTCTGCTGATGCAGATATCAAGGTATGTTTTTGTATCCGTGGCTATGGTCCCACGTGACCCCTCCCTCAACTACTGACAGGCAATCCAAGAAAAATCATGTATGAGAACTACATCCCGGCCCCACTATAGCCCCACTTTCCTTTGGGCCAACCTCACCCATGACTCGATAGCAAGAACATGGTCTGTTGGGAGTTATCTGCCTTTCCGTTCGTACACGCTTGACTAAAGATGGTAGGTACTCGACGACGTGCTATCCAGGGCAAAATCAAGTATCGTCGACTCCACGCTAATCCATCCCAGTCTTTAGGTCGCTCGCATAGCAATCAAGGCATAGTCTTGGCTCTTCTATCGCGGACCTTAACCTCTGTGAGGCCGGGTTACATGGACCACCTGCCACCTCACAGAGGGATACCAAGAGTACCCTCACGTCCCCCGAAGCTAACGCTTCGTCACCCAGTTCGTTGGAGCCCTTATCCAAGTCGGATAATTTTCTCCACCTCGTGTGTTTAAGCGATGACCTACCATATCGGGTTACTCATCCATTCATGAACTAGTACCATGTCCTTGGCTAAGAATTATTACTTAGTTATACTTAACCAAGGTTTACCACTTAGCTTCTTTTCCCCGTTACCCTTGATTAACCATGATTTTCCACGTGTCATGACCATATTTAAATGTATCATGAATGTCATGTTCTCATGTAAACCCCATGTCAAGTTTTTCATGTCATACCCACGTTTTTCCTAAGCTACCCAAACGTATTTCCAACCCAAGTGGAAGCGAGTCACATAGTAGGGTATTATGCCAACATATTGGCCACAAACATGCATAGTATCATAAGTGAATTTGGCCACAAACATGCATGATACATAAGGGGTTTGGGTTCATTTACATGCATAAGCCCCGAAGTCAAGTCTTTGCCAATGTTTTCACAAGTCAAGTGGTTCCCAATGGTTCATGCTAACATTCAATGGATAAAGATTCAAACTTGCAAGAAATACTAGGTTAAACATAACATAAGTGGCATGATTTAGTCACTAAGCATAGCCCAAAGTCATAGGTTCAAGCAAAAGAGACATGACAAAGTTCATATAGGCTAGCATACTTATGTTTCATCACATTTTATCCCATGTCACATTAGAACCACTGTTAGAATCTACAAGTAGCTAGAACTTACATAGCGAGGCTTAGGGAAGGATTATGCAACGTCTTGATGAAGAAAGGTGGCTCCTTTGTTGAAGAATCTTCATGAAACTTGCATAGCAACGTTGATCCCTCCTCGGTTTGGTGTAGAAAGCTTGCACCTTCTTCATAGATCTAGCTTTGGATGCTCAAGCCTTTGGAGATGAAGATGGAGGCCATGATATGAAGGTGGAGGCCATGGTGAGCGAGCATTTTGGCGTAACTTCGTTGTAGGAATGAATTAATGAGGGTTTAGGCTAGGTCTAGTGGTCTTTTTATAGAGATTAGGGGTAGTTTATACCATAGGATTAACCCCAAATCAGATCTGAGCCATAAAATTCCGTCGGAAGCTTCCGGAACAGGACCAGAGACACAAGCAGGCGCACCCTGGTGGCCTGGGCTCGACCACCCAGGTCGACAGGAGTGTCGACTTGCAAGTCGACACCACCTTGGTTGTGTCGACACCCAAGTCGACACCCATGTCGACTTGGGTGCTGGCGGGAAATTTTCCCGCCCAGTCTTTTCGGCTCCAGATTTGAATGTTGAACTTTTTCTTTGGAATTTTCTGAAACTTCGTTGGGCCATAACTTGGTCATACGGACTCCGTTTTTCGAAAACTCAGACTCTATTTCGCGTATTTTTCCGAGACGAACGCAATGGCACAGCCCATTTTCCTTGATTCAGATTTTAAAATTTAATCCTTCCTTGATTCTTGATTATAACATGTTATTAAAAATTCGGGTTGTTACAACGGAACCTCGCCAAAACCCATGGGAACCTATGGCGGATTCTCATCCAACTTATCTTCCTAACATGGTATGAAGGATCATGAGGGAGAGGCGAGGAAACATGCATGATTCATGCGAAGCGCACATTAGGCGCAACCCCTTCACAAGAACGATAAACGAAGCTTAGTGGCCGCGATTCTTCAGCATGCCACAGATGTCGCCCTCTGACGGCACAACCGACCCCTGTACCTTCCTAAACCAATATGAATGGCAAATGGACTCGAGCCGGGGCAACGATCTGGTCAAATTCATGTTCTTTCCAGCCTTCTTATCAGGAATCACTTTGTTATGGTTCTCTCACCTCCCACTCGATTCAATTAACACCTTCGGCCAATTAGCAACAAAATTGGTCAAGCAATTCAGGGTGCATATCCCAACTCCAAAGAACGATCTCATCCTTTCCAACCTATACAAAGGATACACTGAGTAGCTCAAAAGCTAAATCTCTAAGTACAACGTCGCCCTCGCCGAGGTTGAAGATCCGGACCCTCGCACCATACTCTGTCAGTTAGTAAAGGGTGTCCTTCCTACTTCCGAATTCGGAGCATGGATCGTTCGGAAGCTGCTAAACAGCCTCGATGCTTTCTATGAAAAGGCTATGCAATACTTATGTCAAGAAGAAGCGATACGAAACCGACTCTCCATGGCCAGTCTTCCGAACCATCCACATGCGAATACCATCAGTGACAACTTAAAATGGAAACAGATAGAGAAGCTCTTTGATAAGGACAACTGGGCAGGCCCCTACAAACAAAGACCAAATAACAGTAGGCAAGGCGACTGCAACAACGGCCAGGTTTCTATAGAACCCAAAAAGCCCAGCTCTCATTGGACATACGAGATCTACATCGCTCTAAATGAAGACTTGGAAACTATCTACCGGCAAATGTGCAACACGCTTCAATACAAGAAACCATACAACAAGGAATCCACTAATCATGGGAAGAAGACCGATACGTACTATTGGTACCACGACATATACGGGCACAATACCAATAATTGCCATCAATTCAAAGATGTAATCGTAAAGCTTATCCGTGAGAAGCACCTTGAGCAGTACGTTCAATAAGCATAATTCCTCTCTCCAGCCCCGAGCGGAAGAGGACCCGTTGGAAACAGATCTCCTTCCACTTATGGACCCCAAAGCTCCTGCAACTCAAGCACAAATTCACACGGTTAATAAGGAGTATAAGAATGTAGCTCTTGCGCTAGGCATTGAAGGCTAGCATCAACCTTATGCGCCAACTTCAAAGAAGTCAACGCATCATCATTCTACTTCAGCTTGCTCAGAACTACGCCCGCTCGTGGCACACCACATCAGAAATTTCTTTTGTCGAAGCTAGGGGCCCACATTGAGGAAGAAGGTTCAACCTCATTAAGAATATCGCCGTCCGCTCCAACACTTATACAACGACATTAACGACAATAGAAATGAGATGATATCGAACCATCATCACTTACGGCCAAGGAGGACAGTAACAAACTGTGTCCGAGTAACCAAGCTTCTACTCGGAAGATCCCACTTGTTGCCACTTAGAGCCAGAATCCCACTCTTCCAGCATCCCATCGGGTCAGAGTGCTCCCGGACCAGGGTGCACACAAACTCGCCCAAACTCGACAACCATACCAAAACCAGGTCATCCATGACATAAAAGAGAGAGAGCCGGATGTGTACAATAGAAGACGTTGACAGAAGGGAAATCCCGTAGTTTGCCAAAGCTAATGGGTTCCATTAGAAAATACCCCTTCAGCATATCTCCCTAACGCTTGTACATGCCAAAGGTGGCATCCTATGACAACAAGACCGACGTCTAATCTCGACAATGTTAGAGTCGCCATCAGGAATGGAACGTGTCATCCCGGCTGCGCCCCGGCTTTGACGCTCAAGCCTCTGCTAGGCAGACTAAAAATATTGCGAGTCCAAACTTATCGCCTATGCTTCTGGCATCCAACTAGGCCCAAGTTCACTTCAACCGACTTCCACATAATCATGCAACCGAAGTTGGAATACCTTCCACCAAGATGGCCTGTTAGGCTCCAAAGTCCTGGACCAGATCACGACCTCTATAATGAGGTCGAGGCCCGACTTCCAATTATCACCAACACGATCCATGCAGTTGTGAAGAAACCATGAGGGCACGCCCATGATATCTACGAAACCAGTACAAGGCACAACCCATTCACTTCGACTTCCTTAGTACCGAGTTGAAACACCCCACCTCCGTTAGGGTCACTCTCAAAGGGAATGGCCAAATTTTGGGGGAGTTTTATAAGTATAAGTCACAGATATACAAGACAGATATAAGAACGCATATTTTTGAACAGCGGAAAACAACAACTTTTATTTCACTAAAATACGTTTTACACCAACCATACCATAATTGTCTTACAATACTTCCAAAAACATAACATCTTCATAACTGTCTTGATTACATTATTTAAAGAAGCATAAAGAAAACATAAATAAACAGCAAAAGTCCCATAATTGTTGTCCAAAGCCATTGTCCAAAACGAAAAGATCTAAGCAATACATTCTTTCTCTTCAAGATGGACATGAAGGCTGGTCAAGCTGCGGTATTCCCTCCCTGTGGACCTTGGGGGGGGGGGGGAACGGAAGAAAAGAAGACGAAATAAAAGTAGAGTCAGACATAAAGCCTGAGTAAGTCTATGACTATTCAGTCTATGAATAAAGAACTGGGTATGATAAGTATAAACTAGAAATGGGAAAGCACCATAAACCAAGTTAAGTTGTCTAGGGTTGAATATACTATCGTACCCCATATTAATATTTGTACCCATATAAACTAGTTCCCAACAGGCACCCCATAATCGGGGTGAAGTGATCCATTTTCTTTTTGATGATCGGCTCCTACTCGCATAGTTACATGTGTCTTACGGCCCCCGATGTTGTAGTTACCTATGCTGGTCCCACCATGGGGTGTATCAAGTCCCATGGTGGCGGCCCGACACAATCCTAGAATGCACAGGTATGCTACTAGTGCCCAGTGCCTTATTTTTCTGCGCCGGAGTGTGTGCACACCCGCACCCCGTTAGAACCTACACTGCTGCACCACCGCCGTCGATTTGACCTCTTACAGTCAGCCCAGTAATCGTGCCCTACCCTGCCTAGTTTCAGGGTTTCATGATACCTTGTAGGGTTACTGTTGAAAAGGGTCCCGCACTACTAGGTTTTCTATTTCTAGCCAACATGCTAAGTTGGTTAAGTGTTTTATAAACCTAACCCCCAATCAGTCTGTTTAATTTAGCATGTTCTATTTTGATTAAGTTTTAATCCACTTAATCCTATCAATCCTGACTCAGCCTTAATTGTCTTATTAAAGCCTTGACCTCTCACATTAGACAGGTATTGTTGTGGCTGCCTGTTGCCGGTTGGTCCGGGAAGTCTTACGCCACAACTCAGTCTAACCTCGGGTCCTTATTGGGCTCCGTATTTAACCACCCACATTGGATAGGTATTGTTGTGACTACTAGACAGTCGGGCGGTTCCGGGCAGGTTTACATCACAACTCAATCCAACCTCGGGTTAAACACATCGTATTTTCTACATTTACATATTTTGTCCATTTTCTTTTTATATGTAAATATTTGCGGCCCATTATTCAAATTCATCTTTATTGATTAAGATTCATTTATGTCACTTAATTGATTTTCAAGATTGTTGGCATGCGTCGAACATGCCAACACATGTGTTCTATATTTTAGCCCAAACGTCAATACCCCCGTTTTACACGTTCGTTCGAATGTAAGGTGTGTTGGGTTTAATACTTTAACTCAATTTAGCCATATGAAAAGGGGAGGCTTATAACATGGTGTTTATAAGGTAACATAAAAAGGGGAGTGTGAACGCATGAACTTGGAACATAACGATTTAATTAACATAAGATAGGCGCATGTGAACTTGCAATTGTAACAACATATAATATAAGCAATACTTAAACATGAATCATTCTATTCACATAGTCATGGTATGAACAAAACATGAATCATTCTATTCGTGTAGTCATGGCATAAATGATACTTAAACATGAACCATTCTAATCATATAATTATGGCATAATCATAATTGAACATGAGTCCTTCTATTCATATAGTCATGGCATACACATAATTCAACATGAATTCTATTATTCATATAATCATGTTTTTTTATACTATCTATGTAACTTGTAAGTGGGATGTAATTCTAGTGTAATTTTAATGTAACTTATGTGCCAAATATATTATCATATGATTATGATAACAACATAAGCCTAGAAACATGTTTTCAACTAGGCATAATAACAAACATAGTTTATTCATGTTCATAAAATTAATACAAGCTTACAAAGACGCTTGCTTTTACCACAAAATCATGATTTTTATACTTGAACTATGATGCCAATTCCAACATAACTTTCATATGAACAATAATACTTAAGTGGATCAAATTACACTAAAGATGACCATAGAATTATACATCCTGTTGGCATAACAATAAATCATAAACTTGCATGAATTTCAAATAAACTATTACAACATATAGTTGTTATTTTCAACATGAATCATATACTTACAATTATCAAATGGGTGTTGTAAATAACTACCAAAAACATGTAGTTTTCAATATGAATCATATGCTTGCATGAATCCCAATTAAAATTGCACAACATGTGGTTGTCAACATAAACCATATACTTGTATGAATCAGATAGATCAAAATTTGGACCTAACACCCAAATTCGACTGTTTTGTAGAGGATTATGGCTAAGAAATGCAGAGAAAACAGAAAACACACAAGATTTATAGTGGTTCGGCGTTAACGAGCCTACGTCCACTTTATACGTTATCGATTATACTTTGAATGCTCGTACAATCAATAATTTCACTCGTTCTCCCTTTACAATGGTGATTTCTCTCAGTAATTTCGGAATTAAACTGATAAGAAATAGTGGTACGACAGTAATGGAAGATTCAGTACTGAGAACTGCCAAAGGATCACGAAAAATGCCAATCTCTGGGCTATTTATAGCTGATTTTGTCAGACGGTTCGCGGGGGCACGTAGCGCAAATCCCGAGAAAGTCGGATCGGATCGCGGCTTGATGTAGAATGGGTCAAGTTAGATGTTGAAGACACGTGGCGCCAGATCCACTAGATTAGGATCGTGGTGGACTCGTTCAAGGGCTTCGTTACGTGCTCATGGATCGGATCGGGTCGCAAGATGATGCGGAGCGGATCGCGCTATGCTGATGTGGAGGGAACCGCGTTACGATGGTGCGAGACGAATCGTCAAGGCGTCACGATCCGGCTTAATGAGGTGACCATGATCTGACCTTCCACGTGCTAAAGGCATTGGACTTCATATTTTCTTCTCGTGTACGAACCTTGGTGGCTTAATCAAAAATCTAGCCAACATTTTGCCCCCTCGAAGTACGTCATATCGAAGATGGAACGTGCTTCGAAGATTTGATCTATCTTTTCCTGAAGGGACGCAAATCAACAGTCGTATCGGTCCAAAGCAACGTGTCACTCTGGACAGTTGTGTCTCTATGGCCTGTATACATACCGGATTGGACTCCGATCATTTCTTGCTTGTTGAACAATTCTTTTCTGGAATTTTGCTGTGGCTTCGTCATCGAGTTCACCAGGTAGGATCCTGAATTTTCTGCAATTATTTCTAAGTTTTTTTTTATTGAATATTTTTATGCAATCATCCGAACTTTCAATTCATCGCGTCGACAGTAAGTTCGGATCACGCTAGAGCGCCACGATCCGAGTGGTCACGTGTTCGTCTCGAGCTGAGTATCTGGGCTTTTGTGCGGGACACGGCGGAATTTTCTTCGAGCCGTGACGGGCTTCGAGCTTGGTGGGCCAACGTTTGAGGCGGTTCGTGGGCTTCTATGCGACACAACCTTCGGATCGTGGCCTGTATGGTGTGGATGGGACAAAAATTAGGATATGAAGAGACACCCTCCTCCTTATATAAACCGGAACCCCCTCCCGATCTCCTTCTTCTTTCTCTTTCTGCCGCCGCCTTCAAATTCTTGCTGGAAGAAAAATAAAAACCCTAATACTGAAAATTCACGTAAAACTTCACCTTTTCAAAAGGTAATTTTGCCGGAATCCTTGTTCTCATGTTTATCTCTAGAATTGCGAACGAAATTGGGAAAGAAATGGGGGGTTTTAGGGTCTTTAGACGATGAAGATGGTGGAGAGGCCATGGCGAGTGCGTTCTAGGAGCTCGAGAGGAGGAAAAAGGCGAGGAAGGAAGAAGAGGAAGGAGAAGAGGGGTGCCGTGCTGGTGCGATTCGTGTTGGCGAGACGTGGAGGTTTGGGCGAGGCACCATGTTGTGGCAAAGGGTTTGGAGTGAAAAAATGAAAAAATGGCAGATCGGAGGAAGGGAGAGACAATGGATCGTGGTGAGGTGCTGAGTGGCGCGGCGTGATATAGGATGGTAATGGTTCGCCGATAAGGCATGAGAGTGGTTCGTGATGGAATTGACGAGGTGACGGGTCGAGGAAGAGCAAGGTAGCGGATCGTGGCGAGGCTGGCGCGTTGCGTACCTCTAAGAAGCTATCACGGACCGCTTGGATGTGAATCGATGCGCTGCTCGTACTGTAGCCTTTCCTCAAGCTGTTCCCACGAACCAAAGCCTTCGTTACGAACCGGTCATACAGGGCGATCCGATCCCCTCCTCACGAACCGAAGGACGACTTCGAACCATAGAATGAACGATCCAATAAACTTGCTCAGCATACCAATGGACAATTAGGTTAGAGCCTTAGGAAAGAAATTTCCAGACTGTGCAGACGCATAACACAACGGCATTGATCGACCAATATTTTGACGATTTCGCTGGCCATTGCACTTTTCTTTTATGCTCTTCGGTCATGCACGCACAAGCTTACACTGGCACTTGCACACACGGGGGGGTAAGGGTAGGTGTATTCTGACTTGTCGTATATGCCATACAGATATGTCGGATAAACAGGTAGTCGAGATACCAGAAAGATCCACCGAACCAGAAGCCTCAACGCAGACCCAGCCTGATGTGCTGGCTTCTAGTTCTAATCAAAATAAATCGGATCCCGACTATAAGGTAGATTCTGATGAAAAGTCATCGTCTTCATCTGATACATCCGCTGAATAGATAGGCGATCGAGCTCCCGATGAGCTTCCGGGGGCCGAAGACATCGATAGATTCAACGATTGCCTGGCTTCTAAACTGGACAAGACTAAGCTCTAGAAATTGTGCCTGAAACATGGGATACCCTGGGACAGTGTTAAAACCCATGGGAAAGACGATAGGCCCCATTCCGCCCCTGCTGGGTATATGACCGTCAGTAAGTTGATGTGCTACGTCGGTGCTATCCCTCCTTTCCCACCAATTGTGGTGGAGACCTTAAGACGACTATACATCGCGCCAATGCAGCTCCATCCTAATTCCTACGCTGCTCTGTACACTTTAGCGGTAGCTTATCCAGAGGTCCTGGGGACCGAGCTGACTTTCAAGGATTTAAGGTTCTTCTTCTTGTTTAAGAATAAGTCTAAGGCAACTCCGAATATCACTCATCTCGAGTCTGTGGCCAACAAAAAGGTTGTGACTGATGTCTATAGCAACATCGAGGATCCAAAAGCCGACTGGTTCTACATACAACATCAACCAGGGTGTGCACGAAGATGGCTCAAAGCCAGTGAGTTCTATTTCTTCAGATCAGTGTCTTTACTGGATCGTCGGGATGCTAACATATTCCTTTTCTTCATACAGGGCATACTTTCTCAAAGATAACGAGCTCAATGTACCAGAACCGATTGGCTCGCCTTCTCCGCAGCAAATCAGATTTCTTGAAAATAAAGTTGTGTCTTACTGATGAGAACCTTCATAAGCACCGTCTTCTGGACAGTAGATTCAGTCATGGAAAAGACAGGCCCGACAAACTTGTGGCTCCGGCTGAGGGGGAAGGAACATCTGGAGCGGTAAGAGTAACTGAGGGTGAGGGGCCAAAGGAGACTTCGGTTCCTAAGGATCAATCTCTACCACAGATTCCTTCACCCTTGGATTCCGCCATTGACCAAGAGTTAACTGACGAGCAAACTATCAAGGAGCTAAGCAAGCTCCCGATACCTGAGGATGTTTATTCGTCACAGGACTTCGGTGACGATCCATTCTTTTCTACCATGGATGAAACGGACGCTCCTGTCGAAGAAAAAGATAAAGAACAGACGAGCCTAGCTCCTAGCCCCGGTCTGTTAGGGAGTTATATGGGATGCACAAGTCACATGCACTTCTCACCACAGCACACTCTACACTATGGCCATTCAAAATTCTAACATATACTTGTTTCATTTGCAGGAAGGATGACTCGCAGGCAGTCTTACTTGCATCGTTCCCTTCGTGCTGGCACTCCAAGCCTTCGTGGGGATACCGAGCTTCCCGCTGTAGTAGTCGGGGGGGAGACAGTCATCGACCTCGGGACCCTCTTAAGTTTCAACCTCCTCAATCCAAGTCTCCATCGAAGCGCGATTCCGGAAAGCCTCAAAGTTACAAGCCTCTTCCATCTGCTCCGGGAAAACAGCTCCCCAAAGATTTGAGTCCTCAAAAGCATACTCCGTCTAGAGATAGGCCATCCAAAAAGCATTACGAGCCCAAGGACAAGAGAAAGGATTCGAGCAAGGAGATTGAGAAAGAAAAATCTGACATTGTTCCTCCTGGTTCAGAAGAGTTAAGTGTCCCTGGGGCGCGAGACTTTGTATGCAGCCCTGAAGCTCAAGCCCAGTTGAAAAGAATGCGAGAGCAACTTCCTGATATTTATGTCGAGAGGATGATGTTCACTCCGTCTCTTGAGGTGGTTCCTAAGGGCTGGGAGACTCAGGTTATCGAACAGATTTGCCATGCATTAACCCAATATGAGGCGATGAGGAAGCACGCCGGGAAACTCTCTGACCGCATCCGTACACTTGAAACAGAAGCGCGCCGGTCCCAAGTCAGAATAAATAACCATGATCGGGTGATTGTGAAGATGACCACGGACTTGGAAAGTGCACAAGCCCAGCTTGCCTTGGCCCAACGAGGCACCGAGAACGCTATGAATGAACTTGAAGAGGCCAGGCAACGCTTCCGTACTGAACTTAATGTTAACAGCCAAGAGCGTGTGGCCTTGAAAAAGTAGGTGGAGGACCTGAAAATGGCCAACACTGAATTGAGAATGGTACACTATCATTGCGACGCTGATAGAGCTGCTTGGGAGAAGGAGAAAGCAGAGTTAAAGAACAGATTAGCCCTTGCAGAGCAGGAGAATAGGATCCTGAAGGATCAAGTGGCTGACGCTGAGAGGCGTGAAATTCTGGCTGAGAACAATATTGAGAGCGTAATTGAATTGGCTTCTGTTTCTGGTGATAAGCTCATCGAAAAAGAGAAAGAAATAGAAGAATTCGAAGAACTTCTATTCGATTTCCTGGGCAATGTTCTCAAGACTCGCAATATCTCTTGGATCTCGGATTACCACGTCACCCTAGCTAACATTTGGGATGCCATCGTCGAGGGTGAAAAGCGGAGGCTAGGTGCTGAGGAGATCGACGAGGGCGAGCTGATGAAGACTATCTTGAGAGACAACGAACCTGAGGATCTGGAGAAAGGCCGATGCTTGATTCAGGAAGATATGGAGAAGGAGCGGAACTTGGCTAAGGGCAAGGGTAAAATTGAAGAGGGCTCGAGCTCAGGTGCAGAGCTCAAAGCCTCAGGAGTATAAGAGTATAACCCCGATGACCCTTTAACCCCCCTGGGTCTAGCTCTCCAAGTTACCAGTGTCTCTGCAGCTGTTCTGGAAGGAGGATTGGCCGAAGGTATCTCTATATTTTCTCCAGAATTTGTCAAAACTATCATTACATGTCGTCGTCTTTCTGAACAATCAACTGAGCAGTCTGCCTTCTTCCCTAAAATAACATTTGTTTCTCGTAATGCAGGCAGCGGGCCAGTTAAGAAAGATGCTGAAATGGAAACTGAGGCGGGGAAGACCGATATCCCACCAAGTGCTGGCGCCGTTGCTCCGAAGCAGCCTGAGGACACAATGATAGCGGGAAAAGTCACCCTAACATCCAGGACCGACGTTCCCGGGGACGATGAAACCATCGAGGCCTTGAAAAATATGGATGGACGCCATATGGATGATGAGGAAGACGAGGTCGTCATTACCAAGGAAGTTAAGGGAGATGACGATGAAACTTTGGCTGAGAGAAAAGCTCGGCAAGAGAGGCAGCTAGCTTTAAAGAAGGAGGAGCAAGGTCCTCTTGACGTAACCCCCATTGCAGAACTCGACCCCAAAACCGGTTTGATCATAAAGCTTTCTACCAAATCGATTACCAAGCAGCTTGCTTCTGAGTCTTCCCAATCTTCTGACGAACCTCCGATTGGTCTTATTGACAAAAGGAAGAAAAGGTAGCAAGGCGATCAATCAGGGGGAGACACAGGAGGGTCTGAGCAGCAGAAGGAGGGGAAGAAGTCCAAGTCGTCTTCCAAGAATAAGTAGGACGTAGTCGTTTGTCCATGTTTTGTTTTTTAGGCTTTCTACTGGCCATGAATTGTGCTTGCGTGAATGGCCCTCGCTTTTGTTTTAGGTTGCTTTTGATTCCTGCAAGTTAGGAAATAAAATTTCTGTTTCTTTACCTCGTTCCCGCAAACGTTTCAAAGTTAGTTAAATATTTGAACACTCGAAACGTGAATAGGAACATAGTACAGATTAGCAGGTGAGTTACTAATGTAACTTTCAAGAAACATGGTGAGCTATGCGTGCAATACTAAATGTGATGCACTAAAACAATAAGTGTGCATGGGCATGCTATTAATCGCTCATTAATTTGCAAATGTGTTTGCCCCCATGTTCGAACATGGAGAACTCGGGCTCAACTTTCAGTCTGGTCCCCGAAGCTTCAGCGGGGTAGGTATCGTACGGGCGCTGAGTCTCCAGCACCCTTCTCAGCGCTCAATCGGAGACGCCTTTATACTCTCTCTCTTCTCCGGAGAGTTAGAGTTCGAGCTCAGCAGTTCCATCGCTCCCCGATCCTTCAGTGGGGTAAAATCCCTTTGTCAGCGCTCAGTCGGAGACGCTTTTATATTCTCTCTCTGCTCTGGAGAGTTTGAGTTCGAACTCAGCAGTTCCTTCGCTCCCCGATCCTTCAGCGGGGTAAGAGCCCTTTCTCAGCGCTCAGTCGGAGACGCTTTTATTCTCTCTCTCTACTATGGAGAGTTAGAGTGTTATCAACAAGGCGATTTTATTTACTGCACCTTTTAGGGCTTGAATGTCGGCTATTCTCCATTCTGGTGGAAGGCCCCTAGGGTCAGAAGTTCCTGCGATTGCTGTAAAGTTTGCAGCAATTGGGCAAAGGGTAAGGCGGCAGATAAGTAATAGTGCAATAAATGTAAACGACACACAATATTTTATAGTGGTTCAGTCGAATCATGACCTACACCCACTTTATAATCTTTTGCTCAGAATAAATCGGACTATTCTAGGCAAGCCGTGCCTCGTACATGGTCCTCAAAAAACAAAAGAGTAAAGCTTACGGTTCTACGTCAGGTAAGGCCGCAGATGTTGGGCATTCCACACTCTGGGATTTCCCTTCCATCGACGGTCGTTAGCTTGAAAGATCCGTTATCAAGCCTGCGCAGAATAGAGTACGGTCCTTCCCACTTCGCGCCCATATGCACTGGGGGTGGAAAGACACGTTTTAGAACCAAGTCTCCGGGTTCGAAGGTTCGAACTTGAACCTTTTTGTTGTAGTATCGGGCGACCTACTGCTTGCACCTCAAGGTGCGCAGATCTGCTTCGTCCCTTTTTTCTTCTGTCATGTCCAGGGATTCAAGGAGCAATTCATTGTTAGTCATAGGATCGTAGTAAGTCACTCGGTGAGAAGGTACCTTTATCTCAACCGGGATGACCGCCTCCGATCCAAAGGCGAGGGAGTAAGGAGTGTGGCCTGTTGCCGATTTTTACGTAGTCCTGTAGGCCCATAATGCTAGAGGCAGTTCGTCGACCCACATGGCTTTGGCCCGCTTTATCCTCCTTTTCAGGATGGACTTAATCACTTTATTCGCCGCTTTGACTTGTCCGTTTGACTGGGATGTGCCACAGAGGTATATCGCTTCTCGATGTGGTATTTCTGTCAAAAGCCCCTGAACTCGGTGCTGTCGAACTGGGTCCCGTTGTCAGTTATGATGATCTTTGGAATCCCGAATTGACAGATGATATTCCTAACGATGAAATTAATCAATCGTTTGGTTGTGATTGTAGTTAGCGGCTCGGCTTCGACCCACTTGGTGAAGTAATCAATGGCCACAATTGCAAATTTTGCTCTGCCCTTAGCTATGGGAAGACTTCCAATTATATCAATTCCCCACATGGAAAAAGGCCAACGGCTCGCCATTGTCTTTAACTGACCAGGAGGTGCCCTGGGAATCTTTGAAAATCTCTGGCATGCATCACATCGTCGTGCATACTTGGCCGCGTCTTTGTTTATAGTAGGCCAGAAATAACCGTGTCGCAACACCTTCTTCGCCAACGTTTGTCCTCCGGTGTGATCTCCGCAATCACCCTCGTGCACTTCCTGCAGTACATGCTTGATGTCGTCGTGAGCTATACACCAGAGAAGGGTCATCGAGAATCCCTGTCTGTATAGGACTCTGCCTTGCAGAACGTATCGGGAAGCTTTCCGAATGATCTTACGTCTCTCGCTTTTCTTGGTCGGAAGCGTTCCATTCACCAGAAAGTCCTTTATGGGGGTCATCCACGACTCCCTTTCCGGTTGCATCTCCAACACCTGATCAATTTCCATCTGATCGGTACTAGGGGATCGAAGTATCTCGACTCGAGCTAGCCCGGTCTCTTCTGGATCATCGGAACTAGCCATTTTTGCCAACTTATCCGCCCGCTGATTCTCTGTTCGTGGAATACGAGATATACTATAATAGTCAAGGCCACTCAACAACTCCTTTACTGTAACACCCCGTGTATTCTATAACAGTGAAATTCACAAATTAAAGTATAATTAATTTCAAATCAAAGAATTAAGGGAAACGGGATACGCCATTGTGTTCGTCTCGGAAAAATACTCGAAATAGAGTCCGAGTTTTCGAAAAACGGAGTCCGGATGAAGAAAATATGGCCTCCGGAAGTTTCAGAATTCAGTTTAAAATTCAAAACAGACGAAAACTGCTCAGAAAAACAAGTTTAAAATTCAAAATCGGGCCCAATTGGCCAGGGCGGGAAAATTCCCGCCTAAGGCACCCAGGTCGACTTGGCAGTCGACCTGGGCTAGAAGTCGACAGGGCTGTCGACACCCGTGTCGACTGCCAAGTCGACACGGTGTCGACTGGGCTGTCGACCTGGCCCCAGAGCCAGGTCGAACCCAGCCCACCCTGGCTGGCCTGGTCTATGTTTAGTCGATTTTCTGAGCCTTGCCTTGTCACTAGCGCTAGGTGTCAGCTCCGGATTGGCCTCTCCTTCAAACGAACGGCTATTATTGAATCAAGCTCCATCGACGGTCTAAAACAACTCACAAACATTATAAAAAGGACCTAGGACCTAGCCTAAATCATACTATCTCATTTTAACCTCAGGCCGCCACCATTAAACCTAGAGCTCTGAATTAAAAATACAAAGAATAAAATTATAGAAGATAAAGGACGATTCTTGAAGGCTACAACTAGAAGCTACAACAACTACGACGCCTTAGACAACGAATTTGGGACTATTTGATTTGGGATTTTTATTTGGGTTATTTGCTTCATATTGTAAGTTCTATGTTACTTTTTAGGCAAAAACTCTAAAACAATATGGACATGCCATGAATTGAAACCGGATTTAGGAACTATTGTTAATCCATTGTTTATATTGTTTATCTTTGAATTATAATTTGGGGATATTGCTATGGCAACGTTGCAAGTTAAACTTGTCATGATTTTGATGTTGTTATGAATCACTTGGGCTTAATTGTTTGGCAAGTTGGACTAATACATGTCCATGGAATCGCTATGTTTATTGAAATCTTTATGTTGATTAAACCATGCCTATGGTACTAATTAAACCATGGCTATGGCTATTGAAGGAATTATGCCTGTGATGTTAATATACCCATCATGATTAATCAAAAATTGGGTATTGCTAAGTTATGATGAAAAGTTGGAATTATTATGTTTATAATGTTAGATATGTTGAAAACGCTGAATTGGAATCATTATGTCTATGAGAATTATTATGTTAAAAATGCTAAATTCGAATCATTATGTCTATAATGTTAATTGAGAATCATTATGTTAAAAATGCTAAATTGGAACCATTATGTTTATAATGTTAGTTGAGAACCATTATGTTAAAAACGCTAAATTGGAATCATTATGTCTATAATGTTAGTTGAGAATTGTTATGTTAAAATGCTAAATTAGAACCATTATGTTTATAATGTTAGTTGAGAATCATTATGCTAAAAACGCTAAATTGGAATCATTATGTCTATAATGTTAGTTGAGGATCATTATGTTAAAAATGCTAAGTTGGAACCATTATGTTTATAATGTTAGATGAGAATCATTATTATAAATTGGAATCATTATGCCTATGAGAATTATTATGTTAAAAATGCTAAATTGGAATCCACTATGCCTATTAGGATTACTATGCCTTTAATGTTTCATGTTTATAATAAAATTATTATTATGCCCACAATGATTATTATGCCTATGATGTAAAGTTGAAATCATCATGTTAAATTAAGTTGGAATCATTACTATGCCAAGTTATCATCATGCTAGTATTGAAACCATGTGATATGTTATAGCCTGTTTATTATGCAAGTGATGTTGGAATTGTCACATATGCCTATCACATGTTTGGTGTTATTCCCCTTTATCTCTTGAATTGTTTATGCTTGTGAACGAAGTAGGTTTATATACGTTGGGGATACGATTGGGTAGAATAGGCAAAACTTGAATTAATTATAAGCATAAACTGTGAAATTTGGCATAAGTAGAACATGAAATATGGCACGAAAACTTGATTTGAACATGCCATAACTTGACTTTAAACATGCCTTAGTTGGGCCCGAAATTGACATATGAACATGCTATGGAAATATCGTAAAATCTGATAAGAACATGGGCATGACTTTAGAAAACAAGAAAGTGGCCAACTCGAGGTTGGGTTGAGTTTGTAGTGTAAATCTGCCCGGAACCGCCCGGCAAATCCAGTTGCTACAAACAATAGGATCCAATGTGGGTAGTTGGTCACATCGCGCTTGAAACCCGAGGTTGGGTTGAGTTCGTAGCGTAAACCTGCCCAGAACCGCCCGGCAAATCCAGTGGCTACGAACAACAAGATCCAATGTGAGTGGTTCGGTGCATTAACGAATCAATTAATGCCAATTAGGGTTAAGTCATGAACATGAAAAGACAACTTAACCAACTTGAACACGGTTTGTAGGGCTAAGTCATGAACTTGAAAACGACAACACATAGCCAACTTGACATGACACGTAGGCTGGTTAAGTCGCGAACTGAAATGACATACTTAACCATCTTGACATGAGTAGACTAGAAAAGGATTAAGTCACGAATTACATGACTTAATCTGTTAGGTGGGTTAGGTCACGAATTACATGACCTAATCTATTAGGAGAAACCCTAGACACAACCCCTTTCAGCAGTAACCCTCTAGAAGTATCAAGGTACCCTGGGGCTAGGCCGGATGGGGAACGATTACTGGGCTGATTGTAAGAGGTGAACGACGACAGTAGGGTACGCCAGTGTAAGTTCGGCGGACTACGATCGTGCACGTATCCGGGGCAGACACTGGGTATCCGTAGATTTATCTGTGCATCTTGAATCGTGTCAGGGGTTGACACCCTAGGGTTGATACACCCGAAGGTGGACCCAGCACAGGTGACTACATTCGTGATTAGCCGTATGACACGGACACTTGATGAGCTAGAACTTGTAGGGAGCCGATCGACTAGATAATCGCTCCGTAGGACCCCGTACTTGGGTCAGACCCCGTTTCAGGGTCATTTCATGACATTGGGCCGTGGGATTTATTTTGTGATTAACTTGTGACATGGGCTTAGTATACTAGTGAAGTCGATGCAACGGATTTCGAACATGTGATGCTTTACTTGTCTTGACTTGTCCTGATCACCTTAGTCTATTTTGTTCACCTTGACACCATTCTTAAGTTTAGTTCCAGTTCATACATGACAGGTTGTTTTAACCGTTTCTACACTGAAAGTCACTAGAACTTACTCAGTCTTTATGACTGACCCTTTTCCTTTCGCCTCTTTTTCTTTCGTTTCCCCCCCCCCCCCCCCCAGGTTCTCAGGGAGGGAATACCGCAGCTTGATCAGTTTTCACATCCAGCTTGAAGAGAAAGAATGTATTGCTTGGATCTTCTCCGTTTTGGACTATGGCTTTGGACAGCAATTAGGGGACTTTTGCAGTTTATTTATGTTTTCTTCATGCTTCTTTAAATAATGTAATCAAGACAGTTATGATTTTGGGAAGTATTATGGCATTGTTTGTGTAACACGTATTTTGAAGAAATAAAAGTTGTTGTTTTCCGCTGTTCAAAAATATGTGTTATTATATCTGTCTTGTATATCTGTGACTTATACTTATAAACCTCCACCAAAATTAGGGCATTCCCTTTGAGAGTGACCCTAACGGAAGTGGGGTGTTTCACTTGGTATCAGAGCAGAAGGTTACCAAGACTGGCCAAAAGTTTTGAAAACCTTTTGAATTTTTTTTTCAAAACCATTTACAAAGAAGCATTTTCAAAGAAAACGTTTTTAAAGGCTATTCCCCAAAAGCCATTAGCACTATCCTTTGTTTCCTTATTTGAATCTCTTTCCCTTTCTTTTCTCCATCTGTAGTCGCAGTAGCTTTACCTGCGGCTAATCTTCTTTCTAGCTTTGTAGAGGGTTTTCCCGTATGATGTAGATAGTTTTCGTGAGGCTTGTTAACATGTTATATAGGATAGGTATGAGTGATAAGGAGAAAGATAAGGCGGATGAGTCTTCCGGAGTGATTGAGCCAAGCATCCTTGAAGGCGTAAAAGTGGAAACATTGAGGTGAGTTCTGATTCGTGTCTTAGGAACGGAGATCTAGGAGCTAAGGAATCAAGAAGTCAAGCTAGTTAAAATACAGTGGGGTGAAGCCCTAGAAGACGCAACTTGGGAAATTTAAGAAAAGATAAGCGCGCTATACCCATTTCTTTTTAGGGTACATTCTAGATCTATTTTCCTATAGGTTTACATACATTTCTCTTGCTATCCATGTTTGTTTTGTTATCTCCTCGATCCTATCTTGAGAACCATAAGCAGAATCTTTTTGGATGTAAACATGTAGTTGAAACATGTTATGATTGCGAAATGGTTGCAAGTGGTCGCAAGTGGTTGCTCGTGGATGCATGAATACACATTAGGCACTAGATCGGCTCAGACACATTTTCATGTTGCATATGCATGAGTGTTTATTTTGGAAACTTGATTGTGCCATCATTTGGTTGTTGCATATGATTGAATGTTCGAGCACTCATGTAGAAATTATGAATTATAATAGGAAAAAATTGCATACATATTGGATTCATTTCACTAAACATATTTTGCATTTAGAAGATCAATCAGGCCTGATCATTAGCATTAGCTAAGGAACATATACACACACTTCGCATATGATCATAAAGCATTAGAAGTCTTTTAAGGACAATGGATACTCGTGTTTGATGGATGAGTATATGGATGTTTGGATGTTAGGATATATATTTTTCCTAAACTTGAAGATTTCAGGGACGAAATCCTTTTAAGTGGGGGAGAATGTAACACCCCGTGTATTCTATGTAACACCCCACACCCGCTATAGTCACTCACTAAGGTAATGCCATAGCATCGGTGGAGTATTTTTAGTGAGTATAGAACAGTAAAATTACAACAAGACAGATATAATGTAATACTTGAAAATTTAAAACATCATCTCATAGCAGCGGAAAGTAAAACATGTTTGGTTACATCATAAAACCATAACAAGAGTCAAGTACAAAATATCCATCCTGAATAAAATAAGTACATAATCCCACTACTCATAACAAATAGCCATAACAGAAAAGATAAGATAAGCTGAGCTCTACATCTACGGTCCAAGCTCCAAGAGATAGATAAAGCAAACTGATCAAAGCCCACTAGCACTAGGCCCAACCCGAGGACCTGAAGGAAAAAGATAAAAACAACGGGGGTCAGACATAAGCCTGAGTGAACCCTATCTCCTTAATAATACAATTATTAAAGTAATTAGGGTATGATATGAACTCGGTATGGTATCTTTGGGGATAATGACTACACTAAGTTGCCCACGAACACAGGACGAACTAAGATAACCGTAAAGACGCGTCTACCCACCCAAGGATAATTACTAACTGCACCACACCAGTCACTCCTACTCAAAGGTTGATCCCACCCAAGGATATCAAAGATAGATATAACCAGTAGTTTCCTGTACCCTAGTTGACTACATAGGTGCCGTCTGCCCCTATCTCTACTAGGTGTACCCCACTACCCCAAGCGATCGGCTCCCTAACGTAGATACCCGTGCTGGTCCCACAGTGGGGTGTATCACTCCCCTAAAGTGCCTACCCAATACTATCAACGGTGCACGGCTTTATATCTACACGATGCAACAACGGCTTATCTACCAGCCCGGGCCCACACACGCATATGAAACCCGTTGGACTTGCGTTGCCACCGCTACCCCGTTTTGGCCTCTTATAATCAAGCCCAATATGCATGTCCCGTCACTCGACATAGGTCGAGCCCACAAAGATACGTTTGGGATATTGGTTGAAACGGGCCCCCACAAGCTACTACTTAAGCTTGTCATTTTATCTAGTGCATTCCACTTAACCCCTTTTTATAATCATGCCCCCTTACATGTTAAGGTTTGGTTAAGTCATCCAATTATATTACAATTGCCACTTAAGGCACCCACTAGATTTCCGCATGACACCCAAGGCACATACTTGATTCCCCCATGCCACCCAAGGCACTTACTTAACCCTTTAATCATGTTTAGTTACATGTTCCACTCTGGTTAAGTATTCTAATCGTATTTTCTATTGCCACCCAAGGCAACCCACTAGTTTTCTCATGCCACCCGAGGCACCCCCACTAGTTACTACATGCCACCCAAGGCACCCACTTAACCCCTCATGTCCCACTACATGCTAATATGGTTAAGTGTTTCTTAATTAATTAAGACCGTGATCTCCCATAAAGACCTCCCACATTAGACTGGCTGTTATGACCGCCTGGTTAAGCCGGTAGGGTCCGGGCAGTCTTACGTCATAACAGAGTCTAAACTCGTGTCTTTACTTTAATCACGTATTTAATTTGTGCCTAACACCTCTCACATTAGACTGGCTGTTATGACCGCCTGGTTAAGCCGGTAGGGTCCGGGCAGTCTTACGTCATAACAGAGCCTAACCTCGTGTCTTAGTCGATTAATTACACCTAATTAATCACCCCCATATTAATTATCCCTAATTAATATCAATTTATTCATAACATGGGTAGACCTAACTCAATAGGTAAATTCCCATGGGGTAGACCTAACTCAATAGGTAAATTCCCACTTATGTTAATTAATTTTTTTATGGTATGCTTAATCATACCCATTTCAACATACTTTTAATTAACATATTAATTAACCCCATCGTTCCCCACGTAAATCGTCATTATGACATAACATAATAAAGGGAAGATTTACCACACATAACTTGGGTTTAGCATATAACTTTATCATGGGTTAAGAGGATGTCAACTTGCATATATGAGCATGTATTAACCCAACTATATTCAACCCAAACTTGCATATTATCAAACATGTGTCTTATATAACATGTTGCATATGAACTTACATATCATCAAATATGTGATTTGCATAACATGTTGCATATGAACTTACATATCATCATACATGTGATTTGCATAACATGTAGAACTTGCATTTTAGCATATACTTAACTTGCATAAGCACTCACATACTTGCATAAGCATTCATATACTTGCATAAGCTTGCATATCATGTTAAACTTGCATTTCAACATATACATAACTTGCATAAACATTCACATACTTGCATAGGCTTGCATATTATGTTAAACTTGCATTTCAACATATACATAACTTGCATAAACATTCACATACTTGCATAGGCTTGCATATTATGTTAAACTTGCATTTCAACATATACATAACTTGCATAAACATTCACATACTTGCATAGGCTTGCATATTATGTTAAACTTGCATTTCAACATATACATAACTTGCATAAACATTCACATACTTGCATAGGCTTGCATATTATGTTAAACTTGCATTTCAACATATACATAACTTGCATAAACATTCATATACTTGCATAAGCTTGCATATTATGTTAAACTTGCATTTCAACATATACATAACTTGCATAAACATTCATATACTTGCATAGGCTTGCATATTATGTTAAACTTGCATTTCAACATATACATAACTTGCATAAACATTCACATACTTGCATAGGCTTGCATATTATGTTAAACTTGCATTTCAACATATACATAACTTGCATAAACATTCATATACTTGCATAAGCTTGCATATTATGTTAAACTTGCATTTCAACATATACATAACTTGCATACGTACTCACATACTTGCATAACATGTTTGCATAATGGATCCATATTCACTTAGTGTTTTGCATCATAAACATCATGAAACAACTTGCATAAAAATATCATGATTACATATTATGAAACTTGCATGACATAAGGCATATAACTTGCAAAACACATAATATTCACTACATCAAGCTTGCATAAATATATGGATCCACAAACATAGCCATACTTTATCACATCTTATCATAATCAATTCAATAATTGATTATTAAGGGGATAGAAGCTCACCAAAACAAGATTAGCAAGTTAAATGAAGCAAATCCCAATGATTAAGTAGAAGAAGATGTAGATTAGCTTGCAAACCCTCTTAGGATTTTTAGTGGAGGCTCTCCAATTTTCTAAGTGGTGGCATAATGGCCTTAGATCTATTTTTGGTAAGGATAAGGGGGGTATTAGGGTGTATATATAGATTAGTTAGATGTTTTAGGACCATAGGATATACCCTAGAACCAATCCTAGCCTTTAAAGCATGTCTTGGGGAAGAAGTCAAGTGTAGGAACCATTTAGGGCCCAAAAAAAACAGCCCAAAACTCATCCCGGGCCTCAAAACATGAGCAGTTTTCGTTTTTGATTTTTCGTGAAACTTTGACGGGCCATAACTTGGTCATACGGACTCCGATTTACGAAAACTCGGACTCTATTTCGCGTATTTTTCCGAGACGAACGCAATGGCACAGCCCGTTTCCCCTGATTCAGAATATTAAATTTAATTCTGCTCTGATTTATGTTATAACAAGTTATTTAACATACGGGGTGTTACATTCTCCCCTACTTAAAGGATTTCGTCCCCGAAATCTCTAAGTCAAGAAGAACGTATCCTACCAACCAAACAACCATCTACTCAACCATCAAACACTGGCATCCATTGTCCTTAAAACAATTTCTAATGATGTATGAGCATATGCAAAAAGTGTGTGTATATGTTCCCTATCTAATGTATGAACATATGCAAACCATGATAGTGCCATGCATCCATTATGTATGCGAGGGAACCCTATCGACACATACAATATCTACATGAGTGCACAATCATTCACCAAAATGCATCATCCATATGATAACATAATCATTATACATCCATAAATATAGCTTCCTACACACAATTTTATGCAATATGCAATACGAAGTGATTGAGCCGATCTAGTGCCTAGAGTGTGTGTATATGCATCCACGAGCAACCACTAGCAAACACTTGCATCCACTTGCATCCATCATACATACCATGTCTCAAACACATGTTTCAACCATAGGACTATCCTATCTGAAGGTCAAAGGTACTAACGAGAGGACATACTAAGGATAAGATAAGTACCAGTCAAACGATAAAGGAGAAGTTAAAAGACATACTCTCAAAAAGAAATGGATACAAAGAACGCATCTTCGCTTCCGTCTCCCAAGTTGCGTTGCTCTCCTCTTCTCCCCATTGCACTTTGACTAGCTGAACCTCTCGATTCCTCAATTTCCTAGTCTCTGACCCAAGGATGCGAGTAGGAGCTCGTCGAATAGTCGCATCACGCTCTGCTTCCACTTCTCTAAGCAAACTTGGCTCTACCACCTCTGCGGTCTTATGTAGGCACTTCCTCCCATGGAATACATCATGTACACCACTAAGTCTGTCGGGCAACTCCACCAATGGAAGATGCTCTTCCCATGTACCTCCAAAATCCAAGATACATAGCCTCAAAAGGTCTTCTAAAATATGATTCACCCTCTCGGTCTGGCCGTCCGTCTGAGGATGATATGCGGTACTCAAACGCAACTGAGTCCCTACCGCCTTTTGCAAACTCTTCCAAAACTCTCTAGTGAAGATAGGATCTCGATCACTCACTATACTGGAGGGTACCCGATGCAATCGAACTATCTCTCGAAGATATACAAAAGCTAGCCATGGAGCAGTCCACTTACTCTTCACAGGTATGAAATGGGTGTTCTTAGTAAGTCTGTCTACCACCACCCAAATTCCTGTATTACTCTTTCTCGATCTGGGTAACATGTCAATAAAATCCAACGAGACGCTGTCCCACTTTCATTGCGGAACCTCCAATGGGTGAAGCAACCCACCTGGTTTCTTTCGCTCCGTCTTCACTCGTTGGCACACCAAGCATCGAGCGACATGCTCGGCCACATCTTTCTTCATACCGGCCCAGAAGAAAGCCCTCTTCATGTCTTGGTACATCTTACCCCCACCGGGATGAATGGTCATCCTAAAACGGTGTGCGTCATCAAGAATAGCCTTCCTCAAACCCTCGTCCTGCGGTACACAAAGTCTACTGTCTCTACGCAAGCACCCTCTATCATCTAGGGTGTACCTACTCAAATGGCTGGACAACTCCCCCCTTATGAGCTTCTCTACTAACTCAACCAACTGTGGGTCGCCCCTCTGTGCTTCTCCAATCCGCCCCAAAAGAGTAGGTCTGACTTCCAAAGAAGCTAGCAAACCGGGTACAAAGTCAACGGAAGGTCTAAAGTCAAACTTAGAAATAAACTCTAAGCTCCGTCGTTCAACGAACAATGAACTCAAGGACAACCTTTTTCTACTTAAGGTGTCCGTTACCATGTTACCCTTACTCATAGGATGTTAAGGATCCCATCCACTTTTGCTGTCCTAAGACTATGCGCTCGAAGAGTCTCCAACACTTCCCTAAGATGTAGGGCATGCTCTTCTCCACCAGAATATCATCCAAAATCATCACAACTGTCTCCCACGCAGACCACCCTAGTCGAATTCGGCATCCCCCAAATGCAAGCCCCAAAGGCCTAAACCAATATCAGACAAACACCCAAGGGATACCTCCTTCGAATTCAGACGACCTATGTGAGACGATACTAGTAAAAATGGCTAAATAATTAAGCCCTTGACCAATTCTGGATATTCTCGCCAGTCTCGCTCCAAAACCGTCGTTTATCCTATACTGGCCCTGCTCAGCCTATTGAGCACATACGAAAACTTATTTCGCTCCTAGAAAAGACCCAGATGTCATCTACAAAGACCATCACGAACTTATTTAGGTACTCCCTGAACACCCTTCTCAACAAAGTATGCGTGGGCGTTCGTCAAACCCAATGGCATCACCAGCCACTCATAAAAGAAATCATCCGGAGTCCCAAAGGCAGTCTCCTCTATACTATTCTCAACCACTCTCAACTGATGAAATCCCGTGGCTAAGTCCTACTACAAAAATACTGAGGCGCCAGCCAACTGATCAAGGAGATCATTAATCCTCGGCAATGGGTATCTATTCTTCTTTGTGAGTTTCTTTAGTTCCCTTTAGCCTACACAAAGTCTGAGGGACCCATCCGCCTTCATAACAAAAACTACTGGAGCGCCCCACTCCGATATACTTCGTCTTATGAACCCCTTCTCAAGCAAATTGCCTACTTACTTATGGAGTTCCCTCCTCTCACTAGGAGCCATGTGGCACACTGGCCAAGATACTGGTTTGGCATTATCCACCAGATATATTCGGAAGTCAATCTCCCGCTTCGGAGGTAAGCCCTTCACCTCCTCAAACACATCCGGGTATTCCCGGACCGCTCTAACAGATCGCAGACTCTAGACCAACGTGTCAGGCGATTCTAGATACCTTAGCATAACATATTCTATGGGATTACAAGAGATCTCGAGAGTGTTACTTAGGCGGCCCATAAGCCTAACAACTCTCCCTTCAAAATGAAGAACAGCACTCCTACTGGATAACCAGTCCATGCCCAAAATTAACCCATAGCCCGCGAAGCCCAACAAGCATCACATCTAAAGTCAACGCTAAGTATAGAAACTTTCAAACCCAAACATATCATGGAGCCCCAACTGGGTTTGAAACAACTAAGGGATCATCTACCAAACTTGTGTCTAAGTGCAGTGACTCAACTAACAATGGTGGGATAAACGAACTCAATATATCAGAATCAAATAAAGCTTGAATCGGATGATAAAGAAATCCAAATTCCAACCTAGACGGTCATATCCCCATCTGGTACCCTAGTCGTGAGGGAATACAACTACCCTCCAGAAGATTCCATACCTTGCCCTTGCTTCTTTGAACAATCCTAATAAGGTGTCCTATTCCTCTTAAAAGGATAACCACTTGCCTTCTTCTTCCCTATTCTCCACTCGTAACCTCCCACCAATGAGGTTTCATCTTTCATTAACCAAACAACTATTTGAGCCTTCCCCCCATCGTTTATCCAATAGATACCTACCAGTCCTCCTCCTTCTTGAACCAACTTCTAATCCGACTAACGTCTAAGTCCCTTGAAGTGGTTTTCCATCCTTATCTATCTTAGAAAGATCATCTATACGCGGAGGGGAAACTCAAAACGAGAGAAAGGAAGAGATTCAAAATGGAGAATTCGAAAGATATAGATATGGCTATTGGGGATTATGCTTTCCTTTCAAAAACTTTTCTCTTAAAAGACATGTTTTTAAAAATACTCCTTTCCAAAAGTATTCTTAGAAAATAGTTTTTCTAAAAATTTTATCTGTTCCGGTAACCTTAAGCTCTGATACCACGTGTAACACCCCACACCCGCTATAGTCACTCACTAAGGGAATGCCATAGCATCGGTGGAGTATTTTTAGTGAGTATAGAACAGTAAAATTACAACAAGACAGATATAATGTAATACTTGAAAATTTAAAACATTATCTCATAGCAGCGGAAAGTAAAACATGTTTGGTTACATTATAAAACCATAACAAGAGTCAAGTACAAAATATCCATCCTGAATAAAATAAGTACATAATCCCACCACTCATAACAAATAGCCATAACAGAAAAGATAAGATAAGCTGAGCTCTACATCTACGGTCCAAGCTCCAAGAGATAGTTAAAGCAAACTGATCAAAGCCCACTAGCACTAGGCCCAACCTGAGGACCTGAAGGAAAAAGATAAAAACAACGGGGGTCAGACATAAGCCTGAGTGAACCCTATCTCCTTAATAATACAATTATTAAAGTAATTAGGGTATGATATGAACTCGGTATGGTATCTTTGGGGATAATGACTACACTAAGTTGCCCACGAACACAGGACGAACTAAGATAACCGTAAAGACGCGTCTACCCACCCAAGGATAATTACTAACTGCACCACACCAGTCACTCCTACTCAAAGGTTGATCCCACCCAAGGATATCAAAGATAGATATAACCAGTAGTTTCCTGTACCCTAGTTGACTACATAGGTGCCGTCTGCCCCTATCTCTACTAGGTGTACCCCACTACCCCAAGCGGTCGGCTCCCTAACGTAGATACCCGTGCTGGTCCCACAGTGGGGTGTATCACTCCCCTAAAGTGGCTACCCAATACTATCAACGGTGCACGGCTTTATATCTACACGATGCAACAACGGCTTATCTACCAGCCCGGGCCCACACACGCATATGAAACCCGTTGGACTTGCGTTGCCACCGCTACCCCGTTTTGGCCTCTTATAATCAAGCCCAATATGCGTGTCCCGTCACTCGACATGGGTCGAGCCCACAAAGATACGTTTGGGATATTGGTTGAAACGGGCCCCCACAAGCTACTACTTAAGCTTGTCATTTTATCTAGTGCATTCCACTTAACCCCTTTTTATAATCATGCCCCCTTACATGTTAAGGTTTGGTTAAGTCATCCAATTATATTACAATTGCCACTTAAGGCACCCACTAGATTTCCGCATGCCACCCAAGGCACTTACTTGATTCCCCCATGCCACCCAAGGCACTTACTTAACCCTTTAATCATGTTTAGTTACATGTTCCACTCTGGTTAAGTATTCTAATCGTATTTTCTATTGCCACCCAAGGCAACCCACTAGTTTTCTCATGCCACCCGAGGCACCCCCACTAGTTACTACATGCCACCCAAGGCACCCACTTAACCCCTCATGTCCCACTACATGCTAATATGGTTAAGTGTTTCTTAATTAATTAAGACCGTGATCTCCCATAAAGACCTCCCACATTAGACTGGCTGTTATGACCGCCTGGTTAAGCCGGTAGGGTCCGGGCAGTCTTACGTCATAACAGAGTCTAAACTCGTGTCTTTACTTTAATCACGTATTTAATTTGTGCCTAACACCTCTCAGATTAGACTGGCTGTTATGACCGCCTGGTTAAGCCGGTAGGGTCCGGGCAGTCTTACGTCATAACAGAGCCTAACCTCGTGTCTTAGTCGATTAATTACACCTAATTAATCACCCCCATATTAATTATCCCTAATTAATATCAATTTATTCATAACATGGGTAGACCTAACTCAATAGGTAAATTCCCATTGGGTAGACCTAACTCAATAGGTAAATTCCCACTTATGTTAATTAAATTTTTTATGGTATGCTTAATCATACCCATTTCAACATACTTTTAATTAACATATTAATTAACCCCATCGTTCCCCACGTAAATCGTCATTATGACATAACATAATAAAGGGAAGATTTACCACACATAACTTGGGTTTAGCATATAACTTTATCATGGGTTAAGAGGATGTCAACTTGCATATATGAGCATGTATTAACCCAACTATATTCAACCCAAACTTGCATATTATCAAACATGTGTCTTACATAACATGTTGCATATGAACTTACATATCATCAAACATGTGATTTGCATAACATGTTGCATATGAACTTACATATCATCATACATGTGATTTGCATAACATGTAGAACTTGCATTTTAGCATATACTTAACTTGCATAAGCACTCACATACTTGCATAAGCATTCATATACTTGCATAAGCTTGCATATCATGTTAAACTTGCATTTCAACATATACATAACTTGCATAAACATTCACATACTTGCATAGGCTTGCATATTATGTTAAACTTGCATTTCAACATATACATAACTTGCATAAACATTCACATACTTGCATAGGCTTGCATATTATGTTAAACTTGCATTTCAACATATACATAACTTGCATAAACATTCACATACTTGCATAGGCTTGCATATTATGTTAAACTTGCATTTCAACATATACATAACTTGCATAAACATTCACATACTTGCATAGGCTTGCATATTATGTTAAACTTGCATTTCAACATATACATAACTTGCATAAACATTCACATACTTGCATAAGCTTGCATATTATGTTAAACTTGCATTTCAACATATACATAACTTGCATAAACATTCATATACTTGCATAGGCTTGCATATTATGTTAAACTTGCATTTCAACATATACATAACTTGCATAAACATTCACATACTTGCATAGGCTTGCATATTATGTTAAACTTGCATTTCAACATATACATAACTTGCATAAACATTCATATACTTGCATAAGCTTGCATATTATGTTAAACTTGCATTTCAACATATACATAACTTGCATAAGTACTCACATACTTGCATAACATGTTTGCATAATGGATCCATATTCACTTAGTGTTTTGCATCATAAACATCATGAAACAACTTGCATAAAAATATCATGATTACATATTATGAAACTTGCATGACATAAGGCATATAACTTGCAAAACACATAATATTCACTACATCAAGCTTGCATAAATATATGGATCCACAAACATAGCCATACTTTATCACATCTTATAATAATCAATTCAATAATTGATTATTAAGGGGATAGAAGCTCACCAAAACAAGATTAGCAAGTTAAATGAAGCAAATCCCAATGATTAAGTAGAAGAAGATGTAGATTAGCTTGCAAACCCTCTTAGGATTTTTAGTGGAGGCTCTCCAATTTTCTAAGTGGTGGCATAATGGCCTTAGATCTATTTTTGGTAAGGATAAGGGGGGTATTAGGGTGTATATATAGATTAGTTAGATGTTTTAGGACCATAGGATATACCCTAGAACCTATCCTAGCCTTTAAAGCATGTCTTGGGGAAGAAGTCAAGTGTAGGAACCATTTAGGGCCCAAAAAAAACAGCCCAAAACTAATCCCGGGCCTCAAAACATGAGCAGTTTTCGTTTTTGATTTTTCGTGAAACTTTGACGGGCCATAACTTGGTCATACGGACTCCGATTTACGAAAACTCGGACTCTATTTCGCGTTTTTTTCCGAGACGAACGCAATGGCACAGCCCGTTTCCCCTGATTCAGAATATTAAATTTAATTCTGCTCTGATTTATGTTATAACAAGTTATTTAACATACGGGGTGTTACATTCTATAATAGTGAAATTCACAAATTAAAGTATAATTAATTTCAAATCAAAGAATTAAGGGAAACGGGATACGCCATTGTGTTCGTCTCGGAAAAATACGCGAAATAGAGTCCTAGTTTTCGAAAAACGGAGTCCGTATGAAGAAGATATGGCCCCCGGAAGTTTCAGAATTCAGTTTAAAATTCAAAACAGACGAAAACTGCTCAGAAAAACAAGTTTAAAATTCAAAATCGGGCCCAATTGGCCAGGGCGGGAAAATTCCCGCCTAAGGCACCCAGGTCGACTTGGCAGTCGACCTGGGCTAGAAGTCGACAGGGCTGTCGACACCCGTGTCGACTGCCAAGTCGACACGGTGTCGACTGGGCTATCGACCTGGCCCCAAAGCCAGGTCGAACCCAGCCCACCCTGGCTGGCCTGGTCTATGTTTAGTCGATTTTTTGAGTCTTGCCTTGTCACTAGGGCTAGGTGTCAGCTCCGGATTGGCCTCTCCTTCAAACGAACGGCTATTATTGAATCAAGCTCCATCGACGGTCTAAAACAACTCACAAACATTATAAAAAGGACCTAAGACCTAGCTTAAATCATACTATCTCATTTTAACCTCAGGCCGCCGCCATTAAACCAAGAGCTCTGAATTAAAAATACAAAGAATAAAATTATAGAAGATAGAGGACGATTCTTGAAGGCTACAACTAGAAGCTACAACAACTACGACGCCTTAGACAACGAATTTGGGACTATTTGATTTGGGATTTTTATTTGGGTTATTTGCTTCATATTGTAAGTTCTATGTTACTTTTTAGGCAAAAACGCTAAAACAATATGGACATGCCATGAATTGAAACCGGATTTAGGAACTATTGTTAATCCATTGTTTATATTGTTTATCTTTGAATTATAATTTGGGGATATTGCTATGGCAACGTTGCAAGTTAAACTTGTCATGATTTTGATGTTGTTATGAATCACTTAGGCTTAATTGTTTGGCAAGTTGGACTAATACATGTCCATGGAATCGCTATGTTTATTGAAATCTTTATGTTGATTAAACCATGCCTATGGTACTAATTAAACCATGGCTATGACTATTGATGGAATTATGCCTGTGATGTTAATATACCCATCATGATTAATGAAAAATTGGGTATTGCTAAGTTATGATGAAAAGTTGGAATTATTATGTTTATAATGTTAGATATGTTAAAAACGCTAAATTGGAATCATTATGTCTATGAGAATTATTATGTTAAAAATGCTAAATTGGAATCATTATGTCTATAATGTTAATTGAGAATCATTATGTTAAAAACGCTAAATTGGAACCATTATGTTTATAATGTTAGTTGAGAACCATTATGTTAAAAACGCTAAATTGGAATCATAATGTCTATAATGTTAGTTGAGAATCGTTATGTTAAAATGCTAAATTAGAACCATTATGTTTATAATGTTAGTTGAGAATCATTATGCTAAAAACACTAAATTGGAATCATTATGTCTATAATGTTAGTTGAGGATCATTATGTTAAAAATGCTAAGTTGGAACCACTTTGTTTATAATGTTAGATGAGAATCATTATTATAAATTGGAATCATTATGTCTATGAGAATTATTATGTTAAAAATGCTAAATTGGAATCCACTACGCCTATTAGGATTACTATGCCTTTAATGTTTCATGTTTATAATAAAATTATTATTATGCCCACAATGATTATTATGCCTATGATGTAAAGTTGAAATCATCATGTTAAATTAAGTTGGAATCATTACTATGCCAAGTTATCATCATGCTAGTATTGAAACCATGTGATATGTTATAGCCTGATTATTATGCAAGTGATGTTGGAATTGTCACATATGCCTATCACATGTTTGGTGTTATTCCCCTTTATCTCTTGAATTGTTTATGCTTGTGAACAAAGTAAGTTTATATACGTTGGGGATACGATTGGGTAGAATAGGCAAAACTTGAATTAATTAGAAGCATAAACTGTGAAATTTGGCATATGTAGAACATGAAATATGGCACGAAAACTTGACTTGAACATGCCATAACTTGACTTTAAACATGCTTTAGTTGGGCACGAAATTGACATATGAACATGCTATGGAAATATCGTAAAATCTGATAAGAACATGGGCATGACTTTAGAAAACAAGAAAGTGGCCAACTCGAGGTTTGGTTGAGTTTGTAGTGTAAATCTGCCCGGAACCGCCCAGCAAATCCAGTTGCTACAAACAATAGGATCCAATGTGGGTAGTTGGTCACATCGCGCTTGAAACCCGAGGTTGGGTTGAGTTCGTAGCGTAAACCTGCCCGGAACCGCCCGGCAAATCCAGTGGCTACGAACAACAGGATCCAATGTGAGTGGTTCGGTGCATTAACGAATCAATTAATGCCAATTAGGGTTAAGTCATCAACATGAAAAGACAACTTAACCAACTTGAACACGGTTTGTAGGGCTAAGTCATGAACTTGAAAACGACAACACTTAGCCAACTTGACATGACACATAGGCGGGTTAAGTCGCAAACTGAAATGACATACTTAACCATCTTGACATGACTAGACTAGAAAAGGATTAAGTCACGAATTACATGACTTAATCTGTTAGGTGGGTTTGGTCACGAATTACATGACCTAATCTATTAGGCAAAACCCTAGACACGACCCCTTTCAGCAGTAACCCTCTAGAAGTATCAAGGTACCCTGGGGCTAGGCAGGGTGGGGCACGATTACTGGGCTGATTGTAAGAGGTGAACGACGGCAGTAGGGTACGCCAGTGTAGGTTCGGCGGACTACGATCGTGCACGTATCCGGGGCAGACACTGGGTATCCGTAGATTTATCTGTGCATCTTGAATCGTGTCAGGGGTTGACACCCTAGGGTTGATACACCCGAAGGTGGACCCAGCACAGGTGACTACATTCGTGATTAGCCGTATGACACGGACACTTGACGAGCTAGAACTTGTAGGGAGTCGATCGACTAGATAATCGCTCCGTAGGACCCCGTACTTGGGTCAGACCACGTTTCAGGATCATTTCATGACATTGGGCCGTGGGATTTATTTTGTGATTAACTTGTGACATGGGCTTAGTATACTAGTGAAGTCGATGCAACGGATTTCGAACATGTGATACTTTACTTGACTTGTCTTGACTTATCCTGATCACCTTAGTCTATCTTGTTCACCTTGACACCATTCTTAAGTTTAGTTCCAGTTCATACATGACAGGTTGTTTTAACCGTTTCTACACTGAAAGTCACTAGAACTTACTCAGTCTTTATGACTGACCCTTTTCCTTTCGCCTCTTTTTCTTTCGTTCCCCCCCCCCCCCAGGTTCTCAGGGAGGGAATACCGCAGCTTGATCAGTTTTCACATCCAGCTTAAAGAGAAAGAATGTATTGCTTGGATCTTCTCTGTTTTGGACTATGGCTTTGGACAGCAATTAGGGGACTTTTGCAGTTTATTTATGTTTTCTTCATGCTTCTTTAAATAATGTAATCAAGACAGTTATGATTTTGGGAAGTATTATGGCATGGTTTGTGTAACACGTATTTTGAAGAAATAAAGTTGTTGTTTTCAGCTGTTCAAAAATATGTGTTATTATATCTGTCTTGTATATCTGTGACTTGTACTTATAAACCTCCACCAAAATTAGGGCATTCCCTTTGAGAGTGACCCTAACGGAAGTGGGGTGTTTCATTTACTTTCTTCAAGTACAGAATCAATCTTGGGCTTCTAGCTTGGAATTTTCCAGAGACCTGGTTCACAACTAGATTAGAGTCACAAAATATGTCTAGCCTCGTGATTTCTAACTCCTTAGCAATCTTCAGCCCGGCTATCAGGGCTTCGTATTCAGAGTCGTTGTTGGTGGCGTGAAATTCCAGCCAGATAGCGTAGGATATTAGTCGTTTTTCAGGAGTCTCAAGCACTATTCCAGTGCCTGATCTTTGGTTATTCCTAGCGCCATCAGTGTATAACTTCCAAGCATTGGGATCAAGAAGCAACTTAGGTGGGTCAATCTCTTCATTCACCGTATCATCCTCTGGAGCAGTGAATTCTGCAATAAAATCTGCCAATGCTTGCCCCCGTATCGACCGTCGGGGCTGAAAGTTGAGATCAAATTGACTCAACTCAATGTTCCACTTGAGCAGTCTTCCGGACGCTTCTGGTTTTTGCAGGACTTGCTTGAGTGGATGGTCTGTGTACACGGTGATGGGATGAGCTTGGAAATAGTGTCGAAGCTTCCTAGAGGCGTCCAGCAGACTGTAGGCCAACTTCTCTATCTTCGGATAATTGCGCTCTGCCGCCGCTAATTTTTTGCTCACGTAATACACCGGCCTTTGTACTTTGTCTTCTTCTCTCACTAAGGCTGAGCTGATTGCGTGGGACGACACTGCCAGTTATACAAACAAGTCCTCGTGATCCACGGGCTTATACAGTATCGGGAGTTTCTCCAAGTGACTCAACAGGTTCTTAAATGCTTCTATGCAATCGGGAGTCCATTTAAAGTGGCGCTTGCCTCGCTTTATCAATTCGAAGAATGGGATACATTTGTCCGTAGATCTGGAGATGAGTCGGCTTAACGCGGCTACTTTCCCCGCAAGGCTTTGCACATCTTTAATTTGCTTAGGTTCCTGGATGTCCCTGATTGCTGCAATCTGGTCTGGATTAATCTCTATGCCACGTGAGCTAACGATAAATCCCAAGAATTTCCCGGAGGATACCCCAAAGGAGAACTTTGTCGGGTTGAGTTTCATTCCGTACTTTCGCAGAATACCGAACATCTCGGCTAGGTCTGCTGTATGATTGGAGGATTGTCTGGACTTAACCAGCATGTCATCGACATACACTTCCATCGTTTTCCCAATTTGGTTGTAGAACATCCTGTTCACTAACCGTTGATAAGTGGCACCAGCATTTTTTAAGCCAAAGGGCATCACCACGTAGCAGTATAAGCCTAGATCCGTAATAAAGCTAGTGTGTTCTTCCTCCGGGACGTGCATAGGGATCTGGCTATACCCTGAGTAAGCATCCATAAAGGAGAGAAGCTCATGACCGGCAGTCGAATCTACCAATTGATCGATTCTAGGCAAGGGGAAGCTATCTTTGGGGCAGGCCTTATTCAAATCTGAGAAATCAATGCAAGTTCGCCACTTCCCGTTAGCCTTCTTCACTAGAACTGGATTTGAGATCCAGTCTGGGTAGGTTGAATCTCTGATGAATCCATTGCTTTTTAGCTTTCCAACTTTTTCTTTCAAGGCAGTGGACCTCTCCGGGCCCAGCATTCGCCTTTTTTGTTTCACCGGTGGATGCTTCGGGTCGATGCTCAACGAATGACTCATGATGGAGGGCGATATCCCACACATGTCCGCGTGGGTCCAAGCAAATACATCCAAATTGTCTTTCAAGAAATCCGTCAATTCTTTAGCGAGATTCGGATTTAACTGGGACCCAATCTTCAGGACCTTCTCTGGGTCTCCTTCATCGATTGGCACATCCACAGTTGTCTCGTTGGGAGCCGCCATCCTGCCTCCAGGTCCATCGTCCTCTCTGGGATCGATGTCCTTGGGCAGTTCTCTGGGCGACTCACCTACGGCCGCTCTCTTTAGTTGCTATAAGGTCTCCGCCCCCGTAGGGGGAGAAGCGCCTTTAGTTTCAATGTCCCCTCCATTGCGAAGTAACTTTAGTTCGGCAACATAACATGCTCGCGCAGCAACCTGATCTCCTCTGACAATACCAATGCCAGCTTCTTTGGGGAATTTCAATAAAAAGCATCAGGGGTCTATACGGGCTCTAAACTTTGCGACGGCCGGTCGCCCAAGAAGGCATTGTAGGGCGATTCAACGTCTAAAAACATGAAGGGAAGGATTCTCACTCTCTGGCGTTCTCCTTCCCCAAGCGTAACCGGTAACTCTACATAACCCATTGGAGCGGTAGATGCTCCGTTGAATCCACGGATCCATCCTTGACAGGGCTTCAAGTCTTTTATTTCGAGGTTCATCTGGTCAAATGTCCTTTTGAGAAGAATGTTGATGGAACTCCCGTTGTCCACTAAAACCTTATGAACAGTGGCTGGTCCAATAGGTACTGTAATTACAAATGGATCTTCTGTCGGAGCATGGACTCCAATGCTTTCTCGTTCTCGGAAAATGACATCGTCGGTCATCATCTTTTGTTGCTTTACCGGGATATTGTCCTCCGGGTTGCTACATTCCCCTAGCTCGAGGTGTTGCTTGGCTGCATTGACATATTGATCCAATGCCTTGGAACTATTCCCGGCAAGATAAAGTCCTCCGATTACGGTATTGATTACGATGTTCTTTCCCTTTTGCTGGGCAGTTGGCCTGGTAGCAAGTTGATTCTGGTTCTGATTTGGGGCCTGTACTACTTGCCCCCTGTCTCTGGGTGTTACTCTGTATTCATCTAATTTTCCTTCTCGAAGAAGCCTTTCGACTACAACCTTTAGGTGACGGCATTCATTTGTCGAATGGCCGTGAATCTGATGAAAGAGACAAAACTTCCCCGTTTCACGTTCTTTCTCCGTCGACTCTCTGGGAGGTGGCCTCTTATTCTGGAGGACTTCATACACATCCGTGAAGATATTTTCCAGAGTATCATTTATTGGTGTATAACTTTCAAAGGCCCTGGGACGAGTCCTTCTCTGGGAGTCGTTCCCTCGGTTCCTCTTCCGGTTGTTGCCGTTACCATTATTATTGTTGTTCCCTGACTGACGACCACCCTGGTTTCGATTTCCGACATTAACCTCGACTTTCCCCGAGCTGTCTCCTGTCTGCTTAATGGCGACATTGCTCTGGATTTCCTCCTTATCAGCTGTTTTTACCTTTCGATTAGCATACACCTCTTCCCGACGCAGGTGTACGTTAGCTTTCTCGTAGAATAATTCTCTAGTATGAGGTGGCTTGCCAGCCAAATATCTCCCAAACTCAGCATCCTTATCAACTCTGTCGATCAGGGCCGCCACAATAGTAGGCTCATGGGGATCTTTAACCTCGGTAGCAGCTAGGTTGAAATGATCCAAATAAACTCTCAAGCTTTCGCCTGACCGTTGCTTAACAAGGAAGAGGTCGATTACACTCTTTGTCCTTTGCGCGTATATATGGAACTGTTCCACAAATTTTTCACTCAGCTCTCTGAAGCTGGAAATGGATCTTGGTGGTAAGCGAGTAAACCATAATATTGCTACATCTTCCAGGAATATAGGGAAAGCTATGCATTTCACAGCATCAGAAGCTGGGGCCGCGGTCATTGACCATGAGTATCTCATCAGATGCTGGACGGGATCGGATCTACCCGCATAACGGTTCATTTGCGGCATGTTGAAGCGTCTCGGGAAGGTTGCGTTTAGGATATCATCGGTAAAAGGGGTGTGACTGCGGTCAATCCCCCAATCTTCATTTCTTTGCCCACGGCTATCTGCCAGGATTTGGTGGACCATAGCTGCAACATTTGCACTAGTTAGTGGAGGCTCGGGATCAGCACTCCTCTCTCTGGGGGGTTCTCTAACTTATCTTCGGGGCATAGCTACGGGATCTGGAACTCGGACATGGCTCCGTTGCCCCCTGTTGCCATGAGCATCTACACGACGAAGGGACCGAGGCGGTCTATTATCAACGGAATGGTCCGCAACTCGCGCTCTGGGAGTTACAACATGATTATTCATGTTATGATTTGACGGCCCTACGTCAAGCGCTTCTTCTCCATGAGGCGGCAGGCTTCCAAATCGGAGCTGCCCAATGTTTTCAGGCCTCTCGTATGGTCGTCGCTGAGGTCTCGGCAATTCCTCTGATGAAGAAGAATACTCTGGAGTGGGCGAGCGAACTGGAGAAGGTATTATTTGCCTCGCAAGATCATCAAGCCTTTTGTCCATTGCAGTCAGGCTTTGTCGTAGCACGGAACTTTCTTGCCTTTGAGCAGCTATTTCATCAAATAATCTATCCCACATTTCAGTGAAGCGAGAGAGAGTTCCCTCGGTGACTAGAGCTGAGGGATCGTACTGATCGTCAACATCTCCTCTTATGCGCAGAGAACTTGAACCAGGTCGAGCGGAGGTAGCAGGACGTGAGGAGTAAGTCATAGCTTCTTTTCCAGGTCGATGTCGATGAATCGCTGCGCTACCCCTGCTTTGGTTTGTGGCGCCTGGGGTGCGGTTCGGCACGTTGTCCTGGGATCACGTCACGACCCCTCCAGTTACTTGGTCCGTACCGTCATCAACATGATGATTCGTGGCACCCTCAGCTTCGCGGTCCGTGGCGCCTACGTCGTGGCGGTTCGCGTGACGCGCCTCGTCTTGCTCGTGGACACTTTCTTCAGCTTCTTCATTCACCCGCGAGGGTTGTACTTCCTTAGACTTCTTTCCAGCCATGGTATCGGGTATCGCTGAAATCTTCGAGTACTTTGAATAGTGAAGATCTGGGACTGTATTCTTCGGACCTTCAAATCCAAAGAGTAGAATAGCAATCCGGTAGGCTGAGAATCCGTTCTCAGTGAAAGCACCAAAATGTTAGATCAAAATTTGGACCTAACACCCAAATTTGACTGTTTCGTAGAGGATTATGGCTAAGAAATGCAGAGAAAACAGAAAACACACAAGATTAATAGTGGTTCGGCGTTAACGAGCCTACGCCCACTTTATACGTTATCGATTATACTTTGAATGCTTGTACAATCAATAATTTCACTCGTTCTCCCTTTACAATGTTGTTTTGTCTCAGTAATTTCGGAATTAAACTGATAAGAAATAGTGGTACGACAGTAATGGAGGATTAAGTACTCAGAACTGCCAAAGGATCCCGAAAAATGCCAATCTCTGGGCTATTTATAGCTGATTTTGTCAGACGGTTCAAGGGGGCACATGGCGCAAATCCCGAGAAAGTCGGATCGGATCGCGGCTTGATGTAGAATGGGTCAAGTTAGCCGTTAAAGACACGTGGCGCCAGATCAACTAGATTAGGATCGTGGTGGACTCGTTCAAGGGCTTCGTTACGTGCTCATGGATCGGATTGGATCGCAAGATGATGCGGAGCGGATCGCGCTATGCTGATGTGGAGCGAACCACGTTACGATGGTGCGGGACGAATCGTCAAGGCGTCACGATCCGGCTTAATGAGGTGACCATGATCTGACCTTCCACGTGCTAAAGGCATTGGACTTCATATTTTCTACTCGTGTACGAACCTTGGTTGCTTGATCAAAAATCTAGCCAACAGAATCCAATCGTACAACATAGCATTGCCAAATCATTTAGAATCAAAATAACATACAAATATAGGTTATTATCGCCACAATTCAATTTCGTTGTAAACTTCCAACGCAAATCGCGTACTTGCAAATATCCAATCGTATACCATAATATTCCCAAATCGTTTAGCATCAAAGCAACATACAAATATAGATTATTATCGCCACAATTCCATTTCTTATGTTACACAAATCAACACAATTATTTAATTCACATCGGAATAGCACTCTACTTACAACGTGTGACGAATCTTCAATTCAGGAATCTGAATTCTGAAATTGGAGATGCTATCCTTTGTTGTAGGCGTTGTTTTGATTGATTTGACGTTGCTTTAAGCTTTTGATTTATCTCCTAATTGTCTCTCTATTTCTGATGGCTATCCTCAGTCTCTCCTCAGCAGCATGACGGTCTCATCTCCATTTTAGTTTAAGTGAATTAGGATTAGTCTTAGGTCCTTTTTATAGAGTTTGTGAGTCGATTTAGACTGTCGATGAAGCTTGGTTCAATAATAGCCGTTCGTTCAAAGGAGAGACCAACCAGGAGCTGACACCTAGCCCTAGTGACAAAGCAAGGCTCAGAAAATCGACCAAACACAGACTAGGCCAGCCAGGGTGGGCTGGGTTCAACCTGGCTCAGGGGCTAGGTCGACTCCCCAGTCGACCCCCAGGTCGACTCTTGAGTCGACCTGCCTGGGCAGGTCGACAACTAGGTCGACTCCCAGGTCGACCTGGCCTGGCAGGTCGACCCTAGGGTCGACCCCTAGGTCGACCTGGTGGGTTTGGGCGGGAATTTTCCCGCCTACTCTGATTGGGCTGAAATTCAAATCTGTTTTCGAAATTTGAATTTTCTGAAACTTCATCGGGCCATAATTTGGTCATACGGGCTCCGTTTTTCGAAAACTCGGACTCTATTTCGCGTATTTTTCCGAGACGAACGCAATGGCGTATCCCATTTCCCTTAATACTTTAATTTAAAATTTTATTATACTTTAATTTGTGAATTTCACAGTTATAGAATACACGGGGTGTTACATTCTCCCCAACTTAAAAGGATTTCGTCCCGAAATCTTCAAGTTCAGGAAGAATGTACTTCCTAACATCCAAACATCCATCTACTCATCCATCAAACACGAGCATCCATTGTCCTTGAAAGACTTCTAACGCTTCATGATAATATGCGAAGTGTGTGTGTATACAAGTACTTATCTAATGCAAAATCAGGCGGTCTACTGATTCAGTTGACCTCCTTAATGCGAATTATGTAAGTGCTATGAATGCATTATGTATGCAAATCCTCCTATTCATGATTCTACATGAGTGCACAATCATTCATACAAATGCAACATCCATATGACAAAACATTAAAGTTCAACCATATACGAACGCAAACATATATGCATATTCAATATGAAGTGATTGAGCCGATCTAAAACCTAGATTGTCTGTGTATATGCAACCACGAGCAACCACTAGCAATCACTTGCAACCACTTGCAACCATCATCCATAACATGTTTCAATTACATGTTTCCATCCAAAGGGTTTCTTCCTAAAAGATAAGGTCGAGGAGATATAACTAAAAAGATAGATAGAAACACAACTTAAGGAAAAAGGAAAGATCAAAGATTTACCCTCGAAAAGAAAAGGGTAGGCTGGGCGTATTTTAGCTTCAGTTTCCCAAGTTGCATCTCCTTCGGCGTCGCTCCACTGAACTTTGACGAGCTTGACTTCGCGGTTGCGTAGTTTCTTAACTTCCGTTCCTAATATGCGGGTTGGAAATTTACTTATGTTTGCTTCGCGTTCCACTTCAGCTTCTTCTAGGATACTTGGCTCTACCACTTCAGCAGACTCATGTAGACATTTTCGGAGATGTGCAACGTGAAAGACGTTGTGAACTCCGGCCAATTTTTCGGGTAGCTCTAATCTATAGGCCATTTTCCCAATTTTCTCAATGATAGGGAATGGCCCTACGAACCTTGGTGCTAGCTTTCCTGTGGTTCCAAAACGGACAACGTTCCTTAGCGGAGATACCTTAAGAAAAGCTCTATCTCCACCCTCAAATTCAAGGTCGGTCCTCCTCTTATCGGCGTAGGACTTTTTTCTGTCTTGGGCCGTCTTCATCCTTCTTTGTATTAAGTCTACTTTCTCTGAAGTCTCTCGGATCATAACAGGTCCAAGTATGGGCTTATCAGTAGACTCCCACCAACAAGTGGGCGATCGGCACGGTCTTCCATATAAAGCTTCGAAGGGCGCCATTCCGATGGTTGCTTGATAGCTGTTGTTGTAGGAAAATTCCACCAAAGGAAGATGGTCTTCCCACGTCCCTCCGAAGTCAAGGATGCACAGTCTTAAAAGGTCCTCCAAAACTCTGTTCACTCTTTCTGTTTGGACGTCGGTTTGGGGTTGATAGGCTGTGCTCAAGCATAACTGTGTGCCTACCGCTTCTGGCAGACTCCGCCAAAAATCACTAGTGAAGATAGCGTCTCGGTCGCTAACAATGCTGGATGGTATTCCATGGAGTCGAATGATTTCCTTGAGGTAAAGAGACGCTAGGGATGAGGCAGTGCTTTTACTTTTGATAGGTAAAAAGTGGGCGCTTTTAGTAAGCCTATCCACTATTACCCAATTGCTAGTGTTGCCTCTTCTAGACCTAGGCAGCCCATCGATGAAGTCCATTGAGATGCTATCCCACTTCCACCACGGGACCTCTAGAGGATGTAGCAGACCGCCAGGCTTTTTCTGTTCCGCCTTAACCTGTTGGCACACCATACACTTAGAAACGAATTCTGCCACGTCCTTCTTCATGCCGTTCCAAAAGAAAGTTCTTTTTATGTCCTTGTACATTTTATCGCCGCCTGGGTGTATCGTCATCTTGGAGTGATGTGCTTCCTCGAGAACCTTCTCTACAAAATCCCTTGTCCGTGGGACGCATAGTCTTCCGTCTCGCCTTAGCCAACCCTTATCGTCGATGGAATATCTGTTGAGGTGACTTGAAGTCTCACCCCTAATTAGCCTATCAATCGTCTCCACAAGCTGAGGGTCCTCGCGTTGTGTTGTCCCTATCGAGTCCACTAAAGTCGGGCGTACTTCGAGCGATGCTAGCAAGCCTGGTACAAAATCGGAGGAAGGCCTAAAGTCGAAGCTGGCTATAAACTCTAGGCTTTGTCTTTCAACAAACAGTGGGCTTAAGGTCAGTTTCTTTCGGCTCAACGCGTCTGCCACTACGTGGCCTTTGCCCGGAGTATAGGAGATCTCGAAATCATACGAGGCAAGAAACTCCATCCACCTCTGTTGCCTCAAGTTAAGGTCTTTCTGCGAGAAAAGATATTTCAACGATTTATGGTCAGTGTTAAGTTCAAACTTCTCACCTAGGAGATAGTGTCGCCAAGACTTGAGTGCAAGGACGATGGCAGCTAACTCAAGATCGTGGGTCGGGTAGTTCTTTTCATGCACTTTCAATTGTCTCCCGCCATAAGCTACTACCCTTCCTTCTTGCATTAAGACGGCGCCTAGCCCTATCCCACATGCATCTGTATAAACAGTGAACATATTGCTTCCATCTGGCAACGTCAAAACTGGGGCTGTTGTAAGAGCCCTTTTCAGTCGCTGGAAAGCAAACTCGCAATCCAAGTCCCAATTGAACACCAGATTCTTCTTGGTCAACTTCGTGAGCGGAGCTGAGATTTTCGCCAAATCCCTTATGAACTTTCGATAGAAACCTACTAGTCCTAGAAAACTTCGGACCTCAGTTGCATTCCTTGGTGTCTTCCAATCCTGTACCGCCACTACCTTAGCAGGGTCCACTGCTAACCCTTGTTTGGATACTATGTGCCCAAGGAACCTCACTTCTTCTCTCCAAAAGTGGCATTTGGAGAATTTGGCTTTTAGCTGATGGACTCGCAGAGTTTCTATGATTGCCCTTAATTGCTGAGCATGTTCCTCTTCACTCTTTGAGAAGATAAGGATATCGTCTACGAAGACCACTACGAACTTATTGAGGAAATCTCTGAATACCCTACTCATCAGGTCCACAAAGTAAGCAGGTGCATTTGTCAAGCCGAAAGGCATGACAAGCCATTCAAAGAAGCCGTCTGGGGTTCTGAATGCCGTTTTATCGATACTATCTTCAGCCACCCTTAGCTGATGAAAACTGGTTGCTAAATCGAGTTGGGAGAAAACAGACGATCCTACAAGCTAATCAAACAAATCGTCAATTCTGCGGAGAGGGTGCCTATTCTTTTTCGTTAGCTTGTTGAGCTCCCTATAGTCAACACATAGACGGAGTGAACCATCCGCCTTTGTAGCGAATACCACTGGAGCGCCCCATTCTGAAATGCTCCTCCTAGTGAATCCCTTTTCTAGAAGCTCTTTAATCTGTTTACTGAGCTCTTTCCTTTCATGTGGAGCCATGTGTCTAACGGGCAACGCAACCGGCTTTGCATTATCTATAAGATATATACGGAAGTCTATCTCCCACTTCGGAGGCAAGCCCTTCACCTCTTCGAAGACATCCGGATATTCCCGGACCACTCTAACCAATTGCAAATCTTCAACGGAGGCATCAAGCGATTCAATGTAACTAAGCATAACCACATACGAGGGATTACAAGAAATTTCCAAAGTGTTACCGAGCTGGGTTAGAAGCCTAACAACCCTTTTCTCACAATTAAGGATGGCCCCATTACTGGATAGCCAATCCATGCCCAAAATCAAACCATGTCGCGAAAAGCCCAAAACGAAGGCACTACATTGAAATTCTACGCTTAGAATAGAAATTTTCAATCCCAAACAGATCATAGACAAATGAGCTGGGCCCCCAATTGGGTTTGAAACAATTAAGGGTCCTCTACCATACTAGTTTTTAGGTGCAGAGATTCTACTAAAGCAGACGAGATAAAGGAGTGTGATGCGGCAGAATCAAATAAAGTGCGAACGGGGTGATCATAAAGATAAACTACACTTTCTACAGAAGTATTTATACCTCGTTGTTGCAGAGGTGGCGCCTCTAGCACATGAACTTGTGCCCCTGAGGTGGATCCAGCCCTCTGCCCCTGTCCTCGTTTCTTTGGGCAGTCCTTAGCCATGTGGCCTGTCTAACTGCAAGAAAAGCACGCACCATTCATCTTGGCCTTCTTTTTCCAGCAATCTTTTAATAAGTGCCCCACTTTGCCATAGAATTTACACTTCCTCTTCTCTTGGGACTTGCTGTCTTTCTCGCCCTTCTTAAAGTCTGTCTTCTTAAGCTGTAAACCCTCTTTCCTCCCTTCAGAGCTTTCCGCCTTTATCTCCTTCTTCCTTGGGCAGTCCCTAGCCCAGTGGCCTGTCTCCCTACACTGAAAACAAGTAGCACTCATCCTCCTCTTCGTCTTCCTGCAGTCTCCCTCAAGATGTCCAAGAATTTCGCATAAATAACATTTCCTTTTTTCATGTTTCTTGTCATTACTGTTACGATCCTTTCTTGTTGGACTATTATTCGTCTTCCCGCTCTGGGATTCTTCCGCTTGCTGGTTCACGTGGAGGAGGAGGAGTGAAAGCGTCAGCAGCTGGGGAGTAAGGTCTCCAGACATGCTGAAACAGAAAGGTTAGATTCAAAACGAAGGATAAAAGACAGTACCTATGGCTTTGGGGGACTTTGCCTTTTTAAAATAATATTTTATCTTTTAAAAATGCTTCTTTAAACTTCCTTTTTGAAAATAATTTTTCAAAACTTTTTATCTTATCTGGTATACCTATGCTCTGATACCAAGTGAAACACCCCACCTCCGTTAGGGTCACTCTCAAAGGGAATGCCCTCATTTTGGTGGAGGTTTATAAGTATAAGTCACAGATATACAAGACAGATATAAGAACACATATTTTGAACAGCGGAAAACAACAACTTTTATTTCATTAAAATACGTGTTACACCAACCATACCATAATTGTCTTACAATACTTCCAAAAACATAACATCTTCATAACTGTCTTGATTACATTATTTAAAGAAGCATAAAGAAAACATAAATAAATTGCAAAAGTCCCATAATTGCTGTCCAAAGCCATAGTCCAAAACGAAAAGATCCAAGCAATACATTCTTTCTCTTCAAGCTGGATATGAACGCTGGTCAAGCTGCGGTATTCCCTCCCTGTGGACCGGGGGGGGGGGAACGGAAGAAAAGAAGACGAGAGAAAAGTAGAGTCAGACATAAAGCTTGAGTAAGTCTAGGACTATTCAGTCTATGAATAAAGAACTGGGTATGATAAGTATAAACTAGAAATGGGAAAGCACCATAAACCAAGTTAAGTTGTCTAGGGTCAAATATACTATCGTACCCCATATTAATCTCTGTACCCATATAAACTAGTTCCCAACAGGCACCCCATAATCGGGGTGAAGTGATCCATTTTCTTTTTGATGATCGGCTCCTACTCGCATAGTTACATGTGTCTTACGGCCCCCGATGTTGTAGTTACCTATGCTGGTCCCACCATGTGGTGTATCAAGTCCCATGGTGGCGGCCCGACACAATCCTAGAATGCACAGGTATGCTACTGGTGCCCAGTGCCTTATTTTTCTGCGCCGGAGTGTGTGAACGTCGGCACCCCTTCAGAACCTACACTGCTGCACCACCGCCGTCGATTTGACCTCTTATAGTCAGCCCAATAATCGTGCCCCACCCTGCCTAGTTTCAGGGTATCATGATACCTTGTAGGGTTACTGCTGAAAAGGGTCCCTCGCTACTAGGTTTTCTATTTCTAGCCAACATGCTAGGTTGGTTAAGTGTTTTATAAACCTAACCCCCAATCAATCTGTTTCGTTTAGCATGTTCTATTTTGATTAAGTTTTAATCCACTTAATCCTATCAATCCTCACTCAGCCTTAATTGTCTTATTAAAGCCTTGACCTCTCACATTAGACAGGTAGTATTGTGGCTGCCTGTTGCCGGTTGGGTCTGGGCAGTCTTACGCCACAACTCAGTCTGACCTCGGGCCCTCATTGGGCTCCGTGTTTAACCACCCACGTTGGATAGGTATTGTTGTGACTACTGGACAGCCGGGCGGTTCCGGGCAGGTTTACATCACAACTCAATCCAACCTCGGGTTAAACACATCGTATTTTCTACATTTACATATTTTGTCCCTTTTCTTTTTATATGTAAATATTTGTGGCCCATTATTCAAATTCATCTTTATTGATTAAGATTTATTTATGTCACTTAATTGATTTTCAAGATTGTTGGCATGCGTCGAACATGCCAACACATGTGTTCTATATTTTAGCCCAAACGTCAATACCCCCGTTTTACACGTTCGTTCGAATGTAAGGTGTGTTGGGTTTAATACTTAAACCCAATTTAGCCATATGAAAAGGGGAGGCTTATAACATGGTGTTTATAAGGTAACATAAAAAGGGGATTGTGAACGCATGAACTTGCAACATAACAATTCAATTAACATAAGATAGGCGCATGTGAACTTGCAATTGTAACAACATATAATATAAGCAATTCTTAAACATGAATCATTCTATTCACATAATCATGGTATGAACAAAACATGAATCATTCTATTCGTGTAGTCATGGCATAAATGATACTTAAACATGAACCATTCTAATCATATAATTATGGCATAATCATAATTGAACATGAGTCCTTCTATTCATATAGTCATGGCATACACATAATTGAACATGAATCCTATTATTCATATAATCATGTTTTTTTATCCTATCTATGTAACTTTTAAGTGGGATGTAATTCTAGTGTAATTTCTAATGTAACTTATGTGCCAAATATATTATCATATGATTATGATAACAACATAAGCCTAGAAACATGTTTTCAACTGGGCATAATAACAAACATAGTTTATTCATGTTCATAAAATTAATACAAGCTTACAAAGACGCTTGCTTTTACCACAAAATCATGATTTTTATACTTGAACTATGATGCCAATTCCAACATAACTTTCATATGAACAATAATACTTAAGTGGATCAAATTACACTAAAGATGACCATAGAATTATACATCCTGTTGGCATAACAATAAATCATAAACTTGCATGAATTTCAAATAAACTATTACAACATATAGTTGTTATTTTCAACATGAATCATATACTTACAATTATCAAATGGGTGTTGTAAATAACTACTACAAACATGTAGTTTTCAATATGAATCATATGCTTGCATGAATCCCAATTAAAATTCCACAACATGTGGTTGTCAACATAAACCATATACTTGTATGAATCCAATCGTACAACATAGCATGGCCAAATCATTTAGAATCAAAATAACATACAAATATAGGTTATTATCGCCACAATTCCATTTCGTTGTTAACTTTCAACGCAAATCGCGTACTTGCAAATATCCAATCGTGTACCATAATATTCCAAAATAGTTTAGCATCAAAGCAACATACAAATATAGATTATTATCGCCACAATTCCATTTCTTACGTTACACAAATCAACACAATTATTTAATTCACATCGGAATAGCACTCTACTTACAACGTGTGACGAATCTTCAATTCAGGAATCTGAATTCTAAAATTGGAGATGCTATCCTTTGTTGTAGGCGTTGTTTTGATTGATTTGACGTTGCTTTAAGCTTTTGATTTATCTCCTAATTGTCTCTCTATTTCTGACGGCTATCCTCAGTCTCTCCTCAGCAGCATGACGGTCTCATCTCCATTTTAGTTTAAGTGAATTAGGGTTAGTTTTAGGTCCTTTTTATATAGTTTGTGAGTCGATTTAGACCGTCGATGAAGCTTGGTTCAATAATAGCCGTTCGTTCAAAGGAGAGACCAACCAAGAGCTGACACCTAGCCCTAGTGACAAGGCAAGGCTCAGAAAATCGACCAAACACAGACTAGGCCAGCCAGGGTGGGCTGGGTTTGACCTGGCTCAGGGGCCAGGTCGACTCCCCAGTCAACCCCCAGGTCGACTCTAGAGTCGACCTGCCTGGGCAGGTCGACACCTAGGTCGACTCCCAGGTCGTCCTGCCCTGGCAGGTCGACCCTAGGGTCGACCCCCAGGTCGACCTGGTGGGTTTGGGCGGGAATTTTCCTGCCTACTCTGATTGGGCTGAAATTCAAATCTGTTTTCGAAATTTGAATTTTCTGAAACTTCATCGGGCCATAATTTGGTAATACGGGCTCCGTTTTTCAAAAACTCGGTCTCTATTTCGCGTATTTTTCCGAGACGAACGCAATGGTGTATCCCATTTCCCTTAATACTTTAATTTAAATTTTATTATACTTTAATTTGTGAATTTCACAGTTATAGAATACACGGGGTGTTACACGAGTGGTGCCGGCACTTCAACATGCCAACACTTACCGCATACTTAAAGAGGCCATAATTCTCGAAACTTCATTAGCTGCCATGAATGGCACATGGATTCATCACACGCCGCTATTGCCATCAAGTGCAAGTGCTTCCCCATCCTTACCCAGGTTGGTGCTATACGGGTTCTCTCGACTTCCACTTTAAACCATCTCAACTCCCGACCAACTAGCCAAGAGATTGGCCTTGTATTCCAGGATGCACGCTGTAACGCTCAGAGATATCCTCTCAGTCTCGAACACTTACCAAGATAGCCGTGAAAATCTCAAAGGCTATCTCACAAGATCCCACACTACCTTGGCCGAAGTCAGAAAACCTACTCCTCGAATTGCACTCGTCCGGCTTGCGAAAGACATACTTAGAGCATGGACCGATAAAAAACAATCAAAGATTCTGGGGTTCTTCTGCATTGAGGCCGACTACTTCCTATGTCGAGGGTTAGCATAAAGGGATCGAGCTTCTCACCTCAACATACAGCCTCGTGGCGACACCCAGGGCTCTAATGACCCTAATTCCACCACTCTGCGCGTTCTTGCTCATGCCAGCAAGGGTAGTTGCAAGAATAAGAGGAAGCGCCTTCGGCTTCCTCCTTTCCGTAGCCTTACTGCTCTCAGCAACAACCCCGAGAAACTTTATCTTGCAACATGCAATTATCAACCATGCAAAAGGCCAAGACATAAAAGTCCGGCGAGCATACCAACGGACTCCATAGGATATTGTTGGTTCTACAGCATCCGCTAACACAACGCTCATCAAAGACTCCCACTGCATGGGATCTCTGAGCTACTCAGCGCTCATCAAAGTTCCTCACTAAACATGACTTCGACCGACAACTAATCCCTCAAGATCATCCCCCCACCTTGTCAGAAATACAGCTTCCATGGCACAGCTGACCTTAGGTTGTCATCAGAAATGTCAGTTTGCAACTCCTCCCTGCCTTTGCCTCCCTCTTTGAAAGCAGAACATAAACTAAAAGCAAACTTTCTCCCATAAAAGACACCTCCTTTCCGGTGTCTCATGGCCCCTTTTTATCCACCATGCGGCGCTCTCGATCAGCAGCGGGCATGCTGGGAAGCAGTGCCTGAGGAATATTCGGAAGCGAGCACGAGAATTCCAGTCCTCTACCATCCCCACGACCATCGTCCATGACACGACAATCCCGAAGGTTATCATTGGAGATATCATTGATCGACTCATTAACACCATCATCTCGCCCATATTAAAAAAGAGGTGGAGAGAGTGATAAAGAAGGCATACGCATTAAAGTTTAAAGGTCAAAAAATAGGACCTTGTGCACAATTGTCGACGGTATTTTCTATGGCTAAATGGTCGCAACCTTTCAATTCAAACAGAGTCATCCATTCACGGATAGATGCCTCATTCCGGGCAATATATATAGGCCTACAAAAAAATTGAAAACAAGAAACAGAGCCCCTTCTCCAAGACACACCTTCTCTTTTTTGTATCGTAACCATCCTGATCCAACTAATTCTCCTTCCACTTGGATGCACGACTGGAAGCTCAACCAAAGCCAACTCGAACGCACATCAGCAGTCTCGACTTCAAACGGGCCTTCCCTTCACCTGCAGGCCTCGCTCCTCATCAGGATGGCCCATGCCCATGAAGCAAAAGCTCAACAATTGAAGTTTCAAACTCTCAACCATGGACGGAACCAAACACCCAAGAGAATGGAGCAACGAACATCCTCACCTCAACTCTACATAAACCAGTGTACAATTAATTCACGCACTCTAATGATTTTTTGTTTTCTTGCAATTTAAGGCATTGTAAAGGCTATCACTGCCAAAGTTATCCTTAGAAATGGTTCATTTTCCTGTCTCCCTTCCATGTTTGCTCCGTTCATGACGTTTACGGCGTGTTTGATTAATCTTGACAACCAGCTTGCATAGAAACTTTCGATCACCGCACCGGTGGCCTCAAGCAGGAGAGTCGATGTCGCCTTCCGAGCCTCGATCCAACATCTAGGCCAAAAAACATTAGTTACGACCGGCACCCCAAACATTGGAACCGGCAACGCTACTCGAGTCACCGGCCCGCGGCACGACCGAGCATAAATAACCATGAACCCGAACCTTTGCCATGTGCCGAGGCCGAGGATAAATCATTACGCGCCCAACTCCCAAGCGACTTGGGGCCGACCAACAGATAGCCGAGAGCAATCTTGGCACAACACCGAGACCGACATTAAATCATTTCTCCTCGAAGCTCTAAAGGATTAGGTGTAGCTCACGACCACGATCGGACCCTACGGGCTGATGATCTTAGTTTTTGTCTGGCAAATAAACGACGCCGTCACTCGCTCCAACCCGATGAATGATCGGAGAGTCGTACACCGGATGGACCGCATAACGCGATGTCAAACGCCTCCGCTGCACTTGGGACTAACCCCGTGGCCCCCAAGTACACAGTAGGCACTCGGCCTGCCTTTGAAAAATACGGGTTTCCGGAGATGAGGGAAACTTACTAGAAGCCTGCACTCTATCACACCCCTCCGGAATAATTTACTCGGAGCACGATACACAATCACACCCCTCTTGAATAATCAACCCAGAGCGCGGTCTACGATTACATTTCCGTTGGCGTAACAACAAGTACGCTTGTGCAAGTACGGAACACCCGAAAACATTAGAAGAACGTTCGAACTCTTAACACGAAACGTGATCTTTACTAATTCATATTCCATTTCACCAACACACACGTTATACAGACTACTTGTATGACATCTCTTCTCTCTGATGACAGGGTATACATGAATACCACACCATGTCTTTAAGAACCAAAAGCAAGGACCGCACTTGCATATACTATTGGTTTACCTAACCCAAAGTATCTTTAATTCCTTTAACATTTGCTAATGTTACTCATCATTTTCTTTTCTTTTCTTTTGCCTATACAGGTTCGACACAGGCAGGTCACCACCACCAATGGGCCCTTTCTGTAACGTCCCAACTTTTTCTAGCTTTTGATATTTGATTTTAATGAGGAAATTATAATGAAAAAAGCTATTTAACAAAACTAAATTAATATCAAACATATGTGAAAACATATGAATGTATGAATAAACAAATAATGCACATATTTAAGGTTATGATTAAACTTGTTTAACGTAATATAAATATGCAAATTTAAATAATAACTTGAGTGCATATGAAAAGAAAGTATTTTGTCACCTTAAAAATACAAAGGACATGGAAATAAAAACAAAGACAAATAAGGGTATATGACAAAGAAATAATTCGGCCATGGATGAATATCTTAGCATATAAAATAGTATGCACATCATTTGTTTGACTCAAATTGACAAAAGTGAAAACAACCACGAACATATGGGAGAAGATAAGACAAAATTCAAGTCAAATGGAGAAAAATTCAATAATGAGATGTGATTTGAATAGTGTCACTAAGGATAGGTAAGGCCATTACCAAATACATAATAATATAGGTAGAAAATATTTTAATCCTTCTTAGAAAAATATCCAAACACTTAGAGGTTAAGAAAGCCATTTTATAATTCATGAAAAGATATGAGTATGATGGGCATTTAATGAAGCATGGTTTGACTATTGTGTGCTTCTAGAAGGAAAACATAGGACAAACTGATTGGGAAAATATCTAAGTAAAAAATATTTCTTTCATGTATTGTCTACTGAAAGCATGGCATAGAAAGCTAAGCAAAGGAGTGACCTTAAACGAATTACTTACTGTAGAAGATGTGAAGAGTAAATAATTTTAAATATGAAGTCTTGGCTATATATAGACCAAACACCATGCATTTCTCTCTACACCAGAATCTGAGTGAACTAGCAGGAAATAAGAAAGCATTTCGGTGAGTAAACTAAGATTTTCTTTACTTTTTCTAGTAATGTAAGTTATGATAGTTGTATCATGCTTTTAGAAAGTTAGTGAGTAAACCTTGTTTAAATTTCCTGTTTATTGTTTTACTGTAAACAGTTTTATGTGCGTTTAGTTTTCACTGCAATTTCATGTTATGTAAACACGATCATCTTGCTAAACAAAAACTCATGTTGATGCTAAAAACCCTTGCTTACATCTGTACATTCACATTTATAAAGACCAATATGTTTAGTATAAATGCTGTGTTAGTTTAAAGCTTTAATTTAAACCTCTACTGTGTTCTGTAAAACACAGAACATTTTGATAACTGGTTCTCAGAAGAGAATACTACCAAAACCTCACCATAGTGTTATGCAAATACAATTGTATAAAGTAGATATACTAGTGATCACAAACAAGAAGAACATTGAAATGAAAAACATATTCAAAGAAAACAGATAACAGTACATACCCCGTAATCATCTGAAAACTCGAAATTTCAAACGAGACGAAAACATGTTTTGATTACATGAATGGAAACCTGACAGCAAACCATGATTTTTAAAGCAAGTTTTACGATTTTTAACGCTGTGATGATCGAGAATTTTCGGGATGATCGGAAAATGGGTTTTGAGCAATATATGGCGATCCAGGTGATCAAAAATCATGGCGAAAGGGGGATAGTGGTGTTTCGAGAAGAGGAGTACGATAAATATGTAAAATGATTTTTCCAATTCATAAATTTTGAAAACGAATTAAATTTAGGGTTTTAATTTGTTTTTGGGGACATGAAATTTGTCGTCGAACTGCCCCACCGTGGGGAAGAACGAGATCGTCGTACCTGGGGGGATCAACGGAGTGGGTCGTCGTCTTGAGGTGGCCAGAATTGGAGGCACTCTAGAGGACTGAGGAGGGAGCGGTGCGGGTTTTCCTCAATGAAACCCATTCGATGCAGGAAAAGAAGACAACAAAATCATTGTTCACTTGCTGATGATCAGATCTGAAGGTGGTGGTGGGACCCAGAGGTGAGTGATGACCAATGGAGATGGTCGGCGGTGATCAATGGTGGCGACAGTGCGTGTACACGTGCACATGTGTAGGTGCGTGCATCAGGAGTTTGCACTTTAACCGGAGCATGGTGTTTACGTGGTGATTAGGAGTGGTTGGCACAGAGACTAAAGATCTGGCACTTTGGTACTTTGGCACTTTGCTAAGTACCAAGTGGTATTTTGGGGCGGAGCAAAATAATGGTTGTGGAAAGATATTTCGAGAGCTGGCGCATTGGTACTTTGGTGAATGGGAAAATACCAGGTGGTATTTTGCAAATTTTGGAATGAACGTTAACTAGTGTGGTTTGGTAAGCAGAATCATAGTGTTTTGGAACTGGCACTTTGGCAAACTAGTACTTTTGGTCAATACGCTTAAAAATGAGTTTCTGAACGAAGTTTCTAATTAAAATTTATTTTAATTAAATAGAAAACAAATGAAATTAAGGAAAAATAAAATAATTAAATAAAAAGAGATTTTTTATTTAATTTGGCATAGGCTAGTGGAAGGAAGAAAATGGTAGGAAGATAAGGTACAGAAGTTGACCGAAGATGTTCAACGAGTTTGAAAATTTAGAAAATAATTTAAATAAATTATTAAACAAATTTATTTAAGTTAAATTAGAAGTAATAAGTAATTTACCAGAAGAACTGGAGCATTAAACATCGTCTAAACGTCGATGATAAAAAAGAAAAATACCGTTTGCGACGCACACACTTTAATTGTTCATTTATAAAAGATATTAAAAATATCCAGACATGAACAAGATATCCATATACTGTTACATTAACTGAAACCCATAGATATAGGACGTATAAAACTGAGTTATAATTAGATTAAGCTGACAATTATTTATCGACTATAAAAGACATTTCGTACATCGTTTCAAAGAGTCAGGAATAAATATTCCACTTCGACTCGAAGTATACGACACATGTCAGAAATATTGAAGACGGAGATATGGAAGGACTATTTTAAATAGTACCATTGGTATGTTCAGTCCCAGGACAAAGCCGAATGGAGGAGTGTCTAACAATGTATATCAATTGGACTCTGCACATCGAATTTACGTAAGTATATTGCATTGGTGGCGGAGAAATTCGTTTCTCTTAGCTTCATTAACCGTAATATATTTGGGTAATCGAATGAGTGTTTCTGATGGATATGACGATGTGGCATTCAAAGTATTGAAGGAATAATTTGTCAGATGGATAACGTGTCCTCAAACCTCACAACTAGGAAGTAACAAAAGTTGGGCTAGGCAACATGGCTAGTTGGGTCATACCCAAGCAGGGTATATTATCACCATCTAGTAAACTTCCATATTTAACTTCTAAATCTCTTTTCGCTGCTGAAACCTTCGGAATCGGTGGGTCATTCCCAACTGTGGAGGTGGTAATATATTCGTTACACTCAAGCTAAATGTGTCGACGGTCATGTGTGGCCATGTTGTAAGACGTTCTTGTTGAACCTCATTGTATCCTCTCTAGAGTAAACTGATCGGTAGGTGCTACCAGACATTGTCTGTTGGGATCCAATCTCCAATAAGCACTCTGCGGTTTTAGATTTTATACTGTATACGTGAAGGTGAGATGCAAGCGTTTCACTAGATGATTATTTATTTGGCAAAAACTATCGTAATATCAAATGTTATGGTATAAAATACTTGGGTCATTTTCCATATATTAATTATGGATTGGTCTGAAGATTTCTAAAGTAAATGAATCTACCAATGTGGAAATCTTATCTCTTATTTCGCTGCTGACATTTTTTGACTATGTTTACCCATACCAGTCCCCTGACTGACCCAGAGTTTATTTTATGTGTCTCCTAAACTCTTTGGTACTCATAATGAGTAGACAAGTAATTCATGTAGGCAAGTGGAACCTTATGAAATTCAAGTTCAAGACCCGTCTAGTAGTGTAACTATTTCTATGTATCCAGTTTAACTATCTACATTAGCCTAAGTGATCATCTATATTTATGCTGTTATACTATGATGATGTAATATGATGTTATACTATGATGTATCCGACCCTGTAATGTAATATATTATGTTTTTGTTAAATTCCGCTTTGAGATTCTGATATTTTTCTTTTTTTTATTCTAATAGTTCAATCTTTTCTATCCCATCTTCTAAATTCTTTCAATAATGACACGACTTTCGAGGCATCGAAAATCGCGCCGTTACACTTTCCTTCCAGAACTGCTTCCTCCTTCTCTACTCCACACAGAAGTAACAGATTCATGAGGCACCGATCCGCGCCTTCCGCCATCATCCTCGCCGCTTATAATCATCATAACCTCCCTGAGGGAAATACATGGCTACAGCTTGGGGACGATGTAAAAAGAAAGGACCAATTCAACCTGGGTTCTCCCAAGCCTTCCTGGCGCCCAGCACTGCTCTCTTCTCGGCACCCAAGGCGGCTTTCTGATCTGCTGGCTCCCTGCCCTGGAATCACATAACTACATCCGCTTCAAGTTCTCTAAGGTTCCTCTCGCCCTCTTCTGGTGGGCATCATCGACGGCTCTCCTTTTTAACAGCCTACTCAGAGGCCATCCCCCTCTCCGCCTCAGCATCGGCCTACATTTTCGCCACCCCAACGACAGATTTCTCCTAGGCATCCCGACTAGCGCTCGCCCATGAATCTTTTATGGAAACCTCATCTTGTCCCTCTTCTCCTGCGGTTCCTCCGAATTTGCCACCAGCCGGGCTTCTTGACCTTCCATTATAGCTTGCTTTGTTTGCAGACTTACATCAACTACGCCCGTCGCATGAGCGCTTTGTCCAGCCACAACTTATCCTCCTCTGAGGAGGCTCATATCAATATGGGATCTCGAAGCCACGGGTTCTCCTACTAGTCCAAATTGTTCCCGCTGTAACTCGAACCGGGACTGGGACACTTGATGAAGCATGGGGGCAAAACCTGGCGTCGCCGCTGCTAAAGGGGGGCTTCCCAGCAAAAGAAGCAACTATTTGACCTTTGAGGGTTCATCGCTCGCATCCTCTTCAATTATCAAGTACTCGAGCTTGGGGGCAGTCCCCCACCTATCTTCGCATCATCTTACTCATCGCAGGACCCGAGGAGGATCTCCACCCGCTTTCGCGTTGGTATTTCCATCGCCACAGCCATCGAGGCAACCATTATAAAGATGAACATACACCTAGCCCCAAGGAGGACCTAGACCCAAAGCCTCGGTTTTTAGAATATTCTAACCTCCCGGCAATACTAGGAAGACCAGGCGTAGAAGCCCTCACCAAAGGACAGAGGGAGCAATATAACCACCGGTTCCACGAGGAACCGGAGAACTTAGATAAATTCTCAATACGCAAAATGAAAAATCCATATTTCGGTGCAAGTTCTAGGGTTTCCATGGCCGGTTCATTGGGTTTGCAAAGTCTCTGTGCCCTGCCAGAAAACTCATACTTAAACGCAACATGAAGCTAACTCACACTCCTCGATGCATACCTACAAGCACACTGAAAGGCGGCGACGGAACCTAGTTTGGATAACTATGGCAGTGGTTACTAGTAAACTTCAGCACCATTTTCGGATCGGATAATGATCCCGGCATAATTTTGTTGGAGACTAACTTCTCGACCGTATGCCCGCATCTTGCACGCGTATCCGAGCGTTATGTCCGAATAAGTTCATTTCCAGAATCATTCGCCAATCAATTGTGTTACGTTCGACTCTAAGTACCAACTATACATGAAAAATTAAGCAACGATCCGAGCTTGCTAGCTCGTCTCTGACGTCGAGCAGAATCAAGCAGGTACCCGGGCCTGGGGGCAATTGCACCGGCCTGGCAATCTCAAGACCCGATCAGATCCCCTTAAGTCTCTGCACTGGCGTCAACTTCACAGCAACCTATAGAGCCACCATCTTGGGGGCACCTTCACATCGCAACAAAGGGAATCCGGAGCAAAAGTTCAGGCCTTGCAGGCTTCTCGGCTTCTATCAGTAACAGGACTCCACAAAAATCTGACATTCCGGAACATGGTGGCAACCTTTATCCTCAACAACTAATGCCACGACCATCACCTACCGCCAGTGCAACACCTAAGTCAAGATGCAGCCACATCGTGGTTAGGTAATTGATCGGATCCCAAGACTAACAGCTCGACTATGTGTCGATATCTTACATAAGCATTCAAGCTGACAATCCAAGCAAGTCCATTCCTTGAGGACCGCATCACGAGACCAAAAATCACTAATCACTGTCCGCTCATATGGCGCCTTGCAAAGGTTCAAGTATAAAAATCGAAGATCGAAGATAGGGCTCGACAAAGTCATGGGAGTGCAAAGTTATGTCTCGTGCTCCTGCGCGCCGGCTTAGTTGTCATCTCCTCAACCAAGGTTCGAACTCCTGAAGAGAGTGAAAGATTTAATTAGCATTTGGGAAACAAAGCCCAATCTCGCATTCACACATGCTTGGCCACCTTTATTCAAATTCGTAATCCCGTTTCCCAAGGTCCGCCGCTCCACGTTCTTGAATACCAAATCCGAAGGCTCTCTTACTTTCCATATCTCTCTTCCCTTCTCTGAAAACCTAACAACACCTCGAACATCCAAAGTACAAAAGAAGTATTTTGGCATCCTCCATGCCTTACGTTGATTTTCTATCCGGAGAAGAGAAGAAAGGAAGCAAATACAATCAGGGGATCGGCATGCCCCAAACGAACGTTTCGGGATCGGAATTCGGGATCGTACGCCAAGCTACGATCATGTTCACTTAACATCGAAGATCCAACAACCAAGTCAATAACGACTCAATGACCACCTGTGTACTCACCAAGTGCTCAATCATTAAAGCGCCTACGCCCAGAATTTGGGTTCGACCTCGCCTTAAAGCGGAATCCATATGAATCCATGCCACGACATATGAAAAGTATTGTCCTAATAATGGCATTCGCATACACGAGTTGCCGAAACTTTGATCAATGGGACTTGGTTGGATCGTTGAGCTACCTTGGGCCCACCTAGTCCAAGTGATTTAACGGAGCTACAGTCGAATCGACATAGGGGACTTCAAGTTCAGGGAGATAGTGAACCCCACGTGCGGTTTTTGATGGAGAACCCGTTGGTAGTGGTTGCAGCTAGTATTGATGACAGAGGTGGGAGCAGGAGGTGGTCAGAGCCGTGGTCAATGGGGTCGCTTTGGTTACAGGTCGCATTGGAAATTGTAACTCCCCGTATTTTCTGTGAACGTATAAGTAACAAATCAGAGGATAATTAATTTTAAAAATAAGAATCAAGGGTAACGGGTTGAGCAATTGCGTTTGTCTCGGAATTCTGCTTGGAAATGAGTCCGAGTTTGCAAGAATCGGAGTCCGTATGAGGGAGATATGACCCTCCGAAGTTTCAGGAATTTTCAGAATCGAAAACAGCTTGAAATTTGAATTCAAAATGCAAATTCAAACCCAGAAGCGGGCGGGAAATTTCCCGCCCAGGACCCAGGTCGATTGGGGAGTCGACTGGGTAGTCGACCCCCAGTACCCAGCTCGACTGGGGAGTCGACTGGGTAGTCGACCCCCCCCCCTGACCAGGTCGACTGAGTAGTCGACCTGGGGTGGCGACCTGGTCTCCGAACCTGGTTTTGAGCCTGGGTGTAATCTTATGTATCTGGTCCATTTTCTGTCTAGATTCGTTGACTTGATCCTATTTAAACAGCCCCAAACCCTAGCCTTCTCTACACACAGTTCTATTCTGCTTCTTCTCTGCCTCCGTTCTAAATAAAAATAAAAATGGCGTCGCTACTCTGCTGGAATCAAAACTAGAAGCTAATCAACATCAACCTAAGCAACTCAATTCAAATTAGAGATTAAAGCTTCTGCAATGATTCTACAATAATTAAAGTTCTTTCTTTAATCCAATTAAGGCAAGTGCATTTATTTTCCGATATAAACGTCAATTCCGAATATGACATGAATTGTAAATCTGAATCTGAGATTATATCTGTTCTATTCTGTTTAGACCTACCTTATTATGTATTTCTTTCTGCTTTCTGTTCTATAGCTAGGCTACCACGAGCCTGAGCCAATCTCATAAGAGATTAACATACGCTAAAATGTTTGGGACAGTAAAATGAATGATGCTGAAATTGGGCATGACTAATAGGTGACTGATTTGAGGAAAGAACATGGACTGTAGCTAGAACATAAATTTGAGGACACATAATTGGACATAAATATAGACTGTATTGAACATATGATTTGAGATAAAGAAGATATGGCTTAGGTATAAAGATTTACATGAAAGTAGGATATCTATTAATGTAAATAAACATCTGAGTAAGGAATCTTTGGGATATATGACATGCATAGTAATCGATGGCTATATTTGGTATAATTCGTATATGGATCTTCTGTACTATGCAAGTTTAATAAAAACTGAAACATATGATATATGGAAAATTATGACCATAATCTGTGCTATGTAAATTTAATGCAAACATGGGGTATATGATCATATTTTGAATCATGACTATTATTTATGCATGTGAACTTAGGCAAGATTTATAATTAGGCAAGATATGTTTGTGAAACTTTAAGGAAAGATTAAATCAGTTATATTTGCCTAATTTGCTAGTTCTGCTATATACGCCTAATCTGATAGTTCTGTTATATTGCCATCTGCTAGTTTTGTTATATTGCTTAATCTGTTCGTTCTTCTCTACTGCCTAGTCTGCTAGATCTGTTCATCTGCCAAACCTATCATCTACTAAGTCTGTTGAAAATGCCAAATCTGCTAAACTAAATCTGTTGAAATGCCTAATATGTTATTTGCTAAATTTGCTAGTTTGCTTAATCTGCTGAATCCGTTAAGTCGCCTAAACCTGGTATCTGCTATATCTGTTAAGTTGATATATTCAGTCTGTTATTTATGAAAAATTGACATGTATATTAGGCGTGGGTATAAATGGTAAATCGTTAATTAATTGGCCGCAAAGATAAACATGGCTAACTCGAGGTTAGAATGAGTTTCCGGCGTAATTCTGCTCGGAACCGACCGGCATATTCTAGTGGCCGCAAACAATAGGTTCTAATGTGAGAAGTTAGTCATAACGTGCTTGAAAACCGAGGTTAGACTCAGTTTGCGACAGAAATCTGCCCGGAACCAACCGGCCTAACCAGTAGCCGCAAACTGTCAGTATAATGTGAGAGGTCAGGGCATTAATATTTAATTAACGAAAATCTGAGATAAAATGATATCTAAAACGTGTTGGGCGGATACGGTTAAACCCCCTAGACTGATGAATTTAATAAATCTGTTCCGTGAATCTGTAGGCCCAATTACAAAATTAGACAAATCTGTAAGTCTGTTAATTTGTAAATGGTTAATCGATAAGTCTGTTAAATCTGTATATCTGATCCGTTAGTCTGAAAACTTGTCTGTGAACTAGTTGATCTGAATTTTGTATGTCTAAAATTGTAAACAAGTTAATCTGAAATCTGTTAGTCTGGGGACACAAGGATAGGAAGGGAATTCCTTGTGTCATCTGTTGTTGGGGACCCATATTAGTCAGTAACCCTTTCTGGTATCAAAACTTCGACCCAACAGTAGGGAGGGTCCGGGCACGCTTACTGAACTAATTATAAGCGGTTCATTCTGATAATGGCGAGGGGTGTTGATGGTGCGTTCCAACCGGGTCATGTGCGTGCATGGATCCCGGTCTGCCTTTGAGGATGTAAGACGCCGTGACATCTGTAAATAGATCTGTGCCAATTGGTTGTCACGTTAGGGAGTAATACACCCTACGGTGGGGACGACACAGGGTATTTGTGTATTAGGGAGCCGATCGCTTGGGGTTGGGTTTTAGGTTACACGTTGTTCTGTCTGTTTCTGTTGGTACTGTCTGTTTCTGTTGAGTGGCAACACCCGTCTATTTCTGCATGGTACCGTCTGTTCCGGTGGTAAAGGCCCAATCACTAGTGTACACCTAATTCTACATTCTGTTTCCGTAGGGATTAATCTGTTTCTGCTTCTGTCTGTTTCTGTTCGGGTGGTAAAGGCCCATTACTAGCACTCTCTTCTGTGGAAATTATTCTGTACCCGTTTCTGTTTCAGTTTAGAAATTAGGGTGACACCTAATTCTGTTATACTAGTATTAGTGCAGAGAAGTATAAAGCAATAGTTTATATCATTCGGTTTTTCTTTTATATCCGCTACACCTGTTACTGTTATCTCTCATCCAGTTTTATGTTCATGTCATGTTATTATTATCTGTTCATAACTGAAAATCACTGGACTTGCCAGACTTTATGTCTGACCTTGCTTGTTTTCGCCACTTTTTCTTCTGTTTCCCCCCAGGTTATCCAAGGTGGTAATACTTTAGCTTGATCCGGATTCCTTCTGCTTGAAGTGCTTAAAGTATGGCTTGGCTCTGTATAGATTCCGTTCTGTGGGGATTATGATTTTAAAGTTTTGTACTCTGATGGCTTTTGAATAATGCTGATATATAAGTACTTGAGTTTTTGGGTAAAGTTGTAACCAAACTTATTTCTGTCCGCTGCAATAAAGCTATAAAGTTTTTTTAAGTACTATTTTTATATCTGTCTTGTAATATTTTGTTCTGTTTACTAAAATGCTCCATCAAAGTTATGGCATTCCCTTTGTGAGTGACCTTAACGGAGGTGGGGTGTTACACTTGGTATCAGAGCTGAAGGTTACCAGATGGGGTAAAGTTTTTGTAAACTATTTTCAAAAAGGTTTTGAAAGGAAGTATTTTCAAAAAAATAAAGCTTATTTTGAAAAGCATGATCCCCAAGAGTCATATATCTTTCCTTCAGTCCTTTTTGTATTGAATCTTTCCTTTTTCGTTTCAGCATGTGTGAAGCATCTGAGATACCAGTGGGTGTTCATGTACCCGGTTGGTTTCGTCAATATCTTGAGGCTAGGACCGCTGCCGCAGGTCCAGCAAATGATCCCCCTCCTCCACCACCTCCTGTGCAATTTATTTCTCAAAGATCTGTAGAGATTTAAGGGCCATAGGTTGGAAGGATTTCAAGGGAACTGAATCATTCGTAGAAGCGAGGAACTGGCTCAAAGAAACTGAGGATCTATTCGTTATCTTCGAGGTGGACGATAGGTAAAAGGTACAGTTGGCGGTATGGCTGCTCAAAGACGAAGTTTCCTACTGGTGGGAAGTCACCAACGCCGAGAGGCCGGTTGAGACATGAATGGATTTCAGAACATGGTTCGAGACAAAATTTCTCTCGCAAGCTGAACGAAGTTTACAACTGGAAAAGTTGTTATCTCTTAAACAAGGAAGTATGATGGTCAAGGAAAACTTCAACCAGTTCAGCCAACTAGCTAGGTTCGGATTGGATTTAGTCAACACTCAGCATAAAAAGGCTCTCTACTTTGTTAAAGGATTGAACGAGCCACTGCACAGGCTAGCCATGACCCACGTACCCATGGGAGCGACTAACGTGAAATTGGTGGACATGGCACTACTGCACTAGGAAGACAAGGGCCCGAAAGAGACAAAGAAGGAAGAACCACAGAATAAGAAAGCAGGGCCCAAAAAGTAAACACAAAGGAAGGATGAGAAGTCTGAAGATAAGAAGGGGAAAAAGTGCTTTACTTGTGGGAGCTCGACTCATCTGAAGAAGGATTGCAGAAAAAGGATGGGCACTTGCTTCAACTGTGGAGAAATGGGACACTTCACTAGGGACTGCCCAAAGAAACGAGGGCAAGGAGGGCAGGCGAACACTCTTGAGGCTAGTCGCTTGGATAGAAATAGGAAAATTCCTATAGTAGGTTTAATTTCTTTATCTGATTATGGAGTTAAGACTCTTTCTGATTCTGGTATTTTGATTTTGTAATTGACACTCTGCACTTTAATACTAGTATTATTTCTGATTCCGCTCTAGACTCAGACCCATAATGGTTATGACTCATCTGTTGTGATAGATTGGGGTTTGAGAGATATCTATGTTAGGCATCAAGTAGGACGCATACATTTTGGGATTTATCATGCGTAGTTCGGTAACCTGATCTGTACCAGTAATCTGTAAATATCTGAATATCCCCGATAAGGTTAAGATTTCCAGTTTTGACATTACATAAAGAGGGTAATCCTCTGGGTGTCAATTTGATGTTGGTTTCGGTCTTCGGGGCCGATACTTAGGACCCATGCCTAATGGGAACCAAGTTTTTGTTTTATCTGTACTCGCCTCCATCATTCGACTATATCCTATCGATTGAATCTTCGAACTTTAGGTAGAAACTAATGGGTGTAAACATGTGTTTGAGACATGTTATGTTTGATGGTTGCAAGTGGATGGAAGTGGCCGCTAGTGGTTGCTCGTGGATGCATATACACACACTAGGCACTATATCGGCTCGAAAACACTATCATACTGCATATGGATGTGTGAGCCTTTTCAATTTTTGTGGATGCAAAATGATTGACTCAGCACATAGATGTTGCACATGAATGAATGGTTGTGCACTCAAATAGAAATGATATGTATCGAGTATGGAAATTGCATACATGTTGGACTCATGGCACTGGCATAATTCGCATTAAGGAGTTCAACTGAATCAGTGGACCGCCTGATCTTTGCATTAGATAAGAAACATATACACACACTTTTGCATATGTTCATACAACATTAGAATTTTCTAAGGACAATGGACGCCAGTGACTGATGATTGAGTAGATGGATGTTGGATGGTAGGACACATTCTTCTTTACTTGAAGATTTCGGGGACGAAATCCTTTTAGGAGGGTAGAATGTAACACCCCGTATTTTCTGTAAACGTATAAGTAACAAATCAGAGGATAACTAATTTTTAAAATAAGAATCAAGGGTAACGGATTGCGCCATTGCGTTCGTCTCGGAATTCTGCTTGGAAACGAGTCCGAGTTTGCAAGAATCGGAGTCCGTATGAGGGAGATATGACCCTCCGAAGTTTTAGGAATTTTCAGAATCGAAAACAGCTCGAAATTCGAATTCAAACCCAGAAGCGGGCTGGGCAGGAAATTTCCCGCCCAGAACCCAGGTCGACTGGGGAGTCGACTGGGTAGTTGACCCCTAGTACCCAGGTCGACTGGGGAGTCGACTCGGCAGTCGCCCCTCCTCGACCAGGTCGACTGGGCAGTCGACCTGGGGGTCGACCTGGTCTCCGAACCTGGTTTTGAGCCTGGGTGCAATCTTATGTATCTGGTCCGATTTCTGTCTAGATTCATTGACTTGACCTGTAACACCCCGCATTTTTAGGTATAATTAAAAATGAAATAAATATATGAAAATATGCTTAGGATACGTAAATAATGGTGATGCATAAGGAGAATTAATTAATACATGGAAGAGAAGAAAAATTAGTTCGATAATGGCGTATGTTACGGAAAAGATAGTAAACTAACTACACCTATAAATAGATCGCAAGACCTAGCCTCCTCTACACACAATTCTATTCTGCTTCTTCTCTGCCTCTGTTCTGATAAAAATAAAAATGGCGTTGCTACTCTGCTAGAATCAAAACTAGAAGCTAATCAACATCAACCTAAGCAATTCAATTCGAATTTGAGATAAAAGCTTCTGCAACAATTCTGCAACAACTAAAGTTCTTTCTTTAATCCAATCAAGGCAAGTACAGTTATTTTCCGCTATAAACATTAATTCTGATTTTGACAAGAATTGTGAATCTGAATCTGAGACTGTATATCTGTCAGATCTGTTTTTCTGTGACTGTTCTGTATCCCTTTCTGCTTCCTTTCCTTTTCTATAGCTAGGCTACCACGAGCCTGTGCCTAATCTCATAAGAGATTAACGTATGAACGCAAATTTTGGGACAAATAATGAATGATGCGAAATTTGACAAGGCTGATTTGAACATATGACTTTAGATCCGAGGCATAAAATATATTGACATATGACTTGGGATTAAATGCATGAATTTGACTATAACCATGTAATTTATATATGTTGTATGCATAGTGTACGTTGTAATCTAGATCTGTAACTTATTAGAGAAATGAACATATGTTATTTAGATTTGTAATTAATTAGAAACGTAAGCATATGTTGTAAACTAGTTTTAAACCTATGCATATTCTGTGATAAAAGAAGAGAGGAACCATTGTAAGATTACTTATGATTTGAGACTTTGGACAAAATGCAGATAAAAGTCAAGATCTAATTTTTAGGAGATATAATTTAAAGATTTAGATTGTTAGGTATATTTTGCATAATGATTCATAAGTTGAAAGAAGAAGGATATGGAAACTTAGGTGTAAAGATTTACATTAATTAGGATATCTATTATTGTGATCACACCTAAATAGGGATTCTTGGTATATGGCATGCATTGAAATTAATGGTTATATTTGGTATAATTTGTATGTGAACCTGCTGTAAAATGCTAGTTTAACAAAAATTGGAACATATGTTATATGTCCACATTCTTTGCTATGTCACTTTATGCAAACATGGAGTATATGTTCATCATGAAAATTATGTAGGCATATGAATTTAGGCCTAATTTATGACTAGGCAAGGCATGTAAATAGAACCTTTAAAAATATTAGATTTGCTAAATCTGCTAATTTGCCAAGTTGCCTAAACTGCTAGTTTTGTTATATTGCCTAGACTGCTAATTAGATTGAAATGCCAAATCTGTTAAATTTGTCTGTTGAGATGCCTAACCTGTTATATGCCAAAATCTGCTAAGTTGCTAAATCTGTTAAATCCGTCAAGTCAGAAAATCTGGAAAATCTGCTATCTGCTAAAATTTGTTATCTGCTGTGTTTATATAATCATCCTGTTATTGATATAATCTGAATTGGCATATATATATTGGGCGTGCGCATAAACGGTAAATTATTAATTAATTGGCCGCAAAGATAAACATGGCTAACTCGAGGTTAGAATGAGTTTGCGACGTAATTCTGCCCGGAACCGCCCGGCACATCCAGTGGCCGCAAACAATAGGTTCTAATGTGAGAAGTTAGTCATAACCTGCTTAAGACACGAGGTTAGGTCTAGCTTATGGCAGAAGTCTGCCCGGAATCGCCCGGCCCATCCAGCGGCCACAAGCTAGCGACCTAATGTGAGAGGTCTGGGCATTAATAATTAATTAATGCAAATCTAAGATAAGAATGACGTCTAAAACGTATTGGGGAAAAATAGGAATAAACCAACGGGATTAATAGGTGTAGTAAACCCGTCCATGAATCTGTAGGCCCAATACAAAGTTAGACAAATCTGAAAAATCTGTACATCTGATCCGTTAGTCTGAAAACTTGTTAACTTAATTTGTGAACTAGTAAATCTAAATTCGGTATGTCTGAACTTGTAAACAAGTTAATCTGAAATCTGTTAGTCTGGGGATACAAGGTTAAGAGGGGAATTACTTGTGTCATCTGTTGTTTGGGACCCATATTAGTCAGTAACCCTTTCTGGTATCAAAACTTTGACCCAACAGTAAGTAGGGTCCGGGCACGCTTACTGAACTAATTATAAGAGGTTCATTCTAATAATGGTGAGGGGTGTTGATGGTGCGTTCCAACCGGTTCGTGTGCGTGCATGGATCCTGGTCTGCCTCTGAGGATGTAAGATGCCGTGACATCTGTAAATAGGTCTGTGCCAATTGGTTGTCACTTTAGGGAGTGATACACCCTACTGTGGGGCCGACCCAGGATATTTATGTATTAGGGAGCCGATCGCTTGGGGTAGGGTTTTAGGGTACACTTAGTTCTGTCTGTTTCTGTTGGTACCGTCTGTTTCTGTTGGGTGGTAACACCTATCTGTTTCTGTGTGGTACCGTCTGTTCGGGAGGTAAAGGCCCATTACTAGTGTACACCTAATACTACATTCTGTTTCCATAAGGATTAATCTGTTTCTGCTTCTGTTTGTCTCTGATCGGGTAGTAAAGGCCCATTATTAGCAATCTGTTTCTGTTTCTGTACCCGTTTCTGTTTAGACATTAGGGTGGCACCTAATTCTGTTATAATAGTATTAGTGCAGAGAAGTTTAAAGCAATAGTTTATGTCATTCCGTTCTTCTGTTATATCTGCTACACCTGCTGCAGTTATCTCTCATCCAGTTTTATGTTCATGTCATATTATTATTATCTGTTCATATGCTAAAAGTCACTGGACTTGCCAGACTTTATGTCTGACCCTTGTTGTTTCGCCTCTTGTCTTCTGTTTCCCCCCTAGGTTTTCTAAGGAGGGAATACTCTAGCTAGATCCGGATTTCTTCGGCTTGAAGTGCTTAAAGTATGGCTTGTCTTCTTCTGTGGGGATTATGATTTTAAACCATGCATTTTGAAGGCTTTTGTACGAGACTGATATTTTGTACTTGAATTCTGAGATTTGAAAGGATGTAACCATATTGATTTCTGTTTCCGTTGTAATAAAGTTAAAAAATTTCAAGTACTGTTTTATCTGTCTTGTAAGTTTCTGTTCTGTTTACTAAAATGCTCCACCAAAGTTAAGGCATTCCCATTGAGAGTGACCTTAACGGAGGTGGGGTGTTACACTTGGTATCAGAGCTGAAGGTTACCAGATTTGATAAAAAGTTTTTGAAAACTATGTTTTAAAAAGGAAGTATTTTCAAAAGTAAAGCTTATTTTAAAAAAAAAAAACATAATCCCCAAAAGCCATATATCTTTCTTTCGATTCTTTGTTTCGAGTTCCTTCCTCTTTCCCTTTTTGAATCTCTTCCTCTGCGTATAGATGCTTTTTCTAAGATATGTAAGGACTTCCATGCGATGGGCAGAAAACCACTTTACGGGACTGAGACGTTGTCGAGGCTAGAAGTTGGCTGAACGATGTGGAGGACTTGTTGGTACCTTTGAGATAGACGATGGGAGGAAGGTTCAACCAGCTGCTTGGTTAATGAAGGATGAAGCTTCATTTTGGTGGAAGGTCACGAATGGAGAACGTACATGGGAGACATGGATAGGACACACGATAAGAAAGTGGATCCAAAGAAGGCCGCTTGTTTCAACTGTGGTGAGATGCGACACTTCACTAGGGACTGCCCGAAGAAACGAGGGCAAGGGCAGAAGATAGGACCTACTTCTGGAGGGCAGGCGAACACTCTCGAGGCTAGTGGATAGGATAGAATTAGGAAAACTTTCTGTGAGAGGTTTAATTTTTTTTTTCTGATTGTTGAGTTAAAACTCTTTCTGATTCTGGCATTTTGATTCTGTAATCGATACTCTACACTTTAATACTAGTATTGTTTCTGATTCCGCTGTAGACTCAAACCCATAAGGGTTATGATTAATCTGTTTGTGATAGATTGGGGTTTGAGAGATATCTGTGTTAGGCGTCAAGTTTGACGCATACATTCTGAGGTTTTTGTGGGATATGTTTTTACCATGCTTAGCTTCCTAAGAATCATTAGGGAACCTGATCTGTATCAGTAGTCTGTAAATATCTGAATAATTCTGGTTTCCGGTTTTGACATTGTCTAAAGAGGGTAATCCTCTGAGTGTCAATCTGATATTGATTTCGGTCTTTGGGGTTGATACTTAGGGGAATTGCTTTCTCAACCAATGTCTAATGGGAACCAAGTCTTTGACTTATCTATACTCGCTTCCATCATTCGACTGTATCCAATCGATCGAATCTTCGAACTTTAGGTATAAACTAATGGGTGTAAACATGTGTTTGAGACATGTTATGTTTGATGGTTGTAAATGGATGCAAGTGGTTGCTAGTGGTTGCCCGTGGATGCATATACACACACTAGGCACTAGATCGGCTCGAAAACACTCTCATACTGCATATGGATGTGTGAGCATTTTTCAATTTTTATGGATGCAAAATGGTTGAATCAGCACATGGATGTTGCATATGAGTGGATGGTTGTGCACTCATATAGAAATGATATGTATCAAATAGGAAAATTGCATACATGTTGGACTCGTGGCACTGGCATAATTCGCGTTAAGGAGGTCAACTGAATCAGTGGACTGCCTGATCTTTGCATTAGACAAGGAACATATACACACACTTCTTGCATATGTTCATACAGCATTAGAAATCTCTTAAGGACAATGAATACCCGTGATTGGTGATTGAGTAGATGGATGATTGGATGGTAGGACACATTCTTCTTAACTTGAAGATTTCGGGGACGAAATCCTTTAAGGAGGGGAGAATGTAACACCCCGCATTTTTAGGTATAATTAAAAATGAAATAAAATATATGAAAATATGCTTAGGATACGTAAATAATGGTGATGCATAAGGAGAATTAATTAATACATGGAAGAGAAGAAAAATTAGTTCGATAATGGCGTATGTTACGGAAAAGATAGTAAAATAAGGATAACTAATTCAAGAAATAGGAATTAGGTAAAAGGAACATCACCATTGCGTTCCTCTCGAAAAAATACGCGAAATAGAGTCCGAGTTTTCGAAAATCGGAGTCCGTATGACCAAGATATGGCCAAAACAAGATTCATAAGGTTTCGGTCAGCCCGGAACTGGGCAGGTCGACCCGGGGGTCGACCTGGGGCCTAGGTCGACTGGGGAGTAGACCTGGGAGTCGACCTCCCCCACAGGTCGACTGGGGAGTCGACCTGGGTGTCGACCTGGGGGTCGACCCCCCCTGGTCGAGCCAGGTCGGCCTGGGTGCACCTGAATGGTTTTTGGGCTGTTTTGGTGAGTCTATGACGAATTCTGACGGTTCTGATCTGTTTTAGGGTTTATCTAAAGGCCTAAAACAACTAACTACACCTATAAATAGATCGTAAGACCTAGCCTCCTCTACACACAATTCTATTCTGCTTCTTCTCTGCCTCTGTTCTAATAAAAATAAAAATGGCGTCGCTACTCTGCTAGAATCAAAACTAGAAGCTAATCAACATCAACCTAAGCAATTCAATTCAAATTTGAGATAAAAGCTTCTGCAACAATTCTGCAACCACTAAAGTTCTTTCTTTAATCCAATCAAGGCAAGTACAGTTATTTTCCGCTATAAACGTTAATTCTGATTTTGACATGAATTGTGAATCTGAATCTGAGACTGTATATCTGTCAGATCTGTTTTTCTGTGACTGTTCTGTATCCCTTTCTGCTTCCTTTCTGTTTCTATAGCCAGGCTACCACGAGCCTATGTCTAATCTCATAAGAGATTAACGTATGAACGCAAATTTTGGGACAAATAATGATTAATGCGAAATTTGACAAGGCTGATTTGAACATATGACTTTAGATCCGAGGCATAAAATATATTGACATATGACTTGGGATTAGATGCATGAATTTGACTATAAACATGTAATTTATATATGTTGTATGCATAGTGTACGTTGTAATCTAGATCTGAAACTAATTAGAGAAATGAACATATGTTATTTAGATTTGTAAGTAATTAGAAACGTAAGCATATGTTGTAAACTAGTTTTTAACCTATGCATATTCTGTGATAAAAGAAGAGAGGAACCATTGTAAGATTACTTATGATTTGAGACTTTGGACAAAATGCAGATAAAAGTCAAGATCTAATTTTTAGGTGATATAATTTTAAGATTTAGATTGTTGGGTATATTTTGCATAATGATTAATAAGTTGAAAGAAGAAGGATATGGAAACTTAGGTGTAAAGATTTACATTAATTAGGATATCTATTATTGTGATCACACCTAAATAGGGATTCTTGGATATATGGCATGCATTGAAATTAAAGGTTATATTTGGTATAATTTATATGTGAACCTGCTGTAAAATGCTAGTTTAACAAAAATTGGAACATATGTTATATGTCCACATTCTGTGCTATGTAACTTTATGCAAACATGGAGTATATGTTCATCATGAAAATTATGTAGGCATATGAATTTAGGCCTAATTTATGACTAGGCAAAGCATGTAAATGGAACCTTTAAAAATATTAGATTTGCTAAATATGCTAATTTCCCAAGTTGCCTAAATTGCTAGTTTTGTTATATTGCCTAGACTGCTAATTAGATTGAAATGCCAAATCTGTTAAATTTGTCTGTTGAGATGCCTAACCTTTTATATGCCAAAATCTGCTAAGTTGCTAAATCTGTTAAATCCGTTAAGTCATATAATCTGGAAAATCTGCTATCTGCTAAAATCTGTTATCTGCTGTGTTGATATAATCATCCTGTTATTGATATAATCTGAATTGGCATATATATATATTGGGCGTGCGCATAAACGGTAAATTATTAATTAATTGGCCGCAAAGATAAACATGGCTAACTCGAGATTAGAATGAGTTTGCGGCGTAATTCTGCCCGGAACCGCCCGGCACATCCAGTGGCCGCAAACAATAGGTTCTAATGTGAGAAGTTAGTCATAACCTACTTAAGACACGAGGTTAGGTCTGGCTTGTGGCAGAAGTCTGCCTGGAACCGCCCGGCCCATCCAGCGGCCACAAGCTAGCGACCTAATGTGAGAGGTCTGGGCATTAATAATTAATTAATTCAAATCTAAGATAAGAATGACGTCTAAAACGTATTGGGAAAAAATAGGGATAAACCAACGGGATTAATAGGTGTAGTAAACCCGTCCATGAATCTGTAGGCCCAATACAAAGTTAGACAAATCTGAAAAATCTGTACTTCTGATCCGTTAGTCTGAAAACTTGTTAACTTAATTTATGAACTAGTAAATCTGAATTCTGTATGTCTGAACTTGTAAACAAGTTAATCTGAAATCTGTTAGTCTGGGGACACAAGGTTAGGAGGGGAATTACTTGTGTCATCTGTTGTTTGGGACCCATATTAGTCAGTAACCCTTTCTGGTATCAAAACATTGACCCAACAGTAAGTAGGGTCCGGGCACGCTTACTGAACTAATTATAAGAGGTTCATTCTGATAATGGCGAGGGGTGTTGATGGTGCGTTCCAACCGGGTCATGTGCGTGCATGGATCCCGGTCTGCCTCTGAGGATGTAAGACGCCGTGACATCTGTAAATAGGTTTGTGCCAATTGGTTGTCACTTTAGGGAGTGATACACCCTACTGTGGGGCCGACACAAGATATATATGTATTAGGGAGCCGATCGCTTGGGGTAGGGTTTTAGGGTACACTTAGTTCTGTCTGTTTCTGTTGGTACCGTCTGTTTCTATTGGGTGGTAACACCTGTCTGTTTCTATGTGCTACCGTATGTTCGGGAGGTAAAGGCCCATTACTAGTGTACACCTAATTCTACATTCTGTTTCCATAAGGATTAATCTGCTTCTGCTTCTGTCTATCTCTAATCGGGTAGTAAAGGCCCATTATTAGCAATCTGTTTCTGTTTCTGTACCCGTTTCTGTTTAGACATTAGGGTGGCACCTAATTCTGTTATACTAGTATTAGTGCAGAGAAGTGTAAAGCAATAGTTTATGTCATTCCGTTCTTCTGTTATATCTGCTACACCTGTTATAGTTATCTCTCATCCAGTTTGATGTTCATGTCATATTATTATTATCTGTTCATATGCTGAAAGTCACTGGACTTGCCAGACTTTATGTCTGACCCTTGTTGTTTCGCCTCTTTTCTTCCGTTTCCCCCCAGGGTTTTCTAAGGAGGGAATACTCTAGCTAGATTTGGATTTCTTCTGCTTGAAGTGCTTAAAGTGTGGCTTGTCTTCTTCTGTGGGGATTATGATTTTAAACCATGCATTTTAAAGGCTTTTGTACAGGACTGATATTTTGTACTTGAATTATGAGATTTGAAAGGATGTAACCATATTGATTTCTGTTTCCGTTGTAATAAAGTTAAAAATTTTCAAGTACTGTTTTATCTGTCTTGTAATTTTCTGTTCTGTTTACTAAAATGCTCCACCAAAGTTAAGGCATTCCCTTTGTAAGTGACCTTAACGGAGGTAGGGTGTTACATGACACTATTTAAACTGCCCCAAACCCTAGCCTTCTCTACACACAATTCTATTCTGCTTCTTCTCTGCCTCCGTTCTAAATAAAAATAAAAATGACGTCGCTACTCTGCTGGAATGTAACACCCCGTATGTTAAATAACTTGTTATAACATAAATCAGAGCAGAATTAAATTTAATATTCTGAATCAGTGGAAACGGGCTGTGCCATTGCGTTCGTCTCGGAAAAATACGCGAAATAGAGTCCGAGTTTTCGTAAATCGGAGTCCGTATGACCAAGTTATGGCCCGTCAAAGTTTCACGAAAAATCAAAAACGAAAACTGCTTATGTTTTGAGGCCCGGGATGAGTTTTGGGCTGTTTTTTTGGGCCCTAAATGGTTCCTACACTTGACTTCTTCCCCAAGACATGCTTTAAAGGCTAGGATTGGTTCTAGGGTATATCCTATGGTCCTAAAACATCTAACTAATCTATATATACACCCTAATACCCCCTTATCCTTACCAAAAATAGATCTAAGGCCATTATGCCACCACTTAGAAAATTGGAGAACCTCCACTAAAAATCCTAAGAGGGTTTGCAAGCTAATCTACATCTTCTTCTACTTAATCATTGGGATTTTCTTCATTTAACTTGCTAATCTTGTTTTGGTGAGCTTCTATCCCCTTAATAATCAATTATTGAATTGATTATGATAAGATGTGATAAAGTATGGCTATGTTTGTGGATCCATATATTTATGCAAGCTTGATGTAGTGAATATTATGTGTTTTGCAAGTTATATGCCTTATGTCATGCAAGTTTCATAATATGTAATCATGATATTTTTATGCAAGTTGTTTCATGATGTTTATGATACAAAACACTAAGTGAATATGGATCCATTATGCAAACATGTTATGCAAGTATGTGAGTACTTATGCAAGTCATGTATATGCTTATATGCATGTTTAACATCTTATGCAAGTATATGAATGTTTATGCAAGTTATGTATATGTTGAAATGCAAATTTAACATAATATGCAAGCCTATGCAAGCATGTGAATGTTTATGCAAGTTATGTATATGTTGAAATGCAAGTTTAACATAATATGCAAGTATGTGAATGTTTATGCAAGTTATGTATATGTTGAAATGCAAGTTTAACATAATATGCAAGCCTATGCAAGTATATGAATGTTTATGCAAGTTATGTATATGTTGAAATGCAAGTTTAACATAATATGCAAGCTTATGCAAGTATATGAATGTTTATGCAAGTTATGTATATGTTGAAATGCAAGTTTAACATAATATGCAAGCCTATGCAAGTATGTGAGTGTTTATGCAAGTTATGTATATGTTGAAATGCAAGTTTAACATAATATGCAAGCCTATGCAAGTATGTGAATGTTTATGCAAGTTATGTATATGTTGAAATGCAAGTTTAACATAATATGCAAGCCTATGCAAGTATGTGAATGTTTATGCAAGTTATATATATGTTGAAATGCAAGTTTAACATGATATGCAAGCTTATGCAAGTATATGAATGCTTATGCAAGTATGTGAGTGCTTATGCAAGTTAAGTATATGCTAAAATGCAAGTTCTACATGTTATGCAAATCACATGTATGATGATATGTAAGTTCATATGCAACATGTTATGCAAATCACATGTTTGATGATATGTAAGTTCATATGCAACATGTTATGTAAGACACATGTTTGATAATATGCAAGTTTGGGTTGAATATAGTTGGGTTAATACATGCTCATATATGCAAGTTGACATCCTCTTAACCCATGATAAAGTTATATGCTAAACCCATGTTATGTGTGGTAAATCTTCCCTTTATTATGTTATGTCATAATGACGATTTACGTGGGGAACGATGGGGTTAATTAATATGTTAATTAAAAGTATGTTGAAATGGGTATGATTAAGCATACCATAAAAAAATTAATTAACATAAGTGGGAATTTACCTATTGAGTTAGGTCTACCCCATGGGAATTTACCTATTGAGTTAGGTCTACCCATGTTATGAATAAATTGATATTAATTAGGGATAATTAATATGGGGGTGATTAATTAGGTGTAATTAATCGACTAAGACACGAGGTTAGGCTCTGTTATGACGTAAGACTGCCCGGACCCTACCGGCTTAACCAGGCGGTCATAACAGCCAGTCTAATGTGAGAGGTCTTAGGCACAAATTAAATACGTGATTAAAGTAAAGACACGAGGTTAGACTCTGTTATGACGTAAGACTGCCCGGACCCTACCGGCTTAACCAGGCGGTCATAACAGCCAGTCTAATGTGGGAGGTCTTTATGGGAGATCACGGTCTTAATTAATTAAGAAACACTTAACCATATTAGCATGTAGTGGGACATGAGGGGTTAAGTGGGTGCCTTGGGTGGCATGTAGTAACTAGTGGGGGTGCCTTGGGTGGCATGAGAAAACTAGTGGGTTGCCTTGGGTGGCAATAGAAAATACGATTAGAATACTTAACCAGAGTGGAACATGTAACTAAACATGATTAAAGGGTTAAGTAAGTGCCTTGGGTGGCATGGGGGAATCAAGTAAGTGCCTTGGGTGGCATGCGGAAATCTAGTGGGTGCCTTAAGTGGCAATTGTAATATAATTGGATGACTTAACCAAACCTTAACATGTAAGGGGGCATGATTATAAAAAGGGGTTAAGTGGAATGCACTAGATAAAATCACAAGCTTAAGTAGTAGCTTGTGGGGGCCCGTTTCAACCAATATCCCAAACGTATCTTTGTGGGCTCGACCCATGTCGAGTGACGGGACACGCATATTGGGCTTGATTATAAGAGGCCAAAACGGGGTAGCGGTGGCAACGCAACTCCAACGGGTTTCATATGCGTGTGTGGGCCCGGGCTGGTAGATAAGCCGTCGTTGCATCGTGTAGATATAAAGTCGTGCACCGTTGATAGTATTGGGTAGCCACTTTAGGGGAGTGATACACCCCACTGTGGGACCAGCACGGGTATCTACGTTAGGGAGCCGATCGCTTGGGGTAGTGGGGTACACCTAGTAGAGATAGGGGCAGACGGCACCTATGTAGTCAACTAGGGTACAGGAAACTACTGGTTATATCTATCCTTGATATCCTTGGGTGGGATCAACCTTTGAGTAGGAGTGACTGGTGTGGTGCAGTTAGTAATTATCCTTGGGTGGGTAGATGCGTCTTTACGGTTATCTTAGTTCGTCCGGTGTTCGTGGGCAACTTACTGTAGTCATTATCCCCAAAGATACCATACCGAGTTCATATCATACCCTAATTACTTTAATAATTGTATTATTAAGGAGATAGGGTTCACTCAGGCTTATGTCTGACCCCCGTTGTTTTTATCTTTTTCCTTCAGGTCCTCAGGTTGGGCCTAGTGCTAGTGGGCTTTGATCAGTTTGCTTTATCTATCTCTTGGAGCTTGGACCGTAGATGTAGAGCTCAGCTTATCTTATCTTTTCTGTTATGGCTATTTGTTATGAGTAGTGGGATTATGTACTTATTTTATTCAGGATGGATATTTTGTACTTGACTCTTGTTATGGTTTTATGATGTAACCAAACATGTTTTACTTTCCGCTGCTATGAGATGATGTTTTAAATTTTCAAGTATTACATTATATCTGTCTTTATGTAATTTTACTGTTCTATACTCACTAAAAATACTCCACCGATGCTATAGCATTCCCTTAGTGAGTGACTATAGCGGGTGTGGGGTGTTACACGTGGTATCAGAGCTTAAGGTTACCGGAACAGATAAAATTTTTAGAAAAACTATTTTCTAAGAATACTTTTGGAAAGGAGTATTTTCAAAAACATGTCTTTTAAGAGAAAAGTTTTTGAAAGGAAAGCATAATCCCCAATAGCCATATCTATATCTTTCGAATTCTCCATTTTGAATCTCTTCCTTTCTCTCGTTTTGAGTTTCCCCTCCGCGTATAGATGATCTTTCTAAGATAGATAAGGATGGAAAACCACTTCAAGGGACTTAGACGTTAGTCGGATTAGAAGTTGGTTCAAGAAGGAGGAGGACTGGTAGGTATCTATTGGATAAACGATGGGAGGAAGGCTCAAATAGTTGTTTGGTTAATGAAAGATGAAACCTCATTGGTGGGAGGTTACGAGTGGAGAATAGGGAAGAAGAAGGCAAGTGGTTATCCTTTTAAGAGGAATAGGACACCTTATTAGGATTGTTCAAAGAAGCAAGGGCAAGGTATGGAATCTTCTGGAGGGTAGTTGTATTCCCTCACGACTAGGGTACCAGATGGGGATATGACCGTCTAGGTTGGAATTTGGATTTCTTTATCATCCGATTCAAGCTTTATTTGATTCTGATATATTGAGTTCGTTTATCCCACCATTGTTAGTTGAGTCACTGCACTTAGACACCAGATTGGTAGATGATCCCTTAGTTGTTTCAAACCCAGTTGGGGCTCCATGATATGTTTGGGTTTGAAAGTTTCTATACTTAGCGTTGAGTTTAGATGTGATGCTTGTTGGGCTTCGCGGGCTATGGGTTAATTTTGGGCATGGACTGGTTATCCAGTAGGAGTGTTGTTCTTCATTTTGAAGGGAGAGTTGTTAGGCTTATGGGCCGCCTAAGTAACACTCTCGAGATCTCTTGTAATCCCATAGAATCTGTTATGCTAAGGTATCTAGAATCGCCTGACACGTTGGTCTAGAGTCTGCGATCTGTTAGAGCGGTCCGGGAATACCCGGATGTGTTTGAGGAGGTGAAGGGCTTACCTCCGAAGCGGGAGATTGACTTCCGAATATATCTGGTGGATAATGCCAAACCAGTATCTTGGCCAGTGTGCCACATGGCTCCTAGTGAGAGGAGGGAACTCCATAAGTAAGTAGGCGATTTGCTTGAGAAGGGGTTCATAAGACGAAGTATATCGGAGTGGGGCGCTCCAGTAGTTTTTGTTATGAAGGCGGATGGGTCCCTCAGACTTTGTGTAGGCTAAAGGGAACTAATGAAACTCACAAAGAAGAATAGATACCCATTGCCGAGGATTAATGATCTCCTTGATCAGTTGGCTGGCGCCTCAGTATTTTTGTAGTAGGACTTAGCCACGGGATTTCATCAGTTGAGAGTGGCTGAGAATAGTATAGAGGAGACTGCCTTTGGGACTCCGGATGATTTCTTTTATGAGTGGCTGGTGATGCCATTGGGTTTGACGAACGCCCCCGCATACTTTGTTGAGAAGGGTGTTCAGGGAGTACCTAAGTAAGTTCGTGATGGTCTTTGTAGATGACATCTGGGTCTTTTCTAGGAGCGAAATAAGTTTTCGTATGTGCTCAATATGCTGAGCAGGGCCAGTATAGGATAAACGACGGTTTTGGAGCGAGACTGGCGAGAACATCCAGAATTGGTCAAGGGCTTAATTATTTAGCCATTTTTACTAGTATCGTCTCACGTAGGTCGTCTGAATTCGAAGGAGGTATCCCTTGGGTGTTTGTCTGATATTGGTTTAGGCCTTTGGGGCTTGCATTTGGGGGATGCCGAATTCGACTAGGGTGGTCTGCGTGGGAGACAGTTGTGATGATTTTGGATGTTATTCTGGTGGAGAAGAGCATGCCCTACATCTTAGGGAAGTGTTGGAGACTCTTCGAGCGCATAGTCTTAGGACAGCAAAAGTGGATGGGATCCTTAGCATCCTATGAGTAAGGGTAACATGGTAACGGACACCTTAAGTAGAAAAAGGTTGTCCTTGAGTTCATTTTTCGTTGAACGACGGAGCGTAGAGTTTATTTCTAAGTTTGACTTTAGACCTTCCGTTGACTTTGTACCCGGTTTGCTAGCTTCTTTGGAAGTTAGACCTACTCTTTTGGGGCGGATTGGAGAAGCACAGAGGGGCGACCCACAGTTGGTTGAGTTAGTAGAGAAGCTCATAAGGGGGGAGTCGTCCAGCCATTTGAGTAGGTACACCCTAGATGATAGAGGGTGCTTACGTAGAGACAGTAGACTTTGTGTACCGCAGGACGAGGGTTTGAGGAAGGCTATTCTTGATGACGCACACCGTTTTAGGATGACCATTCATCCCGGTGGGGGTAAGATGTACCAAGACATGAAGAGGGCTTTCTTCTGGGCCGGTATGAAGAAAGATGTGGCCGAGCATGTCGCTCGATGCTTGGTGTGCCAACGAGTGAAGACGGAGCGAAAGAAACCAGGTGGGTTGCTTCACCCATTGGAGGTTCCGCAATGAAAGTGGGACAGCGTCTCGTTGGATTTTATTGACAGGTTACCCAGATCGAGAAAGAGTAATACAGGAATTTGGGTGGTGGTAGACAGACTTACTAAGAACACCCATTTCATACCTGTGAAGAGTAAGTGGACTGCTCCATGGCTAGCTTTTGTATATCTTCGAGAGATAGTTCGATTGCATCGGGTACCCTCCAGTATAGTGAGTGATCGAGATCCTATCTTCACTAGAGAGTTTTGGAAGAGTTTGCAAAAGGCGGTAGGGACTCAGTTGCGTTTGAGTACCGCATATCATCCTCAGACGGAAGGCCAGACCGAGAGGGTGAATCATATTTTAGAAGACCTTTTGAGGCTATGTATCTTGGATTTTGGAGGTACATGGGAGGAGCATCTTCGATTGGTGGAGTTGCCCGACAGACTTAGTGGTGTACATGATGTATTCCATGGGAGGAAGTGCCTACATAAGACCGCAGAGGTGGTAGAGCCAAGTTTGCTTAGAGAAGTGGAAGCAGAGCGTGATGCGACTATTCGACGAGCTCCTACTCGCATCCTTGGGTCAGAGACTAGGAAATTGAGGAATCGAGAGGTTCAGCTAGTCAAAGTGCAATGGAGAGAAGAGGAGAGCAACGCAACTTGGGAGACGGAAGCGAAGATGCGTTCTTTGTATCCATTTCTTTTTGAGAGTATGTCTTTTAACTTCTCTTTTATCGTTTGACTGGTACTTATCTTATCCTTAGTATGTCCTCTCGTTAGTACCTTTGACCTTCAGATAGGATAGTCCTATGGTTGAAACATGTGTTTGAGACATGTTATGTATGATGGATGCAAGTGGATGCAAGTGTTTGCTAGTGGTTGCTCGTTGATGCATATACACACACTCTAGGCACTAGATCGGCTCAATCACTTCATATTGCATATTGCATAAAATTGTGTGTAGGAAGCTATATTTATGGATGTATAATGATTGTGTTATCATATGGATGATGCATTTTGGTGAATGATTGTGCACTCATGTAGATATTGTATGTGTCGATAGGGTTCCCTCGCATACATAATGGAAGCATGGCACTATCATGGTTTGCATATATTCATACATTAGATAGGGAACATACACACACACTTTTTGCATATGCTCATACATCATTAGAAATTGTTTTAAGGACAATGGATGCCAGTGTTTGATGGTTGAGTAGATGGTTGTTTGGTTGGTAGGATACGTTCTTCTTGACTTAGAGATTTCGGGGAAGAAATCCTTTAAGTAGGGGAGAATGTAACACCCCGTATGTTAAATAACTTGTTATAACATAAATAAGAGCAGAATTAAATTTAATATTCTGAATCAGGGGAAACGGGCTGTGCCATTGCGTTCGTCTCGGAAAAATACGCGAAATAGAGTCCGAGTTTTCGTAAATCGGAGTCCGTATGACCAAGTTATGGCCCGTCAAAGTTTCACGAAAAATCAAAAACGAAAACTGCTTATGTTTTGAGGCCCGGGATGAGTTTTGGGCTGTTTTTTTGGGCCCTAAATGGTTCCTACACTTGACTTCTTCCCCAAGACATGCTTTAAAGGCTAGGATTGGTTCTAGGGTATATCCTATGGTCCTAAAACATCTAACTAATCTATATATACACCCTAATACCCCCTTATCCTTACCAAAAATAGATCTAAGGCCATTATGCCACCACTTAGAAAATTGGAGAACCTCCACTAAAAATCCTAAGAGGGTTTGCAAGCTAATCTACATCTTCTTCTACTTAATCATTGGGATTTGCTTCATTTAACTTGCTAATCTTGTTTTGGTGAGCTTCTATCCCCTTAATAATCAATTATTGAATTGATTATGATAAGATGTGATAAAGTATGGCTATGTTTGTGGATCCATATATTTATGCAAGCTTGATGTAGTGAATATTATGTGTTTTGCAAGTTATATGCCTTATGTCATGCAAGTTTCATAATATGTAATCATGATATTTTTATGCAAGTTGTTTCATGATGTTTATGATACAAAACACTAAGTGAATATGGATCCATTATGCAAACATGTTATGCAAGTATGTGAGTACTTATGCAAGTCATGTATATGCTTATATGCATGTTTAACATCTTATGCAAGTATATGAATGTTTATGCAAGTTATGTATATGTTGAAATGCAAATTTAACATAATATGCAAGCCTATGCAAGTATGTGAATGTTTATGCAAGTTATGTATATGTTGAAATGCAAGTTTAACATAATATGCAAGCCTATGCAAGTATGTGAATGTTTATGCAAGTTATGTATATGTTGAAATGCAAGTTTAACATAATATGCAAGCCTATGCAAGTATATGAATGTTTATGCAAGTTATGTATATGTTGAAATGCAAGTTTAACATAATATGCAAGCCTATGCAAGTATATGAATGTTTATGCAAGTTATGTATATGTTGAAATGCAAGTTTAACATAATATGCAAGCCTATGCAAGTATGTGAGTGTTTATGCAAGTTATGTATATGTTGAAATGCAAGTTTAACATAATATGCAAGCCTATGCAAGTATGTGAATGTTTATGCAAGTTATGTATATGTTGAAATGCAAGTTTAACATAATATGCAAGCCTATGCAAGTATGTGAATGTTTATGCAAGTTATGTATATGTTGAAATGCAAGTTTAACATGATATGCAAGCTTATGCAAGTATATGAATGCTTATGCAAGTATGTGAGTGCTTATGCAAGTTAAGTATATGCTAAAATGCAAGTTCTACATGTTATGCAAATCACATGAATGATGATATGTAAGTTCATATGCAACATGTTATGCAAATCACATGTTTGATGATATGTAAGTTCATATGCAACATGTTATGTAAGACACATGTTTGATAATATGCAAGTTTGGGTTGAATATAGTTGGGTTAATACATGCTCATATATGCAAGTTGACATCCTCTTAACCCATGATAAAGTTATATGCTAAACCCATGTTATGTGTGGTAAATCTTCCCTTTATTATGTTATGTCATAATGACGATTTACGTGGGGAACGATGGGGTTAATTAATATGTTAATTAAAAGTATGTTGAAATGGGTATGATTAAGCATACCATAAAAAAATTAATTAACATAAGTGGGAATTTACCTATTGAGTTAGGTCTACCCCATGGGAATTTACCTATTGAGTTAGGTCTACCCATGTTATGAATAAATTGATATTAATTAGGGATAATTAATATGGGGGTGATTAATTAGGTGTAATTAATCGACTAAGACACGAGGTTAGGCTCTGTTATGACGTAAGACTGCCCGGACCCTACCGGCTTAACCAGGCGGTCATAACAGCCAGTCTAATGTGAGAGGTCTTAGGCACAAATTAAATACGTGATTAAAGTAAAGACACGAGGTTAGACTCTGTTATGACGTAAGACTGCCCGGACCCTACCGGCTTAACCAGGCGGTCATAACAGCCAGTCTAATGTGGGAGGTCTTTATGGGAGATCACGGTCTTAATTAATTAAGAAACACTTAACCATATTAGCATGTAGTGGGACATGAGGGGTTAAGTGGGTGCCTTGGGTGGCATGTAGTAACTAGTGGGGGTGCCTTGGGTGGCATGAGAAAACTAGTGGGTTGCCTTGGGTGGCAATAGAAAATACGATTAGAATACTTAACCAGAGTGGAACATGTAACTAAACATGATTAAAGGGTTAAGTAAGTGCCTTTGGTGGCATGGGGGAATCAAGTAAGTGCCTTGGGTGGCATGCGGAAATCTAGTGGGTGCCTTAAGTGGCAATTGTAATATAATTGGATGACTTAACCAAACCTTAACATGTAAGGGGGCATGATTATAAAAAGGGGTTAAGTGGAATGCACTAGATAAAATGACAAGCTTAAGTAGTAGCTTGTGGGGGCCCGTTTCAACCAATATCCCAAACGTATCTTTGTGGGCTCGACCCATGTCGAGTGACGGGACACGCATATTGGGCTTGATTATAAGAGGCTAAAACGGGGTAGCGGTGGCAACGCAACTCCAACGGGTTTCATATGCGTGTGTGGGCCCGGGCTGGTAGATAAGCCGTTGTTGCATCGTGTAGATATAAAGCCGTGCACCGTTGATAGTATTGGGTAGCCACTTTAGGGGAGTGATACACCCCACTGTGGGACCAGCACGGGTATCTACGTTAGGGAGCCGATCGCTTGGGGTAGTGGGGTACACCTAGTAGAGATAGGGGCAGACGACACCTATGTAGTCAACTAGGGTACAGGAAACTACTGGTTATATCTATCTTTGATATCCTTGGGTGGGATCAACCTTTGAGTAGGAGTGACTGGTGTGGTGCAGTTAGTAATTATCCTTGGGTGGGTAGATGCGTCTTTACGGTTATCTTAGTTCGTCCGGTGTTCGTGGGCAACTTAGTGTAGTCATTATCCCCAAAGATACCATACCGAGTTCATATCATACCCTAATTACTTTAATAATTGTATTATTAAGGAGATAGGGTTCACTCAGGCTTATGTCTGACCCCCGTTGTTTTTATCTTTTTCCTTCAGGTCCTCAGGTTGGGCCTAGTGCTAGTGGGCTTTGATCAGTTTGCTTTATCTATCTCTTGGAGCTTGGACCGTAGATGTAGAGCTCAGCTTATCTTATCTTTTCTGTTATGGCTATTTGTTATGAGTAGTGGGATTATGTACTTATTTTATTCAGGATGGATATTTTGTACTTGACTCTTGTTATGGTTTTATGATGTAACCAAACATGTTTTACTTTCCGCTGCTATGAGATGATGTTTTAAATTTTCAAGTATTACATTATATCTGTCTTGTTGTAATTTTACTGTTCTATACTCACTAAAAATACTCCACCGATGCTATAGCATTCCCTTAGTGAGTGACTATAGCGGGTGTGGGGTGTTACATGGAATCAAAACTAGAAGCTAATCAATGTCAACCTAAGCAACTCAATTCAAATTAGAAATAAAAGCTTCTGCAATGATTCTACAATAACTAAAGTTCTTTCTTTATTCCAATCAAGGCAAGTGCAGTTATTTTCCAATATAAACCTTAATTCTGATTATGACATGAATTGTAAATCTGAATCTGAGATTATATCTGTTATGTTCTGTTTAGATCTACCTTATTCTGATTTCTTTCCGCTTTCTGTTCTATAGCCAGGCTACCACGAGCCTGAGCCAATCTCATAAGAGATTAACATACGCTAAAATGTTTGGGACAGTAAAATGAATGATGCATAAATTGGGCATGACCAATAGGTGACTGATTTGAGGAAAGAACATGGACTGTAGCTAGAACATAAATTTGGGGAATCATAATTGGACATAAATATAGACTGTATTGAACATATGATTTGAAATAAAGAGGATATGGCTTAGGTATAAAGATTTACATGGAACTAGCATATCTATTAATGTAAATAAACACCTAAGTAAGGGATCTTTGGGATATATGACATGCATAGTAACAGATGGCTATATTTGGTTTAATTTATATATGGATCTTCTGTACTATGCAAGTTTAATAAAAATTGAAACATATGATATATATGGTAAATTATGACCATAATCTGTGCTATGTAAATTTAATGCAAGCACGGGGTATATGATTATATTGTGAATCATGACTATTATTTATGCATGTGAACTTAGGCAAGATTTATAATTAGGCAAGATATGTTTGTGAAACATTAAGGAATGATTAAATCTGTTATATTTGCCTAATTTACTATTTCTGCTATATTAACCTAATCTGCTAGTTTTGTTATATTGCCATCTGCTAGTTTTGTTATATTGCATAATCTGTTAGTTCTTCTCTACTGCCTAGTCTGTTAGATCTGTTCATCTGCCAAACCTGTCATCTGCTAAGTCTGTTGAAAATGCCAAATCTGCTAAACTAAATCTGTTGAGATGCCTAATCTGTTATCTGCTAAATCTGCTAGTTTGCTTAATCTGCTGAATCCATTAAGTCACCTAAACCTGTTATCTTCTATATCTGTTAATTTGATATATTCAGTCTGTTATTTATGAATAATTGACATGTATATTAGGCATGGGTATAAATGGTAAATCATTAATTAATTGGCCGCAAAGAAAAACATGGCTAACTCGAGGTTAGAATGAGTTTGCGGCGTAATTCTGCCCGGAACCGCCCAACATATTCCAGTGGCCACAAACAATAGGTTCTAATGTGAGAAGTTAGTCATAACGTGCTTGAAACACGAGGTTGGACTCAGTTTGCGACAGAAATCTGCCCAGAACCAACCGGCCTAACCAGTAGCCGCAAACTGTCAGTCTAATGTGAGAGGTCTGGGCATTAATATTTAATTAATGAAAATCTGAGTTAAATATGACGTCTAAAACGTGTTGGGTGGATAGGGTTAAACCCACTAGACTGATGAATTTAATAAATCTGTTACGTGAATCTGTAAGCCCAATTACAAAATTAGACAAATCTGTAAGTCTGTTAATCTATAACTGGTTAATCGGTACGTCTGTTAAGTTTGTATATCTGATCCGTTAGTCTGAAAACTTGTCTGTGAACTAGTTGATCTGAATTTTGTATGTATGAACTTGTAAACATGTTAATCTGAAATCTGTTAGTCTGGGGACACAAGGATAGGAAGGGAATTACTTGTGTCATCTGTTTTTTGGGACCCATATTAGTCAGTAACCCTTTCTGGTATCAAAACTTTGACCCAATAGTAGAGAGGGTCCGGGCATGCTTACTGAACTAATTATAAGCGATTCATTCTGATAATGGTGAGGGGTGTTGATGGTGCGTTCCAACCGGGTCATGTGCGTGCATGGATCCCTGTCTGCCTCTGAGGATGTAAGATGCCGTGACATCTGTAAATAGATCTGTGCCAATTGGTTGTCACTTTTGGGAGAGGTACACCCTACTGTGGGGCCGACACAGGGTATTTATGTATTAGGGAGCCGATCGCTTCGGGTAGGGTTTTAGGGTACAATTAGTTCTGTGAGTTATCGAATCTAGTTATTTGAAAGGAGTAAACCGAATATAGTTTATTCGAATCTGGTTTATTCGAATAGAGTTAAAGGAATTATCGAATATAGTTTATTCGGAAGGAGTTAAGTGAAAAGAGTTAATCAAATAGAGTTAATTGATAGAGTTAATCAATAGAGTTAATTAAATAGAGTTAATCCAATAGAGTTAATTGATAAGAGTTAATGGATAAGAGTAAATTGAATAGAGTAAATCAGATATAGTTTTTTCGAAGAAAGGTTTTCAAATCTAGTTATTCGAAAGAGAGATTATCGAATATAATTATTCGAAGGGAGGATTTATAGAATAGAGATTTATTCGAAAGAGAGTTACCTAAGAAAGTTTGTTAAAGGTTTAAAAGATAAACTTTGACTATTTCGAAGTTAAAAATGTTGTTCAGTTAAGGTCTGAGAAGTAATTATACCCCAGCTTGATTGACTTCTTTCTTAACTATGGAATGATAAGGTTTGATAGTGAATGATGGTTAAGTGAATTTAGTAAATGGTTGGATTTGGCATAACGATGTTTTATTTAAACATCTGTTTAAATTCAATAAAGGAGCTTTGGAAATGTTTTCCAAATAAGGAACCAGAAATGTTTTCAAATATAGAAAATAGGAAATGGGAATGTTTCCCATTATTAGTAACGTATATTTTCTTAATTTAGAAAATAAGAATTAAGAATATATGGAAATAGGAGATAAGTAAAATTTTGAACTAAAGAGATAAATGTTAAATGATGATTGATCGATATAATTTCCATTTGGAAATAATATCGTTGTTTGCACATGTCTTTTTCTTTGATAGTTAACTCACCGACTATCGAAGTTTTCGACCATTTTAACGTTGTTAATATGGAGAGACCGGTTGGATTATTATCTGAAGAACCACTCCGTATTGGCATAAGCATTGCGAATCATATATGCCAAAGATAATTGAAGGCGGAGTAAAGTGCAAGGGCTGTTGTATAAATCTTAGGTAAAGATTGCCTAAGATGGTTGTACTGAATAGTGCCTTCGGTTTATCCAGTCCCAGGACGACCTGTATGGAGGAATGTCTGACAGAGTATATTTAATAGATATTGTAAGTTGATCTCTTCAAACGTATTTACGTTTGGTGGCAGAGGAATTCGTTTCTCTCAACTGTATACCCGTGGTATTTTTGGGGAAATCAATTTGTGATTTGGCGGGTATGACGATGTGACATTCAAAGTGAATAAATGTGTGATCTGCCAGAGATAAGCGTGGTCTCTAGCCTCACAACCGGGAAATGAAAAAATTCAGGCAGATAGCATGGCTTTGTAGGTCGCACCTATTAGGGTGTATAATCACCTGATCTAGAGTTTCATTTACTTCTAAAAATCTACTATCGATGTTGTCCTGAAACGGCCCGTAACTTCCCCGTAAAGGAAAGCGCCGGATAGTTCGAGAACAAACCACAATAAAACGCATACGAAAGAACATTTCACCATATATTACAACAGTGCATCAGATTACAAGAATATACAGAGTATAAATGAATATTACACCGAAATATCAGAGATTTAAATTACATTTAAATACATAGCAGCGGAAAATAATACAATACACAACTAGAATGAGATATACGGATACAAAGCTTTCCGGATATCGTTCCAGCTGTAAACCAGGATCTTGTGAATATAAATCTGCAAAATCAAAACTAATAGCTGCCCGTGTCAAAATAAGGGCACCCAGAGTTTAGGTTAAAACAATAAACTCCAGGTCAGTCATGTGACTGGTGTGAGAACTAAAACAGTTTTTAATCTTTATTTTCAAAGGTAAATCAAGGGACCACGCCGTATAACACGGAACGGGTTTCCTCCCAAGAATACCAGTGCATAAAACAAACAGCGCAATGCTAAATAAAGAAAAATGAGGCTATTATAAGACCCAGTTCCCATCACACAATGCAACGCAGCCAAGGATAGGGTTTTCCCTTATAACAGCCAAAGAATGCTTGATACGTTTAAAACAAATCGTTTGATACTATTATAAGTGCATAGTGTATAAAACAACTTAAAATCATAAGTATCAATCGTAGACGGCATAAGTGCCCCATCCCACTATGTCGCCATACTAGGCTCTACAAATAAAACCGCAGAATCACGTATTTGGAAATTGGGTTTCCATCTATGAACCGAGGCAAAAGATAGTCCTCAACCGATTCGAGACGCTCTAGCCCGCCCCTCAGGATCAGAACGCATCAACCCTTTAGATCGTCAGGGCCGGTCCACCGATGTGAATTATTATGCCTGAACACTACGTTTCCCCACCCTATGGGGTGTAAGTGAGCCAACTAAATGACTCCATCGGCTCGAGAACGACCGATCAATCCGAGGCGCCTCGCAACAGCAACAACCACATAAGTCAAACTCGTCAGGGCGTGTAAAACCACTGACGCCACTTCTAGCTAGAAAGAAACGCAAGTACTCCCTGATGTCCTCTCCCGTTTTTGGTTCATACCGGGTGTGAAACTCGCGAAGTAAACGTTACACAAAGCTACGCCACAAAGGCCGTGCTTCGATCATCAACCACAAGACTTTGCTTTTCAACAGAAGCCTTGATCATTTGCCACTTAGGCATGCCACACAGGCAATTCACTCCATGCGTTTGATATCCATCAATATATAACCCCTGAGCTCGTACGTCTCAGAGAAGGGCGTTAAGCAAGAGAATAAATTCTCCGCCGCCAAACAGATATATATTTAATAGAGATCAATCACACGGACTAAAATCCAATGTCAGACACATAGTCCATTTACAAGTCCGTTTTGGGTCTGAACGAAACCGGAGGCACCTAGTACCCCGCATATCCATCGATCTCCAAGTACGTCTGGACGATCACTAACTGTTTCTATCTTTTTGGGTGTACAGCCCAATCAAGATCATCAGTAATTACCCAAACGACGTGAAGACCTCCGGTCTTCGACCATCGTCTTCATCTTCGACTTATCGTCGTATCAGTTATTCAGAATGGGATAAACTCGGTCTTTCCGAATAACTCGCGTATACTTTAAATAAGTGTTACATAAACACAACATACGCCTCATTCCAATTCATCAGTCACTAACCGTAAATTAATCAAGAGAATAATTCCCCAAATATTAACCCCGAAGGCCGAAACCAACATCAGATCAATATCCAGAAAACCATTCTGCTTGGCTAACCGACATTAGTTTCTAAATTTCACATTCATAGGGAAAGATTCCCATTAATTTTATCAAAGATAAATTCCTTGAATTTATTCTTTAATCTACTTTTGAATTTCGATTCAACTAGTCTAGATTTACAAAACTTACTGAAGTAATCATTTGTTTTAATTTCCCAATCCCAACCTATTCATCCCATGAAGTAAAAGTGGTAATCCTTCATATCTAACACCACGGTTTTATCGGTAAATTCAATTACCATTTCACGTTCAAATCTAATTAAAGATTTTACTATCGCCTGGAGCAAAACTGGTGATACTCCATTCTCGACCATTTCAATCTAATTAAAGATTCATTAAAACTCAACTTAGTTTTAATCGTTAACTGGGTTAAAGAATCCGTGTCATTTAAAAACACAGTTCACAATAAACCCAAAGTCACCTTCATTAATTATCGGGTTAAAGAACGAGTGTTATTTAAAACATTGTTCACGATAAACCCAAAAATCAATATCAATTCAATTCCAATTAAATATTATTTAATTGGTACACTTCATTAAATCTAAATAAAAAGATTTAATCTTTTCTCAACTGGGTTCAAGAACAGTGTTAGTGAAGGCACTATTCACGACAAACCCAAATCATGTTCGATATTCAATACAAGGCTCTGAATAGAAAATATATCGGCCTATATTCAATATCAAATTCTACGATTAACAAATGTCGTATTGGAAATAACGATATAAATATATATCTTTCAAATTTCCATAACAACACCTGTATAATCACGAATTCCAACATCGAAATATTCCGAAGACAATTCCGATTCAAATCCACTCCAATGCAATCATTGGATATTCTGATTATTTTCAAAACCCTTTTCAAATTCAATTTATTTATTTAAAAATAAATAGAATTATATTCCTAGTTCAAAACTAGTTCATTTCGATAAAAATCTATTTTTATCTTTTCAAATATGGAGTTTTTCATCCCAATCCTTCTAAATCATTTCTTATGATTTTACACAAATTATTACTATTTTTAATAATTTTATCAAGGCCCGTACAGTCGATTTCCATCAATGGCCATCGAACTGCACTTACAGCAACCTTTTTCAAATTTGATTTGGACATAATTCCAAATCCAACCGTTAGATTTTGAATTTCTAATATTCATTAGAAAGCTCTTTTCGATACGAACCCAACGGTTTGGGTTTTAGGAGAATCCGACGGTCGGATCTCCCGTAATGTCCGTTTGAAATCAATGGTCGAAATTCACGAACTGCCGCGGCGCGGCGCGTTCTATTCAGGCCATTATATTATATATATATAATATATATTTCGTCGATTTCAATTTAAAACGAATTATATAAATAGTTTTAAATTCGTTTCAAAAGCAATTTCAACTTCCATTTCAATTCAAACCAAAATTGAATTCTTCTCTATAAATTCGTTTTAAAATTCATTTCTATTCAATTCAAATTTCAATTCAATTTCAATTCAATTTGAATTCAATTCTATTCTATTCAATTCATTTCGAAATCGTTTTCAATTCATTTCATTTCGAAATCGTTTTCAATTCAATTCATTTCGAAATCGTTTTCAATTCATTTCATTTCGAAATCGTTTTCAATTCATTTCATTTCGAAATCGTTTTCAATTCATTTCATTTCGAAATCGTTTTCAATTCATTTCATTTCGAAATCATTTTCAATTCACTTTGAATTCGTTTTCAATTCAATTCATTTCGAAATCGTTTTCAATTCACTTTGAATTCGTTTTCAATTCAATTCATTTCGAAATCGTTTTCAATTCACTTCATTTCGAAATCGTTTTCAATTCACTTTGAATTCGTTTTCAATTCAATTCATTTCGAAATCGTTTTAAATATCGTTCACGTCAAAATGGCGTCAATCTAATCAACACGACTTCATATATTCCTATTTTCAAATATTCTATTTCAAATATTTCTTTTTCAAAACTGGAATGAGGCCCAATCAATTACCATATAATGTTAATTATATGGATTTTCTACAACACATGTATATAATAGCTTTGAAAAATAATCAACTGAGACGACCCGATTTCCCGTTCTCACGGAAACAAGGTTATCTTTTGGAATATAACACAGAAACATATAATAGCAGAACAGAATTAAATAAATACACCAGAATGAACAACAAAATATACTGGATAAAAGTAATCATCAGAGTTACACAGTATACAGGATCTTACTTAGTACAAATACAGTTCAGCTATACATAAATGTCTACAGCGGAAATAAACAAAATATGTACAATAGGAGCTGAACAGCATAAAAAGAAATAAATGATAGAATCCATCTTCAGCTCCAGCTATCCAGAAAGAACCAGCTAAACCTGAATACAAGGCTGCCCGTTAGAAAAAGGGGCACCCGAGTTTGAGAGTGAAACAAACTACGAGTCAGTCATGGGACTGGTATGAGAAATCCACTCAACACATATATAATTGGCTAATCACAGGACCACGCCACTTTCGTGGAACGGGTTTACTCCATTGGATTGCCAGTGCTTTAAAACAAATCTTTCTTTTAAACATCGCTATGCTTTTTATAAAAATGAAGCCATTATAAGACTCAGTTCCCATCACACAATGCAACGCAAGCCGGAGGATAGAGTTTTACCTTATAATGGCCAAAATATGATTGATACGAATAAAACAAAGGCAATTGATATTATTGCTAGTGTTTATATGTTTTGAAAACACTTTCAAATCATAACTATCAATCCTAGACGGCATGGGTACCATATATCATGTCGCCATATATATATACAATCAAAACCGCACGATGTCGTATTTGGAAATTGGATTTCCGTCATGAACCAAGGCAAAAGATAGTCCTTACCGAATTCGAGACGCTCTAGCCCGCCCCTCAGGCAAGTACTCAGTCAAGCCTTTGGATCGTCAGGGCCGGTCCACCGATGTGGATTAAAATTCCTGAACACTGCGTTTCCCCACCCTTTGGGGTGTAAACGAGCCAACGAATGACTCCATCGGACCCGGATCGTCCGATCAAACCGAGGCGCCTCGCAACAGCAACAACCACATAGGTGAAAAGTATATAAATGTCAGGGCTGGTAGGTCACTGACACCACCCTAGCTAGAAAGAAACGCATGTCCTCCCTGAGGTCCTTCCTCCCGTTTTAGGTTCATACCGGGGTGTGAGGCTCGCGAATTTACGTTATACACAAAGCTACGCCACACAGGCGATGCTTTGATCATCACCACAAGACTTTGCTTTTCAACAGAAGCCCTGATCACTGCATCTTAGCATGCCACACAGGCAATTCACACCGTGCAACTGATGGCTATCAATCACACAGAACAAATTCCAATGTCGGACACACAGTCCATTTACAAGTCCGTTCTGGGTCTGAACGGAACCGGAGGCACTAAATACCTCGCAAACCCTTCGATCAACACGTACGTCTGAACGATCACCACTCATTATCCATATTTCGGGATGCCTCCCAATCAGGACCTCGGTTACCATCCAAACGAGGTGAAGATCTCCGGTCTTCGACCATCGTCTTCATCTTCGAATTTCAATCGTCGGTCGATTATTCGAAATGAGAATTAACTCGGCCTTTTCAAATAATTCACGTATATTTAGAATTTCAAATCGATTTATCTCAATGGTTAAATTATTCGACAACACCAATTGTGTTCTTTAATATAGTTTTCACACCAAACACATTCAACCATCAAACATCACATAAATCAAGCAAATTCAGTTTATTTCCATTCCATATTGCTTACGATATTTTATAACTATTTATCGCTATTTTTATTTATTTTAAAATAGCCATTTTATTCAAAACGACGCTTCGGGCCAAAAGGCGGCCGTGGCGCTGTTTTTCTTCAGATTTGATTTACACATATCTGAAAATCTAACCGTTGGATCTTCACAAAATTTACATCATTTGAAAGGTCTTTTCAAAACGAATCCAACGGTTCCAATTTCGGGAAAATCCGACGGTCGGTTCTCCCGGTACAATCGTTTGAATTTTCGATTTCAAAATACGAACTGCAGCGTCGTTATTCGATTAAATATATAATTATATTTATATATATATATAAATATAATCGCTCCTGGCGCTGTTTTTCTTCAGATTTGAATTAAACATTCCAGACAATCCAACCGTTGGATTTTTACAAGGTTGGTGCCGTTGGAAAGATTATTCCAAGGCGAACCCGACGGTTGAGATTTCGGGAAAATCCAATGGTCGGATTTCCCGCACTAGTCGTTTGAAATCACGGTTTCAAAATACGAACTGCACGGCCTCGTTTCGTTTTAATTTTATTTATATTTATATATTTATATAAATATAGTTCATTCAACCATTTCAATATCGTTTTTACTTCAAATATTTTTCTAACTCCTTAAATTTTGGAAAAATTTCGCCATAACCTCCCCTGCACCGGGAGCGTCGGGAAATCGCAAATAGCGTCCCGGTCCTTCTAATCTCAAAAAGAAAAAGAAAAAGCCAAGCGGCTAACCAACAGGCTCAAAATCATCACCCAAACAAATCAGTAAATGTGTACCTATTTGTCGGGCACAAATTTTATTCCTCTTCTCTAGCCCCTTTGCTATAACCTGTTCAATGAATATGCATGTACATATATATACAGTCCATATCATTTTTCATTTTCTATTCAACTTCATATTTGATTCCTATTTGGTTTAAAAACACCATTCATTCTAATGTTACATAAATAGGTGCAAATCATTTCATTAGCTAATTAATGAATATTTCAACTCATATATGTTTATTTTGAACAAGTGGCTATTTTTAACACTTCACATTTCAACGATTTATGCATACAATAAAAAGGTGATTTTTATTGTAAAACAATTCATTTCAAAACACTATTTTTCTATATAGTTCATATAGTCGATAAAAGGTGATTTTTTTTTTATCAAACAATTTACTTCAAAATATGAATACCATTCAACACATGAATTTCTAAACAACGAATGAATATCAATTCAAGACATGAATGTTTTCTATAGTTTCTATATATAGATAAAAATGTGATTTTTGTTATCGAACAATTTATTTCAAAATATGAATACCATTCAACACATGAATTGCTAAACAACGAATGAATATCAATTCAACACATGAATGTTTTCAATAGTTTTTATATATAGATAAAAATGTGATTTTTATTATCGAACAATTTATTTCAAAATATGAATACCATTCAACACATGAATTGCTAAACAACGAATGAATATCAATTCAACACATGAATGTTTTCAATAGTTTTTATATATAGATAAAAATGTGATTTTTATTATCGAACAATTTATTTCAAAATATGAATACCATTCAACACATGAATTGCTAAACAACGAATGAATATCAATTCAACACATGAATGTTTTCAATAGTTTTTATATATAGATAAAAATGTGATTTTTATTATCGAACAATTTATTTCAAAATATGAATACCATTCAACACATGAATTGCTAAACAACGAATGAATATCAATTCAACACATGAATGTTTTCAATAGTTTTTATATATAGATAAAAATGTGATTTTTATTATCGAACAATTTATTTCAAAATATGAATACCATTCAACACATGAATTTCTAAACAACGAATGAATATCAATTCAACACATGAATGTTTTCTATACAATGAATAAATATAATTTAAGCATATGAAAATAATTCAAACACACAAATATTATTCAAAATTTCGGCAGCATAACGGCAGGGTAGTTACACCGGCACCGTCCCTAGTACGGCTCCTCGCTCTACCTTAAAACCTCGCGGTTTTTGACAATGGGGATCATGCATCTAGTTCGCACGCAGGCGGCATGTATATATTTATTTCATTTCCACAAACTAATCCTATGTGGTTTCAACCAAATATTTCACAATCACCAATGGGTATTTTTCAACCACTATCAACCAATATCAATCACAACAATCCCAAACAATCATTCGCTATCAATCAAATTTCCACAACAATTTCAACCAATAAATATCGTCCATGGTTTGTGGACGAGGGGCGTATATATATATATATATATTTATATATAGCAATTCACTTTTACTTCACACGTATATATATATAAATTTTAAATCAGAAATCTCACCAATAGCTATCCAACTGCACGACTCTTCCTAATAGAAATCTTCGCCTTTTGTTGCTTTCGCCCGTATTCTCTACACATGTAAAAATAGAATTTTTACTATGCTATTCAATATATAAAAAACGAATTTTTACTTCGACTTTCAACATATAAAAATATGATTTTTTACTTTTGAAAGAAATCAGTTTTCAACCTTTCAAGAAAACCAGTTTTTATATTTTTATAAATCACAGTTTTTATACTTTTTATAAATCAGTTTTATTCTTTCATAAAAATGCAGTTTTAAAAATTCTTTTATAAAAATCTGTTTTATGCTTTCTAAAAATTTCAGTTTTAATCTTTTAAAAATTTCAATTTTAAATTCTTTTATAAAATCAGTATTTCAATTCTTTTTAAACAAATCGGTTTTTGATATTTTATATAATCAGTTTTAATTTTATAAAAATTCAGTTTTTACTTTATTTTTAAAACAGTTTTTACTTTATTTTTAAAACAGTTTTTTTTTTTATTTCATAAAATCAAATCAGTTTTACAGATTAAAATAAAATAAAAATAAAAAAGAAAATAAAATACATAAAAAAAAGGAAACGCTCACCGAACTGCGAAGAAGGGGAGGGGGCGATGCTCGTCTTCGTCGGCGGCTGGAGGAGCAGGCGGCGGTTGGGGGTTTGGTGGCGTCGCGATGGAATTCGACGGGGGGGGGGGGGGGGGGGGGGGGGGCGAGGGGTTCGAACGGGATGGCGGCTTCTGCTTCGAGGCGGCGATGGATCGGCGGCGTCGAGACGAGGAGGGGGCGGATCGAATCGATTTAGGTTTTGTTGTTTTTTTTTTTTTTTTCTTTTTTTTCTGTTTAGGATTAAAACGAACGGGGGGGGGGGCAAGCAGAAGATAAGAGGGAGGGAGGAAATAAAATTATTTAATTATTTTATTATTTAATTATTAAACTTCGCAAAAAGGTTGACTTTCATCCACGACCTCGAAACGAGGCCCACCGCCTGTCGCCCACAGCGTTTCACCCCCATTCCGAACACAATGGGATATGTATCGCAAGCTGATTTGATCGTTACAATCAGTTTCCTTTTGAATTTTCATTTAAATCACTATATTGAATTTTAAACGCACATTTCAAATTACCGGGGTCACATACTATCACTAAAAATTCCAGAAAAATATTTTCTAGCTTCGTATTGACGATACGGTCCTAACAAAACTAGTTTCGTCGAATTCTGAGACCGTTTGAAAAATGGCCAATTTCCAGTCGATTAAAATCAACGGAAACTGGTCAAACGCGTTTTCTTTTGCCACACTCACATATTGATTCGAAAAATTATGAAATTTGAAACCTAGCAATAACTTGACACTGCGGATCTAACAAAAGCGGTTTCGTCTAAATCCGAGGTCGTTTGCAAAATGTCCATTTTTAAGGGCCTGAATTCCACAGCGACTATTCAGAATTTTCAACTGGACATATCTTTTGATTCCCGCTATCAAATTTCGATTGGTCAGATTCGTTTGAAAGATATCATCAATTAGATACTAATGTTTTTGGTTTCACTAAAATCCAGATTGTTTTGCACCCGGTTTATTCAATTGAAGTTTGAAATCGAATTATCGAACTACCGCGCCATTTTCAATTCTATATATAATTATAATTAATTATATTGGTTTTCAAATGTCGATTCAAACTCATTTTCATCGCCATTATTTAAAATATTTATTTTAAATATTTAAAATCCATTATTTTAGCCAATTTAAAAATTTTAAATTGGTTCAGATTTTCTGGGTCGTTACATCAACCATCAACCAAAGTGCACTATACTGTATAAGCATCAAATATAGTTATCTAACGCTTATAACAGCCTGTCAATCGATCGATCGACATATTTAATCAATCAGGATGAGTGAACTTCAAATTTCATCCTAACACCCGTGTGGGGTTTCAAACAATCAAACACATATTTTATTCGTGCTGTTGGGCGATGTGTAAAATTTATCGTCCCAATCAATGTCCTTCAAATAGGTGTACATAAACAAACCGTCTGGTTTGTAAATGAATATTTTATTTTATTCACTTTCACTATATTCATATTCACTATAAAAATTATATTTTTAACGATAAAACATTTTATTCCAACATATGAATTTCTATTTTTCATTTACACAATAAAATGATATTTTTATTTTCTAACATATTTTAGAAAATTTCGGCGGTATAACGGCACGATACTAGAAACGGGACGAGGCCTAGCCTTATCCCCGGTCTAGTGAAGGCCCACGCCATTCACACATCAATCAAATCAATTTCAATCCACCAAACAATTCAATTCAAACCCAACAAACTAACCAACTACTCAACCAAACAATTTAACAAAACAAGCCATCCATGGTCTGTGGATGACGGGTGTCGGGTGCTACTAAGCACCGTCTGCATCCTAGTATATATATATAACTAGAAAAAGAAATTTGAGTGAGAAGTTCTCACCGAAAGCTATCCAACACCACGACACTCCTATTGTAGAGATCTTCACTACGTTTTCGATTCGTTCCATCGCACTCAGTTTCATAGTAAAAATCACATTTTTACTTACAGCTAAATATAGAATATAAATCAAATTTTATTCTTTGCTTTATAAATAAAAATTCTATTTTTATTTTTAAACAAATCTATTTTTAATTTCAAACAAGTCTATTCTTTATTTTAAACAAAGCTATTTTTAGAATAAAGACTATCTTTTTATCTCGCTATTTATTTCTCAAAGAATATATTTTTACCATGCTATTAACTTAAAGATCTCGTCTTTTTAGATTCAAAGTTCTCGCCTTTTTAACTTCAAAAATCTCGCCTTTTTAACTTCAAAAGTCTCATCTTTTTCCTTAGACTCATTATATATAAAAAATCCCATATTTTATTATGCAAAGTTATTTATTTTAAATATTTCATTCTGAAATCAATGTTATTTACAAAAACAAAATCTTATATTTTTCAAAAACAATGTATGTTTTACTACTTTAAAAGCAAAGTATATGTTTTTATATTTTATAATAAAATCAGTTTTTAAACTCTATAAAAAAACAGTTTAAATCCTTTTCAAAATTCAGTTTTTAAATGCTATAATAAAAAAACAAAATTAAAATTAAAATAGAATACTCACTGCAGCTCGAAGAAAGGGGGGGGGGGTTTCTTGCGTCAGCGCGATTAGGGGGGGCGCAGTCCTACCAGGCGGCGGTCGATGGCAGCAGGGGGCGCGGGTCGTGCAGTTGATCCGAGGGAGGTCGGCGAGGTCTGGCGGAGCACGGACGAGGGCGTGGCGGGTTCGTGGATCGAGATGGAGGTCGAGGGAGGCTCCAGCGGTTTCGTCAGAGGAGGAAGAGGAGCGAGGAGATGGAGGGGAGATCGAAGTGGAGAGGGGCGCCGAGGTCGGGTGGCGCGGTGGTCCACGCCAGTACTGGCGAACGGAATCGGGGGGGGGGGGGGGGGGTTCTTCTATTATTATTTTTTTGATTTGTAAATCGATTGTAACGGGGGGGGGCAGAGATAAAGGAAGAGAAAGGTTTTTTTTTATTTATTTATTTAATTATTTTACTTTTTTTTCGAAAAAGTTGACTTTTACATACGACCTCTAAACGAGGCCCACCGCCTGTCGTCCATAGCGTATTACCCCCGTTCCGAACACAATGAGATATGTATCGCAAGCGGATTTGACCATCTCGATTGGTTTCCGTTGAACTTACATTTAAATTACTATATTGAATTTTAAACGTACATTTCAATTTACCGGGCCCACATACGGACTCTAAAAATTCCCGAAAAATATTTTCTAACTTCGTATTGACGATACAGTCCTAACAAAACTAGTTTCGTCGAATTCCGAGACCGTTGGAAAAATGGCCATTTTTCAGTCGATTAAAATCAACTGAAACTGGTCAAACGCGTTTTCCTTTGCCACGCTCACATATTGATTCGAAAAATTATGAAATTTGAAACCTAGCAATAACTTGACACCACGGACCCAACAAAACTGGTTTCGTCGAAATCAGAGGTTATTTGCAAAATGTCCATTTTTAAGGGCCTGAATTCCATACCGACTATTCAGAATTTTTAACTGGACATATCTTTTGATTCCCGATATGAAATCTTGATTTTTCGGATTCGTTGGAAAGATATAGTTATACAGATTCAAATATTTCTTGTTTCGTTCAATTCTGACTTATATTGAATTCTGTATATTCATTTGAAATTAGAAATCGAATTTTCGAACTACCGCGCCATTTTCAATTCCTTTTATAATTATATATAATTATTATATATTCTAACGACGACGTATATAATATATACGTCGATTTATATTCAAAATAATTTTTTCGTCGATATTATTTAAAATAATTCATTTTAAATAATCAAAATTCGCTAAAATAGCCAAAATAAAAATTTTAAACTGGCCCAGATTTTCGGGTTATTACAATCTCCCTCACTTAAAACTTTTCGTCCCCGAAAAGGAACAAAGTCGAAAGTGGTTTGATTATTTAGCTCTACGCTCGATCTGGCTTCCATTCTCCAACTCTTTAGTTTCTGAGAATTTTCAAATTTTCAAAAATTTGGCTAACACCCTAAATTTTCGAAAAATTTCGCCATAACCTCCCCTGCACCGGGAGCATCGGGGAATTTCAAATAGCTTCCCCGGTCCTTTAGATCTCAAAAAGAAAAATAAAAAGCCAAGCGGCTAGCCAATAGGCTCACAAAATCATCATCACCCAAACAAAACAGGAAATTATGTAGTAAACATGTACCTACTTGTCGGGCAAACAAATTTTATTCTTCGGCTCTAGCCTCCTTGCCATGACCTGTTCAATGATATATATGTATATGCAAGCAAACGCATCCAATTATCAATATAATTCAATATTTGGTTTAATTAGGCTAAATGGTTCAAAATTATCAAACAAATAAACAAACAACACAAACACCAATCAATTAGTGGATTAGAGTTTCAAATTGATAACTTTGATACATATACAAAAATCATGTTTTTGATGTCAAATCACAACAATAGGCCCTATCTAATTTTTGGTTCTCACACCAGTCAATAGGAAATATATAAATATCACACCTTCGACTCTCGAATATTAATTCTGATGATGTAGCTACAATCATCAGAATCACCTTCGGGCGACTAGAGTGTGAATCTATATCTATCCAATATATTAAAACTTCGAATACACGCGGATCAGACGTATACGCAAAATCTTTATATACTGGACTGTCCAACTCAATATAAATAGATAATCAGATACGAATAATTGATTTAAATTTTCAAAACAAAAATTGTTTTCATTTTAAAAAAAATATACTCTTCACACTCGTTCTAGGATACTACTGATCCCATCTCTAACGAGTCATTCTAATTGGATATTACTAATCCAATATCTGATGAATTCTTTCGTATGGTTCTAATGTGCCCTGTTCTCTGAGCTTTGTAAACCAAAGCTCGGATACCAACTGAAACGGCCTGTAACTTCCCCGTAAAGGAAAGCGCCGGATAGTTCGAGAACAAACCACAATAAAACGCATACGAAAGAACATTTCACCATATATTACAACAGTGCATCAGATTACAAGAATATACAGAGTATAAATGAATATTACACCGAAATATCAGAGATTTAAATTACATTTAAATACATAGCAGCGGAAAATAATACAATACACAACTAGAATGAGATATACGGATACAAAGCTTTCCGGATATCGTTCCAGCTGTAAACCAGGATCCTGTGAATATAAATCTGCAAAACCAAAACTACTAGCTGCCCGTGTCAAAATAAGGGCACCCAGAGTTTAGGTTAAAACAATAAACTCCAGGTCAGTCATGTGACTGGTGTGAGAACTAAAACAGTTTTTAATCTTTATTTTCAAAGGTAAATCAAGGGACCACGCCATATAACACGGAACGGGTTTCCTCCCATGAATACCAGTGCATAAAACAAACAGCGCAATGCTAAATAAAGAAAAATGAGGCTATTATAAGACCCAGTTCCCATCACACAATGCAACGCAGCCGAGGATAGGGTTTTCCCTTATAACAGCCAAAGAATGCTTGATACGTTTAAAAAAAATCGTTTGATACTATTATAAGTGCATAGTGTATAAAACAACTTCAAATCATAAGTATCAATCATAGACGGCATAAGTGCCCCATCCCACTATGTCGCCATACTAGGCTCTACAAATAAAACCGCAGAATCACGTATTTGGAAATTGGGTTTCCATCTATGAACCGAGGCAAAAGATAGTCCTCAACCGATTCGAGACGCTCTAGCCCGCCCCTCAGGATCAGAACGCATCAACCCTTTAGATCGTCAGGGCCGGTCCACCGATGTGGATTATTATGCCTGAACACTACGTTTCCCCACCCTATGGGGTGTAAGTGAGCCAACTAGATGACTCCATCGGTTCGAGAATGACCGATCAATCCGAGGCGCCTCGCAACAGCAACAACTACATAAGTCAAACTCGTCAGGGCGTGTAAAACCACTGACGCCACTTCTAGCTAGAAAGAAACGGAAGTCCTCCCTGATGTCCTCTCCCGTTTTTGGTTCATACCGGGTGTGAAACTCGCGAAGTAAACGTTACACAAAGCTACGACACAAAGGCCGTGCTTCGATCATCAACCACAAGACTTTGCTTTTCAACAGAAGCCTTGATCATTTGCCACTTAGGCCTGCCACACAGGCAATTCACTCCATGCGTTTGATATCCATCAATATATAACCCCTGAGCTCGTACGTCTCAGAGAAGGGCGTTAAGCAAGAGAATAAATTCTCCGCCGCCAAACAGATATATATTTAATAGAGATCAATCACACTGACTAAAATCCAATGTCAGACACACAGTCCATTTACAAGTCCGTTCGGGGTCTGAACGAAACCGGAGGCACCTAGTACCCCGCATATCCATCGATCTCCAAGTACGTCTGGACGATCACTAACTGTTTCTATCTTTTTGGGTGTACAGCCCAATCAAGATCATTAGTAATTACCCAAACGACGTGAAGACCTCCGGTCTTCGACCATTGTCTTCATCTTCGACTTATCGTCGTATCAGTTATTCAGAATGGGATAAACCCGGTCTTTCCGAATAACTCGCGTATACTTTAAATAAGTGTTACACAAACACAACATACGCCTCATTCCAATTCATCAGTCACTAACCGTAAATTAATCAAGAGAATAATTCCCCAAATATTAACCCCGAAGGCCGAAACCAACATCAGATCAATATCCAGAAAACCATTCTGCTTGGCTAACCGACAGTTAGTTTCTAAATTTCACATTCATAGGGAAAGATTCCCATTAATTTTATCAAAGATAAATTCCTTGAATTTATTCTTTAATCTACTTTTGAATTTCGATTCAACTAGTCGGGATTTACGAAACTTACTGAAGTAATCATTTGTTTTAATTTCCCAATCCCAACCTATTCATCCCATGAAGTAAAACTGGTAATACTTCATATCTAACACCACGGTGTTATCGGTAAATTCAATTACCATTTCACGTTCAAATCTAATTAAAGATTTGACTATCGCCTGGAGCAAAACTGGTGATACTCCATTCTCGACCATTTCAATCTAATTAAAGATTCATTAAAACTCAACTTAGTTTTAATCGTTAACTGGGTTAAAGAATCCGTGTCATTTAAAAACACAGTTCACAATAAACCCAAAATCACCTTCATTAATTATCGGGTTAAAGAACGAGTGTTATTTAAAACACTGTTCACGATAAACCCAAAAATCAATATCAATTCAATTCCAATTAAATATTATTTAATTGGTACACTTCATTAAATCTAAATAAAAAGATTTAATCTTTTCTCAACTGGGTTCAAGAACAGTGTTAGTGAAGACACTATTCATGACAAACCCAAATCATATTCGATATTCAATACAAGGCTCTGAATAGAAAATATATCGGCCTATATTCAATATCAAATTCTACGATTAACAAATGTCGTATTGGAAATAACGATATAAATATATATCTTTCAAATTTCCATAACAACACTTGTATAATCACGAATTCCAACATCGAAATATTCCGAAGACAATTCCGATTCAAATCCACTCCAATGCAATCATTGGATATTCTGGTTATTTTCAAAACCCTTTTCAAATTCAATTTATTTATTTAAAAATAAATAGAATTATATTCCTAGTTCAAAACTAGTTCATTTCGATAAAAATCTATTTTTATCTTTTCAAATATGGAGTTTTTCATCCCAATCCTTCTAAATCATTTCTTATGATTTTACACAAATTATTACTATTTTTAATAATTTTATCAAGGCCCGTACAGTCGATTTCCATCAATGGCCATCGAACTGCACTTACAACGACCTTTTTCAAATTTGATTTGGACATAATTCCAAATCCAACCGTTAGATTTTGAATTTCTAATATTCATTAGAAAGCTCTTTTCGATACGAACCCAACGGTTCTGGTTTTAGGAGAATCCGACGGTCGGATCCCCCGTAATGTCCGTTTGAAATCAATGGTCAAAATTCACGAACTGCCGCGGCGCGGCACATTCTATTCAGGCCATTATATTATATATATATAATATATATTTCGTCAATTTCAATTTAAAACGAATTATATAAATAGTTTTAAATTCGTTTCAAAAGCAATTTCAACTTCCATTTCAATTCAAATCAAAATTGAATTCTTCTCTATAAATTCGTTTTAAAATTCATTTCTATTCAATTCAAATTTCAATTCAATTTCAATTCAATTTGAATTCAATTAAATTCAATTCATTTCGAAATCGTTTTCAATTCATTTCATTTCGAAATCGTTTTCAATTCAATTCATTTCGAAATCGTTTTCAATTCAAATTCATTTCGAAATCGTTTTCAATTCATTTCATTTCGAAATCGTTTTCAATTCATTTCATTTCGAAATCATTTTCAATTCATTTCATTTCGAAATCATTTTCAATTCACTTTGAATTTGTTTTCAATTCAATTCATTTCGAAATCGTTTTCAATTCACTTTGAATTCGTTTTCAATTCAATTCATTTCGAAATCGTTTTCAATTCACTTCATTTCGAAATCGTTTTCAATTCATTTTGAATTCGTTTTCAATTCAATTCATTTCGAAATCGTTTTGAATATCGTTCACGTCAAAATGGCGTCAATCTAATCAACACGGCTTCATATATTCCTATTTTCAAATATTCTATTTCAAATATTTCTTTTTCAAAACTGGAATGAGGCCCAATCAATTACCATATAATGTTAATTATATGGATTTTCTACAACACATGTATATAATAGCTTTGAAAAATAATCAACCATCAACCAAAGTGCGCTATACTGTATAAGCATCAAATATAGTTATCTAACGCTTATAACAGCCTGTCAATCGATCGATCGACATATTTAATCAATCAGGATGAGTGAACTTCAAATTTCATCCTAACACCCGTGTGGGGTTTCAAACAATCAAACACATATTTTATTCGTGCTGTTGGGCGATGTGTAAAATTTATCGTCCCAATCAATGTCCTTCAAATAGGTGTACATAAACAAACCGTCTGGTTTGTAAATGAATATTTTATTTTATTTACTTTCACTATATTCATATTCACGTTAAAAATTATATTTTTAACGATAAAACATTTTATTCCAACATATGAATTTCTATTATTCATTTACACAATAAAATGATATTTTTATTTTCTAACATATTTTAGAAAATTTCGGCGGTATAACGGCACGATACTAGAAACGGGACGAGGCCTAGCCTTATCCCCGGTCTAGTGAAGGCCCACGCCATTCACACATCAATCAAATCAATTTCAATCCACCAAACAATTCAATTCAAACCCAACAAACTAACCAACTACTCAACCAAACAATTTAACAAAACAAGCTATCCATGGTCTGTGGATGACGGGTGTCGGGTGCTACTAAGCACCGTCTGCATCCTAGTATATATATATATAACTAGAAAAAGAAATTTGAGTGAGAAGTTCTCACCGAAAGCTATCCAATACCACGACACTCCTATTGTAGAGATCTTCACTGCGTTTTCGATTCGTTCCATCGCACTCTGTTTCATAGTAAAAATCACATTTTTACTTACAGCTAAATATAGAATATAAATCAAATTTTATTCTTTGCTTTATAAATAAAAATTCTATTTTTATTTTTAAACAAATCTATTTTTAATTTCAAACAAGTCTATTCTTTATTTTAAACAAAGCTATTTTTAGAATAAGGACTATCTTTTTATCTCGCTATTTATTTCTCAAAGAATATATTTTTACCACGCTATTAACTTAAAGATCTCGTCTTTTTAGATTCAAAGTTCTCGCCTTTTTAACTTCAAAAATCTCGCCTTTTTAACTTCAAAAGTCTCATCTTTTTCCTTAGACTCATTATATATAAAAAATCCCATATTTTATTATGCAAAGTTATTTATTTTAAATATTTCATTTTGAAATCAATGTTATTTACAAAAACAAAATCTTATATTTTTCAAAAACAATGTATGTTTTACTACTTTAAAAGCAAAGTATATGTTTTTATATTTTATAATAAAATCAGTTTTTAAACTCTATAAAAAAACAGTTTAAATCCTTTTCAAAATTCAGTTTTTAAATGCTATAATAAAAAAACAAAATTAAAATTAAAATAGAGTACTCACTGCATCTCGAAGAAAGGGGGGGGGGGTTTCTTGTGTCAGCGCGATTAGGGGGGGCGCAGTCCTTCCAGGCGGCGGTCGATGGCAGCAGGGGGCGCGGGTCGTGCAGTTGATCGGAGGGAGGTCGGCGAGGTCTGGCGGAGCACGGACGAGGGCGTGGCTGGTTCGAGGATCGAGATGGAGGTCGAGGGAGGCTCCAGCGGTTTCGTTAGAGGAGGAAGAGGAGCGAGGAGATGGAGGGGAGATCGAAGTGGGGAGGGGCGCCGAGGTCGGGTGGCGCGGTGGTCCACGCCAGTACTGGCGAACGAAATCGGGGGGGGGGGGGGAGGGTTTCTTCTTCTTTTTTTTTTTTTTGATTTGTAAGTCGATTGTAACGGGGGGGGCAGAGATAAAGGAAGAGAAAGGTTTTTTTTTTTTTTTATTTAATTATTTTATTTTTTTTCGAAAAAGTTGACTTTTACATACGACCTCTAAACGAGGCCCACCGCCTGTCGTCCATAGCGTATTACCCCCGTTCCGAACACAATGAGATATGTATCGCAAGCGGATTTGACCGTCTCGATTGGTTTCCGTTGAACTTACATTTAAATTACTATATTGAATTTTAAACGTACATTTCAATTTACCGGGCCCACATACGGACTCTAAAAATTCCCGAAAAATATTTTCTAACTTCGTATTGACGATACGGTCCTAACAAAACTAGTTTCGTCGAATTCCGAGACCGTTGGAAAAATGGCCATTTTTCAGTCGATTAAAATCAACTGAAACTGGTCAAACGCGTTTTCCTTTGCCACGCTCACATATTGATTCGAAAAATTATGAAATTTGAAACCTAGCAATAACTTGACACCACGGACCCAACAAAACTGGTTTCGTCGAAATCCGAGGTCATTTGCAAAATGTCCATTTTTAAGGGCCTGAATTCCATAGCGACTATTCAGAATTTTTAACTGGACATATCTTTTGATTCCCGATATGAAATCTTGATTTTTCGGATTCGTTGGAAAGATATAGTTATACAGATTCAAATATTTTTTGTTTCGTTCAATTCTGACTTATATTGAATTCTGTATATTCATTTGAAATTAGAAATCGAATTTTCGAACTACCGCGCCATTTTCAATTCCTTTTATAATTATATATAATTGTTATATATTCTAACGACGACGTATATAATATATACGTCGATTTATATTCAAAATAAATTTTTCGTCGATATTATTTAAAATAATTCATTTTAAATAATCAAAATTCGCTAAAATAGCCAAAATAAAAATTTTAAACTGGCCCAGATTTTCGGGTTATTACATGTCCCGTTGGAGAAATTATTGCTGATCCCAACCGTTGGTGATATACATTCGATACACTCAATCGAAATGAGTGGTCGGTCATGTGTGGCCGGGTTCCAAGATGTTATTGTTGAACCCAGTGCATTCCTCACTAGAGGTACCCTAGCGTATGGTGGTTCCATACCTTGTCATAGTTGCAAATCCATTATCCAATACCTGCTAGCGGTTTACTCGAATACGATGGGTCCGCACGATATGTTTTGAAAAGAGGGTAAATGAAAATATTTTTACCCAAAGTATATTTTGATATAGAGAAAATATAAATATTGGAATTATAATATATTGGATATATTGGTTGTTATTATAATCAAGTGAGATTATAAATTGAATGGTTATATAAATAACCAATCACAATTCATATAAGTGAAATATATGAAATCGAATGAATTAAATCTGAATTTAAATCAGAATTGAAATTAAAACCTTGGTAATTTGGAAATGTCTTTGTAACTGGATTTGGAATATATATATATGTGAATTTTAAAATCCTGGGAGATTTTAAATTGTTTTACAAGCATTGGGGATAGTATTTCGAAATATATTTCAAAGTGGAAGTGTTTATAAATGATTTCGAAAATGATATAGTATTGAACTCACTTCAACAGCTGGAAAATAGATTTCGATGATGATCATGACATCATCGGTATTAATTTTCGAATGGTATGTGATGGATTACTACCAATGATTTTGTTTTTGAATTGTTTTGAGAAAAACAAGTTGTTTGAAATCCAAAAAAGGAAAGTTTGATTTTGATAAAAGAAAAGTTGTTTAAAACTCCCAAGGAAAGATTGATGAATTAAAACAAATTAAATTAGAATTTCTAAAAGAAAATTGGAATTGAAATAATGCCAGTTAAGTGGTAATTGGAATTGGATTGGTTTAGAATGGTATCGAAACAAATTGGATTTATGAGATAGAAATTTGAAACGATATTGGGTTGATGAGTTAAGAATTTGAAAATCAAGAATGGAACTTTGATTTGAAATTTAATTTGGCTTGGATATAAGTGATTGGTTGTGTTGAAGATAAAATTGACTTGAGATTGATTGGGATGACCTTGGTATCTGCTGAAAGCACATGTAAAGGATATAATGATATGCCCGACAAAAAGGTAACAGTTTATATTATATATGGGTTTGAGATTTTGATAAGCCGAATTGGCAAGCTTCTTGGTTGTTTGATTTTCTGTTGGGTTGAAGAAGGCCTAGAGAGGCGAGATTGAGTTTGACCTATTGACTAGTACAAAGGAGGTGCTAGCGAAATTTGTCAAAAAGTTAACGTGTTAGAAACTTTTCAGGATTTTTGAAAATTTTCATCGATAAGAATTAATTAATATTTTAATTGGAATTACTTGATTCAGTTAAAACTGAAATTAAAAGTAAACGAATAATTTTTAACCCAGTTAATAGGGTTTGTTTTCTACGTTAGCAATTTCGAGGACGAAATTATTTTAAGGGGGAAAGAATGTAACGACCCGTATTTTACCGCATAATAATTAATTTACTTAATTATTTATAAAGTGCTAATTATACCCCGACTTGATTGACTTCCTTCTTAACTAAGGAAGGGTAAGGTTTGATAGTGAATAATGGTTAAGTGAATTTAGTAAATGGTTGGAGTTGGCAAAGCAATGTTTTATTTAAACATCTGTTTAAATCCAATGAAGGAGCTTTGGAAATGTTTTCCATAAAAGAAACCAGAAATGTTTTCTAATATAGAAAACAAGAAATGGGAATGTTTCCCATTATTAATAACGTATATTTTCCAAAATTAGAAAATAAGAATTTAGAATATATGGAAACATGAGATAAGTAAAATTTTGAACTAAAGTGATAAATGTTAAATGATGACTGATCGATATAATTTCCATTTGGAAATAATATCGTTGTTTAAACATGTGTTTTTCTATGATAGTAAACTGACCGACTATCGAAGTTTTCGACCATTTTAACGTTGTTAATATGGAGAGGCCGGTTGAATTATTATCCGAAGAACCACTCCTTATTGGCATAAGCGTTGCGAATCATATATGCCAAAGATAATTGAAGACAGAGTAAAGTGCAAGGGCTATTGTATAAATCTTAGCTAAAGATTTCCTAAGATGGTTGTACTGAATAGTGCCTTCGGTTTGTCTAGTCCCAGGACGGCCTGTATGGAAGAATGTAACAACCTGAAATTTAACAACGTGTTAAAAACAAGAATCAAGGCAGAACTAAAATATAAATTCTGAATCAGGAGAAACGGGCTGTACCATCGCGTTCGTCTCGGAAAAATACGCGAAATAGAGTCCGAGTTTTCGAAAATTGGAGTCCGTATGACCAAGTTATGGCCCGTCAAAGTTTTTAGAAAATTTCAAGTTCAAAAACAGTTCAAATTTGAATTCAGAATTCAAATTCAGCCCAGCAGAGTAGGCGGGAAAAATTCCCGCCACCCCCAAGTCGACTCTGGAGTCGACTTGGGAGTTGACACACCCCAGAATGTGTCGATTGCCCAGTCGACACCCCTGTCGACTTGGGTGGTCGGCCAATTTGGGCCTGGGTGCACCTGACTTGTTCCTCAAGAAAAGCTTTAAGGCCTGTTACGGATTTTGAGGGCTCAGATCTATCCTAGGGTTTATCCTATGGCCTAAACTACCCTTAATCTCTATAAAAACACCCTAGGACCTAACCTAAATCACTAAAAATCATTCTAGCAACTAAGTGCTGCCAAAATCTATCTTGATCATGGCCTCCATCTCCAACTTCAAGAGCCTATGAATTCAAACTAGATCCAAGACAAAGGTGCAAGCTTTCTACACCAAATCAAGGGTTTTGATCATCGTCTCAACATGGATTCTTCGACAAGACGATTCATGCTCCTAAATCTCTAAACCTCGCTATGTAAGTTCTAGCTACTTGTAGATTCTAACGATGGTTCTAATGTGACATGGGATAAAATGCGATGAAACATAAGTATGCTAGCCTATATGAACCTTGTCATGCCTCTTTTGCTTGAACCTATGTCTTTGGGCTATGCTTAGTGACTAAATCATGCCACTTATGTTATGTTTAACTTAGTACATCTTGCAAGTTTGAATCTTTATCTATGGAACGTTAGCATGAACCTTTGGGAACCACTTGACTTGTGAAACATTGGCAAAGACTTGACTTTGGGGCTTATGCATGTAAATGAACCCAAACCCCTTATGTATCATGCATGTTTGTGGCCAAATTCCCTTCAGATACTATGCATGTTTGTGGCCAAATTCCCTTATGATACTATGCATGTTTGTGGCCAAATTTCCTTATGATACTATGCATGTTTGTGGCCAAATTCCCTTATGATACTATGCATGTTTGTGGCCAATATGTTGTCATAATACCCTACTATGTGACTCGCTTCCACTTGGGTTGGAAATACGTTTGGGTAGCTTAGGAAAAACGTGGGTATGACACAAAAAACTTGACATGGGGTTTACATGAGAACATGACATTCATGATATACGTAAATGCAGTCATGACACGTAGGAAAACATGGAACTTGAAACTTGACACGTATGGGTTGTAAGCGTAATAAGACACTAGACCAAACATGAAAGTGGCCAACTCGAGTTTGGGTTGAGTTTGTAGCATAAATCTACCCGGACCTGCCCGGCTTAACTAGTGGCTATAAACAATAGGACCCAATATGGGTAGTTGGTCATATAGCACTTAAAACCCGAGGTTGGACTAGATTGTGGTGTAAATCTACCCGGACCCGCCCGACTTAACTAGTAACCACAACAAAGTCTAATGTGAGAGGTTAGGGTGCATTAATCTAATTAATGCCAAATGAAAAGGTTAAGTAATTTTGATTAATGACACTTAACCGATATGACACGATTGGGTAGGTTAAGTTAAACCGGACTTGGTTTCTTAATGACACTTAACCATATAAGACAATTAGGGGATGGGTTTAAGTAATTTACACTTAACTAATCCGACTTGTTAATTAGATGGGGTTAAGTAACTTAGACTTAACTAATCTAAACACGGTAATTAGATGGGGTTACGTAACTTAGACTTAACTAATCTAAACAAGGTAATTAGATGGGGTTAAGTAATTTACACTTAACTAATCCGACTTGGTAATTAGATGGGGTTAAGTAACTTAGACTTAACTAATCTAAACATGGTAATTAGATGGGGTTAAGTAACCTACACTTAACTAATCTAGAAACGGTAAATCAATGGGGTTAAGTTAAACACTTAACCAATCTGAACTTGGTAAGTCAATGAGGTTAAGTAACCAATACTAAACCAAATTAACAAGATAATTTAATGGGGTTAATTAACTTATACTTAACCAATTATACATGGTGGATTGATGAGGTTAAGAAACATATACTTAACCAATCTAATATGCGGACTTGATAGGGTTAAGTCACAAGACCTTTTAAATATACTTAACCGTTGTAATACGATTAGTGGATGGGGTTAAGCTAACCCATACTTAACCAATCCGACTCGATAATCTGATGGGATTAAGATAATGCTTAATCAGTCTAACACGATAATCTGATAGGGATAAGACAAACAAATACTTAACCAATTTGACTTGATAGGGTTAAGTCGTGAGCTTCTTGGTACACTTAACCAACTTGTAGGGCTAAGCCTTGAACTTAAATACTTAGCCAATCTTGACATGATCCGTAGGCGGGTTAAGTCATGAAATTGAATGATAACACTTAACCCATTAGACAAAACCCTAGCTCAGGGGACTAGTTTGAAAATCGTGGTTAACAAGGATAGCGGGAAGAAAAGCTAAGTGGTAAACCTTAGTTAAGGATAACTAAGTAATAATTCTTAGCCAAGGACATGGGACTAGTTCAAAAATAGATATGTAACCTGATACGGTAGGTCATCGCTTAGTATACGAGGAGGAGCAACTTATCTGACTTGGATAAAAGGCTCCAGCGAACTGGGTGACGAAGCGGTAGCTTCGGGGAACGTGAGGGTACTCTTGGTATCCCTCTGCGAGGTGGCAGGTGGTCCATGAAACCCGGCCTCACAGAGGTTAAGGTCTGCGGTAGAAGAGCCAAGAGTATGCCTTGGTTGCTATGCGAGCGACCTAAAGACTGGGATGGATTAGCGTGGAGTCGACGATACTTCTTTTTGCCCTTGATAGCACGTCGCCGACTACCTACCATCTTTAGTCAATCGTGTACGAACGGAAAGGCAGAGAACTCCCAACAGACCATGTTCTTGCTATCGAGTCATGGGTGAGGTTGTCCATAGGAAAGTGGGGCATAGTGGGGCCAGAGTATAGTTCTCATTCATGATTTTTCTTGGATTGCCTTTCCGTAGTTGAGGGAGGGGTCATGTGGGACCATAGCCACGGATACAAAAACAGACCTTGATATCTGCACTGGCAGATGACTTAAAGCTCCCGACCGAGTTTCGTATTTCTTGATTTGCCCTGGCACGGAACTCAGATGGCACATTGGGATACATGTGCGTCTAGACATGGAAAACGATTCACGATACATACGTGGGATAAAAGGGCGTGGTTGATGGGTGGTATAAACCCTAGTGGCCCTAGGTGGCTTGAACCCAAACCGAGACACGGAAACGTTCATTAGGTAGCATAATCCCTAGTCGTCCTAGGTGGCATAAATCCTAAGCGAACACGCGATAGTTCATGGTAAGAAAACATAACCCGATCAAGGGTAGCAGTCCAAAATAACCTCAAGGATAAAACGGTAGTACGTTGAGGTGGTATAAATTTACATGGGAAAGCCCGTACGGCCTACGGCAAAGGACTGAACTTATACATGGAAAGAAACATACGAGTTAGGAAAACCTACATATGCTATATATTAGGTTGACATGGACCATTACATGACACTGGGAAAGGGACATTCATAGTTAACACATGACTCGGGTTGGGATACTAGTACGAGAGGTGCAGAGCAAATATACATGATAAATACCTTGGGATGGTATATGTAACAACCCGTATTTTCAATAACCTCTTATAACATAAATCGAGGCAGAATGTAATTCTAAAATAAGAATCAAGGGAAACGGGCTATGCCATTGCGTTCGTCTCGGAAAAATACGCGAAATAGAGTCCGAGTTTTCGAAAATCGGAGTCCGTATGACCCAGTTAAGGCCCATTGAAGTTTTCAGAAATTTCCATGTCAAAAACAGATTTGAATTTCAAGTTCAAAGTGGGAAATTAGGGCAAACTGGCGCAGGCGGGAAAATTCCCGCCAGGACCCCCATGTCGACAGGCATGTCGACAGGGGTCTTAGGGTGTCGACTGCCCTGTCGACAGCCCTGTCGACACGGGGTGGTCGGGCTGTTTTGCCTGGCGCACCATTTTGATTTGGGGCTTGGTCTTGTGGCTTGGTTCTAGAGAGTTCCTAAATCTGACGGACCTAAACTAACCTAGGGTTAATCCTAGGGCTAAAAACACTCTAATCTTCTATAAATAAGCCCCTAATCCTACCCTAAAACCTAATTTATTCATCCTAGTAGCTAAACTATGGCAAATTGATTTCTCAAATAGCCTCCACTTAAAAACCCTAGCCTCCACCCTCTTCAAAAATCATTCCTATGAAGATTTTGATGTTCATACAAGCATTTCTAAGTTGTATGAATGATCATTAGCTTGCATACATCATCAAGTTGCAAGATTTATTGGCTAAGCTAGAGTTTTTGGGATTTTTGTTAAGGATGTTTCTTATTGGAGCTTTGTTTTGGGTTTTTATGCTTGCATGAAAGGGCTTCTTAATCTTTACTTGTAGATTTGTGTCTTCATAATATTGGTAAGCCCTCTTACTTCATTTTAGAAACTCTAAAGTTAATATGTGATGAAAGTTGGGATTTATGCATGTTTGATAAGTTATGCATGCTTATGCGAGTTCACTATGCTATGTTAGGCATGTTTAATAAGTTATGCATGCTTATGCGAGTTCGTTATGCTATGTTATGCATGTTTAATAAGTTATGCATGCCTATGCGAGTTCGTTATGCTATGTTATGCATGTTTAATAAGTTATGCATGCTTATGCGAGTTCACTATGCTATGTTACACATGTTTGACAAGTTATGCATGTTTATGCAAGTTCACCATGCCATGATTTGCAAGTCTAACAAGTTATGCATGTTTATGCAAGTTCACTATGCCATGATTTGCAAGTTTAACAAGTTATGCATGTTTATGCAAGTTCACTACTCTATGATTTGCAAGTTTAATAAGTTATGCAAGTTTATTTATGCAAGTATGATATGCAAGTGTCATATGTTGTGCAAGTTTGTTTATGCAAGTTTGTTATGCAAGTATGATATGCAAGTTGCCATAAGTTATGCAAGTTTTATTATGCAAGTTTGATATGCAAAGTTGTCATATGGTATGCAAGTATGCTTATGCAAGTTTGGGATGGTCATGTGGTTCATGTTAGCATGTTATGCATGCTTTTGGGCCTAAAAATGTAATATGCAAGTGTATGAACACATGAATCTTTCATATGCCACCATGTTGAACTTGTGGCTCAAACACTTTTTATGTCATGATTATGCCAAGTTCCCTCTTTCTATCCTTTATGCGCTATTGCGATATGTGAGCGATGGGATTGCGTTTGGGGTTGGGTAAACTTAAAAGACATAAAAACATGAGCTTGGGAATTTACCTATTAAGTTAGGTCTACCCCTTGGGAATTTACCTATTAAGTTAGGTCTACCCAAGTATTTGTTGAACTTGTAATGTGTTTTGGAAACATGGTGGACATGACACTTAGAAAACATAAGTGTGGCCAACTCGAGGTTGGGTTGAGTTTGTAGCGTAATTCAACCCGGAACCTACCGGCTTAACTAGTGGCTACAAACAATAGGACCCAATGTGAGAAGTTGGTCATGTGTACCTTGGACCCGAGGTTAGACCAAGTTGTGGTGTAAAGCTACCCGGACCCGCCCGGCTTAACTAGTAACCGCAACAAAGTCTAATGTGAGAGGTTAAGGTGCATTAAATTAATTAATGCCTCATGATTAGGGTTAAGTCAGGGTCCACTAATACTTAACCGATTTGGGATTCGAGGGATTGAAATGGGGATAAGTGTGAACTGTTGGTTACACTTAACCAATTTAATCCATTTGGGGGTTCGAGGGATTGAAATGGGGATAAGTGTGAACTGTTGGTTACACTTAACCAATTTAATCCATTTGGGGGTTTGAGGGATTGAAATGGGGTTAAGTGTGAACTGTCGGTTACACTTAACCAATTTAATCCATTTGGGGGTTTGAGGGATTGAAATGGGGTTAAGTTGTGAACTGTTGGTTACACTTAACCAATTTAATCCATGATTAGTGAAGGGTTAAATCGCACTTAACCCTCTTAGGAAATCCTAGCAACGTGGTCTGTTCCAGCAGTAATCCCAGTTTGGTATCATCACAACCCTAGAGGCTGGGCTAGGGCGGGGCACGATTACTGGACTGATGTAAGCGACCAAAGCGACGGCTGAGTGGTACAGCGGTGCGGGTCCAGGCGGGCTACGGACGTGCACGTATTCCGGTATTGGACAAACTCGAGGCACGGGTACCAGTAGATTTAGACTGTGCATTATTGCTTCAGTGTCTTGGGTTGACACCCGAAGGCTTGGTACACCCGAAGGTGGACCCGGCACAGTCTGACTACATCCATATGTGGGCCGTATGGACATCAACACTTGACGTGTTAGGCTTATAGGGAGCCGATCGACTAGACCGTTTGGTTGGACCTTATATTAAGGTCACTTCATGTTATTGGGTCAAAGCTTAGGCCAAGGGATCAATACCTGTTATGTTGGTTTGCTAGTACACCGTGGTGCAGAACTTAACCTTGTTTATGCGATGACACCTCTATCTATTGTGTGGTTAATTTATCATGCCAGTATTTTGTTATCTATGATCATCTCAGTTTCCATCATGCTGTTAACTTTATTAGTTTATAGACTGATCGTAGCAGGGCTTACTCAGTCTTTTTGACTGACCTGTTTTCTTTCGCCTCTTTTCTTCCGTTTCCCCCCCCCCCCCCCGGTTCTCAGGGAGGGAATACAGGAGCCTAGCTTGGATCTTAGCTGCTTTCTTGGATAGCTCATGTATGCTTTGGACTTGAGCTCGCTATGGTTTTTCCACTTTGGGGATAGCTACTTTTATGTTTTCCATTTCAGTTTCAGATGATGTTATTTTATGTACTAGACTTGTTTATTTGGGAAATTGACATTATGATGTAGCAGACTTGTTTTTGAAATGGTTTAAAATTCTTCCGCTGTTTTATCTATCTACTTACTCTGTTTATTTACATATATATATGTCATGTCCTGCCTTGTTATACCAATATGCATGTTTACCTTGTTTTAAAAACGCCCCACCAAAGTCAGAGTTGCTTGCAAGAGCCACCTTGGCGGAGGTGGGGTGTTACGTTTGGTATCAGAGCATATGGTTTACGAGAAGGGATAAAAAGGTTTTTAAAACTTTTGAAAAACTATTTTCAAAACCAAGTATAAAGTATTTTCCAAAGAAAAGTCTAGTTATTTTTAAAAAGGCTATTCCCCAAAAGCCATTAGCACTATCCTTTGACTCCTCGTTTGAACTCTTTCCTTTTCGTTTCCAGCATGTCTGATAACCTCATCTTGCCTGAAGGAGTAACAATACCCGATTGGTTTCATCGGTACTTGGAAGTCACGGCACCGGTCCCGGGTGTCTCTAACGTTATCTTTCCAGTTGAGGCCGCTGTTCCTCCTCCTCCTCCCGTAGCTGATGTTCCACTTCCCCCTCGGCCTCCACAAACGGATTTTGCGGAAACTTGTAAGAACTTTAAGATGATGGGTGGCAAGAATTTTAGTGGAACAGAGACTTTTGTAGAGGCAAGGAGTTGGTTGAAAGAGACCGAAGATCTTTTAGCCACCTTTGATATAAGTGACCGCAGGAAGGTTTTATTAGCAGTATGGTTGCTAAAGGAAGAAGCTGCACGTTGGTGGGTAGTCACCACCGCTACTAGGCCAATTGAGACTTGGGATGATTTTAGAGGAAGGTTTGGACTGAGGTTCTTATCACTGAAGCAAGGGGACATGACTATTAGGGAATACATAGATAAGTTTAGTCAACTGGCTCGGGTCGATTTAGACTCGGTTAATACCGCTCAGAAGAAGGCCCTACATTTTGCTCTTGGATTAAACGAGCCATTACATGGTTTGGCCATGTCTCATATACCCTTGGGGGCGACTTTCGAGAGTTTGGTGAATATGGCCCTACTTCAAGAAGAAGATAACAATGACAAGAAAGAGGTCAAGGCGAATGAGTCTCAAGGCAAGGGGGTAAATTCCGGGAAACGAGGTAAGAATAACAACAACCGCAAGGACAAGCCAAGAGAGAATAGGAAATGCAACTTCTGTGGTAAAGTTGGACATATATCCAGGGAATGTAGGAAGAAGAAGAGAAAGCGGGGCGAATGCTTTCATTGTGGTGAGTTTGGACATCTTAGCAAGGATTGCCCGAGGAAACAAGGGCAAGGTCAGACTCAGTGTGCAGGACTATCTGGGGGGCGAGTTCATCCCCTCAACACCGTTCTTCCAGCTCATGATAGAGGTAGTGTTTCTGTTGAAAGACTTGTTTACATTTTCTGATTTTCCCTGTTCGTACTTTGTTGGATTCTGGCACATCGCATAGTTTTATTTCATTTGATCTAGTTGAAAGTTTGCACCTAAGTACTAGCCTAGTTGATGATCCCGTATGTGTTTCAAATCCAATTGGGGGTTCCGCCCAATTGTCTGTGGTCTGGGTGGATTTGAAAATTTCTATCTTGAGTATAGAATTCTCGTGGGATGTTTATATTCTCGGTTTCAGGGGATATGGGTTGGTTTTGGGCATGGAATGGTTGTCCTGTTTTGGAGCCATTCTTGGTTTTTGTGCATAGGGTTGTGAGGCTCATGATCCGCCTCGGTAATACCCTAGAAATTTCTAGTAACCCTATGGATCCCGTCATGTTATGTTGAAATCCCTCGACTCGTCTATCGATAGTTTGCAATCTGTGAGGGTGGTCCGAGAATATCCGGATATCTTGGGGAAAGTAAAGGGGTTACCCCTAGACGTGGGATAGATTTCCGCATTATCTGGTTGGTAATACCAAGCCAGTTTTGTGGCCGGTTAGGCACATGACCTCACGGGATGAGAGTTAAGAAAGCAAGTCAAGGAGTTGCTTGAGAAGAACTTCCCGAGACGAAGTATTTTCGAGTAGGGTGCTCCAGTAGCATTCGTTACTAATGTGGACAGTTTGCTTTGCTTGTGTGTTGATTATCGTGAGAAGAATAGACAACCGTTACCAAGGATCGATGATTTGTTTGATCAGCTTGTAGAAGCATCTGTTTCTTTTTTTGATCTAGCTACCGGATTCCATCAGCTTAGGATGGCTGAGGATGGAATTGACAAGACTGTGTTTAGGACTCTAGATGGAATTTTTAGAATGGCTAGTCATGCTACTTGGTTTGACTAATGCACCTGCATATTACGTGAACTTGATGGGTAGGGTGTTTAGGGAGTCCTTGAACAAGTTTGTCATGGTCGTCGTAGACGATATTTTGATCTCCTTAAAAGAACGAGGAAGAGCATGCTAGACATCTCAAGGAGATGATGGATACGCTTAGAGCCACCGGTTGAAGGTCAAGTTCTCCAAATGTCACTTTGGAGGAACGAAGCTGGATTTCTTGGGCACATAGTTCCTAAGTAAGGTTTAGCGGTGGATTCCGCTAAAGTAGTTGCGGTTTAAGACCGGAAAACCCTGAGGAGGGCAATTGAAGTAAGAAGCTTTCTCCGTTTGGCTAGTTAGTTAGCATTCACTGAGCTTAGACTTACTCTTCTGGATCAAGAAGGGGGCTTCACAGGAAGAAGACCCGCAGTTAGTCAAGAACATGGACCAGTTGATTCGATGCGAGCTGTTAAGTCACCTCGCTAGTTATATTATAGATGACAAGGGATGACTAAGGCGCGATGAGAGATTATGTGTTCCTCGAGTGGAAGACTTGGTAAAGAAGGTTCTTGAAGATGCACATCACTCGAGGAGGTGGCCGTGTTGGTCTCAAGATGCATGTTGTGCCACCAGGTTAAGGCCAAGTCATAGAAGCCCGGCGGGCCATTACCTCCATTGGAGGTTCCGCAAGGGAAGTGTGAAAACATCTCGATAGATTATGTGGATAGATTACCTAGATAAAAGAAAGGGAATACGGGTAGGTGGGTCATAATAGGTAGACTCACGAAGAGTGCTCATTTCAGTCCGGTGAAGAGCGAGAGGACTGCATCATGGTTAGCAACGGTTTACCCTCAAGACGTTGGCCAGTTTTGAAATAGCCTACAGGAAGCCATGGGTAGGCAACTGAATCTAGGTATGGCCTATCACTCATAGGCGGATGGTTCTTTTCGATTAAGCATGAGTTATAGAAAATCACGTTTGTAAGGGCAATTGGCAACGTGGATTGGTATTTTCAAGAAAAAAATTCTGCTGCGTGGAATACTTTATAGTAAGTAGACGAGATCCAGGATTCACCAGTGAATTTTGGAGAGCTCGCATGAAATCATGAGGTTGCAGTTATGTTTAGGCCGAGTATGATAAAAGAAGAATAAGAAGAAGACGAAAGGGGATAATGAAATGAGTTCCAACTCGAATTTGGGAAATAGGAGTTAGGAAGCCAAGAAACCATGAAGTAAAAGACGGTCAAAGCACAGTGGAGTTAAGCTCAAGGAAACATGACTAAGAAGAGTGAAGACTAGATACACGCATCATATCTCTTTGTAAGAGCGCATCCTTGATCCTTGTTTTCCTGTGGAGCTTGCTTGCAAGTTATCTTTTGTATATATCCTCTCGGTCCCATTCTCGATCTTATTGTAAACTCCATAAGGGGGTTATGGCTCATCGGTTAGTACTATATGTCAGAGATGAATGGATTTCCTGTAATCCAAAAAGGAGTTTATCTTGCTTATCTTCTAAGGTCTCTTTTTATCCGTGTTTATCTAGTTTATCATGTCTATCTTGTCATGAGAACCATAGGTAGAATCCTTTGGATGAAACTTGTGTTTGAGACATGTTATGTTTGATGGTTGCAAGTGGTTGCAAGTGTTTGCAAGTGGTTGCTCGTGGATGCATTATACACAATTAGGCACTAGATCGGCTCGCACACTCCTCATATTGCATATGCATGAGTGTTTATGCTTATTCATGGATGAAAATTGTGTGTTATCACATGGATGTTGCATATGGGTGTATGTTATGTGCACACATATAGATGATATACATTCTGTTAGGAATTGCATACATATGGATTCATTTCACCAACATAATTCGCATTGATGATATTTGCATTAGATAAGTACATATACAAACACCTCTGCATATGTTCATCCAGCATTTAGAATCCTGTAAGGACAATGATTGCTCGTGGATGATGCTTTGAGTAGATGGATGATTGGATGGTAGGATACGTTCTTCCTAACTTGAAGATTTCGGGGACGAAATCCTTTAAGGAGGGGAGAATGTAACAACCCGTATTTTCAATAACCTGTTATAACATAAATCGAGGCAGAATGTAATTCTAAAATAAGAATCAAGGGAAACGGGCTATGCCATTGCGTTCGTCTCGGAAAAATACGCGAAATAGAGTCCGAGTTTTCGAAAATCGGAGTCCGTATGACCCAGTTAAGGCCCATTGAAGTTTTCAGAAATTTCCATGTCAAAAACAGATTTGAATTTCAAGTTCAAAGTGGGAAATTAGGGCAAACTGGCGCAGGCGGGAAAATTCCCGCCAGGACAGGCATGTCGACAGGGGTCTTAGGGTGTCGACTGCTCTGTCGACAGCCCTGTCGACACGGGGTGGCCGGGCTGTTTTGCCTGGCGCACCATTTTGATTTTGCGCTTGGTCTTGTGGCTTGGTTCTAGAGAGTTCCTAAATCTGACGGACCTAAACTAACCTAGGGTTAATCCTAGGGCTAAAAACACTCTAATCTTCTATAAATAAGCCCCTAATCCTACCCTAAAACCTAATTTATTCATCCTAGTAGCTAAACTATGGCAAATTGATTTCTCAAATAGCCTCCACTTAAAAACCCTAGCCTCCACCCTCTTCAAAAATCATTCCTATGAAGATTTTAATGTTCATACAAGCATTTCTAAGTTGTATGAATGATCATTAGCTTGCATACATCATCAAGTTGCAAGTTTTATTGGCTAAGCTAGAGTTTTTGGGATTTTTGTTAAGGATGTTTCTTATTGGAGCTTTGTTTTGGGTTTTTATGCTTGCATGAAAGGGCTTCTTAATCTTTACTTGTAGATTTGTGTCTTCATAATATTGGTAAGCCCTCTTACCTTCATTTTAGAAACTCTAAAGTTAATATGTGATGAAAGTTGGGATTTATGCATGTTTGACAAGTTATGCATGCTTATGCGAGTTCACTATGCTATGTTAGGCATGTTTAATAAGTTATGCATGCTTATGCGAGTTCGTTATGCTATGTTATGCATGTTTAATAAGTTATGCATGCTTATGCGAGTTCGATATGCTATGTTATGCATGTTTAATAAGTTATGCATGCTTATGCGAGTTCACTATGCTATGTTACACATGTTTGACAAGTTATGCATGTTTATGCAAGTTCACCATGCCATGATTTGCAAGTCTAACAAGTTTCGCATGTTTATGCAAGTTCACAATGCCATGATTTGCAAGTTTAACAAGTTATGCATGTTTATGCAAGTTCACTATGCTATGATTTGCAAGTTTAATAAGTTATGCAAGTTTATTTATGCAAGTATGATATGCAAGTGTCATATGTTGTGCAAGTTTGTTTATGCAAGTTTGTTATGCAAGTATGATATGCAAGTTGCCATAAGTTATGCAAGTTTTATTATGCAAGTTTGATATGCAAAGTTGTCATATGGTATGCAAGTATGCTTATGCAAGTTTGGGATGGTCATGTGGTTCATGTTAGCATGTTATGCATGCTTTTGGGCCTAAAAATGTAATATGCAAGTGTATGAACACATGAATCTTTCATATGCCACCATGTTGAACTTGTGGCTCTAACACTTTTTATGTCATGATTATGCCAAGTTCCCTCTTTCTATCCTTTATGCGCTATTGCGATATGTGAGCGATGGGATTGCGTTTGGGGTTGGGTAAACTTAAAAGACATAAAAACATGAGCTTGGGAATTTACCTATTAAGTTAGGTCTACCCCTTGGGAATTTACCTATTAAGTTAGGTCTACCCAAGTATTTGTTGAACTTGTAATGTGTTTTGGAAACATGGTGGACATGACACTTAGAAAACATAAGTGTGGCCAACTCGAGGTTGGGTTGAGTTTGTAGCGTAATTCTACCCGGAACCTACCGGCTTAACTAGTGGCTACAAACAATAGGACCCAATGTGAGAAGTTGGTCATGTGTACCTTGGACCCGAGGTTAGACCAAGTTGTGGTGTAAAGCTACCCAGACCCGCCCGGCTTAACTAGTAACCGCAACAAAGTCTAATGTGAGAGGTTAAGGTGGATTAAATTAATTAATGCCTCATGATTAGGGTTAAGTCAGGGTCCACTAATACTTAACCAATTTGGGATTCGAGGGATTGAAATGGGGATAAGTGTGAACTGTTGGTTACACTTAACCAATTTAATCCATTTGGGGGTTCGAGGGATTGAAATGGGGATAAGTGTGAACTGTTGGTTACACTTAACCAATTTAATCCATTTGGGGGTTTGAGGGATTGAAATGGGGTTAAGCGTGAACTGTCGGTTACACTTAACTAATTTAATCCATTTGGGGGTTTGAGCGATTGAAATGGGGTTAAGTTGTGAACTGTTGGTTACACTTAACCAATTTAATCCATGATTAGTGAAGGGTTAAATCGCACTTAACCCTCTTAGGAAATCCTAGCAACGTGGTCTGTTCCAGCAGTAATCCCAGTTTGGTATCATCACAACCCTAGAGGCTGGGCTAGGGCGCGGCACGATTACTGGACTGATGTAAGCGACCAAAGCGACGGCTGAGTGGTACAGTGGTGCGGGTCCAGGCGGGCTACGGACGTGCACGTATTCCGGTATTGGACAAACTCGAGGCACGGGTACCAGTAGGTTTAGACTGTGCATTATTGCTTCAGTGTCTGGGGTTGACACCCGAAGGCTTGATACACCCGAAGGTGGACCCAGCACAGTCTGACTACATCCATATGTGGGCCGTATGGACACCAACACTTGACGTGTTAGGCTTATAGGGAGCCGATCGACTAGACCGTTTGGTTGGACCTTATATTAAGGTCACTTCATGTTATTGGGTCAAAGCTTAGGCCAAGGGATCAATACCTGTTATGTTGGTTTGCTAGTACACCATGGTGCAGAACTTAACCTTGTTTATGCGATGACACCTCTATCTACTGTGTGGTTAATTTATCGTGCCAGTATTTTGTTATCTATGATCATCTCAGTTTCCATCATGCTGTTAACTTTATTAGTTTATAGACTGATCGTAGCAGGGCTTACTCAGTCTTTTTGACTGACCTGTTTTCTTTCGCCTCTTTTCTTCCGTTCCCCCCCCCCCCCAGGGTTCTCAGGGAGGGAATACATGAGCCTAGCTTGGATCTTAGCTGCTTTCTTGGATAGCTCATGTATGCTTTGGACTTGAGCTCGCTATGTTTTTTCCACTTTGGGGATAGCTACTTTTATGTTTTCCTTTTCAGTTTCAGATGATGTTATTTTATGTACTAGACTTGTTTATTTGGGAAATTGACATTATGATGTAGCAGACTTGTTTTTGAAATGGTTTAAAATTCTTCCGCTGTTTTATCTATCTACTTACTCTGTTTATTTACATATATATATGTCATGTCCTGCCTTGTTATACCAATATGCATGTTTACCTTGTTTTAAAAACGCCCCACCAAAGTCAGAGTTGCTTGCAAGAGCCACCTTGGCGGAGGTGGGGTGTTACAGTATACATGATAGATACCATGGGATGGTATACATGATAGATACCTTGGGATAGTATACTTGATAGAAATCTGACGATGTGATACCTTTATTTATCATGACACCGTAGTTTATCATTATATCTTAGTTTATCTTGCTACAGTAGTTCAGCCTGTTATCCTGGTTTAGTTTATCTATCTTGTAGTCATCCTTATGTTTACTTTCAGTTTATGCATGTCTACCTTTACCTGTTTTTATACTGGAAGTAGATAGGACTTACCAGTCTTTGTGACTGCCACATTTTGTTTCTCCTCTTTATCTTCCGTTTCCCCTCCCCCCCCCCCCCCCCAGGATTTCAGGGAGGAAACACTTTTATCTAGTTCGGACTTCTTCTGCTTGAAGGTCATCATGAATGGCTTGGACTTTTCTTGGCTATGGCCACTTTACTGTTTTACTTGGGGAATAATTTATGAAATGGTTTTATGCTTCTTTACTATTGCAAGACAGGTTTTGATGTATTTTGATGTACAAGGCTTTAGACCTTATTTTATAAGGTAATGAAATTTGTTTTATTTCCGCTGTTTTATATATGTTCTGTCTTGTAATATTTCTGTGCATGTTTACCTCGATAATGCTTCACCGAACCTAGTGCATTCCCTTTGTGAGTGACCCTAGCGGAGGTGGGGTGTTACATTTCGTATCAGAGCAGAAGGTTACTAGACTGGGCAAAAGTTTTTAAAACCTTCTGAAAAGTAGTTGAAAAACCGTTTACAAAGAAGCATTTTTTTAAGAAGAGTCTTTAAAGGCTATTCCCCAAAAGACATAAGCACTATCCTTTGTTTCCATGATGGAATCTCTTTTCCTTTCTTTCCTCCATCTGTAGTCACAGTAGTTTTAAACTGCGACTAATCCTTGTCTAGCTACGTATGTGTTTACCCGTGCGATGGAGGAAGTTCTCGATAGACCTGTTACCGAAGTTATAAGAAGGGATAATAAGAGAAAGGATAAAGGACACGAGCTTAAGAATAAGCAACTAGTTGGTATGTATTAATCCACGAAGGAAGGCAAGGACAAGATCAGCGAGAGGGCAATTGTATGCTCTCATTTCTAGCGTACCTAAGAGGAATGGTACCTTTATGTTAAAGGCTTAGCCTTTCTTTTCTATCATCCCGTCCAGACTTTGTCTTGATCATCACATCATTTAAGTCGGCCTCGATAGTTAAGTCTTTGCACCTTAGTACTAGCATGGTAGAAGATCCCATTAAAGTCCCAAAATCTAGTTGGAGAGTCGGTCCATTTATTCCTGACTTGTTTTTGAGAACGTCTATGCGAAGTGTTGAGATTAGAAGCAATGCTTCTATTGTTGAGCTATGGATGGATTCTAGGGATGAAGTGGTTATCCAGTAAAGGGAAGCCATTCTCGGTTTTGAAAGGAGGGTAGTTAAACTCTTAACTTGCCCTGGTAATACCCTCGAAGTCTCGTGTAACCTTTTGGGTTCTGTCATGGTTATTTACCTACAATCTCTTGATGCATTTATCGGAAATCGCTGATCCGATCGAGTAACGTTCTCCACTTAGCCGAATGGTTCATTCCACTTGAGCACAGGTTATAGTAATCACCCTTGTAAGTGCACGTATTAACATGGATTGACATCGGTAAACGAGATCCAGAATTCACTAGTGAATTTTGGAGAGCTTGCATGAGTACACAGATATGTTTGAGCCGAGCATACTAGGGAAAGAATAAGTGAAAGTGGAACGAAAGGCGATAGTGAAATGAGTTCCAACTCATACCTTGGAAATAGGAATCAAGGAGCTACGAAAATCATGAAGTCAAAGGTGGTCAAGGCACACTGGAATTAAGCTCAAGGAAATGCAGCTTAGACGCGCGCATCATGTCCCTTTTTAAGAGTACATCTTTGATCCTTGGTTCTCCTATAGAGCTTGCTTGCATGATATCGCTTGGTGGATATCCTCTCGGTCATGTTTCTGTTGCAAACCCAGTAAGGAGTTTGTCTTGTTTATCTCCTCGATCCTATCTTGGAAACCTTAGGTAGAACCCTATGGATGTAAACATGTATTTGAAACATGTTATGATTGATATGGTTGCAAATGGTTGCAAGTGGTTGCTCGTGGATGCGCGGATACACATTAGATAATAGGTTGACGCGGTCACGTTTCATGTTGCATATGCATGAGTATTTATACTTGTTTATGGATGAAATTGAATATGTTATCATGTGGATGTTGCATGTGGATGAATGGTTGTGCACACATATACTGTTTACATGACTAGGACTATCTGCATACATGTTGGATTCATGGCACTAAACATACTTTGCATTAGAAGGACCATTCAGGCCTGATCATTAGCATTAGCTAAGGAGCATATACACACACGTTTTGCATATGTTCATATGGAATTAGGAATAGTCTAAGGAAAATGGTTGCCTGTGAATGATGTTTTGAGTAGATGGATGATGGATGGTAGGATACATTCTTCCTAACTTGGAGATTTCGGGGACGAAATCCTTAAAGGAGGGGAGAATGTAACAACCCGAAATTTAACAACGCGTTAAAAACAAGAATCAAGGCAGAACTAAAATATAAAATCTGAATCAAGAGAAACGGGCTGTGCCATTGCATTCGTCTCGGAAAAAAACGCGAAATAGAGTCCGAGTTTTCGAAAATTGGAGTCCGTATGACCAAGTTATGGCCCGTCAAAGTTTTCAGAAAAATTCAAGTTCAAAAACAGTTCAAATTTGAATTCAGAATTCAAATTCAGCCAAGCAGAGTAGGCGGGAAAAATTCCCGCCACCACAAAGTAGACTTGGGAGTCGACACACCCCAGGTTGTGTCAACTGCCCAGTCGACACCCCTGTTGACTTGGGTGGTCGGCCAATTTGGGCCTGGGTGCACCTGACTTGTTCCTCAAGACATGCTTTAAGGCCTATGATGGATTTTGAGGGCTCGGATCTATCCTAGGGTTTATCCTATGGCCTAAACTACTCCTAATCTCTATAAAAACACCCTAGGACCTAACCTAAATCACTAAAAATCATTCTAGCAACTAAGTGCTGCCAAAATCTATCTTGATCACGGCCTCCATCTCCAACTTCAAGAGCCTATGCATTCAAACTAGATCCAAGACGAAGGTGCAAGCTTTCTACACCAAATCAAGGGTTTTAATCATCGTCTCAACATGGATTCTTCGACAAGGCGATTCATGCTCCTAAATCTCTAAGCCTCGCTATGTAAGTTCTAGCTACTTGTAGATTCTAACGGTGGTTCTAATGTGACATGGGATAAAATGCGATGAAACATAAGTATGCTATCCTATATGAACCCTGTCATGCCTCTTTTGCTTGAACCTATGACTTTGGGCTATGTTTATTGACTAAATCATGCCACTTATGTTATGTTTAACCTAGTATATCTTGCAAGTTTGAATCTTTATCTATGGAACGTTAGCATGAACCTTTGGGAACCACTTGACTTGTGAAACATTGGCAAAGACTTGACTTTGGGGCTTATGCATGTAAATGAACCTAAACCCCTTATGTATCATGCATGTTTGTGGCCAAATTCCCTTATGATACTATGCATGTTTGTGGCCAAATTCCCTTATGATACTATGCATGTTTGTGGCCAAATTCCCTTATGATACTATGCATGTTTGTGGCCAATATGTTGGCATAATACTCTACTATGTGACTCGCTTCCACTTGGGTTGGAAATACGTTTGGTTAGCTTTGGAAAAACGTGGGTATGACACGAAAAACTTGACATGGGGTTTACATGAGAACATGACATTCATGATATACGTAAATGTAGTCATGACACGTAGGAAAACATGGAACTTAAAACTTGACACGTATGGATTGTAAGTGTAATAAGACACTAGACCAAACATGAAAGTGGCCAACTCGAGGTTGGGTTGAGGTTGTTGCGTAAATCTACCCGGACCTGCCCGGCTTAACTAGTGGCTACAAACAATAGGACCCAATGTGGGTAGTTGGTCATATAGCACTTAAAACCCGAGGTTAGACTAGGTCGTGGTGTAAATCTACCCAGACCCGCCCAGCTTAACTAGTAACCACAACAATGTCTAATGTGAGAGGTTAGGGTGCATTAATCTAATTAATGCCACATGAAAAGTTAAGTAATTTTGATTAATGACACTTAACCGATATGACACGAATGTGTAGGTTAAGTTAAACCGGACTTGGTTTCTTAATGACACTTAATCATATAAGACAATTAGGGGATGGGGTTAAGTAATTTACACTTAACTAATCCAACTTGGTAATTAGACGGGGTTAAGTAACTTAGACTTAACTAATCTAAACATGGTAATTAGATGGGGTTAAGTAACCTACACTTAAATAATCTAGACACGGTAAATCGATGGGGTTAAGTTAAACACTTAACCAATCTGAACTTGGTAAGTCAATGAGGTTAAGTAACCAATATTTAACCAACTTAACATGATAATTTAATGGGGTTAAGTAACTTATACTTAACCAATTATACATGGTGGTTTGATGAGGTTAAGCAACCTATACTTAACCAACCTAATATGCGGACTTGATAGGGTTAAGTCACAAGACCTTTTAAACATACTTAACCATTGTAATACGATTAGTGGATGGGGTTAAGCTAACCCATACTTAACCAATCCGAATCGATAATCTGATGGGATTAAGATAATGCTTAATCAATCTAACACGATAATCTGATAGGGTTAAGACAAACAAATACTTAACCAATTTGACTTGATAGGGTTAAGTCATGAGCTTCTTGGTACACTTAACCAACTTGTAGGGCTAAGCCTTGAACTTAAATACCTAGCCAATCTTGACATGATCCGTAGGCGGGTTAAGTCATGAACTTGAATGACAACACTTAACCCATTAGACAAAACCCTAGCTCAGGGGACTAGGTTGAAAATCGTGGTTAACAAGGATAGCGGGAAGATAAGCTAAGTGGTAAACCTTAGTTAAGGATAACTAAGTAATAATTCTTAGCCAAGGAAATGGGACTAGTTCATAAATAGATAAGTAACCTGATACGGTATGTCATCGCTTAGTATACGAGGAGGAGCAACTTATCTAACTTGGATAAAAGTCTCCAGCGAACTGGGTGACGAAGCGGTAGCTTCGGGGAACGTGAGGGTACTCTTGGTATCCCTCTGCGAGGTGGCAGGTGGTCCATGAAGCCCGGCCTCACAGAGTGTAACACCCCACGTCCATTAATGTCACTCACAAAGGGAATGCATTAATTTCTATGGAGGTTTAAGGTGAATATAGAACAGTAAAATTTCAACAAGACAGATATAAAATAGTACTTGGAAATTTAAAAACTTTATTTCAATTGCAGCAGAAGTCAAAACATGTTTGATTACATCATAACACCATAATCAAAGTCAAGTACAATATCTATCTTGATAAAACAAGTACATAATCCCATTACATAAATAGCCATTAAAAAGAAAGATAACAAGCTGGACTTTACTTCAGCAGTCCAAGCTTTCCAAGAGATAAGCAATCCAATCAGACTCCACTGGAACTTGGCCCGACCTGAGGACCTGAAGGGAGAAAAGGATGAAAAAGAGTGGGGGGTCAGACATAGAGTCTGGCGAGTATGATAATTCTACAATACTATTATCAAAATAACTGGACTAAGGCATAAGATGGAAAACAAAGAAATGTCTACGAAAGAGCAGATTAAGGACATAGACAATCGCTAAAGGAAACGTTATAGGCGCTCCTAAATACTAAAGGATAAACACTATACTGCACCACACCAGTCACCCTAAAGATTGATTCCACTTAGCTTCACTTAGAAACTTTCTTAATTGCTTTACGTACTCCTAGCTGACTACATAGGTGCCGCCTGCCCCTGTCTCCACTAGGTGTACCCCACTTTCCATTTTTCGATCGGCTCCCTACTCGTAGATACCCGTGCTGGCCCCACAGTGGGGTGTATCATTCCCCTAAATTGGCAACCCGATATAACGGATATGCACGACTTATACCTACACGATGCAACAACGTCTTACCTACCAGCCCGGGTCCACACACGCATATGAAACCCGTTGGACTTGCGATGCCACCGCTCCCTGTTTTGGCCTCTTATAGTCAAACCCAATATGCGTGTCCCGTCCTCGACTTCGGTCGAGCCCACAAAGATACGTTTTGGGATACTGGTTGAAATGGGCCCCCATTATTTCCCACAAGCATTCCACCGAAGCTTGTCCCATTAGTCCATCCACTTAACCCACTTAGTCATGTACATTTACATGTGTATTTGGTTAAGTATAATCGTATTTAAAATGCCTTTAAAGGCAACCACTAGATTCCTCATGCCACCCAAGGCACCTACTTAACCCCCATGTCCCACCTTACATGATTATCTGGCTAAGTATTTCTTAATTCATTAAGGCCATAACCTCATAAAGACCTCTCACATTAGACTGGCATTTATGGCAGCTGGATTTGTCGGGCGGGTCCGGGCAGTCTTACACCACAAAAGAGTCTAACCTCGTGTCTTTACAACTGTTATGCTTTAGTTTGGGCCTAGGACCTCTCACATTGGGCCGACATTTGTGACTACTGGATTTGCCGGGCGGGTCCGGGCAGGTTTACGTCACAAACGGGTCCAACCTCGTGTCCTAAGCATTGATTATTATTAATAATCCACTTTCCCCAATTTTAATAATTCCCTACTTGAATTATTAATTAATTCCAAATTTAACAATGTCCATAATTGACTCAATTTTGGACATCCATTTAAGGCATGCAAAATCATATCAATTGCACCCCAATTTATTAATTTCCTAATATTACCCCTACACCACGTTTGAACGTTTATTCGCAAAATGTATGCTAGAGCCTATTAGTCTAACTCATAGCATAAAAGAAAATATTCACAACAACAACATATATATGTGACTAAATAAATCATAACAAGGGGTAAAACTTGCATACATTACAACTTGCATAAGGTTATACATGTCGTGGATCTAAGGGTGTCAACTTATTCATAATTCACATAATATGATTTTGATCAAATTTCATAAACTTGTATAGGACATGTGTGAATCAACATCATTAACAATATGGTTTTATATGGGTACACCTAACTCAATAGGCAGATTCCCAAAAATCAAAATTCATTTAATCATAGATTCATGTATATGGTTACACCTAACTTAATAGGCAAATTCACATATTCAAGATCCAATTAATTTGTAGATTCATGTATATGGGTACACCTAACCCAATAGGCAAATTCCCATAATCAAGATCTATTATAAAAAAAAAACATAAACTTTAAACATGATCCAATTCGCATAAATACTAACATCATGATTTTACAACTTTTATGATTCAACACAACTTAACATGACATCATTATCATATAACATAAGTATTTCAACATATGTGGTAATATGAGATCTACAACATATATAAGATTTACAACATAGCATATCATAATTTGCAACATAGCATGATATGATTTACAGCATAGCATAGCATGATTAATCACATATGACATAGCATAGGATTATTTACAACATAATCACTACAACATAACAACATGTATATGATAACATAATAGCATAACAAGAGATCCACAACATAAATACATAAAAATTCATATAACTTTCTTGTGATCCATTCATAACTTAATCAAATTATTTTATAATAATATTGTGAGATTCATCATACTCACAATTTTAAAGAAGAGAAATAGAATTAGAGAGTGCTTTTGATTTGATTTGAGTAGATTTAGTTTGTAGATTAGGCCTTCTTCTTCTTTAGCTTGTGACGGCTATGCTGAACTCCATGGAAACGGCATGTCGGTAGCTCTCCAATTTTTCAAGTGATTTAGGGTTAGAGTCTACCAACTTATTTATAGATGTTAGGATTCATTTAGGCCATTAGATTTAACCTAGAAATAACCGCAGCCATTCAGACCAAATGGGGTTTATCTTATTGACTCAGCAATGAGTCAGAAGTGACTCAGCAAACACTCAACAAATTAATAAACTTCTATTCATGTTTACATTAACTGCCCATATATATATAAATATATATATATATACACACGCACCTATTCATGAATTCAAATTAATCCATAATTAACTTATGACCATTTCTACACATTAATTTTTCAATTAATGTCTTAATTCCATTTTTCGCCTTTTAAGGCAATTCACATATCTCAAATTTGTTATATGCCTTTTTAAGGCTATTTCGTGCAAATTATCAATATTAATTCTTTTAATTTGTGAATATTAGTATTAACAGAAATACGGGGTGTTACATTCTCCCCTCCTTAAGGGATTTCGACCCCGAAATCTTCAAGCTTATATCCTATCATCAACCATCTACTCAATCAACAAACACTGGCGTCCATTGTCCTTATAGACTTGTAATGCTTTCATGTTTAAATGCACAGTGTGTGTCTATGTCCGTGTCTAATGCAAAATCAGGCGGTCCACTGATTCAGTTGACCTCCTTGATGCAATTCATGATAGTGCCATGCATCCATTATGTATGCAAAAGATCGTAATTGCTTACAAACTACTTCTATATGCGTGCACATCCATTCAACCGAATGCAGCATCTATATGATGGTACAACCATTATACATCCATTATACTAAATACATTCATTTATGCAATATGCAATATGTAGTGACTGAGCCGATCTAGTGCCTAAAGTGAGTGTATATATGCATCCACGAGCAACCACTAGCAACCACTTGCATCCATTTTGCATCCATCATAAATAACATGTCTCAAACACATGTTTCAACCATAGGATTATCCTAACTAAAGGTCAAAGATACTAATGAGAGGACATACTAAAGATAAGATAAGATAAGCTAAGCGATAGAGGAGAAATTAAAAGACATACCCTCAAAAAGAAAAGGGTATAACGAACGCATATTCCCTTCTGTCTCCCAAGTAGCGTTGCTCTCATCATCTCCCCATTGCACTTTAACTAGTCTGACCTCTCGATTTCTCAACTTTTTGATCTCCGACCCAAGAATGCATGTAGGAGCTCGTCTAATTGATGCATCACACTCTATTTCCACCTCTTTAAGCAAGCTCGGCTCTACCACCTCCGCGGTCTTGTGCAAACACTTCCTTAAATGTGATACATGGAATACATCGTGTACTCCACTAAGTTTCTCAGGCAACTCCACCCTATCGCCATCTTCCCAATCCTGTCTTTTATAGGAAACGGCCCTACAAACCTTGGCGCTAATTTCCCAACGGACCCAAAGCGAACAACATTCCGTAACGGAGACACTTTGATAAAAAACCATGTCCCCAATGTCAAACTCAAGATCTGTCCTCCTCTTATCAGCATACGATTTCTGCCTATGTTGTGCTGCTTTCATCCTCCTTCGAATCAAATCAATCTTCTCCGAGGTTTCCCTAACCATATCGGGCCCAAGTAGGATTTTATCGGTAGATTCCCACCAACATGTAGGCGAACGGCAAGGCCTTCCATAAAGAGCTTCGAAAGGTCCCATGCCAATACTAGACTGAAAGCTATTATTATATGCGAATTCTACCAACGGAAGGTGCTCTTCCCATGTACCCCCAAAGTCTAGGATACGAAGCCTTAAAAGATCCTCTAGAATACGATTCACCCTCTCGGTCTAGCCGTCCGTCTGAGGATGATATGCGGTGCTCAAACATAGCTGAGTCCCTACCGCCTCTTGTAAACTCTTCCAAATTTCGCTAGTGAAGATGGGATCACGGTCGCTTACTATACTAGAAGGAATACTGTGCAAACGAACTATCTCTTTAATGTATACAGAAGCCAACCACGGAGCATTCCTCTTACTTTTCACGGGAATAAAATGGGCGCTCTTAGTAAGTCTATCTACTATAACCCAAATCCTCGTATTACCCTTCCTTGATCTTGGTAATCCATCCACAAAATCCATTGAGACGCTTTCCCATTTCCATAGTGGAACTTCCAATGGGTGAAGCAACCCACCGGGTTTCTTTTGTTCCGCTTTTACTCGTTGGCACACCAAGCATCTAGCGACGTACTCGGCCACATCCTTTTTCATACCGGCCCAAAAGAAAACCCGCTTCATATCTTTGTACATCTTGTCTCCGTCGGGATGAATGGTCATCTTTGAGCGATGAGCATCATCAAGAATGGCCTTCCTTAAGTCTTCGTCTTGTGGTACACAAAGTCTATTATCCCTTCGTAACCAACCCTTATCGTCTAGGGTATACCTACGAAGATGGCTAGACGACTCCCCTCGTTTGAGCTTTTCTACTATCTCAACCAACTGGGGGTCGTCTTGCTGTGCCTCACCAACTCGTCCTAGAAGTGTAGGTCTAACCTCCAAGGATGCTAACAAACCAGGTACTTGGTCAACGGAGGGTCTAAAGTCAAACATGGAGATGAATTCTAAGCTTCGTCTTTCAACAAACAACGGACTCAAGGACAACCTTTTCCTGCTTAAGGCGTCTGCTACCACGTTACCCTTGCCCGGGGTATATGCTATTTCAAAATCGTAGGAGGCTATGAATTCCATCCACTGTTGCTGCCTTAAATTCAAATCCTTCTCAGAGAATAAGTATTTTAATGATTTGTGGTCAGTGAACAGTTCGAATTTCTCACCAAGAAGATAGTGACGCCAAGACTTAAGCGCGAAAACAATTGCGGCTAACTCAAGGTCATGCATAGGGTAATTCTTTTCATGAACCCTCAACTGCCTTCCACCATAGGCTATTACTCTTCCCTCTTGCATGAGTACCGCGCCAAGTCCCGTCCCACAAGCATCGGTATAGACGGTAAACGGTTTATTCCCGTCTGGCAGCACTAAGACTGGGGCTGAAGTTAAGGCTCTCTTTAAACGTTGGAACGCATCATCACAATCTTCGTCCCACGTAAAAACCAGGTTCTTCTTCGTTAACCGTGTTAATGGAGCTGATATTTTTGCGATGTCTTTGATAAACTTCCTATAATAGCCAGCCAACCCCAAGATACTTCTTACTTCGGTTACATTTTTAGGGACCTTCCAATCTTGGATGGCCACCACCTTTGCGGGATCCACTGCTATCGCTTCCTTGGAAACCACGTGCCCTAAGAACCATACTTCATTCCTCCAGAAGTGACACTTAGAAAATTTTGCCTTAAGGTTATGCGCTCGAAGGGTTTCCAACACTTTCCTAAGATGTAGGGCATGCTCTTCTTCATTCTTAGAAAAGACTAAGATGTCATCCACAAAGACTACCACGAATTTGTTAAGGTACTCCCTAAACACCGTACTCATCAAATCAACAAAATATGCGGGGGCGTTTGTCAAACCAAAGGGCATCACTAGCCATTCATAGAATCCGTCAAGAGTCGTAAAAGCAGTCTTATCTATACTATCCTCAGCCACTCTCAGTTGATGAAAGCCAGTGGCTAAGTCCAACCGCGAAAACACTGAGGCGCCAACTAACTGATCAAAGAGATCGTCAATCCTCGGCAGTGGGTGTCGGTTCTTTTTAGCAAGCTTGTTTAGTTCTCTATAGTCCACACAAAGTCTAAGGGACCCATCCGCCTTTGTAGCAAATACTACTGGAGCACGCCACTCTGATATACTACGTCTTATGAACCCCTTCTCAAGCAACTCCTTCACTTGCTTATTGAGTTCCCTCCTTTCACGAGGAACCATGTGGCGCACTGGCAAAGATACGGGTTTAGCATTATCCACAAGATAAATTCGAAAGTCTATCTCCCTCTTTGGAGGTAAGCCCTTCACCTCCTCAAACACATCCGGATATTCCCGGACCACCTCTACCATTCGCAGATTCTCTACAGACGCGTCAAGCGATTCAAGATAACTTAGCATAACGGAATTTATGGGACTACAAAAGATGTCGAGAGCATTACCAAGGTGAGTCACAAGCCGAACTACTCCCCTTTCACAATCAAGAATGGCCCCATTTCTAGATAACCAATCCATTCCTAAAATTAGCCCATAGCCCGTGAAGCCCAATACATAAGCATCACATCTAAATTCAACGCTAAGTATAGAGATTTTCAAGTCCAAACATATCATGGTCAAATGAGCCGAACCCCCAATTGGATTTGAAACAACCAAGGGATCCTCTACTAAACTGGTGATCAAGTGCAGTAATTCAACTAATGATGCAGAGATAAACGAATGAGATGGGCCAGAATCGAATAAGGTACGGACAGGATGATCAAACAGAAAAACTATGCTTTCAACAGAAATTGGTCTACCTCTTTCTTGCAGTGGTGGGGCCGCAATAGCCTGAACTTGCCCCCTTGCCTGCCCTGGTGCCATAAGAGCCTGCACCTGTCCTCCCGAGGTAGACCCTGCCCTCTGCCCCTTCTTTGGGCAGTCCTTCACCAAATGTCCCGCATCTCCACCATGAAAACAACCAGTCTTCTTTTTCTTTCTACAATCTTTGCTGAGATGGCCAGGCGTCCCACAATTGAAGCATTTCTTATTCCCTTTGCCATTATTGTTTTTACCACCCTTCTTATTTTGCTGATGGGGTTTCTTCTGATCCCCTTTCTTTTCAACTGCCTTATCCTCATGCATAATTGCCATTTCTACTAGCCTTTCAAAGGTGGCTCCCATAGGGATGTGGGTCATAGCCAACCCTTGCAACGGTTCATTCAAGCCTCTAACGAACCTCAAAGCTTTCTTCTCTGGCGTGTTCACCAACTCCAAGCCAAACCTTGCTAACTGATTAAATTAATTGACATACTCCTTCACTGATAAGCTCCACTGCTTTAATGTCAGGAATTTTTCCATATTTAAATTCTCCTCTGCCCTTGAAAGAAACTTTGCCTCAAACCTTCGTCTGAAATCCGCCCATGAATCAACTGGACGTTCCCCGTTAGTGACCTCCCTCCAAAACGAGGCCTCTCCCTTCATTAACCAAGCAGCTAAACGGACTTTCCTCCCATCTTCCACTTCAAAGATATCCAACAATTCCTCAGTCTCCTTAAGCCAGTCTCTGGCCTCCACAAACGTCTCAGTCCCTTGAAAAGTTTTTCCTCCCATAGCCTTAAATTCCTTGCACGTCTTGGCAAAAGTGTCAACACGAGGTGGAGGAGGAGGAATGGGTGCAACTGGGGGTGGAGGAACATCTGCTGGGCCTGCAGTGGTGGCCTAGCCTCCAAATATCTCCTAAACCACCCTGGAATCGTCACACCTTCTGGGTGACTAAGATCTTCAGCCATGCTGAAACGAAAAAGGAAAGATTCAAAATGGAGAATTCGAAAGATAAAGATAAGGATATGGCTATTTGGGATTATGTTTTTCATAAAAACTTTCTCTAAATAACATGTTTTTGAAAGCACTTCTTCCAAAAAATACTTTAGAAAAATATAGTTCTAAAAATTTTATCTGTTCTGGTAACCTTATTCTCTGATACCACGTGTAACACCCCACGTCCATTAATGTCACTCACAAAGGGAATGCATTAATTTCTATGGAGGTTTTAGGTGAATATAGAACAGTAAAATTTCAACAAGACATATATAAAATAGTACTTGGAAATTTAAAAACTTTATTTCAATTGCAGCAGAAGTCAAAACATGTTTGATTACATCATAACACCATAATCAAAGTCAAGTACAATATCTATCTTGATAAAACAAGTACATAATCCCATTACATAAATAGCCATTAAAAAGAAAGATAACAAGCTGGACTTTACTTCAGCAGTCCAAGCGTTCCGAAGATAAGCAATCCAATCAGACTCCACTGGAACTTGGCCCAACCTGAGGACCTGAAGGGAGAAAAGGATGAAAAAGAGGGGGGGTCAGACATTAAGTCCGGTGAGTATGATAATTCTACAGTACTATTATCAAAATAACTGGACTAAGGCATTAGCTGGAAAACTAGGGAATGTCTATGAAAGAGCAGATTAAGGACATAGACAATCACTAAAGGAAACGTTATAGGCGCTCCTAAATACTAAAGGATAAACACTATACTGCACCACACCAGTCACCCTAACGATTGATTCCACTTAGCTTCTCTTAGAAACTTTCTTAATGGCTTTACGTACTCCTCGCTGACTACATAGGTGCCGCCTGCCCCTATCTCCACTAGGTGTACCCCACATTCCATTTTTCGATCGGCTCCCTACTCGTAGATACCCGTGCTGGCCCCACAGTGGGGTGTATCATTCCCCTAAAGTGGCAACCTGGTATAATGGAGATGCACGGCTTATACCTACACGATGCAACAACGTCTTACCTACCAGCCCGGGTCCACACACGCATATGAAACTCGTTGGACTTGCGTTGCCACCGCTCCCTGTTTTGGCCTCTTATAGTCAAACCCAGTATGCGTGTCCCGTCCTCGACTTGGGTCAAGCCCACATAGATATGTTTTGGGATACTGGTTGAAATGGGCCCCCATTATTTCCCACAAGCATTCTACCTAAGCTTGTCCCATTAGTCCATCCACTTCACCCACTTAGTCATGTTCATTTACATGTGTATTTGGTTAAGTCTAATCGTATTTCAAATGCCTTTAAAGGCAAACACTAGATTCATCATGCCACCCAAGGCACCTACTTAACCCTCATGTCCCACCTTACATGATTATCTGGCTAAGTATTTCTTAATTCATTAAGGCCATAACCTCATAAAGACCTCTCACATTAGACTGGCATTTATGGCAGTTGGATTTGCCGGGCGGGTCCGGGCAGTCTTACACCGCAAAAGAGTCTAACCTTGTGTCTTTACAACTGTTATGCTTTAGTTTGGGCCTAGGACCTCGCACATTGGGCCGACATTTGTGACTACTGGATTTGCCGGGCGGGTCCGGTCAGGTTTACGTCACAAACGGGTCCAACCTCGTGTCCTAAGCATTGATTATTATTAATAATCCACTTCCCCCAATTTTAATAATTCCCTACTTGAATTATTAATTAATTCCAAATTTAACAATGTCCATAATTGACTCAATTATGGACTTCCATTTAAGGCATGCAAAATCATATCAATTGCACCCCCAATTTATTAATTTCCTAATATTACCCCTACCCCACGTTTGAACGTTTATTCGCAAAATGTATGCTAGATCCTATTAGTCTAACTCATAGCATAAAAGAAAATATTCACAACAACAACATATATATGTGACTAAATAAATCATAACAAGGTGTAAAACTTGCATACATTAAAACTTGCATAAGGTTATACATGTCATGGATCTAAGGGTGTCAACTTATTCATGATTCACATAATATGATTTTGATCAAATTTCATAAACTTGTATAGGACATGTGTGAATCAACATCATTAATAATATGGTTTTATATGGGTACACCTAACTCAATAGGCAAATTCCCAAAAATCAAAATTCATTTAATCATAGATTCATGTATATGGGTACACCTAACTTAATAGGCAAATTCCCATATTCAAGATCCAATTAATTTGTTGATTCATGTATATGGGTACACCTAACCCAATAGGCAAATTCCCATAATCAAGATCTATTATAAAAAAAACATAAACTTTAAACATGATCCAATTCGCATAAATACTAACATCATGATTTTACAACTTGTATGATTCAACACAACTTAACATGACATCATTATCATATAACATAAGTATTTCAACATATGTGATAATATGAGATCTACAACATATATAAGATTTACAACATAGCATATCATAATTTGCAACATAGCATGATATGATTTACAACATAGAATAGCATGATTAATCACATATGACATAGCATAGGATTATCTACAACATAATCACTACAACATAACAACATGTATACGATAACATAATAGCATAACAAGAGATCCGCAACATAAATACATAACAATTCATATCACTTTCTAGTGATCCATTCATAACTTAATCAAATTATTTTATAATAATATTGTGAGATTCATCATACTCACAATTTTAAAGAAGAGAAATAGAAAGAGAGAGAGCTTTTGATTTGATTTGAGTAGATTTAGTTTGTAGATTAGGCCTTCTTCTTCTTTAGTTTGTGACGGCTATGCTGAACTCCATGGCAACGGCATGTCGGTAGCTCTCCAATCATTCAAGTGATTTAGGGTTAGAGTCTACCCACTTATTTATGGATGTTAGGATTCATTTAGGCCATTAGATTTAACCTAGAAATAACCGCAGCCATTCAGACCAGATGGGGTTTATCTTATTGACTCAGCAATGAGTCAGATGTGACTCAGCAAACACTCAGCAAATTAATAAACTTCTATTCATGTTTACATTAACTACCCATATATATATAAATATATATATATATATATATATATATACACACACGCACCTATTCATGAATTCAAATTAATCCATAATTAACTTATGACCATTTCTACACATTAATTTTCCAATTAATGTCTTAATTCCATTTTTCGCCTTTTAAAGCAATTCACATATCTCAAATTTGTTATATGCCTTTTTAAGGCTATTTCGTGCAAATTCTCAATATTAATCCTTTTAATTTGTGAATATTAGTATTAACAGAAATACGGGGTGTTACATAGAGGTTAAGGTCTGCGGTAGAAGAGCCAAGAGTATGCCTTGGTTTCTATGCGAGCGACCTAAAGACTGGGATGGATTAGCGTGGAGTCGACGATACTTGTTTTTGCCTTGGATAGCACGTCGCTGACTACCTACCATCTTTAGTCAATCGTGTACGAACGGAAAGGTAGAGAACTCCCAACAGACCATGTTCTTGCTATCGAGTCATGGGTGAGGTTGGCCATAGGAAAGTGGGGCATAGTGGGGACGGAGTATAGTTCTCGTGCATGATTTTTCTTGGATTGCCTTTCAGTAGTTGAGGGAGGGATCACGTGGGACCATAGCCACGGATACAAAAACAGACCTTGATATCTGCACCGGCAGATGACTTAAAGCTCCCGACCGAGTTCCGTATTTCTTGATTTGCCCCGGCACGGAACTCGGATGGCACATTGGGATACATGTGCGTCTAGACATGGAAAACGATTCACGATACATACATAGGATAAAAGGGCGCGGTTGACGGGTGGCATAATCCCCAGTTGCCCTAGGTGGCTTGAACCCAAACCGAGACACGGAAACGTTCATTAGGTAGCATAATCCCTAGTGGTCCTAGGTGGCATAAATCCTAAGTGAACACGCAATAGTTCATGGTAAGAAAACATAACCAGATCAAGGGTAGCAGTCCAAAATAACCTCAAGGATAAAACGGTACTACTTTGAGGTGGTATAGATTTACATGGGAAAGCCCATACGGCCTACGGCAAAGGACTGAACTTATACATGGAAAGAAACATACGAGTTAGGAAAACCTACATATGCTATATATTAGGTTGACATGGACCATTACATGACATTGGGCAAGGGACATTCATAGTTAACACATGACGCGGGTTGGGATACTAGTACGAGAGGTGTAGAGCAAATATAAATGATAAATACCTTGGGATGGTATACATGATAGATACCATGGGATGGTATACATGATAGATACCTTGGGATAGTATACTTGACAGAAACCTGACGATGTGATACCTTAATTTATCATGACACCGTAGTTTATCATGATATCTTAGTTTATCTTGCTACATTAGTTCAGCCTGTTATCCTGGTTTAGTTTATCTATCTTGTAGTCATCCTTATGTTTACTTTCAGTTTATGCATCTCATGTTACCTTTACCTGTATTTATACTGGAAGTAGATAGGACTTACCAGTCTTTATGACTGACCCCGTTTTGTTTTGCCTCTTTGTCTTCGGTTCCCTCCCCCCTACCCCACGCCAGGTTTTCAGGGAGGAAACACTGTTATCTAGTTCGGACTTCTTCTGCTTTATGGTCATCATGCATGGCTTGGACTTTTCATGGCTATGGCCACTTTACTGTTTTACTTGGGGAATAATTTATGAAATAGTTTTATGCTTCTTTACTATTACAAGACAGGATTTGATGTATTTTGATGTACAAGGCTTTAGACCTTATTTTATAAGGTAATGAAATTTGTTTTACTTCCGCTTTTATATATATGTTCTGTCTTGTTATATTTCTGTGCATGTTTACCTTGATAATGCTTCAGCAAACCTAGTGCATTGGGATTAAACATCTATAATTAAACACCTGTGATTCATGACTAGGAAAGTGTTGCTTAAGTTTTGTGACTATGAAATTGGGTCTAAACCCGATAATCTATTCTGTCTGTTCTTGGTTTTCTTTGGTTTTAGACCTCGGGAATTTACCTATTCAGTTAGTTCTACCCATGTTCTTGAACATACTCTGTCTATTCTTGGTTTTAGACCTTGGGAATTTACCTATTAAGTTAGGTCTACCCATGTTCTAAACCTACTTCGTTATTCAATCCTTTTCATTTCGTAATATTACCATATCTATATGACTGTGAATTGTCATCTTATGCCAATTGTTACGTCCGTTCATTTATGGCATTTTTGCTCATTCCCTTCTATCCACGAATCCAGCTTTATTTATAATCTACTTTGAACCACGATTATGCGAACGATGGGAATACGTTCTGGAGAAAACATGAAATTGACTAAACTTGGAAATTGGCATAATTTGATGAAAATTAGAACAATAAGTCTAATTTTGGTAATGAACTGAAATTAGAATTGTTTGGCTAAATTAAGCATGATAAGTATGTTAGCATAATTTACATACGTCGGGCGTAAAAGGGAAAAGGGCTTGGTGGGCCACAAAATAGGTAGTTGGTATGCAAATTGAGTTTTGGCATAAACGGGGAACTAGAATATGAAATCTAGTTTGGCATAAACTGTAAACTAGAATATAAAATCTAGTTTTGGCATTAACTTGTAAATGGGGGATGTTGGATCTAAATTGCTATAAACTATAAGATAGGCAAATCAAGATTTGGGCCTAGAATACAAGTCCATTAGAAGGCATGGCAAATGTATAGGGTATAGGCCAAATTTATTTTAAGAAAGGGAAAATGGGCTTTGAGGATAAATTGTTAACAATTTATTTATATACAACAGAAAGATTTATTAACGACATCTCTTTTAACAATAAACCAGAAAGTTCTAGGGTGATAGAGAGGATAGTGTCTAGGCTTGGGTTTGGAAAATACAAGTTTCCTGCTCTCCCTGGCTATCCCTAACTGATCCGACGGACGGGATGGTTACTTTCAAAACCTGATTTGAAAACTAATCAAAACCCTTTGAACTTAGAAGACACGAATATGCCTAACCCGAGGTTAGACTGAGTTGCGATGTAAACCTGCCCGGAACCAACCGGCACATCCAGTATTCGCAACAATATCTGTGTAATGTGATGGTCACTGCTTTAATTTATTTAGTTAAAGCTAGAACAAGAAAGGTAGGGTTAAGTTAAATAAGACACTTAACCAGTTCAACATGATAACTAAACTGATGGGTGGGGTTAGGTTCAGACTGACACTTAACACAGTTAAGCTAGAATGGGAGGGTTAAGTCCATAAGAACACTTAACCAACTAAACACAGTTAAGCTAGGATGGGGAGGCTAAGTCCATAGGGACACTTAACCAAAATTAACATCGTAACAAGACAAGATTTGCAGGGAATAAGTAACTAAGAAAACACTTATCCAAATTAACATGTTAACTAGACTAGAGGGTGGGGTTAAGTAAAGATAATACACTTAGCCAAATTAACATGTTAACTGGACTAGAGGTTGGGGTTAAGTAAAGATAATACACTTAGCCAAATTAACATGTTAACTGGACTAGAGGTTGGGGTTAAGTAAGATTTAATACACTTAGCCAATTTGATATGTTAGTTGGGCTAGACTTTAGGGTTAAGTAAACTTGAACACTTAACCATCGGATTGAGATGAAGGAATAGGGTTAAGTCTAAAACATGAAGGGATAATACTTAACCGTTAATAACATGGTAGTCAAAACAGACGGGCAAGGTTAAGTTAAAAGGAAACACTTAATCAATACAGGATGAATGGGTAGGGTTAAATAATAAGGAATACTTAACCAATATAACTTGGTTTGTGGTAGGGTTAAGTCAACATGAATTCCTGATAACACTTAACCAGTTTAACAGGATAAATGAAGGGGGTTAAGTTAGCTGGAATTGACTTATGACACTTAACCAATCCGAGTTGACCGGAAAGAGAACTAAGTAGTAAACCTTAGTTAAGAAAACAACGATTCTGGAAACTAAGTGGTAAACATTAGTTGAAAAAACTAAGTAGTAATTCTTAGTATAATACGAGGAGGAGCGAGCGTCCGTCTGATTTAAAAAGAAGGCTCCAACGGATTGGGTTACGAAGCCTGAGGCTTCGAGGGGACGTGAGGGTACTCTTGGTATCCCTCTGTGAGGCTGTAGATGATCCGCCTGGGCCCACATAGGTTAAGGTCTACATAGAAGAACTAGGGGTATGCCTTGGTTGCATACTTGGCAACCTAAAGACTAGGATGGACCGGCGTGATTCGACGATCAAACGGTAGCCCTATGATAGCGACTCGTCGTCTACCATCCATCTAGAGTCAATCGAGATACGTGAAGCAGAAAGGCAGAGAACTCCAAAAGACCATATACTTGCTGTCTAGTTATGGATAAGGATGACCATAGTAAAGAGGGAAACCGGGGGTCGGCGTATAGTTATCATTTTACAAGGTGTGCCATTCATTAGTTTAGGGAGGGGTCAAGTCGGACCATAGCCACTGGAATAAAAACAGACCTTACGATCTGCATCGGCAGATATCTGAAAGCTCCCGACCGAGCTCTGTATTCCTTGATTTTCCCTATCACAGGACTCGGGTCGCACATTACAGGACATGTGCATCTAGACAAGCGATAACGATTCGAGATACATGTGTGGGGAATAGGAACATATACCACTGTAGGTAGTGTGTCTTAGACTTGGGGACATCGTTCGATAGGTAGCATAATTCCTAGTTGAACAAGGTGGCATAAATCCTGAATCCGAGAAGCATTCAGCAGACAGCGTAAATTCTAGTTGAATCTAGAAGGCACTTGGTAGAAAACGCTAGATTAAATCTAGGTAACAAATAAATAAATGGATGCCTGAAGGCGATGGAAAATACAGGGATTGGGACCACGTTAGCTTTACTAGTTGGGACATTAGTTAGGTGGTGCAGAGATATAGAAACTAGTATAACAAGGAAATAGCGAAGCGGCGAAGTATTAGAGCGAAGCGGCGAAAGTATTAGAGCATATCCAGTTTATCTTATCTTAGCATATCTTGTGATTAATCTTGTCTAATCTTTCTGACCCTATCGTCATGGTGTAATCTTGTATTCAGTTAATTCATGTCGTTTTGTTTTTCCATGTTCACATGCTAGAAGTTACTGAACTTACTCAGGCTTTATGTCTGACTCTGTTTTTCTTTCGTCTTCTTTTCTTCCGTCCCCTCCCCCCCCCCCCCCCCCCGGTAGTAAATGAGGGAATAGTTTAGCTCAGGTTAAGTTGGACTGCCACCCTTTCCCAGCTTGAAGATTTGTTGAAGTTTGCTTGGATTCTCTTTTCAGATGCTATGGTTGGCTCTTGCTAAAATCAGGGGAATATAAATGTTGTTTTTATGCTTCTTTATTTTGTAAGACAGATGATACTCTGATATTGTAAAGAAACCATTGTACAAACTATTTTATCAATAAAGAAAAGTTTTATTTTCCGCTGTTTAATTTCTGTCTATCTTGTAATTTATCTGCATCTTTTACCCTAAATGCTCCACAGAACTTAGCGCATTCCCTTTGTGAGTGACACTATCGGATGTGGGGTGTTACACGCGGTATCAGAGCTGAAGGTTACCAGATCAGATAAAGGGTTTGAAAAATTATTTTCAAAACGGTTTTAAAAGAAGCATTTTTAAAAGAAAAGATTTGTTTTAAAGGCATATTCACCAAAGCCATACGCACTATCTTATCTTCCTCTATTTGAATTCTTATCTCCTTCTTTCTTGAGTCTCTGGGGCTCCTGGCTTTCTGGGATGTAACCTCATCGAAGGGCAAAGTAGTGCCCAACTTCCATCTATGGCTGTAGTAGTTTCACCTACGGCCAGTTTTCTTTCACGCTTATAGGGTTTTCTGTACGATGAAAGCATCTTTCGAGAGATTTGTCAACATGACTACACACAGAAGAGGATGAGGAATTCATGGATGTAGATTTTGCTCACAAAGAAGGAAGGAATTATAAAACCTAAGACAAGAGGAGGTATCTTTACTAAGGTGTAATTAAGGACAAGGGAAAGAACGAGGAACAAGATTTTCAGAAGGGCAAGTACATACTTTCACCACCAAGCATACCCAGGAGAAAGGTAGTAGAGTTCTGTTGGAAGAGTCTAGTTTTGATGTTCGTACTCTTTCCTTTGGTTTTAGCACTTCGAATTTGTTCATATCCACTTCCATAGTTGAGTCTCTGCACCATAGTACTTGTATACTAGAAAGATCCCACTAGAGTCTCAAATCCAATTGGTGGTTCGACCAGTTTATTTTTGGGTTAGTAGGGATTTGAGAATAGCTATCGAGTTTGTTTTTATCATCTCACGTAGATCGTCTAAATTCGGAGGAGATATTCCTTGGGTGCTTGTCTGATATTGGTTTAGGTCTTTGGGGCTTGTACTTGAGGAATGTCAAGTTCGACTAGGTTGGTTTGCGTGAGAGATTAATAGTTGTGGCAGGCACTCTAAAAAGCACGTAGTAACCTTTCGACCCTTATAGTTATGGCATGGCGGATAAGAGGGAGACCTCTAATCATCTTAGTACATATACTTGGTACCGTGATTGACATCTGTTTATTTTGGAAATGGAGATCAGGAACTTCACAATCGTGAAGTTAAATTAGTTAAGATACAGTGGAGTAAAGCTCAAGAAGGCTAGATACTAGCATCATACCCTTTTCCTTAAGGGTGCATCCTTGATTTCTTTATTTGTAGGAGCTTTACGCATAATTGTTTCTCTCTTTCCAAAGTATATCCTCTAGGTCGTATCTTCGATCCTTTGGTAGAAGCCAATGGATGTAAACATGTATTTGAAACATGGTATGTTTGATGGTTGCAAGTGGTTGCTAATGGTTGCCTGTGAATGCATATGCATACGTATTAGGCACTAGATCAAGTTCGGACGCTTTCATCTTGCATTTACAGATATGTATTTGTTTGTAAGTTGAACTTGATATGTTATCGTATGGGTGTTGCATATGGATGAATGGTCGTGCACGCATATAGTATTTACATAACTAGGGAAGCTTGCATACATGGTTGGACGCATGGCACTGACATGACTCACATTAAGGAGGTCGAATGAATCAGTAGACCGCCTGATTTTATAGTAGATAAAGACATATACACACACTATGCATATGAACATGAAAGCATTAGAAATCTTTTAAGGACAATGGATGCCTGTGAGTGAATGGTTAAGTAGATGGGTGATTGGATGGTAGGACACATTCTTCCTAACTTGAAGATTTTGGGGACGAAATCCTTTTAAGTGTGGGAGAATGTAACACCCTGAATTCTGTAACACTAAGATACACAAATCAAGGCAGAATTAAATATTAAAATCAAAATCAAGGGAAACGAGCTGCGCCATTGCGTTCGTCTCGGAATTCTGCATGAAAATGAGTAAGAGTTTGCATAAATCGGAGTCCGTATGAGGAAGATATGGCCTCCGGAAGATTCAGCAAAGTTCAAATTTCAAAACAGTTCAGAAAAACGAGTTCGAAATTCGAAACAGACCCAGATTGGGCTGGGCGGGAATTTTCCCGCCCAAGGCACCCAGGTCGACTGGGTAGTCAACCTGGGGCACCCAGGTCGATTGGGCAGTCGACTGGGTAGTCGACCTAGGGGTTGACGCCCCCTTCTTTTTCCAGTTTTCTGCACTAGTTCTTTCGGATGTATTTGGTCACGTTTCTGCCTAGGTTCGTCCGGCTAACACTATATAAACAGCCCTGGTCTTCTTCTCTATTCACAATTCTTTTCTATCCTTATGCTACCTCTGAGAAATAAATAAATAAGTGAGTAAATAATATATATAAAATAAATCAAGACGAGTAAATGCTGCTAAAAGATTTTCAAGAAGAGGTTCAAGTCAAGCTAGGATTCAAAAGGAGGTTCAAACGACTTCAATGATTGTTTTTCTACGAATCTTAGCAACGCCATCTTTCTATTCTGATGTAATCTCTGTAAGTCAGTTATTTTTATATTTGAACGTTTTTCTCTGTTCGTGACATGAAATTAAAGGAATAAAAGAATATGCCAAATCTCTCTCTCTCTCTCTATTCGAATCAGTGCCTATACTCTTGAACCAAATTAAGAACTGTTATGACTCGAGGACAAACAAGACCGTGATTAAGAAACTATGAACCTTAAAACCATATGCCTATGACTATGAACATTTGCCTATGACTATGGACATTGCCTATGACTATGAACATTGCCTATGATTGTGACTATGACTATAAGGATTATTTCCTTGACTAAACCTATGCCTTTGATTAGAAAACATAAACTATTTCCTATGACATAAAAAGGACATCTCTGATTAAACACCTGTGATTCATGTTTAGGAAAGTGTTGCTTAAGTTTTGTGACTATGAAATTGGGTCTAAACCCGGTTATCTATTCTGTCTGTTCTTGGTTTTCTTTGGTTTTAGACCTTGGGAGTTTACCTATTCAGTTAGGTCTACCCATGTTCTTGAACCTACTCTGTCTATTCTTGGTTTTAGACCTTGGGAATTTACCTATTAAGTTAGGTCTACACATGTTCTGAACCTACGTCGTTATTCAACCCTTTTCATGTCGTAATATTACCATATCTATATGCCTGTGAATTGTCATCTTATGCCAATTTATATGTCCGTTCTTTTATGGCATTTTTGCTCATTCCCTTCTATCCACAAATCCAGCTTTATTTATAATCTAGGTTGAACCACGATTATGCGAACGATGGGAATACGTTCTGGGGAAAACATGAAATTGACTAAACTTGGAAATTGGCATAATTTAATGAAAATTTGAACAACAAGTCTAGTTTTTGTAATGAACTGAAATTAGAATATTAAATTAGAATTGGTTGGCTAAATTAAGCATGATAAGTATGTTAGCATAATTTATATACGTCGGGCGTAAAAGGGAAAAGGATTTGGTAGGCCACAAAAAAGGTAGTTGGTATGCAAATTGATTTTTGGCATAAAAGGGGAACTGGAATATGAAATCTAGTTTGGCATAAACTGTAAACTAGAATATAAAATCTAGTTTTGGCATTAACTTGTAAATGGGGGATGTTGGATCTAAATTGCTATAAACTATAAGATAGGCAAATCAAGATTTGGGCCTAGAACACAAGTCCATTAGAAGGCATGGCAAATGTATAGGGTATAGGCCAAATTTATTTTAAGAAAGGGAAAATGGGCTTTGAGGATAAATTGTTAACAATTTATTTATATACAAAAGAAAGGTTTATTAACGACATCTCTTTTAACAATAAACCAGAAAGTTCTAAGGTGACAGAGAGGATAGTGTCTAGGCTTGGGTTTGGAAAATACAAGTTTCCTGCTCTCCCTGGCTATCCCTAACTGATCCGACGGACGGGATGGTTACTTTCAAAACCTGATTTGAAAACTAATCAAAACCCTTTGAACTTAGAAGACACGAATATGCCTAACCCGAGGTTAGACTGAGTTGCGATGTAAACCTGCCCGGAACCAACCGGCACATCCGGTATTAGCAACAATATCTGTCTAATGTGAGTGGTCGCGGCTTTAATTTATTTAGTTAAAGCTAGAACAAGAAAGGTAGGGTTAAGTTAACTAAGACACTTAACCATTTCAGAATGATAACTAAACTGATGGGTGGAGTTAGGTTCAGACTGACACTTAACACAGTTAAGCTAGAATAGGAGGGTTAAGTCCATAAGAACACTTAAGCATCTTAACACAGTTAAGCTTGGATGGGGAGGCTAAGTCCATAGGGAAGCTTAACCAAACTTAACATCGTAACAAGACAAGGTTTGTAGGGGATAAGTAACTAAGAAAACCCTTATCCAAATTAACATGTTAACTAGACTAGAAGGTGGGGTTAAGTAAAGATAATACACTTAGCCAAATTAACATGTTAACTGGACTAGAGGTTGGGGTTAAGTAAAGATAATACACTTAGCCAAATTAACATGTTAACTGGACTAGAGGTTGGGGTTAAGTAAGATTTAATACACTTAGCCAATTTGATATGTTAGCTGGGCTAGACTGTAGGGTTAAGTAAACTTGAACACTTAACCATCGGATTGAGATAAAGGAATAGGGTTAAGTCTAAAACATGAAGGGATAATACTTAACCATTAATAACATGGTAGTTAAAACAGACGGGCAAGGTTAAGTTAAAAGGAAACACTTAACCAATACAGGATGAATGGGAAGGGTTAAGTAATAAGGAATACTTAACCAATATAACTTGGTTTGTGGTAGGGTAAAGTCAACATGAATTACTGATAACATTTTGTAGGATCGATAATAACCCTAGAGGGGGGGTGAATAGGGTTTTTAACAATAAATTTAAACTAAACACAATAATAAAGAAATGCAGTAAAAATAAAATCACACGCGGATATACCCAGCTTCGGCAAACTGTGCCTACTGCTGCCTTTCTAAGATTTTTACTAGGAGATACAAACAGATCCCGCTTACAATCCTATGTAAACTCGCAACTCCTGCTCCTGTTTATCCCTAAGCTCAAAATCCTAGACTAGTCTGTATACCCTAGACTAGATTTTTCTGATTACATTTCAATACTCTGTGCTCCCTAGTTTTACAATAAACTAGAAAAAGAAATAAAAAAAAACTTAAAGCAAATAAAGAAGGAAATAAAAATGGGGGTCATCCCCTTTTCTTTGCATAAGCCAAAAGTGGTCGGGCCACTTCTATTTTGTGGTGCTCCCTTGTTTTTTTCTTTAGCCCGATCCTTCCTTTCTCTCAGAAAAAAATGGCGGCGGCGATTTAGGGTTTCAGTGATTTTTCCCTAAATTAATATCGATGCTGTGTGTACTGGTTCTTTGGAAGCTTGTTTTGCTTCTCCAGGGTATCTCCTTCGTCCTTGCGATCGATCTGAGTAAGTTTTATCAATTTTTGCAATTTAGGGTTTCGGATTTCTTTTTGTGTGTAAATCCTATGAAGTCGATGATGAATTCGTGTGTTTATATAGGGATTCCGAAACCCTTGTACTCTGATTTCCATTGGAGACTTGCCCGATTTGATTTGGGAATATTCGAATGTGATTGTTTGTGGTTTCCCCTTTTAAAAAATTTTCTTGAATGGATTTCTGCCTTGATTAAATTCTTTGAACTTGCTGTGACTTAAATTGTGCCCCTCTGGATTGAGAAAAATATGCCATAGATTCCTGATGTGGAAATTGAATTGATTCATTCCCCTTTTGCTTTTGTAATTCTCGGTTTTTATTTGAATTTGTTGCGTGATTGAGCATTTCTGGAAAGAATTAAAATCGTGAATCCCCTCATGTTTATTGCGTGATTTCTCCATTGATTTCTTGCCTTGATTAAACACTGATTTCTGGACAGATATTTTTGCTTCTCTGGAATTTATTGAAATAATTCTGGAAATAGAAACTTGCCCAATCAAAAAATATTTGCCAAACACACGACTGTACTGTTTTCAAATGTTGCCTTGAATTTCTTGATTGAATCAAAAACAACAACAAAAAATGATTTGCAAAAAGAATCTTGAAATCACTTAATTGCTGAGTTGATAAAGTTTGCCAAAAAAAACAGAAAGTAAATTCCTTGTCTTGCTAAAATAAACCTGCTGAAAGCTTAGTCTGATTTTAAAAACAAATTGTCGTGATTGTCTAGATAAAAAAAACTTGATTTGTTGCTATAAACACATTGAGCAGTTTCTTTGCTTTTTGAATTAACTGCTAACTTGTATATGCAGTCACACACACATATACTGAGCTTTCTGTAAGAATTATGCTGAGTCATGTTGAATACATTGCCTTTTGCACCTCTGTCTTGTCCTGAACAACAACTTAACTGCACATATTTTTACTGCTTGAACATGTTTCATGTTTGTGTTTGTCCAAACATGCTTGCACTTTCAAATTGTTGTATGTAGTCACTTGAGTTTTTACGCTGTATCTCAACATATTCTGGTTTGTATCCACGCAATACTTCATGTTCATATATGAGCTTGTCCATCTGCAATGCTTTGTATATTTGTGTACATGCTGCTTGAAATATATACACAACCTTGAGTTGTTTGTCTTTGTACTGCTATGCTTTCATGTAACAGTGTGCACTTGCACATCATATGCATCTTACTTGAGCTTCAAAACTGCATGCTAAGAACATTAACCTGTATTTGCTGAACATGTTGATTTGAGAGTCTTGAACATGTGTGTTTGCCACACCTGGTTTGAGCTGATCTGAAATTGAAGTCTGCCATGTATATTTCCATGTGTACACTGTCTGGACCACACTAATTTGCTGTTGAGTTGATCATTTGCACTTAAACATGTTTGCTGCACCACTTATATGCAGTCTTGATTCTTGCATTTGAAGTTTTGCTTTTCTCGACTACTTTGTCAATGCTGAGTTGACTTTGTTGCTTTGATTGTTATTTGAGGTTGCATCACTAACTTGAATCATTTTGTCTGTTATGCTGAGTTGTTTTCACTCTATTTTTTGAGATTGCTGATGTATACCTTCTTTTCTCTTTTGATTTTTATCTTGTCTTTTGATTCTGAAGAAAAAAAAAACAGCAGTCAAACTGTACTGAGTTGAGGCTGGTCAGAATCAGTTAGTTCTGATCAGCAAACCAGTATGGTTTTGATGTGGCTGTTCAAGTCTGAAATATGATGAGAAAAACACACAGAAAGCTGAGACAAAATGAATCAATCACACAGAAAATCATTTTTGTCAAAAATATTTGTTTTAGTTCCAGTGTACTGTGTATTTTTCTTTCTTTTGTGATAGGTTACAGGATGATGCTTTGGACAGTTAAGGTGTTCTCAACAAGAATAATCCAGCTAGAAATGAGAAGAAAAAAAAATGAAGTGCTTGTAAAAAAAATTGTATGACTGAAATTACTTGTAAAGTGATTTGTAAAGTCTTGTGTGTAAATGAATAATATTATTGGAAATAAAATTTATTTGTTTTGTTTTTCTATATTCTGTGTAAATTCTGTGTTATTTTATTTTCCAATAATACTAGATATTCCACAATCAAACACTCCAGTAACAAAAATCTATTTGTTATCATCAAACAAAAACATTAGTATTAACAAACTCCCCCTTTTGATGATGACAAACAGACTTAAGATTTTTGTGAATAACGAGATGTGTTTGAACAAGGGCTCCCCCTACGTTTGAGCTCCCCCTATCAGTTGTAAACAGACATGAGTAAAGAATTTGAAAATGGCACAAAAAAAATAAACACTTAGCATTAATGGCAAAATAAAATCTATAGACGTCCGTAAACAACACAAAATCTTAACTTCTTCTCCCCCTTTGTAATCATCAAAAGAATAACAATTCTGGACATTTTAAAAGGTATGGACTGTAAATAGTAATCAAATCATTTGACATTATCAGATTCAAACACTCCGAATAATCAAACAGAAAGATTAGAATAATCTGTAAAAGAAGAACACATTTCACAAGACAGAAAATGGAATGATGAAATATTTAAAATATATCAGGGATATTTCAATAGCAAACTAACCACGCATGACCATAGCTTGGATTTTTAAATGGGATTAGCTACAACATGAAAAAAAAAATCAATACTATACTGACCACGCATAACCAGATCTTGGATTTTTAAATGGAATCAGTGATAGCATAAAAAAACTAAGTATTCTCATAACCATGCATGACCAGAGCTTGGATTTTTAAATGAGATTAGAGAAATACCCTTTTTTTTTTTTTTTTACTTAAGTCCCTTTGATATATATAAAATAATAATGACTGATAGAAGGGTGATAGAAGCAGAAGATGAAAGTGAACAAAAAGTTCTTCAATTACTCATATTATAAAGCATATTTGATCGTATCAGAGCTACAAATTTTCAAACATCTCATATTCTGAAAACTTACACAGTCACAAATTTATCATAAATGTCCAAAAAACAAACTGGTCTTTTCTTGATGATTTAAAGCATGGATTATTTGTCAGAAAGATAATTGCCAACAGAACATCTTAAGAGAAAATTTATCCAAAAATGCTAAAAGATTAATTTATTTCTATAATTCCCAAATCCAAACGTAATCTGCAAAATCTGTCTTCAGGAAGGGGTTTTGTAAAAATATCAGCGAGTTGGGATTCGGTTGGAATAAATTCTATACAAATATTTTCACAAGCAATATGATCTCTAAGAAAGTGGTGTCTTACATCAATGTGTTTTGTGCGTGAGTGATGTACTGGATTATTTGATAAGTCAATTGCACTCTTACTGTCACATTTTAAAGGAACTCGTTTACAACAAAGTCCAAAATCAGATAAAGTCTGCATCATCCATAAAATCTGTGCACAACAACTTCCTAAAGCAATATATTCAGCCTCAGTGGTGGATAAAGCAACACAGTTTTGTTTTCTACTTGACCACGACACAAGTGAATGACCTAGCATGAAACACGTTCCACTAGTACTTTTTCTATCAGTGAGTGAACCAGCATAATCAGCATCAGTAAACCCAACTAAATTAAAGTTATCACAAGCAGGATACCATAATCCCAAATTTGGTGTGTGTAACAAGTATCTTAGAATCCGTTTTGTGGCTTTTAGATGAGATTCTTTAGGATTTGATTGAAAACGAGCACACAAACAAACAGAAAACATAATATCGGGTCTAGAAGCAGAAAGATAAAGAAGTGAACCGATAATACCGCGATATTTCTTTTGATCCACAGCAACACCTTTTTCATCTTTGTCAAGTTTGGTTGTTGGACTCATTGGTGTTTTCATTGGCTTTGCATCTTGAACTCCAAATTTCTTTAGCAACTCCATCACGTACTTCGTTTGAGAGATAAAAATCCCTTTGCTACTTTGTTTGATTTGGAAACCAAGGAAAAATTTCAGCTCTCCAACTAAACTCATCTCAAATTTGCCCTGCATAACTTTTTCAAATTTTTCACACAAGACATCATTAGTAGCACCATATATGATATCATCAACATAAATTTGGACAATTAAAAAATCATCACCATCATGAGATAAAAACAAGGTTGTGTCAGCACTTCCCTTTTTAAAACCATTTTCCAAGAGATATGTACACAGACAGTCATACCAAGCTCGAGGAGCTTGCTTAAGGCCATACAATGCTTTTTTCAGTTTGTATACATGATTTGGATAATCGTGACTCTCAAAACCAGGGGGTTGTTCAACATACACTTCTTCTTTCAGTTCTCCATTCAGAAAAGCACTCTTCACATCCATTTGCTTTAACTTGAACCCCTTAAAGCACGCAAAACTTAACAAAATTATGATTGCTTCAAGCCTAGCAACTGGGGCAAAGGTTTCATCAAAGTCAACACCTTCGATTTGATTGTATCCCTTAGCGACCAACCTAGCTTTGTTTCTTGTTACGTTTCCAGATTCGTCAAGCTTATTTTTGAATACCCATTTTGTTCCTACAACTGGGTAGTCTTTTGGTCTGGGTACCAAGTTCTAGACTCTGTTTCTCTCAAACTGGTTAAGTTCCTCCTGCATAGCTAACAACCAAAATTCATCATTAAGAGCAACATCATAAGAACTTGGTTCTATTTCAGATACAAAGGCATTATGAATACAAAGGGTACAGACTTCCCTATTGAGAGAGGATCGTGTACGAACACCAGCAGTTGGACTTCCAATTACCAAATCTGGAGGATGACTTGGCTTGAATTTTAGTCTTTCAATATCTGTTGCTGCTTCAGTGGCTTTTTCATTGCTTGTCTCAACATCATTGTTTTCTTGTTCAATTTCTTGTGCACCAGCATCATCTTTATCATCTTCTGGTATCGTATCCATATCTGATTCATTGAACTTGACGTTGACGGTTTCCACGATTGTTCTTGATTGTTTATTGAAGATTCTGTAAGCCTTACTTCTTGATGAATAACCTATGAAGATTCCATCAACCGTTTTTGACTCAAATTTCCCAAGCTGTTCACCTGTGTTCAAAATATAACAAGGACATCCAAACACTCTAAAATATGAGATGTTAGGCTTTTTGTTAGACCACAGTTCATATGACGTTTTATTAAGTATTGGTCTAATCATAACTCTGTTCATTACATAGCACGAAGTATTAACTGCCTCAGCCCAGAAAGTTTGAGGCAATTGATATTCACATAACATAGATCTAGCCATTTCTTGTAATGTACGATTTTTCCTTTCAACCACCCCATTCTGTTGAGGTGTTCGAGGAGCGGAAAATTCATGTTTGAAACCATTTTCTTCACAAAGATTTTCAAAGTCTAAGTTTTCAAATTCACCTCCATGATCACTTCTTAAAGTTTTAATTGAAACCCCTTTTTCATTTTGGACAAGTTTTGAAAACTTTAAAAAATAATCAAAAGCTTCAGACTTTTTGGCTAGAAAGTAAACCCATGTAAACCTAGAGTAATCATCAACCAATACATAACAATAACGTTTACCATTTAAACTAGCAGTATCAGTAGGTCCAAACAAGTCCATATGAATCAATTCAAGCACTCGTGAAGTGCTAACAACATTTTTTGGACGAAAAGATGAACGACTAAGTTTTCCCATGGTACAAGCTTTACATACTTTGTTATTTTTGAAATTCTGATGTGGTAAACCCCTGACAAGTTCATTTGTTTTTAGTCTTTCAAGAAGACCCATACTTGCATGTGCCAATCTTCTATGCCATAGGATTGCCTCCTCTTCTGTTGCTACCAAACACCTAGATACTGTTACATCATCGAATGAGAGAGTATAGACATTTCCTTTTCTTTTCCCTGTAAAAACAACCTTTCCAGAGGAGATCTCAATGATTTTGCAACTATTACTATCAAACACAACATTCATTCCTTTATCACAAAGCTGACTGATAGAGATAAGATTGTGAAAGAGATTATCAACATACAAAACATCAGTTAAGGCAAAGATACTGTTACCTACTTTTCCCTTACCAATAATTTTACATTTGCTGTTGTCACCTAACGTCACATTCCCACCTTTATGTTTTTCCAGGCTAAGGAACAGTCTTTTATCACCCGTCATATGTCTGGAGCAACCTGAATCCAAGTACCATTTTTGTTGCTCCTTAGCCCGCCAACATACCTACACAAACAAGGAAGGAGATGACCTAGAGAAACTTCCAGGCCTAATCATATCAGTAGTAGAAGAATGATAGTCATAAGATTCTTTTGGAATCCAAATTTGATTTTTCTTTGTGTTCCAATCTTTGTGATAATTGTGTGCCAAGTGTTTAGGGACCCATACCTTTTTGAACTTCTGAATTTTACTGCTAAACTTGCAATTTTCATGACTGTGACCAATCACCCCACATTTTACACATTTGGGAAAAATACCTTTACCTTTAGCATTGTTACTTCCAGTTATTTCTTGTATCTTCCCAAAACCTAGTCCTTTTCTATTATTCCCAACCAATTGATTTCCAAGTAACATTTTAAAAGATGTTTGACCGATTGAGAATTTGTTCAATGTGACTTCTAGATCTTGAACTCTTGTTTTTAAGATTGTGTTCTCATTCACAAGTGAAGTGCATCGTTTAATGTAGTTCCTTCTTTTAGTGTCATCTTCAACTTTTAGAGTCACGTTTTCTTTTTCAAGATTCTCAATGGTGCTCTTGAGTGTTAAAATTTCTAGATTCACATCTTTACACATTTCACAATCTAGGTTATTGGTTTTTGAAGCATTTTTAATCTCAGATTCCAACTTCCTATTATTGTGAACAAGGTTGAAGTTTTCCGCTTTTAGTTTTTCTGCGTCTGATTCTAACGTGTCAATAATTTCAGAAAGATGCTTACACATTAAAACCAGATCATCATAACTGTATACCTCAGTGGTTTCCTCGTCAGTATCTTCTAGGTCTGATTTTGCCATGAAGCACAAATTGCTTTCCTCCTCACTGCTGTCTGAATCTTCTTCTCCTTCCTCGTCATCCCAAGTTATGGCAAAAGCTTTCTTTTTCTTTTTATTTCTTTGGAGAAGTGGACAATTTGGTTTTATGTGTCCAGGCTTTTGACAGTTGTAGCAGAGTGGTTCGTCTTCTGAATTGTTGCTCTTTGGTTTATTTCTTCGAGGTTTGAATTTTCTCCACTTCGTGAGTTGTCTGACTGCCATGGCAAGTTGTTCAATGGGATCTTCACTATCGCTAGTGACAGTGTTGGACAAAGCTATTGACTTCTTTTTCAGATCTGAGTTGTTGCGATCTTCTCTTGCTTTCAGCTCCATTTCGTATGTCATCAGATTTCCGATAAGCTCTTCCATGCTCAGCTTGCTCAGATCTTTGGATTCTTGAATGGCTGTGACTTTTGCTTCAAAGTTCATGGGCAGAACACGCAGAATCTTCCTCACAAGCTCCACTTCAGTATAGACCTTTCCAAGAGCTCTGGCATTGTAAACTAGTACGGAGAAGCGACCATACATGTCCTTGATGCTCTCGTCCTTCTGCATGTTAAAGTTTTCATATTCATTACTGAACATGGCAAGACGGGATTCTTTAACCTGAGAAGTTCCTTCGTGTGTGACTTCCAGATATGCCAAATTTCCTGGGCTGTATTACAATGAGAAATTCTGTTATATTCTGTTTTATCAAGAGCACAAATCAGAGCATTCATAGCTTTTGAATCTATAGAGTATAATTTCTTATCATTTGCATCCCACCTACTTTTTGGTTTAGGTGTTACAATACCATTAACAGTTTCAGTCGGAGGTGTATATCCAGTTTCAATGATATCCCAGACATCATAATCAACAGACACTAGATAAATTTTCATCCTAGCTTTCCAATACGCGTAATCACTACCATTGAACATTGGTGGTCTAGCAATAGATTGACCTTCAGAAAAAGCATTGTTCATTGAAGTCATGATTCTAGGGTTCAAACACCGGCTCTGATACCAATTGTAGGATCGATAATAACCCTAGAGGGGGGGTGAATAGGGTTTTTAACAATAAATTTGAACTAAACACAGTAATAAAGAAATGCAGTAAAAATAAAATCACACGCGGATATACCCAGCTTCGGCAAACTGTGCCTACTGCTGCCTTTCTAAGATTTTTACTAGGAGATACAAACAGATCCCGCTTACAATCCTATGTAAACTCGCAACTCCTGCTCCTGTTTATCCCTAAGCTCAAAATCCTAGACTAGTCTGTATACCCTAGACTAGATTTTTCTGATTACACTTCAATACTCTGTGCTCCCTAGTTTTACAATAAACTAGAAAAAGAAATAAAAAAAAAAACTTAAAGCAAATAAAGAAGGAAATAAAAATGGGGGTCATCCCCTTTTCTTTGCATAAGCCAAAAGTGGTCGGGCCACTTCTATTTTGTGGTGCTCCCTTGTTTTTTTCTTTAGCCCGATCCTTCCTTTCTCTCTGAAAAAAATGGCGGCGGCGATTTAGGGTTTCAGTGATTTTTCCCTAAATTAATATCGATGCTGTGTGTACTGGTTCTTTGGAAGCTTGTTTTGCTTCTCCAGGGTATCTCCTTCGTCCTTGCGATCGATCTGAGTAAGTTTTATCAATTTTTGCAATTTAGGGTTTCGGATTTCTTTTTGTGTGTAAATCCTATGAAGTCGATGATGAATTCGTGTGTTTATATAGGGATTCCGAAACCCTTGTACTCTGATTTCCATTGGAGACTTGCCCGATTTGATTTGGGAATATTCGAATGTGATTGTTTGTGGTTTCCCCTTTTAAAAAATTTTCTTGAATGGATTTCTGCCTTGATTAAATTCTTTGAACTTGCTGTGACTTAAATTGTGCCCCTCTGGATTGAGAAAAATATGCCATAGATTCCTGATGTGGAAATTGAATTGATTCATTCCCCTTTTGCTTTTGTAATTCTCGGTTTTTATTTGAATTTGTTGCGTGATTGAGCATTTCTGGAAAGAATTAAAATCGTGAATCCCCTTATGTTTATTGCGTGATTTCTCCATTGATTTCTTTCCTTGATTAAACACTAATTTCTGGACAGATATTTTTGCTTCTCTGGAATTTATTGAAATAATTCTGGAAATAGAAACTTGCCCAATCAAAAAATCTTTGCCAAACACACGACTGTACTGTTTTCAAATGTTGCCTTGAATTTCTTGATTGAATCAAAAACAACAACAAAAAATGATTTGCAAAAAGAATCTTGAAATCACTTAATTGCTGAGTTGATAAAGTTTGCCAAAAAAAACAGAAAGTAAATTCCTTGTCTTGCTAAAATAAACCTGCTGAAAGCTTAGTCTGATTTTAAAAACAAATTGTCGTGATTGTCTAGATAAAAAAAAACTTGATTTGTTGCTATAAACACATTGAGCAGTTTCTTTGCTTTTTGAATTAACTGCTAACTTGTATATGTAGTCACACACACATATACTGAGCTTTCTGTAAGAATTATGTTGAGTCATGTTGAATACATTGCCTTTTGCACCTCTGTCTTGTCCTGAACAACAACTTAACTGCACATATTTTTACTGCTTGAACATGTTTCATGTTTGTGTTTGTCCAAACATGCTTGCACTTTCAAATTGCTGTATGTAGTCACTTGAGTTTTTACGCTGTATCTCAACATATTTTGGTTTGTATCCACGCAATACTTCATGTTCATATATGAGCTTGTCCATCTGCAATGCTTTGTATATTTGTGTACATGCTGCTTGAAATATATACACAACCTTGAGTTGTTTGTCTTTGTACTGCTATGCTTTCATGTAACAGTGTGCACTTGCACATCATATGCATCTTACTTGAGCTTCAAAACTGCATGCTAAGAACATTAACCTGTATTTGCTGAACATGTTGATATGAGAGTCTTGAACATATGTGTTTGCCACACCTGGTTTGAGCTGATCTGAAATTGAAGTCTGCCATGTATATTTCCATGTGTACACTGTCTGGACCACACTAATTTGCTGTTGAGTTGATCATTTGCACTTAAACATGTTTGCTGCACCACTTATATGCAGTCTTGATTCTTGCATTTGAAGTTTTGCTTTTCTCGACTACTTTGTCAATGCTGAGTTGACTTTGTTGCTTTGATTGTTATTTGAGGTTGCATCACTAACTTGAATCATTTTGTCTGTTATGCTGAGTTGTTTTCACTCTATTTTTTGAGATTGCTGATGTATACCTTCTTTTCTCTTTTGATTTTTATCTTGTCTTTTGATTCTGAAGAAAAAAAACAGCAGTCAAACTGTACTGAGTTGAGGCTGGTCAGAATCAGTTAGTTCTGATCAGCAAACCTGTATGGTTTTGATGTGGCTGTTCAAGTCTGAAATATGATGAGAAAAACACACAGAAAGCTGAGACAAAATGAATCAATCACACAGAAAATCATTTTTGTCAAAAATATTTGTTTTAGTTCCAGTGTACTGTGTATTTTTCTTTCTTTTGTGACAGGTTACAGGATGATGCTTTGGACAGTTAAGGTGTTCTCAACAAGAATAATCCAGCTAGAAATGAGAAGAAAAAAAAATGAAGTGCTTGTAAAAAAAATTGTATGACTGAAATTACTTGTAAAGTGATTTGTAAAGTCTTGTGTGTAAATGAAAAATATTATTGGAAATAAAATTTATTTGTTTTGTTTTTCTATATTCTGTGTAAATTCTGTGTTATTTTATTTTCCAATAATACTAGATATTCCACAATCAAACACTCCAGTAACAAAAATCTATTTGTTATCATCAAACAAAAACATTAGTATTAACACATTTAACCAGTTTGACAGGATAAATGAAGGGGGTTAAGTTAGCTGGAATTGACTAATGACACTTAACCAATACGAGTTGACAGTAAAGAGAACTAAGCAGTAAACCTTAGTTAAGAAAACAACGATTCTGGAAACTAAGTGGTAAACCTTAGTTGACAAAACTAAGTAGTAATTCTTAGTATAACACGAGGAGGAGCGAACGTCCGTCTGATTTAAAAAGAAGGCTCCAACGGATTGGGTTACGAAGCCCGAGGCTTCGAGGGGACGTGAGGGTACTCTTGGTACCCTCTGTAAGGCTGTAGATGATCCGCCTGGGCACACAGAGGTTAAGGTCTGCATAGAAGAACCAGGGGTATGCCTTGGTTGCAATACATGGCAACCTAAAGACTAGGATGGACCGGCGTGATTCGGCGAGCAAACGGTAGCCCTGTGATAGCGACTCGTCGTCTACCAACCATCTTGAGTCAATCGAGATACGTGAAGCGGAAAGGCGGAGAACTCCAAAAGACCATATACTTGCTATCTAGTTATGGGTGAGGATGGCCATAGGATAGAGGGGCACCGGGGGACGGCGTATAGTTCTCATTTTACAAGGTGTGCCTTTCATTAGTTGAGGGAGGGGTCAAGTAGGACCATAGCCACTGGAATAAAAATAGACCTTAGCATCTGCATCGGCAGATATCTGAAAGCTCCCGACCGAGTTCTGTATTCCTTGATTTGCCCTGTCACAGGACTCTGGTCGCACATTACTGGACATGTGCATCTAGACAAGCGATAACGATTCGCGATACATGCGTGGGGAAGTATAGGAACATATACCATTCTAGGTAGTGTGTCCTAGACTTGGGGGCATCGTTCGACAGGTAGCATAATTCCTAGTTGAACTAGGTGGCATAAATCCTGAATCCGAGAAGCGTTCAGCAGACAATGTAAACTCTAGTTGAATCTAGAAGGCACTTGGTAGAAAACCCTAGATTAAATCTAGGTAACAAATAAATAAATGGATGCCTGAAGGCGATGGAAAATACATGGATTGGGATCACGTTAGCGTTACTAGTTGGGACATTAGTTAGGTGGTGCAGAGATATAGAAACTAGTATAACAAGGAAATAGCGAAGCGACGAAGTATTAGAGCGAAGCGGCGAAAGTATTAGAGCATATCCAGTTTATCTTATCTTAGCATATGTTGTGATTAATCTTGCCTAATCTTGCTGACCCTATCGTCATGGTGTAATCTTGTATTCAGTTAATTCATGTCGTTTTGTTTTTCCATGTTCACATGCTAGAAGTTACTGAACTTACTCAGGCTTTATGTCTGACTCTGTTTTTATTTCGTCTTCTTTTCTTCCGTTTCCCCCTCCCCCCCAGGTAGTAAAGGAGGGAATAGTTTAGCCCAGGTTAAGTTGGACTGCCGCCCTTTCCCAGCTTGAAGTTTTGTCGAAGTTTGCTTGGATTCTCTTTTCAGATGCTATGGCTAGCTCTTGCTAAAATCAGGGGAATATAAATGTTGTTTTTATGCTTCTTTATTTTGTAAGACAGATGATACTCTGATATTGTGAAGAAACCATTGTACAAACTATTTGATCAATAAAGCAAAGTTTTATTTTCCGCTGTTTAATTTCTGTCTGTCTTGTAATTTATCTGCATCTTTTACCCTAAATGCTCCACAGAACTTAGTGCATTCCCTTTGTGAGTGACAATAACGGATGTGGGGTGTTACATTTACGTTTGGTGGCGGTGGAATTCGTTACTCTTAGCTGTATACCCATTGTATTTTTGGGGAAATCAATTGATGATTTGGCGGGTATGATGATGTGACATTCAAAATGAATAAATGTGTGATTTGTCAGAGATAAGCGTGGCCTTTAGCCTCACAACTTGGAAATGACAAAAATCGGGCAGGCAGCATGGTTTTGTAGGTCGCACCTATTAGGGTGTATAATCACCTGATCTAGAGTTTCATTTACTTCTAAAAATCTATTGTCGATGTTGTCCCATTTGGGAAATGGTTGCTGATCCAAACCGTTGGTGATATACATTCGATACACTCAGGCGAAATGAGTGGTCGGTCATGTGTGGCCGGGATGCAAGAAGTTCTTGTTGAACATAGTGTATTCCTCACTAGAGGTACACTAGCGTAAGTTGGTTGCATACCTTGTCATAGTTGTAAATCCATTATCCAATACATGCTTGCGGTTTTGGATTGTATACTATATATGTAGAACGTGAGATGAAAGCGTTTCTGCTAGATGATTATTATATTGTGGTTCATAGACATTATTATAATATCAAAAGGTTTTTGATATAAAGATACTTTGGATTCTCATACTTCTTTTTAATCCTACACCTAATTCTCTAAATAGAGCTTCCTTCCAACAGTTAGCCCTATTATTTAACTACTGTGAAGGGTTGGTTTTTGCAACACCCAATCCAAACGATTCGTCATCTTCCATATTTGTTGATTTAACCCTACTATGCTTAAACTACCCCTGCTTCTCTTAATACTTCAAAACAAACCTTCTTTTTAATCCTACGCCTAATTCTATAAATAGACCTTACTTCCAACGATTACCCCTATTTTTTAATTACCTTGAAGGGTTGGTTTTTGCAGCACCCAATCTAAACGATTCATCAACTTTCATATTTGTCGATCTACCCCTACTATGCCTAAACTACCCCTACTTCTCTTAATACTTCAAAACAACTCTTCTTTTTAAACCTAACCCTAATTCTCTAAATAGCTCTTACTTCCAACAATTACGCCTATTTTTTAACTACTGTGTATAATTGGATTTTACAGCACCCAATCAAAATGATTCATCATCTTTCATATTTGTCGATCTACCCCTACTATGCTTAAACTACCCATACTTCTCTTAGTACTTCAAAACAACACTTATTTTTAATCCTACCCCTAATTCTCTAAATAGCCCTAACTTCCAATAATTACCCCTATTTTTTAACTACAGTGAAGGGTTGTTTTTTGCAACAACAAGTCCAAATGATTCATCATCTTTAATATTTGTCAATCTATCCCTAATATGCTTAAACTACCCCTACTTCTCTTAGTACATCAAAACAACCCTTATTTTTAGTCCTTGCCCTAATTCTCTAAATAGCCCTTACTTCCCACAATTACCCCATTTTTTAACCACTTTCAAGGGTTATTTTTTGCAGCACATAATCCAAACGATTCATAATCTTTCATATTTGACGATCTACCCCAATTATGCTTTAACTAACCCAACTTCTCTTAATACTTCAAAACTGTCCTTTTTAATCCTACCCCTAATTCTCTAAATAGCCCTTGCTGCCAACAATTACCCCAATTTTGTAACTGCTATGAAGGGTTGATTTTTGCAGCACTCAAAACAAATGATTCATCATCTTTCATATTTTCGATCCACCCCAACTATGCTTAAACTACCCCTACTTCTCTTAATACTTCAAAACAGCCCTTATTTTTAATCCTACCCCTTATTCTCTAAATATCCATTCCTTGCAACAATTACCCCTATTTATTAACTTTTGTGAATGGTTGGTTTTTGAAGCCCCCAATCCAAACAATTCATCATCTTTCATATTTGCCGATCTACCCGTACTATGCTTAAACTACCCGTACTTCTCTTAATACTTCAAAACAGTCCTTCTTTTTAATCCAACCCCTAATTCTCTAAATAGCACTTATTTCCAACAATTACCCCTATTTTTTAACTACTTTGAAGGGTTGTTTTTTGAAGCACCCAATCCAAAAGATTCATCATCTTTCAAATTTGTCGATATACCCCTGCTATGCTTAAACTACCCCTACTTCTCTTAATACTTCAAAACAGCCCTTCTTTTTAATTCTACCCCTAATTCTCTAAATAGTCCTTACTTCCAACAATTACCCCAACTTTTTAACTATTGTGAAGTGTTGGTTTTTGCTGCACCCAGTCCAAATGATTCATCGTCTGTCATATTTATCGATCTTCCCATACTATGCTTAAACTACCCCTACTTCTCTTAATTCTTCAAATCTACCCTTCTTTTTAATCCAACCCCTAATTCTCTAAATAGCACTTCCTTCCAAAAATTACCCCTATTTTTTAGCTTCTGTGAAGGGATGCTTTTTGCAGCACCCAATCCAAACGATTCAACATCTCTCATATTTGTCGATCGACCCCTACTATGCTTAAACTACCCCTACTTCTCATAATACTTCAAAACAACCCTTCTTTTTAATCCTGTCCCTAATTATCTATATAGCCCTTATGTAATGACCCGCATTTGCAAAGGTATTATAATTAATTTTTTTAATTATATAAATAGTGATATAGTGAATTAAACGGTGGTTTAATTAAATAGCTGGGAATATTTAATTAAAATAATAATTAAATAATATATTTAATGCAGAAATAATCAGAATTGGATGAAATGGCGATATGGTGTGAACTGGATCATCTGTGGTATTTCATTCAGTTTAGAATTGAATTAGAATAACGAATATATTATTTGAACGACAGTTTGAACGTGTAATTATATTATTATTAAAATTGAGCTTGAAATGGCGTTGTAGTTCGTAATTTGGCGATTTGAACTTCAACTGAATGTACAGGATTCGTTTTAAGCCGGATTTCTGTGAAACAAGAAACGTGTGGAGTTAGTGGAGTATATCTTTCTAGTGAAAGAGAAAAATCGGGATTTCGTCGTGTAGATTTTGATTTACATCCAAACCAAATTTTAGAAAAGTCGCTATGGAATTCCTTTTTAATTTATAAAGGAATTAATTATATTTTAAAAAGGGATTTCATTATAAACCGAATATCGATTTAATCGGGATTGGAAATATCAAGTTAGAAATTAATATAGGAATATTCTAGAGCTATATGGTACTCCACTGTGAAAATATACAATAATATTTATTTTAAATATTAAAGTTAATTATATTTAAATATATTTATATATTTAAATAGGTTATTTAGGGGTTTAAAAATAGCCACTTTTGCAAACGAAGTCGGAATTTGACGAAACTAATTTTGTTGGATCCGCAATGTCAAATTTTTGTTAGATTCCAAGTTTCGTGATTTTTAGAGTCAGTGTGTGGCCGTATGGATTTTTAGAGTGAAAAACAGTAAGTATTTCGATGGATAAAAATATGTTGTGTGAGCATACGGATTCGAAATTCGGTGAAACCAGTTTCGTTGGGACCGTACTGTCGAACTCTAGCTACATGTCCAATTTCATGATTTTTGGGTATCGTGTGTGATCGCACGAATTTTTAGAAAGAAAAAATAAATAAATATAAAATATCTAAATGAAATGTGTGAACATTAAGGTGCCACATCCTCTCTATTTCGACCACAAGAAAAATTCCATCCTATATATATATCATTCTTTGAGGCCGCCACCAAATTTTTCTCAACACAGACAAAACATGAGGGAAACCATCTTTCAAAAATCAATGGAAATCAAAATAAATTTCTACAAATCATGAGACCAGACTATATTGATTCCTTATGTATTTCTCTTTGATTCTACACCAGTTTGGAAAGGTTTGATGCTTGTTTGTTGATGGTCAATATTGGGCAGTAAACTAGGGTTCGGGTTATAGGGAAATTTGGGGTCGAATCAAAGAATGGTGATCATGCTTGAGTTCAGGAGGTCGATTTGAGCTTGCAGACGAGTTTTTGTGGAGTTCGAACATAATTTTGATCGATTGCGTACTGTCGCTCGTGCCATAGCTGGTACGACGGAAATCATAAGCCAATGCCGACCACTGAGTTAAGGGTATAAAGATGATGAGGAGGGGATGAGGTGAATTTAGGTGATTTTAGTTTCAATTTAAAACGGAAGACGAGGTAGTTCTTGTGGTAGAAAGAAGGCGCACTGCCCATTTGAGAAGCTTCAGGAAGCCACGACAGTGATTGAAGAAGAAAGGGATGTTGGTGTAGCGGGCTTCGGTATTAACGGGGGATGATGGGCCATGAAAGGGGTAAAAGCCCGATTGAATTGAATTTAAAGTTTTATATATATTTAAAATGTGTATTAACTATAATTTATCGTATCTTATTTATACAATATCGGAACTCGACGAAATCAGATCCGACAGGATCGGGTGAACGGACAGTTCAAAATGGAACTGACTAGGGATAAATTGGAGCTCATTACAGATTTTATCGAAATAAATTGTTTGACCAGAATCGACATTTCATAAATCGTTATTTAACGATTACGGACAATGTGAGTGAATCTCACTAACTCTGAATAGCTTATAATTTCATGTTGTATTTTTAGAATTGTTAAATATAGGCTGATTGACTGTTTGATTGAACTGCTAGTCAGGTAGTTGAATTTCTATGTTGATTCTGTTTAACAGAATATATCATATAGAACTGAAAGTGATGTTGATTTTATTGTGTAACATCTGTGGATGCAGGGAAATGGGTTGGAGGAATCCGACTGGATTCCTCAATAGTTATTTTATTGTTTTCATATATTGTGATATATGATGTGGTTTATAATCGGTGGTTGATTATATGTGTTTGGACGATATTGGTCATCGTGATATGATGTGTTAAGTACCGTAAAATATCGGAATGGGAAATGGAGATTTTCAAAGTGATATTGAAAACAGAATAAAAATAAATTGGAATATTTATAAATGAGAAATATTTATAAATTGGAATAATTATAAAGTGAATTATTTATTTAGGATAAATAAATAAGATGTTATAAAATGGACTGTTTACTTAGAAAATAAAAAGGAGATAATAAGTGAGATATTTATTTGTTAAATCAATAGGATAAGATAATGGATTTATTTATTTGTTAAATAAGTAGAATAAGGAAAGGACATATTTATTTGTTAAATAAACAGGGTTGTTAAAGGAAACATTTAGAATAAATAAATTGGATATTAAATGGATTATTTATTTAGGACATGAAAAAGTTATGATAAAGGGATATTGACTTAGAAATTGAATAAGTTATAAAAGAGATGTTAAGCAAAATAATGGAATAAAGGATTTTCTATTTAGAATATAAATAGAAGAGTTAATTGAATCATGTTAATCGAACAGAGTAATCGAAATAAGGTTAAACCAGATTAGAAACTGACTAGAGATTAGTTAAGCTGAATATTTTTCTGAGTATCGATCTGATGTTGGTTTCGGCCTTCGGGTTTATACTTAGAGAATTGTTCTCCTACTAGTTTACAGTTAGGGACTGATAGTTGTGGAATGATAGTGATATGTAAATAACAATGAAAATGTTTTCCAGTGTTAATAACGTATATTTTCTAAACATAGAAAATAAGGAAATATGAATATATATATATATATATATATGATTGATGATTGATTGATAGAATTTCCATTTGGAAATAATATCTTTGTTTGCACACGTGTTTTTTTCTTTGATAGTTAAATCGCAGACTATCAAAGTTTTGACCATTTTAACGTTGTTAATATGGAGAGACCGGTTGGATTATTATCCAAAGAACCACTCTGTATTAGCATAAGCGTTGCGATTCATATATGCCAAAGATAATTGAAGACGGAGTAAGGTGCAAGGGCTATTGTAAAAGTCTTTGATAACAGTGCCTAAGATGGATGTACTGAATAGTGCCTTCGGTCCATCCTGTTCCTGGATGACTTGTATGGATGAATGTCTGGCGGAGTATTTCCAGAAAAGGTCACATACATTGATTTCTTCAACCGTACCAAGGGTGGAAGCGTAGAAGGAAACTTCTTTAGCTAACACATAATGTACTGTTGTAGACATCAATTAATGATTTTCAATGGATCGGACAATGCGGTATTCGAAGTGAATCTGATGTGATGATAAAGCGTAACCTCAAGCCTCATCAACCGGTAAATGACACAAAACGGGCAGGCAACATGGCTAAGTCGGTCGCTCCGAAGTCGGGTGTATAATCACCTGATCTAGAGTTTCATTTACTTCTAAAAATCTATTGTTGACCCTGTCCCATTCGGGAAACGGTTGCTGATCCCAACCTTTGGTGATATACATTCGATACACTCAAGCGAAATGAGTGGTCGGTCATGTGTGGCCGGGTTGCAGGATGTTCTTTTTGAACCCAGTGTATTCCTCTCTAGAGGTACACTAGCGATAGGTGGTTCCATACCTTGTCATAGATGGAAATCCATTACCCAATACGTGCTTGCGGTTTTGATTGTATACTATATATGTAGAACATGAGATGAAAGCGTTTCTGCTAGATGATTATTATATTGTGGTTGATAGACATTATTATAATATCTAAAGTTTTTTGATATAAAGATATTTTGGATTCTCATAAGGGAAAAACCTGTTCCGTTATGCGGCGTGGTCTTATGAGATATCGTTTAATGGCTCAAACTGTTTTAAACTGTTTTACTCATACTAGTCCCATGACTGACCCGAAGTTTATTTTGTTTTGTTTTCCTTAAACTCTTGGTTGCCCAATTTTGTATGGGTAGTCAAGTAGTCAGGAATTTACAGATATACCTGAAGAGCTGGAGTAGGAGGCTTTAGGATCATATAGCTATAGTTTATTTCCGCTGTGTTGTAAGTGTTGTACTTTGATAATGATGTATATTCAAGTACAAAAGTATATTTCAAGTTATGTTATATATATTATATGTTATTAGTTCCGCTATGAGGTTCGTGTAACTCTGATGTTGTGTTCTTCTTCTTCTTCTATTCTAAGTTTCTATCTTATCTATTCTCACCCTCTATTTTCTTTCATTAATCTTTTGGTATTTTCGACCCTTGGATGTTCGATATGTGTTGTATATCGGATAACCCAGGTCGCCAAAAACCCGGGTCATTACAGTTGGTATTAGAGCTTAAGGTTACGTGAATTACCTTGGCTCTGTGGCGTGACTCGGTAGAGATAGGGTTAGTAATACCCTAAATTGAGTTGAGTGTATATATAGGAGTGAACGTATTTGCTATTGATATAAAAATTTGTTTTATATTGTGGTGATTTATTGGTTGAGTTGTTTATGAGTTCTGGTCGGTCAGTTTGATCCACTGTATCGGTAGGGATTTTGTAAACACGCAAATACGATGGGTCGGCACGATATGTTTGAAAAGTGGGTAAATGATATGATTTTACCCAAATTATATTTTGATGTAAAGAAGATATATATATATAAATTATAATATAGTGGATATATTGGTTGTTATTATAATCGAGTAAGATTATAAATTAAATGGTTATGTAAATAACCAATCAGAATTCATGTAAGTGAAATACGTGGAATCAAATGAATTAAATCTGAATTTAAACCAGAAATTGAGTTAAAACTCTGGAGAATTGGATAAGTGTTTGTAAATGGATTTGGATTAAGAATAAGGAAAATTTAAGATCCTGGGAGATTTTAAATTGTTTTACAAGCAGTGTGAATTATATTTTGAACTGAATTTCAAAGTGGAAATGTTTAGAAATGGTTTTATAGTATTGAACTCACTTCGATCGCTGGAAAATAGATTCTGATGATGACAGCTGCATCATCAGTATTAATTTTCGAGTTGTAAGTGACGAATTACTACCAGAGATACTGTTTTGAATTTGTTTTGGGAAAGACAAGTTGTGTTGAATTTCAAAAAGGAAAATTTAATTTTTGAAAAGAGTGAACTGTTTGAAACTCCCAGGGAAAGATTGTTTGAATTAAGAACAAATTAAACAGCAATTTGTGAAAGCAAATGGGAATTAAAGGTAAAGCCAGTAAAGTGGTAACTGAGATTGAATTAGAATGATATCAAGACAAATTGGATTGTGAGATTCAAATTTGAAGTGTAACGTGATAATCAAGTTAAGAGTTGGGAATCGAGAAGAAACTCGAGTTGAAATGATATTTGGCTCGGATATAAGCGAATGGTTGTGTTGTGGATAAAAGCAGATTGGAATTTGATTGGGATGACCCTTGTATCCGTTGAATTGATAACAGGTGGAAAAGATATAATGATATACCCGACAAAAAGGTACAAGTTTATATTTCATATGGTATGAGATTTTTATGAGCCGATTTGGCAAGCCGCTTGGCTGTTTGATTTTCTTTTGAGTTGCAGATGGCCCAGAGAGGCGAGTGGGAGTTTGACCGATTGACCAACACAAAGGAGGTGCTGGCGAAATTTTTCGAAGAGTTAAGGCGTTAGAAAATTTTCAGGATTTTTGGAAATTTTCGTTGATAAGAATTAAATAAATTTTTAATTGAAATTAAATTGGTTCAGTTGAAACTGAAGTTAAGAAGTGAACAAATATGTTCTAACCAGTCGATATGGTCGTTCTCTAAATTAGCAATTTCGAGGACGAAATTATTTTAAGTGGGGAAGATTGTAATGACCCGCATTTGCAGAGGTATTGTAATTAATTTATTTAATTATATAAATAGTGATATAGTGAATTAAATGGTGGTTTAATCAAATAGCTGGGAATATTTAATTAAAATAATAATTGAATAATATATTTAATTCTAAAATAATCAGAATTGGCTGAAATGGCGATATGGTGTGAACTGGATCATCTATGATATTTAATTCAGTTTAGAATTGAATTAGAATAACGAATATATTATTTGAATGATAGTTTGAACGTTTAATTATATTATAATTAAAATTGAGCTTGAAATGGCACTGCAGTTCGTAATTTGGCGATTTGAACTTCAACTGAATGTACAGGATTCGTTTTAAGCCGGATTTCTGTGAAACAAGAAACGTGTGGAGCTGGTGGAGTGTATCATTCTAGTGAAAGAGAAAAATCGGGATTTCGTCGTGTAGATTGTGATTTACATCCAAATAAAATTTTAGAAAAGTTGTTGTGGAATTCCTTTATAGTTTATAAAGGAATTAATTATATTTTAAAAAGGGATTTCATTATAAACTGAATATAGATTTAATCGGGATTGGAAATATCAAGTTAGAAATTCATATAGGAATATTCTAGAGCTGTATGGTACTCCGCTGTGAATATATCCAATAATATTTATTTTTAAATATTAAATTTAATTATATTTATATAATTAAATAGGTTATTTAGGGGTTTAAAAATAGCCACTTTTGCAAACAAAGTCGGAATTCGACGAAACTAATTTTGTTGGATCCGCAATGTTAAATTTTTGTTAGATTCCAAGTTTCGTGATTTTTAGAGTCAGTGTGTGTCCGTATGGATTTTTAGAGTGAAAAATAGTCGGTATTTCGAGGGTTAAAAATATGTTGTGTGAGCATACGGAGTCGGAATTCGACGAAACCAGTTTCGTCAGTGTGTGCCCGTACGGATTTTTAGAGTGAAAAACAGTCGGTATTTCGACGGTTAAAAATATGTTGTGTGAGCATACGGAGTCGGAATTCGACGAAACCAGTTTCGTTGGGACCGTAATGTCGAACTCTAGCTACATGTCCAGTTTCGTGATTTTTCGGTATCGTGTGTGATCGCACGAATTTTTAGAAACAAAAAATAAATAAAAATAAAATATCTAAATGAAATGTGTGAATGTTAAGGTGCCACATCCTTTCTATTTCGACCACAAGAAAAATTCCATCTCGTATATATATCATTCTTTGAGGCCTCCACCAAATTTTTCTCAACACAGACAAAACGTGAGGGAAACCATCAATCAAAAATCAATGGAAATCAAAATAAATTTCTACAAACCATGAAACCTATCTATACTGATTCCTTGTGTATTTCTCTTCGATTCTACACCAGCTTGGAAAGGTGTGATGCTTGTTTGTTGATGGTCAATATTGGGCAGTAAACAAGGGTTCGGGTTATAGGGAAATTTGGGGCTCGAATAAAAGAATGGTGATCATGCTTGAGTTCAGGAGGTCGATTTGAGCTTACGGACGAGTTTTTGTGGAGTTCGAACATGTTTTTGTTCGATTCTGCACTGTCGCTCGCGCCAGAGCAGGTACGACGGAAATCACAAGCCAACGCCGACCACTGAGTTAAGGGTATGAAGATGATGAGGAGGTGATGTGGTGAATTTAGGTGATTTTAGTTTGAATTTAACAGGGAAGACGAGGTAGTTCTTGTGGTATAAAGAATGCGCAATGGCAATTTGAGAAGCTCCAGGAAGCCACGACAGTGTTTGAAGAAGAAAGGGATGTTGGTGGAGCGGGCTTGGGTATTAACGGGGGATGATGGGCCAAGAAAGGGGTAAAAGCCCGATTGAATTGAATTTAAAGTTTTATATATATTTAAAATGTGTATTAACTAAAATTTATCGTTTCTTATTCATACGATATCAGAACTCGACGAAATCAGATCCGACAGGATCGAGTGAACAGACAGTTCAAAATGGAACTGACTATGGATAAATTGGAGCTCATTACATATTTTATCGAAATAAATTGTCTGACCAGAATCGACATTTCGTAAATTGTTATTTAACGATTACGGACAATGTGAGTAAATCTCACTAACTCTGAACAGCTTATAATTTCATGTTGTATTTTTAGAACTGTTAAATATAGGCTGATTGACTGTGTGTTGACTGTTCGATTGAACTGCTAGTCAGTTAGTTGAATTTCTATATTGATTCTGTTTAACAGAATATATCATATGGAACTGAAAGTGATGTTGATTCTATTGTGTAACATCTTTGGATGCAGGGAAACAGGTTGGAGGAATCCGATAGGATTCCTCAACAGTTATTTTATAGTTTTCATATATTGTGATATATGATGTGGTTTATAATCGGTGGTTGATTATATGTGTTTGGACGATATTGGTCATCGTGATATGATGTGTTAAGTACCATAAAATATCGGAATGGGAAAAGGAGATTTTCAAAGCGATATCGAAAACAAAATAAAAATAAATTGGAATATTTATAAATAAGAAATATTTAAAAATTGGAATAATTATAAAGTGAATTATTTATTTAGGATAAATAAATAAGATGTTATAAAATGGACTATTTACTTAGAAAATAAATAGGAGATAACAAGTGAGATATTTATTTGTTAAATAAATAGGATAAGATAATGGATTTATTTATTTGTTAAATAAATAGAATAAGGAAAGGACATATTTATTTGTTAAATAAATAGGGTTATTAAAGGAAACATTTAGAATAAATAAATAGGATATTAAACGGATTATTTGTTTAGGACATGAATAAGTTATGATAAAGGGATATTGATTTAGAAATTGAATAAGTTATAAAAGAGATGTTAAGCAAAATAAATGGAATAAAGGATTTTCTATTTAGAAAATAAATAGAAGAGTTAATCGAATCAAGTTAATCGAACAGAGTAATCGAAATAAGTTAAACTAGATTAGAAACTGACTAGAGATTAGTTAAGTTGAATAGTTTTCTGAGTATCGATCTGATGTTGGTTTCGGCCCTCGGGGTTTATACTTAGAGAACTGTTCTCCTACTAGTTTACAGTCAGGGTGTGACGGCCCGCCCTGCACTAGCAGGCATTTTCTCCAAAAGTGCATTGTACACATGCCCAACTGGCATGGAACGGTCGCCCAAGAAAGAAAAGAAGAGAATGAACTAACAAGGAACCTGTAGAATGTCTCACAGCGCATGGAATCAAAATATAATATTAACATAATCTTGACATAAAATAGGCGAGACAGTGCATAAGCTGAAAACTAAAACAACATAGCAGTGGAAATCCAAATACAGCTTATTACAACTTTCCAAATTTACCGTCTCTAAAACAAAAGAAGGTAAAGTAGAAGATGCACGACTAATGCCCAAGCAGTGATCTTCAACAACACAGGGAGAGTACTATATATATATCATACGTGGAAGCCTCCTGCTCGTCTTCAGATCAGCTACCTGTACGTACCCAGCTAACTTTCTCTAGTCTGCTCGTGTGAGCACCTAGAGTAATTAGAAGAGATATAAAACTCTGGGTCAGACAAAAATTCTGGTATGAGCGATAAGCCACAAAACAAAACAATAACAGGTATAATCCAATCATACCTGAACCTGGACCTACAACCAAAGAGTTAGCACTACATACTGTACAACCCTCTAAGGTGCCATTAACATATGGTGTAAGGAATACGGGGGTGGGGGTGTGCTTGTCATAGTGATGGTAAACAATCAAGCATAGCAACCATCCTCACATCTCTCACTCGGTGCGTAAAGCATACAATATCCACTACCTTGGTCACCTAATTCTTTGGGCCATGACGGAGTCTAACCCTATACGACTATCACTACAAGCCCACTATCCGTCTCTCTGCGGTGAATCAAAGTTATGAATACCGACAAACCCTTTGCACACGTCCCGCAGCAGAGTCCAATCATGAAGTGAACTCGTTGGTACCCAACTGAATCTTGAGCTCTACTTACTATTTGGACTTCCTTTGCATCTCGGGTTTTGGTCATCACTGAATCAGTTCGGTTCTTAGCTCCTCTTCCCTGTCAGTTCAGATCGGTCTTCAACTCGCCATCGTCAACATGGTTTGTCTCGTGGCATCCACCTGGTGGCGGTTCGGATCGTCATCACCCTTGGCTGATCGGGTCGGGTCTTCAAATCCATCACAATACATCGGTTCGGTTTGGAGGTAGCTATACGGGTCGGGTCGGGGTCTCCAAGTCCATTCGTAGTATATCGGTTCGGTTCGGGTTCTCCATGTTACCTCGGGTAAGTTCGTCAACTGTCTTCCTTCCGTCCCTGTCTTGATCTTCTGGTCCGATCCGATCCCCCATTCCTATTCCCATCCGCTCTGATCCCCCTCACTTCCCTTCGAGTTGATCTGGTTCCTTCTTCCTTAGCCCGATCCGATCCCAGTTCAACCATTGTGGCCTTCCTTCTTGCCCTTGTGCCATGTCATCGGTTCGGTTCGGTGATCCCTTGCCCAGTCCTTTATCCGGTCCGAGTCCATTCCTCCGATCCGATCCAAACCTACACTGTTTTTCTGCAACTTTTCCAGCGAGCCTTTTATGCCATTCGACGACGTTTTCGACCATTCTAACTGTCCTAATCAATCACAAAGCATACCATAAAGTCATATCAACAAATAGAAGTGACCTCAAACACCAAAACAACAATCTTAACATGTGAAATGGATCAAACATACCCAAAATCCCATATTTTCCCTTAAGCATGTTTAGGCAAAACTAATGGTATGATTAGCAAAACTCTCATAATACTTCAAAACAACCCTTCTTTTTAATCCTGTCCCTAATTCTCTTAATAGCCCTTACTTCCAACAATTACCCCTATTTTTTTAATTTTGTAAAGGGTTGGTTTTTGCAGCATCTTATCCAAATGCTTCATCATATTTCATATTTGTCGATCTACCCCTACTATGCCTAAACTACCCCTACTTCTCTTAATACTTTGAAACGACCCTTCTTTTTAATCCTACCTCTAGTTCTATAAGTAGCCCTTAGTTCAAACAATTACCCCTATTTTTTAACTTCTGTGAATGGTTGGTTTTTGCAACACCCAATCCAAACGATTCATCATCTTTAATAGTTGTCGATCCAATCCAAATGATTCATCATCTTTCATATTTGTCGATCTACCCCAACTATGCTTAAACTACCCAAACTTCTCTTAATACTTCAAAACAGCCCTTCTTTTAAATCCTACACCTAATTCTCTAAATGGCGCTTCCTTCCAACAATTAGCCCTTTTATTAAACTACCGCGAAGGGTTGGTTTTTGCAACACCCAATCCAGACGATTCGTCATCTTACATATTTGTCTATCTACCCCTACTATGCTTAAACTACCCCTACTTCTCTTAATACTTCAAAACAACCCTTCTTTTTAATACTACCCATAATTCTCTAAATAGCCTTACTTCTAACAAAAACCCCTATTTTATAACTACTATGAAGGGTTTGTTTTAGTAGCACCCAATCCAAACGATTCATCATCTTTCATATTTGTCGATCTACCCCTACTATGCCTAAACTACCTCTACTTCTCTTAATACTTTGAAACAACCCTTCTTTTCAATCCTACCTCTAGTTCAATAAACAACCCTTACTTCCAACAATTACCCCTATTTTTTAACTCCTGTGAATGGTTGGTTTTTGCAGCACCCAATCCAAATGATTCATCATCTTTCATATTTGTTGATCCAATCCAAACGATTCAGCATCTTTCATATTTGTCGATATACCCCTACTATGCTTAAACTACCCGTATTTTTCTTAATACTTCAAAACAAGCCTTCTTTTTAATCCAACCCCTAATTCTCTGAATGGCCCTTCTTTCCAACAATTACCCCAATTTTTAAACTACTGTGAAGGGCTGTTTTTGCAGCACGCAGTCCAAACGATTCATCATCTTTCATATTTGTCAATCTACCCCTACTATGCTTAAACTACCCTACCTCTCTTAATACTTCAAAACAACCTTTCTTTTTAATCCAACCCTTAATTCTCTAAATAGCCTTTCCTTCCAACAATTACCCCTATTTTTTATCTACTGTGAAGGGATGGTTTTTGCAGCACCCAATCCAAACGATTCATCATCACTCATATTTGTCGATCGACCCCTACTTTGCTCAAACTACACCTACTTCTCATAATACTTCAAAACAACCCTTCTTTTTAATCCGTCCACTAATTCTGTAAATAGCCCTTACTTCAAACAATTACCCCTATTTTTTTAATTTTGTGAAGGGTTGGTATTTGCGGTAGCTTATCCGAATGATTCATCATATTTCATATTTGTCGATCTACCCCTACTATGCCTAAACTACCTCTACTTCTCTTAATAATTTGGAACAACCCTTCTTTTTAATCTTACCTATAGTTCTATAAATAGCCCTTACATCCAACAATTACCCCTATTTTTTAACTTCAGTGAATGTTTGGTTTTTGCAACACCCAATCCAAACGATTCGTCATCTTTAATATTTGTCGATCCAATCCAAATGATTCATCATCTTTCATATTTGTCGATCTACCCCAACTATCCTTAAACTACCCAAACTTCTCCAAATACTTCAAAACAGTCCTTATTTTTAATTCTACACCCAATTCTCTAAATGTTGCTTCCTTCCAACAATTAGCCCTTTTATTTAACTACTGTGAAGGGTTGGTTTTTGCAACACCCAATCCAGACGATTCGTCATCTTTTATATTTGTCGATCTACCCCTACTATGCTTAAACTACCCCTACTTCCCATAATACTTCAAAACAACCCTTCTTTTTAATCCTACCCATAATTCTCTAAATAGCCTTACTTCTATGAAGGGTTTTTTTTAGTAGCACCCAATCCAAACGATTCATCATCTTTCATATTTGTCGATCTACCCCTACTATGCCTAAACTACCTCTGCTTCTCTTAATACTTTGAAACAACCCTTCTTTTTAATCCAACCTCTAGTTCAATAAATAACCCTTACTTCCAACAATAACCCCTATTTTTTAACTCCTGTGAATGGTTTGTTTTTGCAGCACCCAATCCAAATGATTCATCATCTTACACATTTGTCGATCCAATCCAAATTATTCAACATCTTTCATATTTGTCGATCTACCCCTACTATGCTTAAACTACCCGTACTTTTCTTAATACTTCAAAACAAGCCTTCTTTTTAATCCAACCCCTAATTCTCTGAATGGCCTTTCCTTCCAACAATTACCCCTATTTTTTAACTACTATGAAGGGCTAGTTTTTGCACCACTCAATCCAAACGATTCATCATCTTTCATATTTGTCGATCTACCCCTGTATGCCTAAACTACATCTACTTCTCTTAATACTACGAAACAACCCTTCTTTTTAATCCTGCCTCTAATTCTGTAAATAGCCCTTACTGCCAACAATTATCCCTATTTTTTAACTTCTATGAAGGATTGGTTTTTGCAACACCCAATCCAAATGATTCATCACCTTTCATATTTGTTGACCCAATCCAAATGATTCATCATCTTTCATATTTGTTGATCTACCCTTACTACGCTTAAACTACCCCTACTTATCTTAGTACTTCAAAATAACCCTTCTTTTTAATCCTACCCCTAATTCTCAAAATAGCCCTTACTTCCAATAGTTACCCCTATTTTTAAACTACAGTGAAGGGTTGTTTTTTGCAACATCAAATCCAAATGATTCATCATCTTCTATATTTGTCAATCTATCTCTACAATGCTCAAACTACCCCTACTTCTCTTAGTACTTCAAAACAACCCTTATGTTTAAATGACAACTTAACCTGCTGAACGAAACCCTAGTTACGCGGCCCTTTTCAGCAGTAACCCAGTAGATGTATCATGGTACCCTGGGACTAGGCAGGGTGGGGCACGATTGCTGGGCTGATTGTAAGCGACCAGAACGACGGCTGAGTTAGTGTGCCATTTTAGGTTCAGGCGGACTGGGGTCGTGCACTTAGTCCGGAGTTGAAAAAGCAGGCATTGGGCATCAGTAGGATTATCTGTGCATTCTTGATTCGTGTCGGTGGTTGGCACGCTAGGGCTTGATACATCCTATGGTGGACTTAGCATAGGTGACTACATTCGTGATAGGTCGTATGACACAAACACATGACGAGCTAGACTTGTAGGGAGCCGATCGATTGGATCATATCGTTGGACCCCGAATTGGGTTACTTCACGATATTGGGCCAAGGGATTATTTCTTGATTTATAGTTGACACGGGATTAGTATACCAGTATAGTTGCTATGGCGAACCTTGAATACGCAATGATAGACTTGAGTTATCTTGTTAGTTTAGTTATCATGTCAGACTTATCATCATTCCTATGTTTAATTCCAGTTTATTCATGTCTTGTTAACTTTACTAGTTTCTATGCTGATAGTCACTAGGGCTTACCGCTCTTTTTGACTGACCCGTTTTCTTTCGCCTCTTTGTCTTTCGTTCCCCCCCCCCCCCCGGGTTCTCAGGGAGGAAACTCTAGCTCTTAGCTTGAACTTTGCTTGGTTTCTGACAGCTCATGTACGGTTTGGTCTTGAGCTATGCTATGGCTGCACTCATGCACTTTTTGGGGAATAATATTTTACTTATGTTGTTTTAAGTACTTTGCTTCTTTTGAACTTGATGTAATGGAATAATGACTTAGCATTTTGATGTAAGAGGTTTTGACTCTATTTTTCAGTAATGAGATTTGTTTTTAAAGTTTATATCCGCTGCTTTATATAATCTATTTTATTTATGTTCTGTCTTGTGTTATCTCTGTGCCTGTTTACTAGATAATACCCCTCCAAAATTAGGGCATTCCCTTTGTGAGTGACCCTAGCGGAGGTGGGGTGTTACAATTTTGAAGTATTAAGAGAAGTAGGGGTATTTTAAGCATAGTAGGGGTAGATCGACAAATATGAAAGATGATGAATTGTTTTGATTAGACGCTGCAAAAAAAAATCCTTCACAGTAGTTGAAAAATAGGGGTGGTTGATGGAGGTAATACCTATTTAGAGAATTAGGGGTAGGATTAAAAAGAAAGGTTGTTTTGAAGTATTAAAAGAAGTAGGGGTAGATCGAAAGATGATGAATCGTTTTGATTGCTGCAAAAACCAACCCTTCACAGAAGTAGAAAGATAATCGGTTTACAAAGAAAGAAATAAATAATGTGAAATAAATGTGTAAAGGAAAACAATAATAAAAGTAGGGGTACATCGACAAATATGAAAGATGATGAATCTTTGGATTGGTTGCTGCAAAAACCAACCCTTCACAATAGTTAAAAAATAGGGGTAATTGCGGGCTATTTCGAGAATTAGGGGTAGGATTAAAAAGAAGGGTTGTTTTGAAGTACTAAGAGAAGTAGGGGTTGTTTAAGCATAGTAGGGGTAGATCGACAAATATGAAAGATGATGAATCATTTGGATTGGATGCTGCAAAAACCAACCCAACACAGTAGTTAAAAAATAGGGGTAATTGTTGGAAATAAGGGATATTTAGAGAATTATGGGTAGGATTAAAAAGAATAGCTATTTTGAAGTATTAAGAGAAGTTGGTGTAGTTTAAGCATAGTAGGGGTAGATCGACAAATATGAAAGATGATGAATCATTTTGATTGGGTGCTGCAAAAACCAACCCTTCACAGTGGTTAAAAAATAGGGGTAATTGTTGGAAGTAAGGGCTATTTAGAGAATTAGGGATAGGAAAAAAAAGAAGGGCTGTTTCGAAGTATAAAGAGAAGTATGGTAGTTTAAGCATAGTAGGGGTAGATCGACAAATATGAAAGATTATGAATCGTTTGGATTGGGTGCTGCAAAAACCAACCCATCACAGAAGTTAAAAAATAGGTGTAATTGTTGGAAGGAACGGCTACTTAGAGAATTTGGGATAGGATTAAAAAGTAGGGAGGTTTTGAAGTACTAAGAGAAGTAGGGGTAGTTTAAGCATAGCAGGGGTAGATCGACAAATATGAAAGATAATGAATCGGTTGGATTGGGGGCTGCAAAATCCAATCCTTCACAATAATTAAAAAATAGGGGCAATTGTTGGAAGGAAGGGCTATTTATAGAATTAGGGGTAAGATTAAAAAGAAGAGCTATTTTGAAGTATTAGAAGTAGGGGTAATTTATGCATAGTAAGGGTAAATCGACAAAATATGAAAGATGATGAATCATTTGGATTGTGTGCTGCAAAAACCAACTCTTCACAGTAGTTTAAAAATAGGGTTAATTGCTGGAAGTAAGGGCTGTTTAGAGAATTAGGGGTGGAATTGAAAAGAAGGGCTGTTTTGAAGTATTAAGGGAAGTAGGGGTAGTTTATCCATAGTAGGGGTAGATTGACAAATATGAAAATGCTAAATCATTTGGATTGGGTGCTGCAAAAACCAACCCTTCACATAAGTTAAAAAATAAGGGTAATTGTTGAAAGTATGGGCTATTTGGAGAATTATGGGTAGGATTAAAGAGAAGGGATGTTTTGAAGTACTAAGAGAAGTAGGGGTAGTTTAAGCATAGTAGGTGTAGATCGACAAATATGAAAGATTATGAATCGTTTGGATTGGGTGCTGCAAAAATCAACCCTTCACCAAAGTTTAAAAATATGGGTAATTGTTGGAAGGAATGGCTATTTAGAGAATTAGGGACAGGATTAAAAAAAGGGCTGTTTTGAATTATTAAGAGAAGTAGGCGTCGTTTAAGCATAGTAGGGGTAGATCGACAAATATGAAAGATGATGAATCGTGTGGATTGGGTGCCGCAAAATCAACACTTCAAAGTAGTTAAATAATAAGGGTAATTGTTGGAAGGAATGGTTATTCATAGAATTATGGGTAGGATTAAAAAGAATAGTTGTTTTAAAGTATTACGAGAAGTAGGGGTAGTTTAAGCATAATAGGGGTAGATCGATAAATATGAAAGATGATAATTCATTTGGATTAGGTGGCGCAAAAACAAACCCTTCACAGTAGTTAAAAAATTGTGGTAATTGTTGGAAGTAAGGGATATTTAGAGAATTAGAGATTGGATTTAAAAGAAGGGTTGTTTTGAAGTATTAATAGAAGTAGGGGTAGATCGACAAATATGAAAGATGATGAATCGTTTGGATTGTGTGCTGCAAAAACCAACCCCTTACAGAAGTTAAAAATAGGGGTAATTGTTGGAAGTAAGGGCTATTTAGAGAATTAGGTGTAGGATTAAAAAGAAGAGTTGTTTTGAAGTATTAACAGAAGTAGGTGTTGTTTAAACAAGGTAGGGTTACATCGACAAATATGAGACAGGATGAATCGTTTAGATTGGGTGCTACAAAAACCAACCCTTCACAGTAGTAAAAAATAAGGGTAACTGTTGGAATTAAATGCTATTTAGAGAATTAGGTGTAGGATTAAAAAGAAGGGTTGTTTTGAAGTATTAAGAGATATCATTATACTTCTGTGAATGGTTGGTTTTTGCAGCACCTAATCGAAATGAATCATCATCTTTCATATTTGTCGATTTACACTTATTATGCTTAAACTACCCCTACTTCTCTTAATACTTCAAAACAAACCTTCTTTTTAATCCTACCCAAATTCTCTAAATATCCCTTCCAACAATTACCCATTTTTATTAACTTCTGTGAAGGGTTGGTTTTTGCAGCACCAAATCCATATGATTCATCATCTTTTATATTTGTCGATCTATCCCTACTATGCTTAAACTACCCCTTCTTCACTTAGTACTTCAAAGCAGTCCTTCTTTATAATCCTACCCCTAATTCTCTAAATAGCCCTTATTTCCAAGAATTACGCCTATCTTTTTACTACTGTAAGGGTTGGTTTCTGCAGCACCCAATCCAAATGATTTGTCATCTTTCATATTTTTCGATCTAACCCTACTATGCTTAAACTATCCCTACTTCTCTTAATACTTCAAAACAGCCCTTCTTTTTAATCGTACCCCTAATTCTCTAAATAGCCCTTACATCCAACAATTACCCCTATTATTTAACTACTTTGAAGGGTTTGTTTTTGCGGCACCCAATCCAAACGATTGATCGTCTTTCACATTTTTCGATCTACCACCACTATGCTTAAACTAACACTACTTCTCTTAATACTTCAAAACAACTCTTCTTTTTACTCCTACCGCTAATTCTCTAAATAGCCCATAATTCCAACAATTACCGCTATATTTTATCTACCCCTACTTTTATTATTATTTTTCTTTATTCGTTTATTTATTCAGATTTTTTGCACTACTCATCTCTATATTTGTAAACCAATTATCATTTTACTACTGTGAAGGGTTGGTTTTTAAAGCACCCAATCCAAACGATTTATCATCTTTCATATTTGTCGATCTACCCCTACTATGCTTAAACTACACCTACTTCTCTTAATACTTCAAAACATCTCTTCTTTTTAATCCTACCCCTAATTCTCTAAATAGCCTTTACTTCCAACAATTACCCATATTTTTTAAATATTGTGAATGATATTTTTTTGCATCACCCAATCCATATGATTCATTATTTTTCATATTTGTCGATCCAATCCAAATGGTTAATCATGTTTCAAATTTGTCGATCTACCTCTACTTTGCTTAAACTACCCATACTTCTCTTAATACTTCAAGACAACCCTTCTTTTTAATCCTTCCTCTAATTCTCTAAATGGCCATTCAAAACAATCCTTCTTTTTAATCCTACCCCCAATTCTCTAAATAGCCCTTGCTTCCAACAATTACACCTATCTTTTTACTACTATGAAGGGTTGGTTTTTGCAGTACACAATCCAAACGATTCAAAATCTTCAATATTTGTCGATCTACACCTATTATGCTTAAACTACCCCTACTTCTCTTAATACTTCAAAACAACCCTTCTTTTTAATCCAACCCCTAATTCTCTAAATAGCCATGTCTTTTAACAATTCCCCCTATTTTTTAACTTCTGTGAAGGGTGGGTATTTGCAGCACCCAATCCGAATGATTCACCATCTTTCATGTTTGTCGATCTACCCCTGCTATGCTTAAACTATCCCTACTTCTCCTAATACTTCAAAACAACCCTTCTTTTTAATCCTACCCCTAGTTCTCTAAATAGCCCTTACTTCCAATAATTACCCATATTTTTTAATTACTGTGAAGGGTTGGTTTTTGCAGCACCCAATCCAAATGACTCATCATGTCTCATATTTTTCGATCTACCCCTACTTTTCTTAATACTTCAAAACAGAGCTTCTTTTTAATCCTACCCAAAATTCCCTAAATAGCCCTTACTTTCAACAATTACGCCTATCTTTTTACTACGGTGAAGGGTTGGTTTTTGCAGAAGCTAATCCAAATGATTCATCATTTTCGTGTTTGTCGATCTACTGCTACTATGCTAAAACTACCCCTACTTCTCTTAATACTTCAAAACAGCCCTTCTTTTTAATCCTACCCCTAATTCTCTATATAGCCCATACATCCAACTATTACCGTTATTTTTTAACTACTGTGAATGGTTAGTTTTTGCAGCACCCAATCCAAACGATTCATCATCTTTCATATTTGTCGATCTAACCCTACTATGCTTAAACTACCCCTACCTCTGTTAATACATCAAAATATCTCTTCTTTTTAATCCTACCTCTAATTATCTAAATAGCCCTTCCAACAATTAACCCTATTTTTTATCTTCTGTGAAGGACAGGTTTTTGCAGCACCCAATCCACATGATTCATCATCTTTTATATTTGTCGATCTATCCCTACTATGCTTAAACTACCCTTACTTCTCTTAATACCTCAAAACGGTCCTTCTTTTTAATCCTACCCATAATTCTCTAAATATCCCTTACATCTAACAATTTCGCCTATCTTTTTACTACTGTGAAGGATTGGTTTTTGTAGCACCCAATCCAAATGATTCATCATCTTTCATATTTTTCGATCTACCCCTACAATGCTAAAACTACCAATACAGCTCATAATACTTCGAAACAACCTTTCTTTTTTATCCAACCCTAATTCTTTAAATAGCCCCTACTTCCAACAATTACCCCTATTTTTCAACTACAGTGAAGGGCTAATTTTTGTAGCACCCAGTCCAAACGATTCATCATCTTTCATATTTGTCGATCTTCCCCTAGTATGCTTAAATTACCTATACTTCTCTTAATACTTCAAAATAGCCTTTCTTTTTAACCCTACACCTAACTCTCTACATAGCCCTTACTTCGAACAGTTACCACTATTATTTAACTACTGTGAAGGTTTAGTTTTTGCGGCACCCAATCTAAATGATTCATCATCTTTCATATTTGTCGATCTATCCATACTATGCTTAAACTACCCCTACTTCTCTTAATACTTCAAAACAACCCTTCTTTTTAATCCTACCCTAATTCTCTAAATATCCCTTCCAACAATTACTCCTATTTTCTAACTTCTGTCAAGGGTTGGTTTTTTCAGCACCTAATCCATAAGATTCATCATCTTTTGTATTTGTCGATCTATCCCTACTATGCTTAATCTACCCCTACTTCTATTAGTACTTTAAAACAATCCTTCTTTTTAATCCTACCCCTAATCCTCTAAATAGCCCTTACTTCCAACAATTACGCCTATCTTTTTACTACTGCAAAGGGTTGTTTTTTGTAGCACCCAATCCAAATGATTTGCCATCTTTCATATTTGTCTATCTACCCCTACTATGCTTAAAATAGCCCTACTTCTCTTAATACTTAAAAAGAACCCTTCTTTTTATTCCTACCCCTAATTCTCTAAATATCCCTTACTTCCAACAATTACCCCTATTATTTAACTACTTTGAAATGTTGGTTTTTGGGGCACCAGATCCAAACGATTCATCATCTTTCAAATTTGTCGATCTACCACTACTATACTTAAACTACCCCTACTTCTCTTAATACTTCAAAACAACCCTTCTTTTTAATCCTACAGCTAATTCTCTAAATAGCCCTTACTTCCAACAATTACCGCTATATTTTATCTATCCCTACTTTTATTATCGTTTTTCTTTATTCATTTCTTTATTCATTTTTTTTTGCTTTATTCATTTCTTTCTTTGTAAACCAATTATCATTCTACTATTGTGAAGTGTTGGTTTTTTCAGCACCCAATCCAAATGATTTATCATCTTTCAAATTTGTCGATCTACCCCTACTATGCTTTAACTACACCTACTTCTCTTAATACTTCAAAACATCCCTTCTTTTTAATCCTACTCCTAATTCTCTATATAGCCTTTACTTACAACAATTACCCCTATTTATTAAATACGGTGAAGGATTGTTTTTTCATCACCCAATCTAAACGATTCATCATCTATCATATTTGTCGATCCAATCCAAATGATTAATCATCTTTCAAATTTGTCGTTGTACCCCTACTATGCTTAGACTACCCCTACTTCTCTCAGTACTTCAAAATAGCCCTTCTTTTTGATCCTACCCATAATTCTCTAAATAGACCATACTTCAAACAATTACGCCTTTCTTTTTACTACTGTAAAGCGTTGATTTTGTAGCACCCAATCCAAATGATTCGTCATCTTTCATACTTGTCGATCTACCCCTACTATGCTTAAACTACCCCTACTTCTCTTAATAATTCAAAACAGCCCTTATTTTTATTCCTACCCCCAATTCTCTAAATATCCCTTACTTTCAACAATTACCCCTATTATTTAACTACTTTGAAAGGTTGGTTTTTGCGGCACCCAATCCAAACAATTCATCATCTTTCATATTTGTCGATCTACCACCACTATGCTTAAACTACCCCTACTTCTCTTAAATGAGACGACCCCAAATCCCATACTGACGGTGACAAGGGTAATCTTTGGAATATAACACAGAAATAGATAATAGCAGAATAGAAATAAATAAATACACCAGACAATGCACAATAGAATATACTGGATAAACGTAATCATCAGAGTTCCACAGTTTACAGGATCTTACTTAGTACAAATACAGCTCAGCTATACATAAATGTTTACAGCGGAAAACAAACATAATGTACAATAGGAGCTGAACAACATAAAAATAGATAAATGGTAGAATCCATCTTCAGCTCCAGCTATCCAGAAAGAGCCTGCTAAAAACCTGAACACAAGGCTGCCCGTGTAGAAAAAGGGGCACCCGAGTTTGCAAGTGAAACAAACTATGAGTCAGTCATGGGACTGGTATGAGAAATCTACTTAACACACTTAAAATATGGCTAATCACAGGACCACGCCACTTTTGTGGAACAGGTTTACTCCATTGGATTGCCAGTGCTTTAAAACAAATAATTCTTTTAAACATCGCAATGCTTTTTATAAAAATGAAGCCATTATAAGACTCAGTTCCCATCACACAATGCAACGCAAACCGAAGGATAGAGTTTTACATTGTAACGGCCAAAATATGCTTGATACGAATAAAACAAAAGCATTTGATATTATTACTAGTGTTTACATGTTTCAAAAATAATTTCGAATCATAACTATCAATCAAAGACAGCATGGGTACCATATATCATGTCGCCATATATATATATATATATATATATACACAATCAAAACCGCACCATCACGTATTTGGAAATTGGAATTCCGTCTTGAACCAAGGCAAAAGGTAGTCCTTACCGGCTTCGAAACAATCTAGCCTACCATGTCTCAGGATCAGAGCTCGAGTGACCTTCGGATCGTCAGGGCCGGTCCAGCGATGTGGATTAGTATGCCTGAACAAAACGTCTCCCCCCTTATGGGGCGCAAATGAGCCAACGAATGAGTCCATCGGTCCCAGATCGACCGATATATCCGAGGCGCCTTGCAATAGCAACAACCACATAGGTGAAAATAATGTCAATGACAGCCAGTTTAAGCACCAACACCACCTCTAGCTAGAAAGAAACGCATGTCCTCCCTGAGGTCCTTCTCCCGTTTCTGGTTCATACCGGGGTGTGAGGTTCGCGAATTCACGTTATACACAAAGCTACGCCACACAGGCGGTGCTTTGATCATCTACCACAAGACTTTGCTTTTCAACAGAAGCCCTTATCATAGCATCTTAGCATGCCACACAGGCAATTCACACCATGTAACTGATGGTTATCAATCACACAGAATGAATTCCAATGTCAGACACACAGTCCATTTGCAAGTCCGTTCTGGGTCTGAACGAAACCGGAGGCACTATATACCTTGCAAACCCATCGATCTCCACGTACGTCTGGACGGTCAACACTCACTATCCATATTTCAGGATGCCTCCCAATCAGGACATCAGTTACCATCCAAACGAGGTGATAAACTCCGGTCTTCGACCACCGTCTTCATCTTCGATATCTTATCGTCGATTCAGTTATTCAGAATGGGATAAACCTTTTCTTTCTAAGCAACTCGCGTATATAATAAACAAGTGCAACACAAACACACATATGCATCATTTCAATTCATTATTCGCTTACCGTAAATCAATAAGAGAACGATTTCCCAAATATTAACCCCGAAGGCCGAAACTAACATCAGATCAACACAAGAAACCATTCGTCTTAGCCAACCTTTGGTTAGTTTCTAAATTTCGCATCCATATCGTTTATAATATTTTATAACGATTTATCGCTATTTTTATTTATTTTAAAATAGCCAATTTATTCAAAACGACGCTTCGGGCCATAACGCGGCCGTGGCGCTGTTTTTCTTCAGATTTGATTTACACATATCTGAAAATCTAACCGTTGGATCTTCACAAAATTTACATCATTAGAAAGATCTTTTCAAAACGAATCCAACGGTTCCAGTTTCGGGAAAATCCGACGGTCGGATCTCCCGGTTCAATCGTTTGAAGTTTCGATTTCAAAATACGAACTGCAGCATCGTTATTCGATTTAATTTAATTATATATATATATAATCGATTCTGGCGCTGTTTTTCTTTAGATTTGAATTAAACATTCTAGACAATCCAACCGTTGGATCTTTACAAAGTTGGTGCCATTGGAAAGGATTTCCAAAGCAAACCCAACGGTTTCGGTTTCGGGAAAATCCGATGGTCGGATCTCCCACACTAATCATATGAAATCACGGTTTCAAAACACGTACTGCAGCTTCGTTATTCGATATATTTCAATTCTATTTATATATATATATATCGTTTCTTTGATTTAAAAGCTATATTCTTTTCATATATTTGATAAAAATGATATTTTTATCCAACAAACATTCACTTCGACACTTCACTATTTTTAACAACTCATGTGTACAGTGGAAAGGTGATCTTTATAGTAAAACAATTCATTTCAAACCGCGATTATTTTATATAGTTAATATAGGTAATAAAAATATGATTTTTATTATAAAACAAATTATTTAAAAACAAGAGTATTTTATATAGTTCATATTGATGATAAAAATAGGATTTTTATTATAAAACAATTTCTTTCAAAATATGAATACCACTCATCACATGAATTTCAATTCAACGAATGAATTTCGATTCAACACATGAAGGTTTTCTATAGTTTATATATATAGATAAAAAGGTGATTTTTATATTTAAAACACGAATACCATTCAACACATGAATTTCAATTCAACGAATGAATTTCGATTCAACACATGAAGGTTTTCTATAGTTAATATAAATAGATAAAAAGGTGATTTTTATATTTAAAACACGAATACCATTCAACACATGAATTTCAATTCAACGAATGAATTTCGATTCAACACATGAAGGTTTTCTATAATTTATATCTATAGATAAAAAGGTGATTTTTATATGTAAAACACGAATACCATTCAACACATGAATTTCTATTCAACGAATGAATTTCAATTCAACACATGAAGATTTTCTATAGTTTATATATATAGATAAAAAGGTGATTTTTATATTTAAAACACGAATACCATTCAACACATGAATTTCTGTTCAACGAATGAATTTCAATTCAACACTTAAATATTATTCCAAATTTCGGCAGCATAACGGCAGGGTAGTCAAAACCGGGGTCATCCCTAGTACGACTCCTCGCTCTACCTTAAAGCCTTGCAGCTTTTGACAATGGGGTATCATGCATCTAGTTCGCACGCAGGCGGCATGTATATATTTTTCATTTCCACAAACTAATCCTATGTGGTTTCAACCAAATTATTCTCAACCACAAACGGGTATTTTTCAACCACAATCAATCAATTTCAACCACAAACAAGTATAATCGGGGAACGTGAGGGTACTCTTGGTATCCCTCTGCGAGGTGGCAGGTGGTCCATGAAACCCGGCCTCACAGAGGTTAAGGTCTGCGGTAGAAGAGCCAAGAGTATGCCTTGGTTGCTATGCGAGCGACCTAAAGACTGGGATGGATTAGCGTGGAGTCGACGATACTTGTTTTTGCCCTGAATAGCACGTCGCCGACTACCTACCATCTTTAGTCAATCGTGTACGAACGGAAAGGCAGAGAAGTCCCAACAGACCATGTTCTTGCTATCGAGTCAAGGCTGTGGTTGGCCATAGGAAAGTGGGGCATAGTGGGGCCAGAGTATAGTTCTCATTCATGATTTTTCTTGGATTGCCTTTCCGTAGTTGAGGGAGGGGTCATGTGGGACCATAGCCATGGATACAAAAACATACCTTGATATCTGCACCGGTAGATGACTTAAAGCTCCCAACCGAGTTTCGTATTTCTTGATTTGCCCTGGCACAGAACTCAGATGTCACATTGGGATACATGTGCGTCTAGACATGGAAAACGATTCACGATACATACGTGGGATAAAAGGGCGCGGTTGATGGGTGGCATAATCCCTAGTGGCCCTAGGTGGCTTGAACCCAATCCGAGACACGTAAACGTTCATTAGGTAGCATAATCCCTAGTGGTCCTAGGTGGCATAAATCCTAAGTGAACACGCGATAGTTCATGGTAAGAAAACATAACCCGATCAAGGGTAGCAGTCCAAAATAACCTTAAGGATAAAATGGTAGTACGTTGAGGTGGTATAAATTTACATGGAAAAGCCCGTACGGCCTACGGCAAAGGACTGAACTTATACATGGAAAGAAACATACCAGTTAGGAAAACCTACATATGCTATATATTAGGTTGACATGGACCATTACATGACACTGGGCAAGGGACATTCATAGTTAACACATGACTCGTGTTGGGATACTAGTACGAGAGGTGTAGAGCAAATATACATGATAAATACCTTGGGATGATATACATGATAGATACCATGGGATGGTATACATGATAGATACCTTGGGACAGTATACTTGATAGAAATCTGACGATGTGATACCTTGATTTATCATGACACCGTAGTTTATCATTATATCTTAGTTTATCTTGCTACATTAGTTCAGCCTGTTGTCCTGGTTTAGTTTATCTATCTTGTAGTCATCCTTATGTTTACTTTCAGTTTATGCATGTCATGTTACCTTTACCTGTTTTTATACTGGAAGTAGATAGGACTTACCAGTCTTTATGACTGCCCCATTTTGTTTCGCCTCTTTATCTTCCGTTTCCCCTCCCCCCCCCCCCCCCCCAGGATTTCAGGGAGGAAACACTGTTATCTAGTTCTGACTTCTTCTGCTTGAAGGTCATCATGCATGGCTTGGACTTTTCTTGGCTATGGCCACTTTACTGTTTTACTTGGGGAATAATTTATGAAACGGTTTTATGCTTCTTTACTATTGCAAGACAGGTTTTGATGTATTTTGATGTACAAGGCTTTAGACCTTATTTTATAAGGTAATGAAATTTGTTTTATTTCCGTTGTTTTATATATGTTCTGTCTTGTAATATTTCTGTGCATGTTTACCTCGATAATGCTTCACCAAAGCTAGTGCATTCCCTTTGTGAGTGACCCTAGCGGAGGTGGGGTGTTACATTTCGTATCAGAGCAGAAGGTTACTAGACTGGGCAAAAGTTTTTAAAACCTTCTGAAAACTAGTTGAAAAACCGTTTACAAAGAAGCATTTTTTTAAGAAGGGTCTTTAAAGATTATTCCCCAAAAGCCATAAGCACTATCCTTTGTTTCCATGATTGAATCTCTTTTCCTTTCTTTCCTCCGTCTGTAGTCATAGTAGTTTTAAACTGCGACTAATCCTTGTCTAGCTACGTAAGTGTTTTCCCTTGCGATGGAGGAAGTTCTCGATAGACCTGTTACCGAAGTTATAAGAAGGGATAATAAGAGCAAGGATAAAGGACACGAGCTTAAGAATAAGCAACTAGTTGGTATGGATTAGTCCACGAAGGAAGGCAAGGACAAGATCAGCGAGAGGGCAATTGTATGCTCTCATTTCTAGCGTACCTAAGAGGAATGGTACCTTTATGTTAAAGGCTTAGCCTTTCTTTTCTATCATCCCGTCCAGACTTTGTCTTGATCATCGCATCATTTAAGTCTGCCTCGATAGTTAAGTCTTTGCACCTTAGTACTAGCATGGTAGAAGATCCCATTTTAGTCCCAAAATCTGGTTGGAGAGTCGGTCCATTTATTCATGACTTGTTTTTGAGAACGTCTATGCCAAGTGTTGAGATTAGAAGCAATGCTTCTATTGTTGAGCTATGGATGGATTCTAGGGATGAAGTGGTTATCCAGTAAAGGTAAGCCATTCTCGGTTTTGAAAGGAGGGTAGTTAAACTCTCAACTTGCCCTGGTAATACCCTCGAAGTCTCGTGTAACCTTTTGGGTTCTGTCATGGTTATTTACCTACAATCTCTTGATGCATTTATCGGAAATCGTTGATTCGATCGAGTAACGTTCGCCACTAAGGCGAATGGTTCATTCCGCTTGAGCACAGGTTATAGGAATCACCCTTGTAAGTGCACGTATTAACATGGATTGACATCGGTAAACGAGATCCAGAATTCACTAGTGAATTTTGGAGAGCTTGCATGAGTACACAGATATGTTTGAGCCGAGCATACTAGGGAAAGAATAAGTGAAAGTGGAACGAGAGGCGATACTGAAATGAGTTCCAACTCATACCTTGGAAATAGGAATCAAGGAGCTACGAAAATCATGAAGTCAAAGGTGGTCAAGGAACACTGGAATTAAGCTCATGGAAATGCAGCTTAGATGCGCGCATCATGTCTCTTTTTAAGAGTACATGTTTGATCCTTGGTTCTCCTATAGAGCTTGCTTGCATGATATCGCTTGGTGGATATCCTCTCGGTCGTGTTTCTGTTGCAAACCCCGTAAGGAGTTTGTCTTGTTTATCTCCTCGATCCTATCTTGGAAACCTTAGTTAGAACCCTATAGATGTAAACATGTATTTGAAACATGTTATGATTGATATGGTTGCAAATGGTTGCAAGTGGTTGCTCGTGGATGCGCGAATACACATTAGATACTAGGTTGACGCGGTCACGTTTCATGTTGCATATGCACGAGTATTTATACTTGTTTATGGATGAAATTGAATATGTTATCATGTGGATGTTGCATGTGAATGAATGGTTGTGCACACATATACTGTTTACATGACTAGGACTATCTGCATACATGTTGGATTCATGGCACTAAACATAATTTGCATTAGAAGGACCATTCAGGCCTGATCATTAGCATTAGCTAAGGAGCATATACACACACGTTTTGCATATGTTCATATGGCATTAGGAATCGTCTAAGGACAATGGTTGCCTGTGAATGATGTTTTGAGTAGATGGATGATGGATGGTAGGATACATTCTTCCTAACTAGGAGATTTCGGGGACGAAATCCTTAAAGGAGGGGAGAATGTAACAACCCGAAATTTAACAACGTGTTAAAAACAAGAATCAAGGCAGAACTAAAATATAAAATCTGAATCAAGAGAAACGGGCTGTGCCATTGCGTTCGTCTCGGAAAAATACGCGAAATAGAGTCCGAGTTTTCGAAAATCGGAGTCCGTATGACCAAGTTATGGCCCGTCAAAGTTTTCAGAAAATTTCAATTTCAAAAACAGTTCAAATTTGAATTCAGAATTCAAATTCAGCCAAGCAGAGTAGGCGGGAAAAATTCCCGCCACCCCCAAGTCGACTGGGCAGTCGACTTGGGAGTCGACACACCCCAGGTTGTGTCGACTGCCCAGTCGACACCCCTGTCGACTTGGGTGGTCGGCCAATTTGGGCCTGGGTGCACCTGACTTGTTCCTCAAGACATGCTTTAAGGCCTATGACGGATTTTGAGGGCTCAGATCTATCCTAGGGTTTATCCTATGGCCTAAACTACTCCTAATCTCTATAAAAACACCCTAGGACCTAACCTAAATCACTAAAAATCATTCTAGCAACTAAGTGCTGCCAAAATCTATCTTGATCACGGCCTCCATCTCCAACTTCAAGAGCCTATGCATTCAAACTAGATCCAAGACGAAGGTGCAAGCTTTCTACACCAAATCAAGGGTTTTGATCATCGTCTCAACATGGATTCTTCGACAAGACGATTCATGCTTCTAAATCTCTAAGCCTCGCTTTGTAAGTTCTAGCTACTTGTAGATTCTAACGGTGGTTCTAATGTGACATGGGATAAAATATGATGAAACATAAGTATGCTATCCTATATGAACCCTGTCATGCCTCTTTTGCTTGAACCTATGACTTTGGGCTATGTTTAGTGACTAAATCATGCCACTTATGTTATGTTTAACCTAGTACATCTTGCAAGTTTGAATCTTTATCTATGGAACGTTAGCATGAACCTTTGGGAACCACTTGACTTGTGAAACATTGGCAAAGACTTGACTTTGGGGCTTATGCATGTTAATGAACCTAAACCCCTTATGTATCATGCATGTTTATGGCCAAATTCCCTTATGATACTATGCATGTTTGTGGCCAAATTCCCTTATGATACTATGCATGTTTGTGGTCAAATTCCCTTATGATACTATGCATGTTTGTGGCCAATATGTTGGTATAATACTCTACTATGTGACTCGCTTCCACTTGGGTTGGAAATACGTTTGGTTAGCTTAGGAATAACGTGGGTATGACACGAAAAACTTGACATGGGGTTTACATGAGAACATGACATTCATGATATACGTAAATGTAGTCATGACACGTAGGAAAACGTGGGACTTAAAACTTGACACGTATGGGTTGTAAGTGTAATAAGACACTAGACCAAACATGAAAGTGGCCAACTCGAGGTTGGGTTGAGGTTGTTGCATAAATCTACCCGGACCCGCCCGGCTTAACTAGTGGCTACAAACAATAGGACCCAACGTGGGTAGTTGGTCATATAGCACTTAAAACCCGAGGTTAGACTAGGTTGTGGTGTAAATCTACCCAGCCCCGCCCGGCTTAACTAGTAACCACAACAATGTCTAATGTGAGAGGTTAGGGTGCATTAATCTAATTAATGCCACATGAAAAGGTTAAGTAATTTTGATTAATGACACTTAACCGATATGACACGAATGGGTAGGTTAAGTTAAACCGGACTTGGTTTCTTAATGACACTTAATCATATAAGACAATTAGGGGATGGGGTTAAGTAATTTACACTTAACTAATCCGAGTTGGTAATTAGACGGGGTTAAGTAACTTAGACTTAACTAATCTAAACATGGTAATTAGATGGGGTTAAGTAACCTACACTTAACTAATCTAGACACGGTAAATCGATGGGGTTAAGTTAAACACTTAACCAATCTGAACTTGGTAAGTCAATGAGGTTAAGTGACCAATACTTAACCAACTTAACATGATAATTTAATGGGGTTAAGTAACTTATACTTAACCAATTATACATGGTGGTTTGATGAGGTTAAGCAACCTATACTTAACCAATCTAATATGCAGACTTGATAGGGTTAAGTCACAAGACCTTTTAAATATACTTAACCATTGTAATACAATTAGTGGATGGGGTTAAGCTAACCCATACTTAACCAATCCGAATCGATAATCTGATGGGATTAAGATAATGCTTAATCAATCTAACACGATAATCTGATAGGGTTAAGACAAACAAATACTTAACCAATTTGACTTGATAGGGTTGAGTCATGAGCTTCTTGGTACACTTAACCAACTTGTAGGGCTAAGCCTTGAACTTAAATACTTAGCCAATCTTGACATGATCCGTAGGCGGGTTAAGTCATGAACTTGAATGACAACACTTAACCCATTAGACAAAACCCTAGCTCGGGGGACTAGGTTGAAAATCGTGGTTAACAATGATAGCGGGAAGAAAAGCTAAGTGGTAAACCTTAGTTAAGGATAACTAAGTAATAATTCTTAGCCAAGGACATGGGACTAGTTCATAAATAGATAAGCAACCTGATACGGTAGGTCATCGCTTAGTATACGAGGAGGAGCAACATATCTGACTTGGATAAAAGTCTCCAGCGAACTGGGTGATGAAGCGGTAGCTTCGGGGAATGTGAGGGGACTCTTGGTATCCCTCTGCGAGGTGGCAGGTGGTCCATGAAGCCCGGCCTCACAGAGTGTAACACCCCACGTCCATTAATGTCACTCACAAAGGGAATGCATTAATTTCTATGGAGGTTTTAGGTGAATATAGAACAGTAAAATTTCAACAAGACAATATAAAATAGCACTTGGAAATTTAAAAACTTTATTTCAATTACAGCAGAAGTCAAAACATGTTTGATTACATCATAACACCATAATCAAAGTCAAGTACAATATCTATCTTGATAAAACAAGTACATAATCCCATTACATAAATAGCCATTAAAAAGAAAGATAACAAGCTGGACTTTACTTCAGCAGTCCAAGCTTTCCAAGAAATAAGCAATCCAATCAGACTCCACAGGAACGTGGCCCAACCTGAGGACCTGAAGGGAGAAAAGGATGAAAAAGAGGGGGGGGGGGGGTCAGACATAAAGTCTGGCGAGTATGATAATTCTACAATACTATTATCAATATAACTGGTCTAAGGCATAAGCTGGAAAACAAGGAAATGTCTACGAAAGAGCAGATTAAGGACATAGACAATCGCTAAAGGAAACGTTACAGGGGCTCCTAAATACTAAAGGATAAACACTATACTGCACCACACCAGTCACCCTAAAGATTGATTCCACTTAGCTTCACTTAGAAACTTTCTTAATGGCTTTACGTACTCCTAGCTGACTACATAGGTGCCGCCTGCCCCTATCTCCACTAGGTGCACCCCACTTTCCATTTTTCGATCGACTCCCTACTCGTAGATACCCGTGTTGGCCCCACAGTGGGGTGTATCATTCCCCTAAATTGGCAACCAGATATAACGGAGATGCACGACTTATACCTACACGATGCAACAACGTCTTACCTACGAGCCCGGGTCCACACACGCATGTGAAACCCGTTGGACTTGCGTTGCCACCGCTCCCTGTTTTGGCCTCTTATAGTCAAACCCAGTATGCGTGTCCCGTCCTCGACTTTGGTCGAGCCCACAAAGATACGTTTTGGGATACTAGTTGAAATGGGCCCCCATTATTTCCCACAAGCACTCCACCTAAGCTTGTCCCATTAGTCCATCCACTTAACCCACTTAGTCATGTACATTTACATGTGTATTTGGTTAAGTATAATCGTATTTCAAATGCCTTTAAAGGCAACCACTAGATTCCTCATGCCACCCAAGGCACCTACTTAACCCCCATGTCCCACCTTACATGATTATCTGGCTAAGTATTTCTTAATTCATTAAGGCCATAACCTCATAAAGACCTCTCACATTAGACTGGCATTTATGGCAACTGGATTTGCCGGGCGGGTCCGGGCAGTCTTACACCACAAAAGAGTCTAACCTCGTGTCTTTACAACTGTTATGCTTTAGTTTGGGCCTAGGACCTCTCACATTGGGCCGACATTTGTGACTACTGGATTTGCCGGGCGGGTCCGGGCAGGTTTACGTCACAAACGGGTCCAACCTCGTGTCCTAAGCATTGATTATTATTAATAATCCACTTTCCCCAATTTTAATAGTACCCTACTTGAATTATTAATTAATTCCAAATTTAACAATGTGCATAATTGACTCAATTATGGACATCCATTTAAGGCATGCAAAATCATATCAATTGCACCCCAATTTATTAATTTCCTAATATTACCCCTACCCCACGTTTGAACGTTTCTTTGCAAAATGTATGCTAGAGCCTATTAGTCTAACTCATAGCATAAAAGAAAATATTCACAACAACAACATATATAAGTGACTAAATAAATCATAACAAGGGGTAAAACTTGCATACATTACAACTTGCATAAGGTTATACATGTCATGGATCTAAGGGTGTCAACTTATTCATAATTCACATAATATGATTTTAATCAAATTTCATAAACTTGTATAGGACATGTGTGAATCAACATCATTAACAATATGGTTTTATATTTGTACACCTAACTCAATAGGCAAATTCCCAAAAATCAAAATTCATTTAATCATAGATTCATGTATATGGGTACACCTAACTTAATAGGCAAATTCCCATATTCAAGATCCAATTAATTTGTTGATTCATGTATATGGGTACACCTAAACCAATAGGCAAATTCCCATAATCAAGATCTATTATAAAAAAAACATAAACTTTAAACATGATCCAATTCGCATAAATACTAACATCATGATTTTACAACTTGAATGATTCAACACAACTTAACATGACATCATTATCATATAACATAAGTATTTCAACATATGTGATAATATGAGATCTACAACATATATAAGATTTACAACATAGCATATCATAATTTGCAACATAGCATGATATGATTTACAACATAGCATAGCATGATTAATCACATATGACATAGCATAGGATTATTTACGACAAAATCACTACAACATAACAACATGTATATGATAACATAATAGCATAACAAGAGATCCACAACGAAAATACATAACAATTCATTTCACTTTCTTGTGATCCATTCATAACTTAATCAAATTATTTTATAATAATATTGTGAGATTCATCATACTCACAATTTTAAAGAAGAGAAATAGAATGAGAGAGTGCTTTTGATTTGATTTGAGTAGATTTAGTTTGTAGATTAGGCCTTCTTCTTCTTTAGTTTGTGACGGCTATGCTGAACTCCATGGCAACGGCATGTCGGTAGCTCTCCAATTTTTCAAGTGATTTAGGGTTAGATTCTACCCACTTATTTATAGATGTTAGGATTCATTTAGGCCATTAGATTTAACCTAGAAATAACCGCAGCCATTCAGACCAGATGGGGTTTATCTTATTGACTCAGCAATGAGTCAGAAGTGACTCAGCAAACACTCAGCAAATTAATAAACTTCTATTCATGTTTACATTAACTGCCCATATATATATATATAAATATATATATATATATACACACACGCACCTATTCATGAATTCAAATTAATCCATAATTAACTTATGACCATTTCTACACATTAATTTTCCAATTAATGTCTTAATTTCATTTTTCGCCTTTTAAGGCAATTCACATATCTCAAATTTGTTATATGCCTTTTTAAGGCTATTTCGTGCAAATTCTCAATATTAATTCTTTTAATTTGTGAATATTAGTATTAACAGAAATACGGGGTGTTACATTCTCCCCTCCTTAAGGGATTTCGACCCCAAAATCTTCAAGCTTATATCCTATCATCAACCATCTACTCAATCAACAAACACTGGCATCCATTGTCCTTATAGACTTGTAATGCTTTCATGTTTAAATGCACAGTGTGTGTCTATGTCCGTGTCTAACGCAAAATCAGGCGGTCCACTGATTCAGTTGACCTCCTTGATGCAATTCATGATAGTGCCATGCATCCATTATGTATGCAAAAGATCCTAATTGCTTACAAACTAATTCTATATGCGTGCACATCCATTCAACCGAATGCAGCATCTATATGATGGTACAACCATTATACATCCATTATACTAAATACATTCATTTGTGCAATATGCAATATGTAGTGACTGAGCCGATCTAGTGCCTAAAGTGTGTGTATATATGCATCCACGAGCAACCACTAGCAACCACTTGCATCCATTTTGCATCCATCATACATAACATGTCTCAAACACATGTTTCAACCATAGGATTATCCAAACTAAAGGTCAAAGATACTAATGAGAGGACATACTAAAGATAAGATAAGATAAGCTAAGCGATAAAGTAGAAATTGAAAGACATACCCTCAAAAAGAAAAGGGTATAGCGAACGCATCTTCCCTTCTGTCTCCCAAGTAGCGTTGCTCTCATCATCTCCCCATTGCACTTTAACTAGTCTGACCTCTCGATTTCTCAACTTTTTGATCTCCGACCCAAGAATGCATGTAGGAGCTCGTCTAATTGATGCATCACGCTCTATTTCCACCTCTTTAAGCAAGCTCGGCTCTACCACCTCCGCGGTCTTGTGCAAACACTTCCTTAAATGTGATACATGGAATACATCGTGTACTCCACTAAGTTTCTCAGGCAACTCCACCCTATCGCCATCTTCCCAATCCTGTCTTTTATAGGAAACGGCCCTACAAACCTTGGCGCTAATTTCCCAACGGACCCAAAGCGAACAACATTCCGTATCGGAGACACTTTGATAAAAACCATGTCCCCAATGTCAAACTCAAGATCTGTCCTCCTCTTATCAGCATACGATTTCTGCCTATCTTGTACTGCTTTCATCCTCCTTCGAATCAAATCAATCTTCTCCGAGGTTTCCCTAATCATATCGGGCCCAAGTAGGATTTTATCGGTAGATTCCCACCAACATGTAGGCGAACGACAAGGCCTTCCATAAAGAGCTTCGAAAGGTGCCATGCGAATACTAGACTGAAAGCTATTATTATATGCGAATTCTACCAACGGAAGGTGCTCTTCCCATGTACCCCCAAAGTCTAGGATACAAAGCCTTAAAAGATCCTCTAGAATACGATTCACCCTCTCGGTCTAGCCGTCCGTCTGAGGATGATATGCGGTGCTCAAACATAGCTGAGTCCCTACCGCCTCTTGTAAACTCTTCCAAAATTCGCTAGTGAAGATGGGATCACGGTCGCTTACTATACTAGAAGGAATACCGTGCAAACGAACTATCTCTTTAATGTATACAGAAGCCAACCACGGAGCAGTCCTCTTACTTTTCACGGGAATAAAATGGGCCCTCTTAGTAAGTCTATCTACTATAACCCAAATCCCCGTATTACCCTTCCTTGATCTTGGTAATCCATCCACAAAATCCATTAAGACGCTTTCCCATTTCCATAGTGGAACTTCCAATGGGTGAAGCAACCCACCGGGTTTCTTTTGTTCCGCTTTTACTCGTTGGGACACCAAGCATCTAGCGACGTACTCGGCCACATCCTTTTTCATACCGGCCCAAAAGAAAACCCGCTTCATATCTTTGTACATCTTGTCTCCGCCGGGATGAATGGTCATCTTTGAGCGATGAGCATCATCAAGAATGGCCTTCCTTAAGTCTTCGTCTTGTGGTACACAAAGTCTATTATCCCTTCGTAACCAACCCTTATCGTCTAGGGTATACCTACGAAGATGGCTAGACGACTCCCCTCGTTTGAGCTTTTCTACTATCTCAACCAACTGGGGGTCGTCTTGCTGTGCCTCACCAACTCGTGCTAGAAGTGTAGATTTAACCTCCAAGGATGCTAACAAACTAGGTACTAGGTCAATGGAGGGTCTAAAGTCAAACATGGAGATGAATTCTAAGCTTCGTCGTTCAACAAACAACGGACTCAAGGACAACCTTTTCCTAGTTAAGGCGTCTGCTACCACGTTACCCTTGCCCGGGGTATATGCAATTTCAAAATCGTAGGAGGCTAGGAATTCCATCCACCGTTGCTGCCTTAAATTCAAATCCTTCTGAGAGAATAAGTATTTTAATGATTTGTGGTCAGTGAACAGTTCGAATTTCTCACCAAGAAGATAGTGATGCCAAGACTTAAGCGCGAAAACAATTGTGGCTAACTCAAGGTCATGCGTAGGGTAATTCTTTTCATGAACCCTCAACTGCCTTCCACCATAGGCTATTACTCTTCCCTCTTGCATGAGGGCCGCGCCAAGTCCCGTCCCACAAGCAACGGTATAGACGGTAAACGGTTTATTCCCGTCTGGCAGCACTAAGACTGGGGCTGAAGTTAAGGCTCTCTTTAAACGTTGGAACGCATCATCACAATCTTCGTCCCACGTAAAAACCAGGTTCTTCTTCGTTAACTGTGTTAATGGAGCTGATATTTTTGCGAAGTCTTTTATAAACTTCCTATAATAGCCAGCCAACCCCAAGAAACTTCTTACTTCGGTTAAATTTTTAGGGACCTTCCAATCTTGGATGGCCACCACCTTTGCGGGATCCACTGCTATCCCTTCCTTGGAAACCACGTGCCTTAAGAACCATACTTCTTTCCTCCAGAAGTGACACTTAGAAAATTTTGCCTTAAGGTTATGCGCTCGAAGGGTTTCCAACACTTTCCTAAGATGTAGGGCATGCTCTTCTTCATTCTTAGAAAAGACTAAGATGTCATCCACAAAGACTACCACGAATTTGTTAAGGTACTCCCTAAACACCCTACTCATCAAATCAACAAAATATGCGGGGGCGTTTGTCAAACCAAAGGGCATCACTAGCCATTCATAGAATCCGTCAGGAGTCCTAAAAGCAGTCTTATCTATACTATCCTCAGCCACTCTCAGTTGATGAAAGCCGGTGGCTAAGTCCAACTGCGAAAACACTGAGGCGCCAACTAACTGATCAAAGAGATTGTCAATCCTCGGCAGTGGGTGTCGGTTCTTTTTAGTAAGCTTGTTTAGTTCTCTATAGTCCACACAAAGTCTAAGGGACCCATCCACCTTTGTAGCAAATACTACTGGAGCACCCCACTCTGATATACTACGTCTTATGAACCCCTTCTCAAGCAACTCCTTCACTTGCTTATTGTGTTCCCTCCTTTCACGAGGAACCATGTGGCGCACTGGCAAAGATACGGGTTTAGCATTATCCACAAGATAAATTCGAAAGTCTATCTCCCGATTTGGAGGTAGGCCCTTCACCTCCTCAAACACATCCGGATATTCCCGGACCACCTCTACCATTCGCACATTCTCTACAGACGCGTCAAGCGTTTCAAGATAACTTAGCATAACGGAATTTATGGGACTACAAAAGATGTCGAGAGCATTACCAAGATGAGTCACAAGCCTAACTACTCTCCTTTCACAATCAAGAATGCCCCCATTTCTAGATAATCAATCCATTCCTAAAATTAGCCCATAGCCCATGAAGCCCAATACATAAGCATCACATCTAAATTAAACGCTAAGTATAGAGATTTTCAAGTCCAAACATATCATGGTCAAATGAGCCGAACCCCCAATTGGATTTGAAACAACCATGGGATCCTCTACTAAACTGGTGTTCAAGTGCAGTAATTCAACTAATGATGCAGAGATAAACGAATGAGATGCGCCAGAATCGAATAAGGTACGGACATGATGATCAAACAGAAAAACTATGCTTTCAACAGAAATTGTTCTACCTCTTTCTTGCAGCGGTGGGGCCGCAATAGCCTGAACTTGCCCCCTTGCCTGCCCTGGTGCCATAAGAGCCTGCACCTATCCTCCCGAGGTAGACCCTGCCCTCTGCCCCTTCTTTGGGCAGTCCTTCGCCAAATGTCCCGCATCTCCACAATGAAAACAACCAGTCTTCTTTTTCTTTCTACAATCTTTGCTGAGATGGCCAGGCGTCCCACAATTGATGCATTTCTTCTTCCCTTTGCCATTATTGTTTTTACCACCCTTCTTATTTTGCTGTTGGGGTTTCTTCTGATCCCCTTTCTTTTCAACTGCCTTATCCTCATGCATAATTGCCATTTCTACTAGCCTTTCAAAGGTGGCTCCCATAGGGATGTGGGTCATAGCCAACCCTTGCAACGGTTCATTCAAGCCTCTAACGAACCTCAAAGCTTTCTTCTCTGGCGTGTTCACCAACTCCAAGCCAAACCTTGCTAACTGATTAAATTTATTGACATACTCCTTCACTGATAAGCTCCCTTGCTTTAATGCCAGGAATTTTTCCATATTTAAATTCTCCTCTGCCCTTGAAAGAAACTTTGCCTCAAACCTTCGTCTAAAATCTGCCCATGAATCAACTGGACGTTCCCCGTTAGTGACCTCCCACCAAAACGAGGCCTCTCCCTTCATTAACCAAGCAGCTAAACGGACTTTCCTCCCATCTTCCACTTCAAAGATATCCAACAATTACTCAGTCTCCTTAAGCCAGTCTCTGGCCTCCACAAACGTCTCAGTCCCTTGAAAAGTTTTTCCTATCATTGCCTTAAATTCCTTGCACGTCTTTGCAAAAGTGTCAACACGAGGTGGAGGAGGAGGAATGGGTGCAACTGGGGGTGGAGGAACATCTGCTGGGCCTGCAGTGGTGGACCTAGCCTCCAAATATCTCCTAAACCACCCTGGAATCGTCAGACCTTCTGGGAGACTAAGATCTTCAGCCATGCTGAAACGAAAAAGGAAAGATTCAAAATGGAGAATTCGAAAGATAAAGATAAGGATATGGCTATTTGGGATTATGTTTTTCATAAAAACTTTCTCTAAATAACATGTTTTTGAAAGCACTTCTTCCAAAAATACTTTAGAAAAATATATTTCTAAAACTTTTATCGGTTCTGGTAACCTTATTCTCTGATACCACGTGTAACACCCCACGTCCATTAATGTCACTCACAAAGGGAATGCATTAATTTCTATGGAGGTTTTAGGTGAATATAGAACAGTAAAATTTCAACAAGACAGATATAAAATAGTACTTGGAAATTTAAAAACTTTATTTCGATTGCAGCAGAAGTCAAAACATGTTTGATTACATCATAACACCATAATCAAAGTCAAGTACAATATCTATCTTGATAAAACAAGTACATAATCCCATTACATAAATAGCCATTAAAAAGAAAGATAACAAGCTGGACTTTACTTCAGCAGTCCAAGCTTTCCAAGAGATAAGCAATCCAATCAGACTCCACTGGAACATGGCCCAACCTGAGGACCTGAAGGGAGAAAAGGATGAAAAAGAGGGGGGTCAGACATAAAGTCTGGTGAGTATGATAATTCTACAATACTATTATCAAAATAACTGGACTAAGGCATAAGCTGGAAAACAAGGAAATGTCTATAAAAGAGCAGATTAAGGACATAGACAATCGCTAAAGGAAACGTTATAGGCGCTCCTAAATACTAAAGGATAAACACTATACTGCACCACACCAGTCACCCTAAAGATTGATTCCACTTAGCTTCTCTTAGAAACTTTCTTAATGGCTTTACGTACTCCTAGCTGACTACGTAGGTGCCGCCTGCCCCTATCTCCACTAGGTGTACCCACTTTCCATTTTTCGATCGGCTCCCTACTCGTAGATACCCATGCTGGCCCCACAGTGGGGTGTATCATTCCCCTAAAGTGGCAACCCGATATAACGGAGATGCACGGCTTATACCTACACGATGCAACAACGTCTCACATACCAGCCAGGGTCCACACACGCATATGAAACCCGTTGGACTTGCGTTGCCACCGCTCCCTGTTTTGGCCTCTTATAGTTAAACCCAGTAGGCGTGTCCCGTCCTCGACTTGGGTTGAGCCCACAAAGATACGTTTTGGGATACTGGTTGAAATGGGCCCCCATTATTTCCTACAAGCGTTTCACCTAAGCTTGTCCCATTAGTCCATCCACCTAACCCACTTAGTCATGTTCACTTACATGTGTATTTGGTTAAGTCTAATCGTATTTCAAATGGCTTTAAAGGCAAACACTAGATTCCTCATGCCACCCAAGGCACCTACTTAACCCCCATGTCCCACCTTACATGATTATCTGGCTAAGTATTTCTTAATTCATTAAGGCCATAACCTCATAAAGACCTCTCACATTAGACTGGCATTTATGGCAGCTGGATTTGCCGGGCGGGTCCGGGCAGTCTTACACCGCAAAAGAGTCTAACCTTGTGTCTTTACAACTGTTATGCTTTAGTTTGGGCCTAGGACCTCTCACATTGGGCTAACATTTGTGACTACTGGATTTGCCGGGCGGGTCCGGGCAGGTTTACGTCACAAATGGGTCCAACCTCGTGTCCTAAGCATTGACTATTATTAATAATCCACTTTCCCCAATTTTAATAATTCCCTACTTGAATTATTAATTAATTCCAAATTTAACAATGTCCATAATTGAATCAATTATGGACATCCATTTAAGGCATGCAAAATCATATCAATTGCACCCCAATTTATTAATTTCCTAATATTACCCCTACCCCACGTTTGAACGTTTATTCGCAAAATGTATGCTAGACCCTATTAGTTTAACTCATAGCATAAAAGAAAATATTCACAACAACAACATATATATGTGACTAAATAAATCATAACAAGGGGTAAAACTTGCATACACTACAACTTGCATAAGGTTATACATGTCATGGATCTAAGGGTGTTAACTTATTCATAATTCACATAATATGATTTTGATCAAATTTCATAAACTTGTATAGGACATGTGTGAATCAACATCATTAACAATATGGTTTTATATGGGTACACCTAACTCAATAGGAAAATTCCCAAAAATCAAAATTCATTTAATCATAGATTCATGTATATGGGTACACCTAACTTAATAGGCAAATTCCCATATTCAAGATCCAATAAATTTGTAGATTCATGTATATGGGTACACCTAACCCAATAGGCAAATTCCCATAATCAAGATCTATTATAAAAAAAAACATAAACTTTAAACATGATCCAATTCGCATAAATACTAACATCATGATTTTACAACTTGTTTGATTCAACACAACTTAACATGACATCATTATCATATAACATAAGTATTTCAACATATGTGATAATATGAGATCTACAACGTATATAAGATTTACAACATAGCATATCATAATTTGCAACATAGCATAATATGATTTACAACATAGCATAGCATGATTAATCACATATGACATAGCATAGGATTATCTACAACATAATCACTACAACATAACAACATGTATATGATAACATAATAGCATAACAAGAGATCCACAACATAAATACATTACAATTCATATCACTTTCTTGTGATCCATTCATAACTTAATCAAATTATTTTATAATAATATTGTGAGATTCATCATACTCACAATTTTAAAGAAGAGAAATAGAAAGAGAGAGAGCTTTTGATTTGATTTGAGTAGATTTAGTTTGTAGATTTGGCCTTCTTCTTCTTTAGTTTGTGATGGCTATGCTGAACTCCATGGCAACGGCATGTCGGTAGCTCTCCAATTTTTCAAGTGATTTAGGGTTAGAGTCTACCCACTTATTTATAGATGTTAGGATTCATTTAGGCCATTAGATTTAACCTAGAAATAACCGCAGCCATTCAGACTAGATGGGGTTTATCTTATTGACTCAGCAATGAGTCAGATGTGACTCAGCAAACACTCAGCAAATTAATAAACTTCTATTCATGTTTACATTAACTACCCATATATATATAAATATATATATACACACACGCACCTATTCATGAATTCAAATTAATCCATAATTAACTTATGACCATTTATACACATTAATTTTCCAATTAATGTCTTAATTCCATTTTTCACCTTTTAAGGCAATTCACATATCTCAAATTTGTTATATGCCTTTTTAAGGCTATTTCGTGCAAATTTTCAATATTAATTCTTTTAATTTGTGAATATTAGTATTAACAGAAATACGGGGTGTTACACAGAGGTTAAGGTCTGCGGTAGAAGAGCCAAGAGTATGCCTTTGTTTCTATGCGAGCGACCTAAAGACTGGGATGGATTAGCGTGGAGTCGACGATACTTGTTTTTGCCCTGGATAGCACGTCGCTGACTACCTACCATCTTTAGTCAATCGTGTACGAACGGAAATGAGGAGAACTCCCAACAGACTATGTTCTTGCTATCGAGTCATGGGTGAGGTTGGCCATAGGAAAGTGGGGCATAGTGGGGACGGAGTATAGTTCTCGTGCATGATTTTTCTTGGATTGTGTTTCAGTAGTTGAGGGAGGGGTCACGTGGGACCATAGCCACGGATACAAAAACAGACCTTGATATCTGCACCGACAGATGACTTAAAGCTCCCGACCGAGTTCCGTATTTCTTGATTTGTCCTGGCACGGAACTCGGATGGCACATTGGGATACATGTGCGTCTAGACATGGAAAAAGATTCATGATACATACGTAGGATAAAAGGGCGCAGTTGACGGGTGGCATAATCCCTAGTGGCCCTAGGTGGCTTGAACCCAAACCGAGACACGGAAACGTTCATTAGGTAGCATAATCCCTAGTGGTCCTAGGTGGCATAAATCCTAAGTGAACACGCGATAGTTCATGGTAAGAAAACATAACCAGATCAAGGGTAGCAGTCCAAAATAACCTCAAGGATAAAACGGTACTACGTTGAGGTGGTATAGATTTACATGGGAAAGCCCATACGGCCTACGGCAAAGGACTGAACTTATACATGGAAAGAAACATACGAGTTAGGAAAACCTACATATGCTATATATTAGGTTGACATGGACTATTACATGACATTGGGCAAGGGACCTTCATAGTTAACACATGACGTGGGTTGGGATACTAGTACGAGAGGTGTAGAGCAAATATACATGATAAATACCTTGGGATGGTATACATGATAGATACCATGGGATGGTGTACATGATAGATACCTTGGGATAGTATACTTGATAGAAACCTGACAATGTGATACCTTAATTTATCATGACACCGTAGTTTATCATGATATCTTAGTTTATCTTGCTACATTAGTTTAGCCTGTTATCCTAGTTTAGTTTATCTATCTTGTAGTCATCCTTATGTTTACTTTCAGTTTATGCATGTCATGTTACCTTTACCTGTTTTTATACTGGAAGTAGATAGGACTTACCAGTCTTTATGACTGACCCCGTTTTGTTTTGCCTCTTTGTCTTCGGTTCCCCCCCCCCCCCCCCACGCCAGGTTTTCAGGGAGGAAACACTGTTATCTAGTTCGGACTTCTTCTACTTGATGGTCATCATGCATGGCTTGGACTTTCCATGGCTATGGCCACTTTACTGTTTTACTTGGGGAATAATTTATGAAATGGTTTTACGCTTCTTTACTATTAAAAGATAGGATTTGATGTATTTTGATGTACAAGGCTTTAGACCTTATTTTATAAGGTAATGAAATTTGTTTTACTTCCGCTGTTTTATATATGTTCTGTCTTGTAATATTTCTGTGCATGTTTACCTTGATAATGCTTCACCAAACCTAGTGCATTGGGATTAAACATCTGTGATTAAACACCTGTGATTCATGACTAGGAATGTGTTGCTTAAGTTTTGTGACTATGAAATTGGGTCTAAACCCGATAATCTATTCTGTCTGTTCTTGGTTTTCTTTGGTTTTAGACCTTGAGAATTTACCTATTCAGTTAGTTCTACCCATATTCTTGAACCTACTCTGTCTATTCTTGGTTTTAGACCTTGGGAATTTACCTATTAAGTTAGGTCTACCCATGTTCTGAACCTACTTCTTTATTCAACCCTTTTCATGTCGTAATATTACCATATCAATATGCCTGTGAATTGTCATCTTATGCCAATTGTTATGTCCGTTCATTTATGGCATTTTTGCTCATTCCCTTCTATCCACGAATCCATCTTTATTTATAATCTAGTTTGAACCACGATTATGCGAACGATGGGAATACGTTCTGGGGAAAACATGAAATTGACTAAACTTGGAAATTGGCATAATTTGATGAAAATTAGAACAATAAGTCAAGTTTTGGTAATGAACTGAAATTAGAATTGTTTGGCTAAATTAAGCATGATAAGTATGTTAGCATAATTTACATACGTCGGGCATAAAAGGGAAAAGGGTTTGGTGCGCCGCATAATAGGTAGTTGGTATGCAAATTGAGTTTTGGCATAAACGGGGAACTAGAATATGAAATCTAGTTTGGCATAAACTGTAAACTAGAATATAAAATCTAGTTTTGGCATTAACATGTAAATGGGGGATGTTGGATCTAAATTGTTATAAACTATAAGATAGGCAAATCAAGATTTGGGCCTAGAATACAAGTTCATTAGAAGGCATGGCAAATGTATAGGGTATAGGCCAAATTTATTTTAAGAAAGGGAAAATGGGCTTTGAGGATAAATTGTTAACAATTTATTTATATACAACAGAAAGATTTATTAACGACATCTCTTTTAACAATAAACCAGAAAGTTCTAGGGTGACAAAGAGGATAGTGTCTAGGCTTGGGTTTGGAAAATACAAGTTTCCTGCTCTCCCTGGCTATCCCTAACTGATCCGACGGACGGGATGGTTACTTTTAAAACCTGATTTGAAAACTAATCAAAACCCTTTGAACTTAGAAGACACGAATATGCCTAACCCGAGGTTAGACTGAGTTGCGATGTAAACCTGCCCGGAACCAACCGGCACATCCAGTATTCGCAACAATATCTTTGTAATGTGAGTGGTCACGGCTTTAATTTATTTAGTTAAAGCTAGAACAAGAAAGGTAGGGTTAAGTTAAATAAGACACTTAACCAGTTCAACATGATAACTAAACTGATGGGTGGGGTTAGGTTCAGACTGACACTTAACACAGTTAAGCTAGAATGGGAGGGTTAAGTCCATATGAACACTTAACCAACTAAACACAGTTAAGCTAGGATGGGGAGGCTAAGTCCATAGGGACACTTAACCAAAATTAACATCGTAACAAGACAAGATTTGTAGGGAATAAGTAACTAAGAAAACACTTATCCAAATTAACATGTTAACTAGACTAGAAGGTGGGGTTAAGTAAAGATAATACACTTAGCCAAATTAACATGTTAACTGGACTAGAGGTTGGGGTTAAGTAAAGATAATACACTTAGCAAAATTAACATGTTAACTGGACTAGAGGTTGGGGTTAAGTAAGATTTAATACACTTAGCCAATTTGATATGTTAGCTGGGCTAGACTGTAGGGTTAAGTAAACTTGAACACTTAACCATCAGATTGAGATGAAGGAATAGGGTTAAGTCAAAAACATGAAGGGATAATACTTAAACATTAATAACATGGTAGTTAAAACAGACGGGCAAGGTTAAGTTAAAAGGAAACACTTAACCAATACAAGATGAATGGGTAGGGTTAAATAATAAGGAATACTTAACCAATATAACTTGGTTTGTGGTAGGGCTAAGTCAACATGAATTCCTGATAACACTTAACCAGTTTAACAGGATAAATGAAGGTGTTTAAGTTAGCTGGAATTGACTTATGACACTTAACCAATCCGAGTTGACCGGAAAGAGAACTAAGTAGTAAACCTTAATTAAGAAAACATCGATTCTGGAAACTAAGTGGTAAACATTAGTTGACAAAACTAAGTAGTAATTCTTAGTATAATACAAGGAGGAGCGAACGTCTTTCTGATTTAAAAAGAAGGCTCCAACGGATTGGGTTACGAAGCCCGAGGCTTCGAGGGGACGTGAGGGTACTCTTGGTATCCCTCTGTGAGGCTGTAGATGATCCGCCTAGGCCCACATAGGTTAAGGTCTACATAGAAGAACTAGGGGTATGCCTTGGTTGCATACATGGCAACCTAAAGACTAGGATGGACCGGCGTGATTCGACGAGCAAACGGTAGCCCTATGATAGCGACTCGTCGTCTACCATCCATCTAGAATCAATCGAGATACATGAAGCAGAAAGGCGGAGAACTCCAAAAGACCATATACTTGCTGTCTAGTTATGGATAAGGATGACCATACTAAAGAGGGAACCCGGGGGTCGGCGTATAGTTATCATTTTACAAGGTGTGCCATTCATTAGTTGAGGGAGGGGTCAAGTGGGACCATAGCCACTGGAATAAAAACAGACCTTAGCATCTGCATCGGCAGATATCTGAAAGCTCCCGACCGAGCTCTGTATTCCTTGATTTTCCCTATCACAGGACCCGGGTCGCACATTACAGGACATGTGCATCTAGACAAGCGATAACGATTCGCGATACATGTGTGGGGAAGTATAGGAACATATACCACTCTAGGTAGTGTGTCCTAGACTTGGGGGCATCGTTCGACAGGTAGCATAATTCCTAGTTGAACTAGGTGGAATAAATCCTGAATCCGAGAAGCATTCAGCAGATGGCGCAAATTCTAGTTGAATCTAGAAGCCACTTGGTAGAAAACGCTAGATTAAATCTAGGTAACAAATAAATAAATGGACGCCTGAAGGCGATGGAAAATACTGGGATTGGGACCACGTTAGCTTTACTAGTTCCCCCCCCCCCCGGTAGTAAATGAGGGAATAGTTTAGCTCAGGTTAAGTTGGACTGCCACCCTTTCCCAGCTTGAAGATTTGTTGAAGTTTGCTTGGATTCTCTTTTCAGATGCTATGGCTGGCTCTTGCTAAAATCAGGAATATAAATGTTGTTTTTATGCTTCCTTATTTTGTAAGACAGATGATACTCTGATATTGTAAAGAAACCATTGTACAAACTATTTTATCAATAAAGAAAAGTTTTATTTTCCGCTGTTTAATTTCTGTCTATCTTGTAATTTATCTGCATCTTTTACCCTAAATGCTCCACAGAACTTAGCGCATTCCCTTTGTGAGTGACACTATCGGATGTGGGGTGTTACACGTGGTATCAGAGCTGAAGGTTACCAGATCAGATAAAGGGTTTGAAAAATTATTTTCAAAACGGTTTTAAAAGAACCATCTTCAATAGAAAAGATTTGTTTTAAAGGCATATTCACCAAAGCCATACACACTATCTTCTCTTCCTCTGTTTGAATTCTTATCTCCTTCTTTCTTGAGTCTCTGGGGCTCCTGGCTTTCTGGGATGTAACCTCATCGAAGGGCAAAGTAGTGCCCGACTTCCATCTACGGCTGTAGTAGTTTCACCTACGGCCAGTTTTCTTTCACGCTTATAGGGTTTTCTGTACGATGGAAGCATCTTTCGAGAGATTTGTCAACATGAATACACACGGAAGAGGATGAGGAATTCATGGATGTAGATTTTGCTCACAAAGAAGGAAGGAATTATAAAACCTAAGACAAGAGGAAGTATCTTTACTAAGGTGTAATTAAGGACAAGGGCAAGAACAAGGAACAAGATTTTCAGAAGGGCATGTACATACTTTCACCACCAAGCATACCTAGGAGAAAGGTAGTAGAGTTCTGTTGGAAGAGTCTAGTTTTGCTGTTCGTACTCTTTCCTTTGGTTTTAGCGCTTCGCATTTGTTCATATCCACTTCCATAGTTGAGTCTCTGCACTATAGTACTTGTATACTAGAAAGATCCCACTAGAGTCTCAAATCCAATTGGTGGTTCGACTAGTTTATTTTTGGGTTAGTAGGGATTTGAGAATAGCTATCGAGTTTGTTTTTATCATCTCACGTAGATCGTCTAAATTCGGAGGAGATATTCCTTGGGTGCTTGTCTGATATTGGTTTAGGTCTTTGGGGCTTGTACTTGAGGAATGTCAAGTTTGACTAGGTTGGTTTGCGTGAGAGATGAATAGTTGTGGCAGGCACTCTAAAAAGCACGTAGTAACCTTTCGACCCTTATAGTTATGGCATGGCGGATAAGAGGGAGACCTCTAATCATCTTAGTACATGTACTTTGTACTGTGATTCGCATCTGTTTATTTTGGAAATGGAGATCAGGAACTTCACAATCGTGAAGTTAAATTAGTTAAGATACAGTGGAGTAAAGCTCAAGAAGGCTAGATACTAGCATCATACCCTTTTCCTTAAGGGTGCATCTTGATTTCTTTATTTGTAGGAGCTTTACGCATAATTGTTTCTCTCTTTCCAAAGTATATCCTCTAGGTCGTATCTTCGATCCTTTGGTAGAAGCCAATGGATGTAAACATGTATTTGAAACATGTTATGTTTGATGGTTGCAAGTGGTTGCTAATGGTTGCCTGTGAACGCATATGCATACGTATTAGGCACTAGATCAAGTTCGGACGCTTTCATCTTTCATTTACAGATATGTATTTGTTTGTAAGTTGAACTTGATACATTATCATATGGGTGTTGCATATGGATGAATGGCCGTGCATGCATATAGTATTTACATAACTAGGGATGCTTGCATACATGGTTGGACGCATGGCACTGACATGACTCACATTAAGGAGGTCGAATGAATCAGTAGACCGCGTGATTTTATAGTAGATAAAGACATATACACACACTATGCATATGAAAATGAAAGCATTAGAAATCTTTTAAGGACAATGGATGCCTGTGAGTGAACGGTTGAGTAGATGGGTGACTGGATGGTAGGACACATTCTTCCTAACTTGAAGATTTCGGGGACGAAATCCTTTTAAGTGTGGGAGAATGTAACACCCTGAATTCTGTAACACTAAGATTCACAAATGAAGGCAGAATTGAATATTAAAATCAAAATCAAGGGAAACGAGCGGCGCCATTGCGTTCGTCTCGGAATTCTGCATGAAAACGAGTAGAGTTTGCATAAATCGGAGTCCATATGAGGAAGATATGGCCTCCGGAAGATTCAGCAAAGTTCAAATTTCAAAACAGTTCAGAAAAACGAGTTCGAAATTCGAAACAGACCCAGATTGGGCTGGGCGGGAATTTTCCCGCCCAAGGCACCCAGGTCGACTGGGTAGTCAACCTGGGGCACCCAGATCGATTGGGCAGTCGACTGGGTAGTCGACCTGGGGGTTGACCCCCCCTTCTTTTTCCAGTTTTCTGCACTAGTTCTTTCGGATGTATTTGGTCACGTTTCTGCCTAGGTTCGTCCGGCTAACACTATATAAACAGCCCTGGGCTTCTTCTCTATTCACAATTCTTTTCTATCCTTATGCTACCTCTGAGAAATAAATAAATAAGTGAGTAAATAATATATATAAAATAAATCAAGACGAGTAAATGCTGCTAAAAGATTTTCAAGAAGAGGTTCAAGTAAAGCTAGGATTCAAGAGGAGGTTCAAACGACTTCAACGATTGTTTTTCTACGAATCTTAGCAACGCCATCTTTCTGTTCTGATGTAATCTCTGTAAGTCAGTTATTTTTAGATTTGAACGTTTTTCTCTGTTCGTGACATGAAATTAAAGGAATAAAAGAATATGCAAAATCTATCTATCTCTCTCTCTATTCGAATCAGTGCCTATACTCTTGAACCAAATTAAGAACTGTTATGACTCGAGGACAAACAAGACCGTGATTAAGAAACTATGGACCATAAAACCATACGCCTATGACTATGAACATTTGCCTATGACTATGGACATTGCCTATGACTATGAACGTTGCCTATGACTGTGACTATGACTATAAGGATTATTTCCTTGACTAAACCTATGCCTTTGATTAGAAAACATAAACTATTGCCTATGACATAAAAAGGACATCTGTGATTAAACACCTGTGATTCATGACTAGGAAAGTGTTGCTTAAGTTTTGTGACTATGAAATTGGGTCTAAACCCGATTATCTATTCTGTCTGTTCTTGGTTTTCTTTGGTTTTAGACCTTGGGAGTTTACCTATTCAGTTAGGTCTACCCATATTCTTGAACCTACTCTATCTATTCTTGGTTTTAGACCTTGGGAATTTACCTATTAAGTTAGGTCTACACATGTTCTGAACCTACGTCGTTATTCAACCCTTTTCATGTCGTAATATTACCATATCTATATGCCTGTGAATTGTCGTCTTATGCCAATTTATATGTCCGTTCTTTTATGGCATTTTTGCTCATTCCCTTCTATCCACGAATCCAGCTTTATTTATAATCTAGGTTGAACCACGATTATGCGAACGATGGGAATACGTTCTGGGGAAAACATGAAATTGACTAAACTTGGAAATTGGCATAATTTGATGAAAATTAGAACAACAAGTCTAGTTTTGGTAATGAACTGAAATTAGAATATTAAATTAGAATTGGTTGGCTAAATTAAGCATGATAAGTGTGTTAGCATAATTTATATACGTCGGGCGTAAAAGGGAAAAGGGTTTGGTAGGCCACAAAATAGGTAGTTGGTATGCAAATTGAGTTTTGGCATAAAAGGGGAACTAGAATATGAAATCTAGTATGGCATAAACTGTAAACTAGAATATAAAATCTAGTTTTTGCATTAACTTGTAAATGGGGGATGTTGGATCTAAATTGCTATAAACTATAAGATAGGCAAATCAAGATTTGGGCCTAGAACACAAGTCCATTAGAAGGCATGGCAAATGTATAGGGTATAGGCCTAATTTATTTTAAGAAAGGGAAAATGGGCTTTGAGGATAAATTGTTAACAATTTATTTATATACAAAAGAAAGGTTTATTAACGACATCTCTTTTAACAATAAACCAGAAAGTTCTAAGGTGACAGAGAGGATAGTGTCTAGGCTTGGGTTTGGAAAATACAAGTTTCCTGCTCTCCCTGCCTATCCCTAACTGATCCGACGGACGGGATGGTTACTTTCAAAACCTGATTTGAAAACTAATCAAAACCCTTTGAACTTAGAAGACACGAATATGCCTAACCCTAGGTTAGAATGAGTTGCGATATAAACCTGCCCGGAACCAACCGGCACATCCAGTATTCGCAACAATATCTGTCTAATGTGAGTGGTCGCGGCTTTAATTTATTTAGTTAAAGCTAGAACATGAAAGGTAGGGTTAAGTTAACTAAGACACTTAACCATTTCAGCATGATAACTAAACTGATGGGTGGGGTTAGGTTCAGACTGACACTTAACACAGTTAAGCTAGAATAGGACGGTTAAGTCCATAAGAACACTTAAGCAACTTAACACAGTTAAGCTAGGATGAGGAGGCTAAGTCCATAGGGACACTTAACCAAACTTAACATCGTAACAAGACAAGATTTGTAGGGGATAAGTAACTAAGAAAACCCTAGTCCAAATTAACATGTTAACTAGACTAGAAGGTGGGGTTAAGTAAAGATAATACACTTAGCCAAATTAACATGTTAACTGGACTAGAGGTTGGGGTTAAGTAAAGATAATACACTTAGCCAAATTAACATGTTAACTGGACTAGAGGTTGGGGTTATGTAATAACCCAGAAAATCTGGGCCAGTTTAAAAATTTTATTTCGGCAATTTTAGCGAATTTTGATTATTTAAAATGAATTATTTTAAATAAAAACGACGAGAAATTTATTTTGAATATAATTCGAACGTATATATTATACGCGTCGTCGTTAGAATATAAATAATTATATATAATTATAAATAGAATTGAAAATGGCGCGGTAGTTCGATAATTCGATTTCAAACTTCAATTGAATGTACCGGGTGCAAAACAATCCGGATTTTTGTGAAACCAAAAACATTAGGATCTATTTGATAATATCTTTCCAACGAATCCGACAAATCGAAATTTCATAGCGGGGATCAAAAGATATGTCCAGTTGAAAATTCTGAATAGTCGCTATGGAATTCAGGCCCTTAAAAATGGACATTTTGCAAATGACCTCGGATTTCGACGAAACCACTTTTGTTGGGTCCGTGATGTCAAGTTATTGCTAGGTTTCAAATTTCATGATTTTTCGAATCAATATGTGAGCGTGGCAAAGGAAAACGTGTTTGACCGGTTTCAGTTGATTTTAATCGACGGGAAAATGGCCATTTTTCCAACGGTCTCAGAATTCGATGAAATTAGTTTTGTTAGGACCGTATCGTCAATACGAAGCTAGAAAATATTTTTCTGCAATTTATGAAGTTAATATGTGACCCCGGTAATTTGAAATGTACATTTAAAATTCAATATAGTGATTTAAATGTAAATTTAACGGAAACCGATTGAAACAGTCGAATCAGCCTACGTGGCATATCCCATTGTGTTTGGAATGGGGGTTAAACGCTATGGATGACAGGCGGTGGGCCTCGTTTAGATGACATATGTGAAAGTCAACTTTTAAAAATAATTAAATAATAAAATAATAAATATATATTTATTTTTCATATGACCCCCCCCCCTCTCTCTTCTCCTTTACACGATCAGATGCTTTCAAAATAAAAAAAATAAAAAATAGAGAAAGGGGGCGGAGCCCACCCATCGCCGACGACCGCGCCACCAGCACTGGCGCTGGCTCCCTCCGCCACCCCCTTTACTCTCCCTCCCCTGTACGAACGACGAGCCCCCACCAAAAGGACCCGCGACACCTGAAGCTGACGCAGCCACCACCACGAACCCTAGGACCCGCCGCCTCTTCACCAGCTCCGACCACCGCATCCCCTCGATCGACGCTCCCCACTCCTCTTCAATCGACGCCTCCAATTCCCCACCTCGATCTGACCAGGCCGCCGACAGCCAAGGCAGGACCGCCATCACCACCTCGATGCCGGCGCCGCCTCTGGCCGAATTCTGCCCCCCCCCCCTCTGTAAGTTTAAAACTGATTTTTTTTATTTTTTTTATTTTTAAAACTGTAAAGAATTTAAAACTGATTTTAAAAAGAATCTAAAATAGAAAAGGTTTGAATTTTAAATGGAAAAAGATTAGATTTTTATAAAGGTGAAAAGATAGGATTTTTATTTGGTAAAAGGTATGATCTTTATATTTTTAAAGTGATAAAAATATGATTTTTATATTTTTAAAGTATTAAAAATATAATCTTTACTATATAGAAATATTAAAAATATGATTTTTACATTTTTAAAGTATTAAAAATATAATCTTTATAGGATAGAGAATATAAAAATATCATCTTTGTATATGTAGCGAAATAAAAATCTGATTTTTATTTTATATACGTTGAAGTAAAGTGATGATTTTTATAATGATGAAATCTATATTTTTGAAAAGGCGAAATCTTTATATAGAGGATAGCGTTATAAAAATAGAATTTTTATCTATATATTAGCGGTAAGGAAATATGATTTTTAAATTGAAAGTGAATAAATAAAAATGTGATTTTTATTTTAAAGACATCGAAATATAAAAATGTGATTTTTGTGTATATAGTGACTACGGGCAACGAAGATGACGAAGATGGGATAACGAAGAAGATTTCTATAATAGAAGTGCCGTGGAGCTAGGATAGCTATATGTGAGAATTTCTCACCTTTCAATTTCTTTTTCTAGTTATATATATATACTAGGATGAAGACGGTGCTTAGTAGCACCCGACACAATCGTCCACAGACCATGGACTTGTTTGTTTGGTTGCATAGATTAGTTATATGATGTGATTTGAATTGGTTGTTTGGTGATTTTGATTGATGTGTGAATGGCGTGGGCCTTCACTAGACCGGGGATAAGGCTAGGCCTCGTCCCGTTTCTAGTATCATGCCGTTATGCCGCCGAAATTTTCTAAAATAAATTAGAAAAATAAAAATATCATTTTATTTAAAGAATGAACTGAATAGAAATTCATATGTAGGAATAAAATGTTTTGTCGTTAAAAATATAATTTTTAACGTGAATGTGAATAAATAAATATTCATTTACAAACCAGACGGTTTGTTTATGTACACCTATTTGAAGGACATGGATTGGGTCGATAAATTTTACACATCGCCCAACTACACAAATAAAATATGCGTTTGATCGTTTGAAACCCCACACGGGTGTTAGGATGAAATTTGAAGTTCACTCATCCTGATTGATTAGATATGTCAATCGATTGATTGACAGGCTGTTATAAGCGTTAGATATCTATATTTGATGCTTATACAGTGTAGTGCACTTTGGTTGATGGTTGATTATTTTTCAATGCTATTATATGTGTGTAATGCATGAAAATCCATATAATTAACGTTATATGGTAATTGATTGGGCCTCATTCCAATTTGAAAAATAAAGAATATTATAAAATAAAAGTTCATGTGTTGACAGTACTCATCCATTGAGATTGGTCATGTGTTGAACGAAATATTTTAGTAATAAAATTTACATCTTTATCGATATAAAATAAAAGTTCATGTGTTGACAGTACTCATCCATTGAGATTGGTCATGTGTTGAACGAAATATTTTAGTAATAAAATTTACATCTTTATCGATATAAAATAAAAGTTCATGTGTTGACAGTACTCATCCATTGAGATTGGTCATGTGTTGAACGAAATATTTTGATAATAACAACTATTTTGAAAAAGAAATATTTGAAATAGAATATTTGAAAATAGAAATTTATGAAGCCGTGTTGATTAGTTTCACGCCATTTTGACGTGAACGATATTTATATCGATTTTAAACGATTTCGAAATAAATTGAATTGAAAACGATTTCGAAATGAATTGAATTGAAAACGATTTCGAAATAAAAATAGTTTTCGAAATGAATTGAATTGAAAACGATTTCGAAATGAATTGAATTGAAAACGATTTCGAAATGAATTGAATTGAAAACGATTTCGAAATGAATTGAATTGAAAACGATTTCGAAATGAATTGAATTGAAAACGAATTCGAAATGAATTGAATTGAGAACGATTTCGAAATGAATTGAATTGAAAACGATTTCGAAATGAATTGAATTGAAAACGATTTCGAAATGAATTGAATTGAGAACGATTTCGAAATGAATTGAATTGAAAACGATTTCGAAATGAATTGAATTGAAAACGATTTCGAAATGAATTGAATTGAAAACGATTTCGAAATGAATTGAATTGAAAACGATTTCGAAATGAATTGAATTGAAAACGATTTCGAAATGAATTGAATTGAAAACGATTTCGAAATGAATTGAATTGAAAACGATTTCGAAATGAATTGAATTGAAAACGATTTCGAAAGGAATTGAATTGAAAACGAATTCAAATGGAATTGAAAGCGAATTGAAATGAATTCAAATTGAAATGAAATTTGAATTGAATAGAAATGAATTTTAAAACGAATTTATAAAGAAGAATTCAATTGTGATTTGAATTGAAAAGGAAGTTGAAAATGTTTTTGAAACGAATTCAAAACTATTTATATAATTCGTTTTAAATAGAAATCGACGAAGTATATATTATGTATATTATATATAATATAATGGCCTGAATAGAACGCGCCGCGCCGCGACAGTTCGTGAATTTCGACCATTTATTTCAAACGGACATTACGGGAGATCCGACCGTCGGATTCTCCTAAAACCGGAACCGTTGGGTTCGTATCGAAAAGAGCTTTCCAACGGATATTAGAAATTAGAAACCTAACGGTTGGATTTGGAATTCTGTCCAAATCAAATTTGAAAAAGGTCGCTATAAGTGCAGTTCGATGGCCATTGATGGAAATCGACTGTACGGGCCTTGATAAAATTATTAAAAATAGTAATAATTTGTGTAAAATCATAAGAAATGATTTAGAAAGAATTGGGATGAAAAACTCCATATTTGAAAAGATAAAAATAGATTTTTATCGAAATGAACTAGTTTTGAACTAGAAAAATAATTCTATTTATTTTTAAATAAATAAATTGAATTTGAAAAGGGTTTTAAAAATAACCAGAATTTCCAATGAGTGCATTAGAGTGGACTTGAATCGAAATTGTCTTCGGAATATTTCGATGTTGGAATTCGTGATTATACAGGTGTTGTTATGGAAATTTGAAAGATATATTTATATCGTTATTTCCAATACGACATTTGTTAGTCGTAGAATTTGATACTGAATATAAGCCGATATATTTTCTATTCAGAGCCTTGTATTGAATATCAAATGTGATTTGGGGTTTGTCTTGAATGGTGTCTTCACTAACACTGTTCTTGAACCCAGTTGAGAAAATATTAGATTTAATGAAGTGTACCAATTAAATAATATTTAATTGGAATTGAATTGATATTGATTTTTGGGTTTATCTTGGGCAGTGTTTTAAATAACACTCGTTCTTTAACCCGATAATTAATGAAGGTGATTTTGGGTTTATCGTGAACTGTGTTTTAAATGACACGGATTCTTTAACCCAGTTAACGATTAAAACTAAGTTGAGTTTTAATGAATCTTTAATTAGATTGAAATGATCGAGAATGGAGTATCACCAGTTTTGCTCCAGGCGATAGTTAAATCTTTAATAAGATTTGAACGTGAAATGGTAATTGAATTTACCGATAACACTGTGGTGTTAGATATGAAGTATTACCAGTTTTACTTCATGGGATAAATAGGTTGGGATTGGGAAATTAAAACAAATGATTACTTCGGTAAGTTTCGTTAATCCCGGCTAGTTGAATCGAAATTCAAAAGTAGATTAAAGAATAAATTCAAGAATTTATCTTTGATAAAATTAATGGGAACCTTTCCCTATGAATGTGAAATTTAGAAACTAACTGTCGGTTAGCTAAGCAGAATGGTTTTCTGGATATTGATCTGATGTTGGTTTCGGCCTTCGGGGTTAATATTTGGGGAATTATTCTCTTGATTAATTTACGGTTAGTGACTGATGAATTGGAATGAGGCGTATGTTGTGTTTGTGTAGCACTTTATAAAATATACGCGAGTTATTTGGAAAGACCGGGTTTATCCCATTCTGAATAACTGATATGACGATAAGTCGAAGATGAAGACGATGGTCGAAGACCGGAGGTCTTCACGTCGTTTGGGTAATTACTGATGATCTTGATTGGGCTGTACACCCAAGAAGATGGAAACAGTTAGTGATCGTCCAGACGTACTTGGAGATCGATGGATATGCGGGGTACTAGGTGCCTCCGGTTTCGTTCAGACCCAGAACAGACTTGTGAATGGACTGTGTGTCTGACATTGGATTTTAGTCTGTGTGATTGATTTCTATTAAATATATATCTGTTTGGCGGCGGAGAATTTATTCTCTTGCTTAACGCCCTTCTCTGAGGCGTACGAGATCAGGGGTTATATATTGATGGATATCAAACGCATGGATTGAATTGCCTGTGTGGCATGCCTAAGTGGCAATTGATCGAGGCTTCTGTTGAAAAGCAAAGTCTTGTGGTGATGATCAAAGCACGGCCTTTGTGGCGTAGCTTTGTGTAACGTTTACTTCGCGTGTTTCACACCCGGTATGAACCAAAAACGGGAGACGGACCTCAGGGAGGACTTGCGTTTCTTTCTAGCTAGAAGTGGCGTCAGTGGTTTTACACGCCCTGACGAGTTTGACTTATGTGGTTGTTGCTGTTGCGAGGCTCCTCGGTTATATCGGTTTCGGCCGATGCATTCTAGTCGGCAGACGGACCAGACTTACACCCCATAGGGTGGGGAAACGTAGTGTTCAGGCATAATAATCCACATCGGTGGACCGGCCCTGACGATCTAAAGGCTTGCCTGCGCGCTTGCCTGTGGCTCGGGCTAGAGAGTCACGAATCGGTTGAGGACTATCTTTTGCCTCGGTTCATAGACGGAAATCCAATTTCCAAATACGTGACATTTGCGGTTTTAATTGTAGAACCTAGTATGGTGACATAGTGGGATGGGGCGCTCATGCCGCCTATGATTGATACTTATGACTTGAAGTTGTTTTATACACTATGCACTTATTATAGTATCAAATGATTTGTTTTCAATGTATCAAGCATTCTTGGCTATTATAAGGTAAAAACCCTATCCTCCGGCTTGCGATTGCATTGTGTGATGGGAACTGGGTCTTATAATAGCTTCATTTTTCTTTATTTAGCATTGCGCTGTTTGTTTTATGCACTGGTATTCTTGGGAGGAAACCCGTTCCGTGTTATACGGCGTGGTCCCTTGATTTACCAAACTTTAAAAATAAAGATTAACTGTTTTAGTTCTCACACCAGTCCCATGACTGACCTGGAGTTTATTGTTTTCACCTAAACTGTGGGTGCCCCTATTTTGACATGGGCAGCTAGTAGTTTTGGTTTTGCAGATTTATATTCACAGGATCCTGGTTTACAGCTGGAACGATATCCGGAAAGCTTTGTATCCGTATATCTCTTCTAGTTGTGTATTGTATTATTTTTCCGCTGCGATGTATTTAAATGTAATTTAAATCTCTGATATTTCTGTGTAATATTCACTTATACTCTGTATATTCTTGTAATCTGATGTATTGTTGTAATATACAATGAAACGTTCTTCTGTATGCGTTCTGTTGTGGTTTGTTCTCGAACTATCCGCGCTTTCCTTTACGGGGAAGTTGCGGGTTTTCACAGTTGGTATCAGAGCTTTGGTTTACAAAGCTTGAGAACAAGACACATTAGAACCATACGAAAGAATTCATCAGATATTGGATTAGTAATATCCAACGAGAATGACTCGTTAGAGATAGGATCAGTAGTATCCTAGAACGAGTGTGAAGAGTATAGTTTTGAAAATGAAAACAAATTAAGTTTTGAAATTTAAAACAATTATTCGTATTTGATTATCTATATATATTGAGTTGGACAGTCCAGTATATAAAGATTTTGCGTATACGTCTGATACGCGTGTATTCGAAATTTTAATATACTGGATAGATATAGAATCACACTCTAGTCGCCCGGAGATGATTCAGATGATGAGGCATCATCATCAGTGTTTATATTCGAGTGACGAAAGTGAGATTTCTATATATTTCCTATTGACTGGTGTGAGAACCAAAAATTAGATAGGGCCTATTGTTGTGATTTGGCATCAAAAATATGATTTTTGTGTATGTATCAAAATTATGAATTTCAAATGATAATTCACTAATTGATTGATGTTTTGGTTGTTTGTTTATTGGTTTGCTAATTTTGAACCATTATGCCTAATCGAACCAAATATTGAACTATATTGAAAATTGGTAGCATTTGCTTGCATATACATATACTTACATTGAACAGGTCATAGCAAGGAGGCTAGAGCAGAGAATAAAATTTGTTTGCCCGACAAATAGGTACATGTTTACTACATAATTTATTGTTTTGTTTGGGTGATGATGATTTTATGCGCCTATTGGCTAGCCGCTTGGCTTTTTCTTTTTCTTTTTGTGATCTGAAGGACCGGGGAAGCTATTTGAAATTCCCCGATGCTCCCGGTGCAGGGGAGGTTATGGCGAAATTTTTCGAAAATTTAGGGTGTTAGCCAAATTTTTGAAATTTTTGAAAATTCTCAGAAACTGAAAAGTTGGAGAATGGAAGCCAGATCGAACGTAGAGTTGATTAATCAAACCCCTTTCGACTTTGTTCCTTTTCGGGGACGAAAAGTTTTAAGTGGGGGAGATTGTAATAACCCGGAAAATCTGGGCCAGTTTAAAATTTTTATTTCGGCAATTTTAGCGAATTTTGATTATTTAAAATGAATTATTTTAAATAAAAACGACGAGAAATTTATTTTGAATATAATTCGAACGTATATATTATACGCGTCGTCGTTAGAATATAAATAATTATATATAATTATAAATAGAATTGAAAATGGCGCGGTAGTTCGATAATTCGATTTCAAACTTCAATTGAATGTACCGGGTGCAAAACAATCCGGATTTTAGTGAAACCGAAAACATTAGGATCTATTTGATAATATCTTTCCAACGAATCCGACAAATCGAAATTTCATAGCGGGGATCAAAAGATATGTCCAGTTGAAAATTTTGAATAGTCGCTATGGAATTCAGGCCCTTAAAAATGGACATTTTGCTAATGACCTCGGATTTCGACGAAACCACTTTTGTTGGGTCCGTGATGTCAAGTTATTGCTAGGTTTCAAATTTCATGATTTTTCGAATCAATATGTGAGCGTGGCAAAGGAAAACGTGTTTGACCGGTTTCAGTTGATTTTAATCGACGGGAAAATGGCCATTTTTCCAACGGTCTCAAAATTCGATGAAATTAGTTTTGTTAGGACCGTATCGTCAATACGAAGCTAGAAAATATTTTACTGCAATTTATGAAGTTAATATATGACCCCGGTAATTTGAAATGTACATTTAAAACTCAATATAGTGATTTAAATGTAAATTTAACGGAAACCGATTGAAACAGTCGAATCAGCCTATGTGGCATATCCCATTGTGTTTGGAATGGGGGTTAAACGCTATGGACGACAGGCGGTGGGCCTCGTTTAGATGACATATGTGAAAGTCAACTTTTAAAAATAATTAAATAATTAAATAATAAATATATATTTATTTTTCATATGACCCCCCCTTCTCTCTTTTCCTTTACACAATCAGATGCTTTCAAAATAAAAAAAAAATAAAAAAAAAAAGAGAAAGGGGGCGGAGCCCACCCATCGCCGACGACCGCGCCACCAGCACTGGCGCTGGCTCCCTCCGCCACCCCCTTTACTCTCCCTCCCATGTACGAACGACGAGCCCCCACCAAAAGGACCCGCGACCCCTGAAGCTGACGCAGCCACCACCACGAACCCTAGGACCCGCCGCCTCTTCACCAGCTCCGACCACCGCATCCCCTGGATCGACGCTCCCCACTCCTCTTCAATCGACGCCTCCAATTCCCCACCTCGATCTGACCAGGCCGCCGACAGCCAAGGCAGGACCGCCATCACCACCTCGATACCGGCGCCGCCTCTGGCCGAATTCTGCCCCCCCCCCCTCTGTAAGTTTAAAACTGATTTTTTTTAGTTTTTTTATTTTTAAAACTGTAAAGAATTTAAAACTGATTTTAAAAAGAATTTAAAATAGAAAAGGTTTGAATTTTAAATGGAAAAAGATTAGATTTTTATAAAGGTGAAAAGATAGGATTTTTATTTGGTAAAAGGTATGATCTTTATATTTTTAAAGTGATAAAAATATGATTTTTATATTTTTAAAGTATTAAAAATATAATCTTTACTATATAGAAATATTAAAAATATGATTTTTACAATTTTAAAGTATTAAAAATATAATCTTTATAGGATAGAGAATATAAAAATATCATCTTTGTATATGTAGCGAAATAAAAATCTGATTTTTATTTTATATACGTTGAAGTAAAGTGATGATTTTTATAATGATGAAATCTATATTTTTGAAAAGGCGAAATCTTTATATAGAGGATAGCGTTATAAAAATAGAATTTTTATCTATATATTAGCGGTAAGGAAATATGATTTTTAAATTGAAAGTGAATAAATAAAAATGTGATTTTTATTTTAAAAACATCGAAATATAAAAATGTGATTTTTGTGTATATAGTGACTACGGGCAACGAAGATGACGAAGATGGGATAACGAAGAAGATTTCTATAATAGAAGTGCCGTGGAGCTAGGATAGCTATATGTGAGAATTTCTCACCTTTCAATTTCTTTTTCTAGTTATATATATATACTAGGATGCAGACGGTGCTTAGTAGCACCCGACACAATCGTCCACAGACCATGGACTTGTTTGTTTGGTTGCATAGATTAGTTATATGATGTGATTTGAATTGGTTGTTTGGTGATTTTGATTGATGTGTGAATGGCGTGGGCCTTCACTAGACCGGGGATAAGGCTAGGCCTCGTCTCGTTTCTAGTATCGTGCCGTTATGCCGCCGAAATTTTCTAAAATAAATTAGAAAAATAAAAATATCATTTTATTTAAAGAATGAACTGAATAGAAATTCATATGTAGGAATAAAATGTTTTGTCGTTAAAAATATAATTTTTAACGTGAATGTGAATAAATAAATATTCATTTACAAACCAGACGGTTTGTTTATGTACACCTATTTGAAGGACATTGATTGGGTCGATAAATTTTACACATCGCCCAACTACACAAATAAAATATGCGTTTGATTGTTTGAAACCCCACACGGGTGTTAGGATGAAATTTGAAGTTCACTCATCCTGATTGATTAGATATGTCGATCGATTGATTGACAGGCTGTTATAAGCGTTAGATATCTATATTTGATGCTTATACAGTGTAGTGCACTTTGGTTGATGGTTGATTATTTTTCAATGCTATTATATGTGTGTAATGCATGAAAATCCATATAATTAACGTTATATGGTAATTGATTGGGCCTTATTCCAATTTGAAAAATAAAGAATATTATAAAATAAAAGTTCATGTGTTGACAGTACTCATCCATTGAGATTGGTCATGTGTTGAACGAAATATTTTAGTAATAAAATTTACATCTTTATCGATATAAAATAAAAGTTCATGTGTTGACAGTACTCATCCATTGAGATTGGTCATGTGTTGAACGAAATATTTTAGTAATAAAATTTACATCTTTATCGATATAAAATAAAAGTTCATGTGTTGACAGTACTCATCCATTGAGATTGGTCATGTGTTGAACGAAATATTTTGATAATAACAACTATTTTGAAAAAGAAATATTTGAAATAGAATATTTAAAAATAGAAATTTATGAAGCCGTGTCGATTAGTTTGACGCCATTTTGACGTGAACGATATTTATATCGATTTTAAACGATTTCGAAATGAATTGAATTGAAAACGATTTCGAAATGAATTGAATTGAAAACGATTTCGAAATGAATTGAAGTGAAAACGATTTCGAAAGGAATTGAATTGAAAACGAATTCAAATGGAATTGAAAGCGAGTTGAAATGAATTCAAATTGAAATGAAATTTGAATTGAATAGAAATGAATTTTAAAACGAATTTATAAAGAAGAATTCAATTGTGATTTGAATTGAAAAGGAAGTTGAAAATGTTTTTGAAACGAATTCAAAACTATTTATATAATTCGTTTTAAATAGAAATCGACGAAGTATATATTATATATGTTATATATATAATATAATGGCCTGAATAGAACGCGCCGCGCGGCGGCAGTTCGTGAATTTCGACCATTTATTTCAAACGGACATTACGGGAGATCCGACCGTCGGATTCTCCTAAAACCGGAACCGTTGGGTTCATATCGAAAAGAGCTTTCTAACGGATATTAGAAATTAGAAACCTAACGGTTGGATTTGGAATTTTGTCCAAATAAAATTTGAAAAAGGTCGCTATAAGTGCAGTTCGATGGCCATTGATGGAAATCGACTGTACGGGCCTTGATAAAATTATTAAAAATAGTAATAATTTGTGTTAAATCATAAGAAATGATTTAGAAAGAATTGGGATGAAAAACTCCATATTTGAAAAGATAAAAATAGATTTTTATCGAAATGAACTAGTTTTGAACTAGAAAAATAATTCTATTTATTTTTAAATAAATAAATTGAATTTTAAAAGGGTTTTAAAAATAACCAGAATTTCCAATGAGTGCATTGGAGTGGACTTGAATCGAAATTGTCTTCGGAATATTTCGATGTTGGAATTCGTGATTATACAGGTGTTGTTATGGAAATTTGAAAGATATATTTATATCGTTATTTCCAATACGACATTTGTTAGTCGTAGAATTTGATATTGAATATAAGCCGATATATTTTCTATTCAGAGCCTTGTATTGAATATCAAATGTGATTTGGGGTTTGTCGTGAATGGTGTCTTCACTAACACTGTTCTTGAACCCAGTTGAGAAAAGATTAAATCTTTTTATTTAGATTTAATGAAGTGTACCAATTAAATAATATTTAATTGGAATTGAATTGATATTGATTTTTGGGTTTATCGTGGGTAGTGTTTTAAATAACACTCGTTCTTTAACCCGATAATTAATGAAGGTGATTTTGGGTTTATTGTGAACTGTGTTTTAAATGACACGGATTCTTTAACCCAGTTAACGATTAAAACTAAGTTGAGTTTTAATGAATCTTTAATTAGATTGAAATGATCGAGAATGGAGTATCACCAGTTTTGCTCCAGGCGATAGTTAAATCTTTAATTAGATTTGAACGTGAAATGGTAATTGAATTTACCGATAACACTGTGGTGCTAGATATGAAGTATTACCAGTTTTACTTCATGGGATAAATAGGTTGGGATTGGGAAATTAAAACAAATGATTACTTCGGTAAGTTTCGTTAATCCCGGCAAGTTGAATCGAAATTCAAAAGTAGATTAAAGAATAAATTCAAGAATTTATCTTTGATAAAATTAATGGGAACCTTTCCCTATGAATGTGAAATTTAGAAACTAACTGTCGGTTAGCTAAGCAGAATGGTTTTCTGGATATTGATCTGATGTTGGTTTCGGCCTTCGGGGTTAATATTTGGGGAATTATTCTCTTGATTAATTTACGGTTAGTGACTGATGAATTGGAATGAGGCGTATGTTGTGTTTGTGTAGCACTTTATAAAATATACGCGAGTTATTCGGAAAGACCGGGTTTATCCAATTCTGAATAACTGATACGACGATTAGTCGAAGATGAAGACGATGGTCGAAGACCGGAGGTCTTCACGTCGTTTGGGTAATTACTGATGATCTTGATTGGGCTGTACACCCAAGAAGATGGAAACAGTTAGTGATCGTCCAGACGTACTTGGAGATCGATGGATATGCGGGGTACTAGGTGCCTCCGGTTTCGTTCAGACCCAGAACGGACTTGTGAATGGACTGTGTGTCTGACATTGGATTTTAGTCTGTGTGATTGATTTCTATTAAATATATATCTGTTTGGCGGCGGAGAATTTATTCTTTTGCTTAACGCCCTTCTCTGAGACGTACGAGCTCAGGGGTTATATATTGATGGATATCAAACGCATGGAGTGAATTGCTTGTGTGGCATGCCTAAGTGGCAATTGATCGAGGCTTCTGTTGAAAAGCAAAGTCTTGTGGTGATGATCAAAGCACGGCCTTTGTGGCGTAGCTTTGTGTAACGTTTACTTCGCGTGTTTCACACCCGGTATGAACCAAAAACGGGAGACGGACCTCAGGGAGGACTTGCGTTTCTTTCTAGCTAGAAGTGGCGTCAGTGGTTTTACACGCCCTGACGAGTTTGACTTATGTGGTTGTTGCTGTTGCGAGGCGCCTCGGTTATATCGGTTTCGGCCGATGCATTCTGGTCGGCAGACGGACCAGACTTACACCCCATAGGGTGGGGAAACGTAGTGTTCAGGCATAATAATCCACATCGGTGGACCGGCCCTGACGATCTAAAGGCTTGCCTGCGCGCTTGCCTGTGGCTCGGGGTAGAGAGTCACGAATCGGTTGAGGACTATCTTTTGCCTCGGTTCATAGACGGAAATCCAATTTCCAAATACGTGACATTTGCGGTTTTAATTGTAGAACCTAGTATGGTGACATAGTGGGATGGGGCGCTCATGCCGCCTATGATTGATACTTATGACTTGAAGTTGTTTTATACACTATGCACTTATTATAGTATCAAATGATTTGTTTTCAATGTATCAAGCATTCTTGGCTATTATAAGGTAAAAACCCTATCCTCCGGCTTGCGATTGCATTGTGTGATGGGAACTGGGTCTTATAATAGCTTCATTTTTCTTTATTTAGCATTGCGCTGTTTGTTTTATGCACTGGTATTCTTGGGAGGAAACCCGTTCCGTGTTATACAGCGTGGTCCCTTGATTTACCAAACTTTAAAAATAAAGATTAACTGTTTTAGTTCTCACACCAGTCCCATGACTGACCTGGAGTTTATTGTTTTAACCTAAACTCTGGGTGCCCCTATTTTGACACGGGCAGCTAGTAGTTTTGGTTTTGCAGATTTATATTCACAGGATCCTGGTTTACAGCTGGAACGATATCCGGAAAGCTTTGTATCCGTATATCTCTTCTAGTTGTGTATTGTATTATTTTTCCGCTGCGATGTATTTAAATGTAATTTAAATCTCTGATATTTCTGTGTAATATTCACTTTTGTATATTCTTGTAATCTGATGTATTGTTGTAATATACAATGAAACGTTCTTCTGTATGCGTTCTGTTGTGGTTTGTTCTCGAACTATCCGCGCTTTCCTTTACGGGGAAGTTGCTGGTTTTCACAGGTTAAGTAAGATTTAATACACTTAGCCAATTTGATATGTTAGCTGGGCTAGACTGTAGGGTTAAGTAAACTTGAACACTTAACCATCGGATTGAGATAAAGGAATAGGGTTAAGTATAAAACATGAAGGGATAATACTTAACCATTAATAACATGGTAGTTAAAACAGACGGGCAAGGTTAAGTTAAAAGGAAACACTTAACCAATACAGGATGAATGGGAAGGGTTAAGTAATAAGGAATACTTAACCAATATAACTTGGTTTGTGGTAGGGTAAAGTCAACATGAATTACTGATAACATTTAACCAGTTTGACAGGATAAATGAAGGGGGTTAAGTTAGCTGGAATTGACTAATGACACTTAACCAATACGAGTTGACAGGAAAGAGAACTAAGTAGTAAACCTTAGTTAAGAAAACAACGATTCTGGAAACTAAGTGGTAAACCTTAGTTGATAAAACTAAGTAGTAATTCTTAGTATAACACGAGGAGGAGCGAACGTCCGTCTGATTTAAAAAGAAGGCTCCGACGGATTGGGTTACGAAGCCCGAGGCTTCGAGGGGACGTGAGGGTACTCTTGGTATCCCTCTGTGAGGCTGCAGATGATCTGCCTGGGCCCACAGGGGTTAAGTTCTGCGTAGAAGAACCAGGGGTATGCCTTGGTTGCAATACATGGCAACCTAAAGACTAGGATGGACCAACGTGATTCGGCGAGCAAACGGTAGCCCTGTGATAGCGACTCGTCGTCTACCATCCATCTTGAGTCAATCGAGATACGTGAAGCGGAAAGGCGGAGAACTCCAAAAGACCATATACTTGCTATCTAGTTATGGGTGAGGATGGCCATAGGATAGAGGGGCACCGGGGGCCGGCGTATAGTTCTCATTTTACAAGGTGTGCCTTTCATTAGTTGAGGGAGGGGTCAAGTGGGACCATAGCCACTGGAATAAAAACAGACCTTAGCATCTACATCGGCAGATATCTGAAAGCTCCTGACCGAGTTCTGTATTCCTTGATTTGCCATGTCACAGGACTCTGGTCGCACATTACTGGACATGTGCATCTAGACAAGCGATAACGATTCGCGATACATGCGTGGGGAAGTATAGGAACATATACCACTCTAGGTAGTGTGTCCTAGACTTGGTGGCATCGTTCGACAGGTAGCATAATTCCTAGTTGAACTAGGTGGCATAAATCCTGAATCCGAGAAGCGTTCAGCAGACAGCGTAAACTCTAGTTGAATCTAGAAGGCACTTGGTAGAAAACCCTAGATTAAATCTAGGTAACAAATAAATAAATGGATGCCTGAAGGCGATGGAAAATACAGGGATTGGGATCACGTTAGCGTTACTAGTTGGGACATTAGTTAGGTGGTGCAGAGATATAGAAACTAGTATAACAAGGAAATAGCGAAGCGGTGAAGTATTAGAGCTAAGCGGCGAAAGTATTAGAGCATATCCAGTTTATCTTATCTTAGCATATCTTGTGATTAATCTTGCCTAATCTTGCTGACCCTATCGTCATGGTGTAATCTTGTATTCAGTTAATTCATGTCGTTTTGTTTTTCCATGTTCACATGCTAGAAGTTACTGAACTTACTCAGGCTTTATGTCTGACTCTGTTTTTCTTTCGTCTTCTTTTCTTCCGTTTCCCCCTCCCCCCCAGGTAGTAAAGGAGGGAATAGTTTAGCCCAGGTTAAGTTGGACTGCCGCCCTTTCCCAGCTTGAAGTTTTGTCGAAGTTTGCTTGGATTCTCTTTTCAGATGCTATGGCTGGCTCTTGCTAAAATCAGTGGAATATAAATGTTGTTTTTATGCTTCTTTATTTTGTAAGACAGATGATACTCTGATATTGTGAAGAAACCATTGTACAAACTATTTTATCAATAAAGCAAAGTTTTATTTTTCGCTTTTTAATTTCTGTCTGTCTTGTAATTTATCTGCATCTTTTACCCTAAATGCTCCACAGAACTTAGTGCATTCCCTTTGTGAGTGACAATAACGGATGTGGGGTGTTACATTTACGTTTGGTGGCGGTGGAATTCGTTTCTCTTAGCTGTATACCCGTTGTATTTTTGGGGAAATCAATTGCTGATTTGGCGGGTATGACGATGTGACATTCAAAATGAATAAATGTGTGATTTGTCAGAGATAAGCGTGGCCTTTAGCCTCACAACTTGGAAATGACAAAAATCGGGCAGGCAGCATGGTTTTGTAGGTCGCACATATTAGTGTGTATAATCACCTGATCTAGAGTTTCATTTACTTCTAAAAATCTATTGTCGATGTTGTCCCATTTGGGAAGTGGTTACTGATCCAAACCGTTGGTGATATACATTCGATACACTTAGGCGAAATGAGTGGTCGGTCATGTGTGGCCGGGATGCAAGAAGTTCTTGTTGAACATAGTGTATTCCTCACTAGAGGTACACTAGCGTATTTTGGTTCCATACCTTGTCATAGTTGTAAATCCATTATCCAATACATGCTTGCGGTTTTGGATTGTATACTACATATGTAGAACGTGAGATGAAAGCGTTTCTGCTAGATGATTATTATATTGTGGTTCATAGACATTATTATAATATCAAAAGGTTTTTGATATAAAGATACTTTGGATTCTCATACTTCTTTTTAATCCTACACCTAATTCTCTAAATAGCGCTTCCTTCCCACAGTTAGCCCTATTATTTAACTACTGTGAAGGGTTGGTTTTTCCAACACCCAATCCAAACGATTCGTCATTTTCCATATTTGTCGATTTAACCCTACTATGCTTAAACTACCCCTGCTTCTCTTAATACTTCAAAACAAACCTTCTTTTTAATCCTACACCTAATTCTCTAAATAGCCCTTACTTCCAACGATTACCCCTATTTTTTAATTACCTTGAAGGGTTGGTTTTTGCAGCACCCAATCTAAACGATTCATCAACTTTCATATTTGTCGATCTACCCCTACTATGCCTAAACTACCCCTACTTCTCTTAATACTTCAAAACAACTCTTCTTTTTAAACCTAACCCTAATTCTCTAAATAGCCCTTACTTCCAACAATTACGCCTATTTTTTAACTACTGTGTAGAATTGGATTTTACAGCACCCAATCAAAATGATTCATCATCTTTCATATTTGTCGATCTACCCCTACTATGCTTAAACTACCCATACTTCTCTTAGTACTTCAAAACAACACTTATTTTTAATCCTACCCCTAATTCTCTAAATAGCCCTAACTTCCAATAATTACCCCTATTTTTTAACTACAGTAAAGGGTTGTTTTTTGCAACAACAAGCCCAAATGATTCATCATCTTTAATATTTGTCAATCTATCCCTAATATGCTTAAACTACCCCTACTTCTCTTAGTACTTCAAAACAACCCTTATTTTTAGTCCTTGCCCTAATTCTCTAAATAGCCCTAACTTCCAACAATTACCCCATTTTTTAACCACTTTCAAGGGTTATTTTTTGCAGCACATAATCCAAACGATTCATAATCTTTCATATTTGACGATCTACCCCAACTATGCTTTAACTAACCCAACTTCTCTTAATACGTCAAAAATGTCCTTTTTAATCCTACCCGTAATTCTCTAAATAGCCCTTGTTGCCAACAATTACCCCAATTTTGTAACTGCTATGAAGGGTTGATTTTTGCAGCACTCAAACCAAATGATTCATCATCTTTCATATTTTCGATCCACCCCAACTATGCTTAAACTACCCCTACTTCTCTTAATACTTCAAAACAGCCCTTATTTTTAATCCTACCCCTTATTCTCTAAATATCCATTCCTTCCAACAATTACCCCTATTTATTAACTTTTGTGAATGGTTGGTTTTTGCAGCCCCCAATCCAAACAATTCATCATCTTTCATATTTGCCGATCTACCCCTACTATGCTTAAACTACCCCTACTTCTCTTAATACTTCAAAACAGTCCTTCTTTTTAATCCAACCCCTAATTCTATAAATAGCCCTTATTTCCAACAATTACCCCTATTTTTTTACTACTTTGAAGGGTTGTTTTTTCAAGCACCCAATCCAAAAGATTCATCATCTTTCAAATTTGTCGATATACCCCTGCTATGCTTAAACTACCCCTACTTCTCTTAATACTTCAAAACAGCAATTCTTTTTAATTCTACCCCTAATTCTCTAAATAGTCCTTACTTCCAACAATTACCCCAACTTTTTAACTATTGTGAGGTGTTGGTTTTTGCAGCACCCAGTCCAAATGATTCATCGTCTGTCATATTTATCGATCTTCCCCTACTATGCTTAAACTACCCCTACTTCTCTTAATTCTTCAAATCTACCCTTCTTTTTAATCCAACCCCTAATTCTCTAAATAGCACTTCCTTCCAAAAATTACCCCTATTTTTTAGCTTCTGTGAAGGGATGCTTTTTGCAGCACCCAATCCAAACGATTCATCATCTCTCATATTTGTCGATCGACCCCTACTATGCTTAATCTACCCCTACTTCTCATAATACTTCAAAAAAACCTTCTTTTTAATCCTGGCCCTAATTATCTATATAGCCCTTATGTAATGACCCGCATTTGCAAAGGTATTATAATTAATTTATTTAATTATATAAATAGTGATATAGTGAATTAAACGGTGGTTTAATTAAATAGCTGGGAATATTTAATTAAAGTAATAATTAAATAATGTATTTAATGCAGAAATAATCAGAATTGGCTGAAATGGCGATATGGTGTGAACTGGATCATCTGTGGTATTTAATTCAGTTTAGAATTGAATTAGAATAACGAATATATTATTTAAACGACAGTTTGAACGTGTAATTATATTATAATTAAAATTGAGCTTGAAATGGCATTGTAGTTCGTAATTTGGCGATTTGAACTTCAACTGAATGTACAGGATTCGTTTTAAGCCGGATTTCTGTGAAACGTGTGGAGTTGGTGGAGTATATCTTTCTAGTGAAAGAGAAAAATCGGGATTCCGTCGTGTAGATTTTGATTTACATCCAAATCAAATTTTAGAAAAGTCGCTATGGAATTCCTTTTTAATTTATAAAGGAATTAATTATATTTTAAAAAGGGATTTCATTATAAACCGAATATCGATTTGATCGGGATTGGAAATATCAAGTTAGAAATTAATATAGGAATATTCTAGAGCTATATGGTACTCCACTGTGAAAATATACAATAATATTTATTTTTAAATATTAAATTTAATTATATTTAAATATATTTATATATTTAAATAGGTTATTTAGGGGTTTAAAAATAGCCACTTTTGCAAACGAAGTCGGAATTTGACGAAACTAATTTTGTTGGATCCGCAATGTCAAATTTTTGTTAGATTCCAAGTTTCGTGATTTTTAGAGTCAGTGTGTGGCCGTACGGATTTTTAGAGTGAAAAACAGTAAGTATTTCGATGGATAAAAATATGTTGTGTGAGCATACGGAGTCGGAATTCGATGAAGTTTCGTTGGGACCGTACTGTCGAACTCCAACTACATGTCCAATTTTGTGATTTTTGGGTATCGTGTGTGATCGCACGAATTTTTAGAAAGCAAAAATAAATAAATATAAAATATCTAAATGAAATGTGTGAACATTAAGGTGCCACATCCTATCTATTTCGACCACAAGAAAAATTCCATCCAGTATATATATCATTCTTTGAGGCCACCGCCAAATTTTTCTCAACACAGACGAAACATGAGGGAAACCATCTTTCAAAAATCAATGGAAATCGAAATAAATTTCTACAAATCATGAGACCAGACTATATTGATTCCTTATGTATTTCTCTTTGATTCTACACCAGTTTGGAAAGGTGTGATGCTTGTTTGTTGATGGTCAATATTGGGCAGTAAACTAGGGTTCGGGTTATAGGGAAATTTGGGGCTCGAGTCAAAGAATGGTGATCATGCTTGAGTTCAGGTGGTCGATTTCAGCTTGCAGACGAGTTTTTGTGGAGTTCGAACATAATTTTGTTCGATTGCGTACTGTCGCTCGTGCCATAGCTGGTACGATGGAAATCATAAGCCAATGCCGACCACTGAGTTAAGGGTATAATGATGATGAGGAGGGGATGAGGTGAATTTAGGTGATTTTAGTTTCAATTTAAAACGGAAGACGAGGTAGTTCTTGTGGTAGAAAGAAGGTGCACTGCCCATTTGAGAAGCTTCAGGAAGCCACGATAGTGATTGAAGAAGAAACGGATGTTGGTGTAGCGGGCTTCGGTATTAACGGGGGATGATGGGCCATGAAAGGGGTAAAAGCCCCATTGAATTGAATTTAAAGTTTTATATATATTTAAAATGTGTATTAACTATAATTTATCGTATCTTATTCATACGATATCGGAACTCGACGAAAACAAATCCGACAGGATCGAGTGAACGGACAGTTCAAAATGGAACTGACTAGGGATAAATTGGAGCTCATTACAGATTTTATCGAAATAAATTGTTTGACCAGAATCGACGTTTCGTAAATCGTTATTTAATGATTACGGACAATGTGAGTGAATCTCACTAACTCTGAATAGCTTATAATTTCATGTTGTATTTTTAGAATTGTTAAATATAGGCTGATTGGCTGTTTGATTGAACTGCTAGTCAGTTAGTTGAATTTCTATGTTGATTCTGTTTAACAGAATATATTATATAGAACTGAAAGTGATGTTGATTTTATTGTGTAACATCTGTGGATGCAGGGAAATGGGTTGGAGGAATCCGACTGGATTCCTCAACAGTTATTTTATTGTTTTCATATATTGTGATATATGATGTGGTTTATAATCGGTGGTTGATTATATGTGTTTGGACGATATTGGTCATCGTGATATGATGTGTTAAGTACCATAAAATATCGGAATGGGAAATGGAGATTTTCAAAGTTATATTGAAAACAGAATAAAAAAAATGGAATATTTATAAATGAGAAATATTTATAAATTGGAATAATTATAAAGTGAATTATTTATTTAGGATAAATAAATAAGATGTTATAAAATGGACTGTTTACTTAGAAAATAAAAAGGATATAATAAGTGAGATATTTATTTGTGAAATAAATAGGATAAGATAATGGATTTATTTATTTGTTAAATAAGTAGAATAAGGAAAGGAAATATTTATTTGTTAAATAAACAGGGTTGTTAGAGGAAACATTTAGAATAAATAAATTGGATATTAAATGGATTATTTATTTAGGACATGAAAAAGTTATGATAAAGGGATATTGACTTAGAAATTATTCTCTTGGATTATTTATAAAAGAGATGTTAAGCAAAGTAATGGAATAAAGACGTTATTGCTTCGGGGTTAACATTTAAAATGATCTGATGCTACTTTTAGCAAACTCGTTCAGTTACTTTTGCCGAAACCTGGAACTCAAAAGGATGTTATTGCTGAGATCGAAGCGCACAAATTGGGTGAAGCTTTGTTGGTTTTTGTGCTGAGAAATGTCGTACTATTATTGTGCATGCGTATGAATTCATGGAGGAGCGAGATCCGTTTTCCGTCAAAGAAGAGGACATGATGGAAGAAGCTTCCGGGCGTGTTCAATCATTTACAGGAAGTGGAAGTTAGAGTGGGAGTTGGAGGAAATGAAGATATTTGAGGTGGTGTGAAAATCAGTAATGGTTTTCAAATACGCACAGAAGTAAATGTGCGTACATGAATATGGGAAGAGAAGGGAGTTGAAGTTTTCAAAATGAAGTAGTTGTCTGACAAATAGGAGCAGGACATGGTCTTGTTTCACACGATGGAAGTGAGAAGAACGAGCAGGGAGGTGTGGGTACTTTAAAATGGTTTAATGTGGTGCTAAGAATGTTTGAGGGAGCTCAAAACTTGCGTATGGCTTAGGAGCATTTCCCAGAAGCGTGATGGTGTACTCAGGGAAGAAGAGGATCGGTTGGGCTTTAAGGGTGCGGTGGATTCAGTAAATGGGCTGAAGAAATTAAGCAAAACAAGATCCGTCGGGAGCGTATGGATGGACACTACCCAATGAGACTGACTGAAAGTGGATCGAGGCTAGTTTGAATTTACTACAAAAAAAACTGTTTGATTCAAATCAAACAACAGTTTGTCGTTCTTTAACGATGAACTGCCAATGTGAGTAAATCTCACTAACTCTAAACAGTTTATATTTTCATGTTGTATTTTTAGAACTGTTAAAAATTGTCTGATTGATTGTGTGTTGGCCGTTTGATTGAACCGCTAGTCAGTTTGTTGAATTTCTATATTGATTCTGTTTAATAGAATATATCATATGGAACTGAAAGTGATGTTGATTTTATTGTGTAACATCTGTGGATGCAGGGAAACAAGTTGGAGCAATCCGACGGGATTCCTCAACAGTTATTTTATTGTTTTCCATATATTGTGATATATGATGTGGTTTATAATATGTGGTTGATTATATGTGTTTAGACGATATTGGTCATCGCGATATAATGTGTTTAGTACCATAAAATAACGGAATGGGAAAAGGAGATTTTCAAAGTAATATTGAAAACAGAATATTTATAAATTGGAATAATTATAAAGTGAATTATTTATTTAGGATAAATAAATGAGATGTTATAAAATGGACTATTTACTTAGAAAATAAATAGGAGATAATAAGTGAGATATTTATTTGTTAAATAAATAAGATAAGATAATGGATTTATTTATTTGTTAAATAAATAGAATAAGGAAAGGACATATTTATTTGTTAAATAAATAAGGTTATTAAAGGAAACATTTAGAATAAATAAATAGGATATTAAACGGTTTATTTATTTAGGAAATGAATAAGTTATGATAAAGGGATATTGACTTAGAAATTAAATAAATTATAAAAGAGATGTTAAGCAAAATGAATGGAATAAAGGATTTTCTATTTAGAAAATAAATAGAAGAGTTAATCGAATCAAGTTAATCGAACAGAGTAAATCAAATAGAGTTAAGAAAAATTAGAAACTGACTAAAGATTAGTAAATTGGATGGTTTTTCAAGTGTCAATCTGATGTTGGTTTCGGCCTTCGGGGTTTAAACTTAGAGAATTGTTCTCATACTAGTTTACAGTTAGGGACTGATAGTTGTGAAATGATAGTGATATGTAAATAAACAAATGGAAATGTTTTCCAGTGTTAATAACATATATTTTCTAAACATAGAGAATAAGGAAATATATATATAGATATACATATGATTGATGATTGATGGATAGAATTTCCATTTGGAAATAATATCGTTGTTTGCACACGTGTTATCTTTGATAGTTAAATCACAGACTATCAAAGTTTTGACCATTTATCGTTGTTAATATGAAGAGACTGGTTGGATTATTATCCAAAGAACCACTCTGTATCTCCAACAATTACCCCAATTTTTTAAGTACTGTGAAGGTTTAGTTTTTGCAGCACACAGTCCAAATGATTCATCATCTTTTATATTTGTCGATCTACCCCTACTATGCTTTAACTACCCGAACTTCTCTTAATAGTTCAAAACAATCCTTTTAAATCCTACCCCTAATTCTCTAAATAGCCCCTGCTGCCAACAATTGCCCCAATTTTTTAACTACTATGAAGGGTTGGTTTTTGCAGCACCCAATCCAAATGATTCATCGTCTTTCATATTTTCGATCTACCCCAACTATGCTTAAACTACCGCTACTTCTCTTAATACTTCAAACCAACCCTTCTTTTTAATCCTACCCCTAATTCTCTAAATAACCATTTCTTCCAACAATTACCCCTATTTATTAACTTCTGTGAAGGGTTGGTTTTTGCAGTCCCCAATCCAAACGATTCATCATCTTTCATATTTGTCGATCTACCCCTACTATGCTTAAACTACCACTACTTCTCTTAATATTTCAAAACAGTCCGTCTTTTTAATCCAACCCTTAATTCTCTAAATAGCCCTTACTTCTAACAATTTGCCCTATTTTTTAACTACTTTGAAGGGTTGGTTTTTGCAGCACCTAATCCAAATTATTCATCATCTTTTATATTTGTCGATATACCCCTGCTATGTTTAAACTACCCCAACTTCTCTTAATACTTCAAAACAGCTCTTCTTTTTAAACCTACCCCTAATTCTCTAAATAGCCCTTACTTCCAACAATTACGCCTATTTTTTAACTACTATGAGGAGTTGGTTTATACAACACCCAATCAAAATGATTCATCATCTTTCATATTTTTCGATCTACCCCTACTATGCTTAAACTACCCCTACTTCTCTTTCTACTTCAAAACAACCCTTCTTTTTAATCCTACCCCTAATTCTCTAAATAGCCCTTACTTCCAATAATTACCCCTATTTTTTAACTACAGTGAAGGGTTGTTTTTTGCAACACATAATCCAAATGATTCATCATCTTTTATATTTGTCAATATATCCATACTATGCTTAAACTACCCCTAATTCTCTTAGTACTTCATAACAACCCTTATTTTTAATCCTTGCCCTAATTCTCTAATTATCCCTTACTTCCAACAATTTCCCCTATTTTTTAACTACTGTGAATGGTTGGTTTTTGCAGCATACAATCGAAATGATTCATAATCTTTGATATTTGTCGATCTACCCCTACTATGCTTTAACTACCCAAACTTCTCTTAATACTTCAAAACAATCCTTTTTAATCCTACACCTAATTCTCAAAATAGCTCTTGCTGCCAAAAATTACCCCAATTTTTTAACTACTTTGAAAGGTTGGTTTTTGCAGCAACCAATCCAAATGATTCATCATCTTTCATATTTTCGATCTACCCCAACTAAGCTTAAACTACCCCTACTTCTCTTAATACTTCAAAACAGCAATACTTTTTAATCCTACACCTAATTCTCTAAATAACCATTCCTTTCAACAATTACCCCTATTTATTAACTTCTGTGAAGCGTTGGTATTTATAGCCCCCAATCCAAACGATTCATCATCTTTCAAATTTGTCGATCTACCCCTACTATGATTAAACTACACCTACTTCTCTTAATACTTCAAAACATTCCTTCTTTTTAATCCAACCCTTAATTCTCTAAATAGCCCTTACATCCAACAATTACCCCTATTTTTTAACTAATTTGAATTGTTGGTTTTTGCAGCACCTAATCTAAATGATTCATCATCTTTTATATTTGTCGATATACCCCTGCTATGCTTAAACTACGCCTACTTCTCTTAATACTTCAAAACAATACTTCTTTTTAATCCAACCCCTAATTCTCTAAGTAGCCCTTCCAAGAATTACCGCTAATTTAACTTCGGTGTAGGGTTGGTTTTTGCAGCACCCAATCCAAATGATTCATCATCTTTCATATTTGTTTATCTACCCCTGCTATGCTTAAACTACCACAACTTTTCTTAATACTTCAAAACATCCCTTCTTTTTAATCCAACCCCTAATTCTCTAAGTAGCCCTTCCAACAGTTACCCCTATTTTAACTTCTGTGTAGGGTTGGTTTTTGCATCACCCAATCTAAACGATTCATCATTGTAATGACCCGAAAATCCGGTAGAATTTGAGCTGACCAAAAACACAAGTCCAACCCCAAATATCACGGAAATTCGAACCATTAATAGGAAGAAATTAGAGGGTGAGGATAGATAAGATAGAAATTTAGAATAGAAGAAGAAGAACACAACATCAGAGTAACACGAATCTCACAGCGGAACGAATAACATATAATATATATAACATAACTTGAAATATACATCTGTACTTGAATATACATCAATATCAAAGTACATCACTTACAACACAGCAGAAATAACTATAGCTATATGATCCTGAAGCCTCCTGCTCCAAGCTCTTCCAGTATATCTGTAAATTCCCGACTACTTGACTGCCCGTACAAATTTAGGCACCCAAGAGTTTAGGGAAAACAACAAAGTAAACTCTGGGTCAGTCATGGGACTGGTATGAGTAAACAGTTTAAAACAGTTTCAGAAAACTAAATGATATCTCATAAGACCACGCCGTATAACACGGAACGGGTTTTTCCCTTATGAGAATCCAAACACTTGACTTATCTTTATATCAAAACTCTTTTGATATTATAATAATGTCTAAATCAAGTAGATAACAATCTAGTGGAACGTTTACATCTCACGTTCCACATATATATACAATCAAAACCGCAAGCACGTATTGGGTAATGAATTTCCAACTATGACAAGGTATGGGATCACCTTCCGCTGGTATATCTCTAGAGGAGAATACACCGAGTTCAACAAGAACATCTTGCAACTCAGCCACACATGACCGACCACTCATTTCGCTTGAGTGTATCGAATGTATATCACCAACGATTGGGATCAGCAACCGTTTCCCGAATGGGTCAGCATCGACAATAGATTTTTAGAAGTAAATGAAACTCTACATCAGGTGATTATACACCCTAATAGGTGCGACCTACATAGCCATGTTGCCTGCCCGATTTCTGTCATTTACCGGTTGATGAGGCTAGAAGCTACGTTTTATCATCACACAAGATTCACTTTGAATGTCACATCGTCAGATCCATCGAAAATCACTAATTGACGTCTACAACAGTACATTACGTGTCAGCTAAAAGAAGTTTCCTTCTCCGCTTCCACTCTTGGTACAGTTGAAGAAATCAATGTACGTGGCCTTTCTGGAAATACTCTGTCAGACATTCATCCATACAAGTCACCCAGGAACAGGATGAACTGAAGGCACTATTTCTATTTATAGAAAAAGTCCTTACACTCTACTCCGTCTTCGATTATCTTTATATAATCTGATTCGCACGCTACTGCCGATATGGAGTGGTTCTTCGGATAATAATCCAACCGGTCTCTCCATATTGACAACGATGGTCAAAACTTCGATAGTCTGTGATTTAACTATCGAATAAAAACAAGTGTTTCGATAGTCGATGATTTAACTATCGAATAAAACAAGTGTTCAACCAAACATCCAACAATCACTGAACCTTTAATTAATATTCCATTAATTAAATCTATTCTCTTTTTCTTATCAATATTTGTTAACCAAATATTTTCAATAGCCATATTGGCCTTTTACGTTCTTTGGAAAACATTTCCATATATCGCTTTCTTATTATTTTCTAAACCTTAGAAAATATTCATTTTTCCATTTCCAAGCTTTGCACATATTTGGGTTAAAACAGATGTTGTGTAAAACATCGTTACGACAACCCAAATACAGTATTTAACGAATTCTTATTCCACATTGATCTTCGAGCCTAAATCTTGCTAGTTATCGGTATATCATGAAATCAACCAAGTTGGGGTATAATTACCTCTCAGACCTTGACTGAATAACATTTAACGTCAAAAGAGACAAGACTACTTACTCGAATAATCAATACCATACAACTGATTATTCACCTTTAAACACATATACATTTTCTCTTTCTATTCTACTAGATTTTATTCTTATACTTCCTTTTTGATTATACTATTCTATTTCTAAGTTCGTTTCCTTATCGACTTCTATATAATTTGATACGTTGATTTCTAACTATCAAATTATCTTAAAAATATTCTATCTCCTTAAATTTTCGGAAAAATTCGCCATAACCTCCTTTGTACCGGGAGCATCGGGAAATTTCAAATAGCTTTCCCGGTCCTTCTTATCTCAAAAAGAAAAAAGAAAAAGCCAAGCGGCTTGCCGATACGGCACATAAAATCTCATATGGAAATTAAATACGTACCTTTTTGTCGGGCATTCTATTTATTTCACTTCCATACTTTATTCCAAACCTGTCTCCTGTATCTATACCTGCCCAATCTATTTAACTATACCAAATCGTTTCAACTTAATTTGTTAATTAAATCTGTTACTTAACTTTTCAGTCTATTTCACCTTCATATTTGAACATGACATGTTCAAATATATTTTAACTGCATATTAACAAATTCTAATTATACTTATACTCTCGTTCCCTTATCAACTTCTTATTCAAATTCCAATTCAATTCTATTTGAATTCTTTTGATTTAAACTTCATTTGAATTCTATTATCAAATTTTATAGTTTAAAGTCCATTCGAATTTCTATATTCAAATCTATAGTTTAAAGTCTATTTGAATACTATATTCAAATCTATTACTTAAAGTCTATTTGAATACTATATTCAAATCTATTATTTAAAGTCTATTTGAATACTATATTCAAATCTATTAGTTAAAGTCTATTTGAATACTATATTCAAATCTATTACTTAAAGTCTATTTGAATACTATATTCAAATCTATTATTTAAAGTCTATTTGAATACTATATTCAAATCTATTATTTAAAGTCTATTTGAATACTATATTCAAATCTATTATTTAATTCCTTATATTCAAAGTCCATTTGAATTCTCGGCATTTATTTATAAACAATGTTTATAACTTCAATTCAAATCCCACCTTTCTATTTATAAACAACGTTTATAAATTCAATTCAAATTCCATCTTTCCTTTTATAAACAACTTTTATAAATTCGATTCCTTGTTCATTTGTATTCAAAACAAGTTAATGTTTCTAAACTTCATTTAAAATTCAAATTCTATTTATAAAAATAGAATTCCCCTTTTAAATTTCAAATATCCTTTTTGATATTTTTATAAATCAATATCCCAAGCCCCAATGATATTTTAAACAATCAATCAACCAATTTTCAATCATTTGATTTTCAACACATCATATATGAATATATATGAGATCAAACAAACAACAACAGATAATATATTTTTGAGGAATCCAGTTGGATTCCTCCAACCTGTTTTCCTGCATCCATAGATGTTAGTCAACATAGTAATACCCATCCTGCTTCGAGGCAGGATATCGCGGTATAGAAGGTCATCCACTAATCATAGCGTGGGGCGTATAGGGTAATCATCCGCTATGGTACCGCGGGCATCCGCTAATGAGACTGCGGGAATCCAACCAATCAATCAACCCAATATATATATATAATAGTCCTAAATAACTAATATATATTTTAAATCAACCAAACAATATTCAAACAAGCATAGCAATTATTTTTAACAACTAGAAATAATTCTAATTAAATGGTGAGTGAGGTTTACTCACCGGAGTTGCAGTTGTCGAATATCCTGTTTATTTCCCAATCATCGACTATGGATCTTCTTGAATGAATTCGCACCTATGATAATTTTATTTAAGTTTACCGATTAAACATTTATTTAATTAAATTAACTACTGCCAAATAAATTAACTAACCTTAATCGATAGACTAGTTAAATCCTAACCATTCCCTGATTATTTAATTTATACTTCATATAATGATTTGCTAAATAGTTTCTTTCAGTTTCTAAAGTCAATTTAGCAGAAAATGGTATTCCCTGTCCAACACAGTACGAATGTTTTTAAATGACACATAGATCAAGCTAAAACAGAAATTACCTTAATTGTTTTAAATTCTCTTTTCTCATATAAAATCCTTCAGTGATTTGGACGAGATACCACAGTGTTCAGTCTTCACGATTTCCATCATTAGAGTATTAAATCCTTCTTCATTAACCTGTCAGAGTTGTCGCCCCTTTGCCAAGCTCGAGATTACCTGACTCCTACTTCACCTCTGCTTGCTCTCAGACCATCGAGATGTCACGACGACTTTGGTTCTTTCTGGTACGTCGCTATTCCCATCACGATGCTCTGTCGCATCCTTTTAGAGTGTCCCCTCCAGTTTGCGTCGAGCAGCCCCATTCGACCATCACCAGTAAAGTCGCGACACCCAAACTAACCAAACCCCATCTACACGCTCTCTTTATCCTTCTGTTTGCTATGCCACATCCTTTTCTGCTCCGATATTATCGAGTTGTTATTGAACCCCAGCAAATCGAAATCGAGTTCAACCCTAGATCCACGTTGTTGTTGATTTAGAGACAAGGGATACTCGCGATTTATCAGAAACGATTTCCTCTCTCCGTTCGATTTTGTTAAGAGGAAAAAGGATTCGGGCTTTCTTTGATTTTTGCCAAAAGAAAATAAAAATGGCCGGCGTATTTGTAAACGAGGTGAGAGGAGAGATTCCATACACGATGAATACTTAAACATCAAAGGAAACTGTCTGCGTGATTTGAGGTCCACGGTGTTGTTTTGATTTGTGGAGTTAAAGAGGCCACGGCTTTGTTTTCATTTGTGGCCACAAGGGAGACATAGTTTTGTATTGATTCGGTTTTATTTAATTTTGTTTTAAAAAAAAACTGTATCCTTAAATTTAAAATACCCATGATGTCGAACTCCTTTCTGAACCCAACAACTGGCGTTTCTAGGATTTTACCACCATTCCGGACACACTGGGATAGGTCACGAAGTCTGATTCGATCGTCTGTGAAAGATATTAATTTAAATCAATATAAATTAATTTCAGACAATTTATTCTCCTCGATAATAAATAAATCTTATCGTTATTATTGGGTTTTGAATTTCTATTGATTATCTGAATCAATTTCAGTATAGTCTGAACTATTGAATTCAATTAACTTTGTATTTCGAAAATTATATTTATTCAAAGTAAATCATATTTCGGCTTTTAAATCGATAATCAAATATAAAATTTCTTTTATATTTTTATTTCAATATTTAAACCTCATTAAATATTCTAAATTTACCGACGAAATATCCGGGTCATTACATTCTTCCCCACTTAAAAATAATTTCGTCCTCGAAATTGCTAAGGTAGAAAAAGTGCTACAAACCCATATTTTTTTCAAAATCTTATTTATGTTGATACTCAACATTTCAAACTTCCTTACATAACTCTCTTTCGAATAAATCCCTATTCGATAACTCCTCCCTTCGATTAACTATATTCGAAAATCTCTCCTTCGAATAACTAGATTCGAAAACCTTCCTTCGAATAAACTATATTCGATTTACTCTATTAAATTTACTCTTATCAATTAACTCTATTGGATTTAACTCTTTTCGCTTAACTCCATCGAATAACCAATATTTGATAACTCCTTCGAATAACCAATATTCCATAACTCACTTTGATTAAACTAATCGATAACTCTTTTCGATTAAACTATAATCGATAACTCATTTCGAAAAAAAAAAAAAAAATCGATAATTCCTTTCGAATAAAACTATATTCGATAACTCCTTTAATTCTATCTGAATAACCAATATTCTATCAACTTTAATTAAATAACTAACATTCAATTAAATTCTAATTCGATTAACTATGTTCAATTAACTCTATCTAGTTAACTCTTACTCTAATCGATTTATTCTAACTCTAATCGATTATTTCTAACTCCAGTCGACTTCTCCTATTCGAATAACTCCTATTCGATAGTGTTTATTCATTTATAAAGATTTACTTTTAGTAACGGTTCTTTACTTTATAAACGTTCTCTTTAATAACGTTACTTCACTTATACAAGTGTTGTGTACCCCATCTATTTAAAACTATCGGTGTTAAAAACCAATATCTCTTCTCTATATAAGTTCAGACTTATATATTACATCTATCCAATGATAAATATTCAATTTAATTTATAAACTGTTATTTATAAATTAACCTTTCCATTTATCTGTTAAAAACAGATTTCCATTTTCTATTCATCTTCTATATATTCCTTTGATTAAATTCTATTTATTTAACAAATAAATATCTCATCTATAGCATTCTATTTATTTTCTATAAATAAATATTTCCATTTAATCTATTTGTAAATGTTTTACAAATATTTCCTTCTTCTATTTGTTCGCACATAACTTCCTTTGTATTTGTGTTACAAATATAATTCCTTTTTAACTCTTTTGGGTTTTTCCTTAATTCACACCAAAAATTTATTTCATTCACATTGATTTTACTCAATTTATTCGTTTCGATCCATTTAACTTACTTAAGTTAAATTTAATTTCAATCATTTAAATTCCCATTAACTAGTTGCTGATTAACCGTTTTGCCTAGTTCACCCTTTTTTTTTGAATATAACTTGTTCAAATATATGTCAACTTAATTATAAACTAATCTAATTATATTTTCAACTCGAGTTATATATTCGATTTCGAATATAAATTCTCAATCTCTTTCACTTATCCAAAAACCCAATTTTGACTCAAATTTCCTTTAACTAATTATTCACCAATTTAGTTAATTCTATTTAACCCTTTAAAATATGATTTTTGTCTTAAAAATCATTTCACTTACTTCACTGGAGTTCATATTTATTTTATATCTCCAGTCTATATTTTCTAATGCCAATTCGGATTTTATTTCCTTTAAAAAATCCTTTTACTTATATATATAAACCATTGTGGTTTTCAATGGTTTCTGGCGCTGCTTTTCTAAAAATTTGATTTTGACATAACTCAAAATCTATACGACGAAATCTAGATTTTTCTCTTTCATTAGAAAACTATTATTCAACCGGTCCCGACGATTCTTGTTTCACAGAATTCCGACTTCAATTGAGTTCTGTATACTATATTGAAGTTCGAATCGCCAATTTACGAACTGCCGTGCTATGGCGAGCTCGTTTTAATTATATTTATAAATATAAACGTTTTAACTTCGTTTATAATAAATTCAACTCCATTTTGATATATATATCAAATCCATTTCAACATAATATCCCCGATCTATTTCTCTTCAAATATTCAAGTCCTCTACATCTACAATATTCAAATTCCATTTGAATTTCTTTATTCAAACTCTATATTTGAATTTCCTTCTATTCAATTTCTATTTGAATTTTCCCTTTATTCAAATTCTATTTCAAATCCTTATCTTCAAATTCAATTTGAATTTCTTATGTTAAATTTCTATTTGAAATCCTTCATTCAAAACTCATTTCAAATCCCTTATTCAAATTCTATTTGAAATCCTTTATCTTCAATCTCTATTTGAAATCCTTTATCCAATTTCTATTTAAATTCCTTATTCAAATTCCTATTTGAAATCCTTTTGAATTTAAATTCTATTTAAACCCCTTTTGTTTTCTTTGAATTCTATTTAACCATTCTCCATTTGGATTCTAATATTCAAATCTCTATTTGAATTTTCTTTATTCAAATCCATTTGAATTCCTTTGAATTCAAATTTCATTTCAATTTTTCTTATACAATTTCTATTTGAATTTTCTTTATTCAAATCCATTTGAATTCCTTTGAATTCAAATTATATTTCACTTCTATTTGAATTATATATATTCAAATTCCTTTATTTTATTTCTATTTGAAATCTATATTTCAATTCCCATTTCAAAATTTCTCTGAAGTTATATAAATGTATCCATATATTTATATCTATCTCAAATTCAAAACATTTGAATTTTCAAACAACTTGTTTCTTTCAAACAAATTTCCATTAAAACTTTTCTAAGGCAGCAATTCATCACTTAGAAACTCGAAAATGAACACTGATGATGTTGCGACCATCATCAGAATTATTTCCCAGCTTACTGAATGAGTCCAGTGCTTTACTTCTTTCAAAACCCATTTAGAAAAATATTTTCCAAACTCCCAGGATTTTAAATTCTGAATTCTGGTTGGAATTCAATTTCAATTTCATTTCCTTTGTATATTTCATTTCATATACAAATTCAATTGGTTATACATCTATTTCTGTTTTTATAATCTAATTCGATTATAATCCTAACAATCAACTTAACTATTTAAAAACAATATCGTGTCCAATCTTCTGTTCAAGTGTTTATAAACTCCTATCGACATCGTGGCGTCCCACGATTCGACCAAAATTTATAATCCACTCAACAGACTAGTCAACACAATATAAAACAGTTTTTATATCAAATAACAAATACGCTCTCTCGTATATATATACACTCAACTCATTCTAGGATACTACTGATCCTATCTCTAATGAGCACATTCCAACAAGCCTAGGTATTCGCTGAACCTAAGCTCTGATACCAACTGTAATGACCCGAAAATCCGGTAGAATTTGAGCTGACCAAAAACACAAGTCCAACCCCAAATATCACGGAAATTCGAACCATTAATAGGAAGAAATTAGAGGGTGAGGATAGATAAGATAGAAATTTAGAATAGAAGAAGAAGAACACAACATCAGAGTAACACGAATCTCACAGCGGAACGAATAACATATAATATATATAACATAACTTGAAATATACATCTGTACTTGAATATACATCAATATCAAAGTACATCACTTACAACACAGCAGAAATAACTAGAGCTATATGATCCTGAAGCCTCCTGCTCCAAGCTCTTCCAGTATATCTGTAAATTCCCGACTACTTGACTGCCCGTACAAATTTAGGCACCCAAGAGTTTAGGGAAAACAACAAAGTAAACTCTGGGTCAGTCATGGGACTGGTATGAGTAAACAGTTTAAAACAGTTTCAGAAAACTAAATGATATCTCATAAGACCACGCCGTATAACACGGAACGGGTTTTTCCCTTATGAGAATCCAAACACTTGACTTATCTTTATATCAAAACTCTTTTGATATTATAATAATGTCTAAATCAAGTAGATAACAATCTAGTGGAACGTTTGCATCTCACGTTCCACATATATATACAATCAAAACCGCAAGCACGTATTGGGTAATGAATTTCCAACTATGACAAGGTATGGGATCACCTTCCGCTGGTATATCTCTAGAGGAGAATACACCGAGTTCAACAAGAACATCTTGCAACTCAGCCACACATGACCGACCACTCATTTCGCTTGAGTGTATCGAATGTATATCACCAACGATTGGGATCAGCAACCGTTTCCCGAATGGGTCAGCATCGACAATAGATTTTTAGAAGTAAATGAAACTCTAGATCAGGTGATTATACACCCTAATAGGTGCGACCTACATAGCCATGTTGCCTGCCCGATTTCTGTCATTTACCGGTTGATGAGGCTAGAAGCTACGTTTTATCATCACACAAGATTCACTTTGAATGTCACATCGTCAGATCCATCGAAAATCACTAATTGACGTCTACAACAGTACATTACGTGTCAGCTAAAAGAAGTTTCCTTCTCCGCTTCCACTCTTGGTACAGTTGAAGAAATCAATGTACGTGGCCTTTCTGGAAATACTCTGTCAGACATTCATCCATACAAGTCACCCAGGAACAGGATGAACTGAAGGCACTATTTCTATTTATAGAAAAAGTCCTTACACTCTACTCCGTCTTCGATTATCTTTATATAATCTGATTCGCACGCTACTGCCGATATGGAGTGGTTCTTCGGATAATAATCCAACCGGTCTCTCCATATTGACAACGATGGTCAAAACTTCGATAGTCTGTGATTTAACTATCGAATAAAAACAAGTGTTTCGATAGTCGATGATTTAACTATCGAATAAAACAAGTGTTCAACCAAACATCCAACAATCACTGAACCTTTAATTAATATTCCATTAATTAAATCTATTCTCTTTTTCTTATCAATATTTGTTAACCAAATATTTTCAATAGCCATATTGGCCTTTTACGTTCTTTGGAAAACATTTCCATATATCGCTTTCTTATTATTTTCTAAACCTTAGAAAATATTCATTTTTCCATTTCCAAGCTTTGCACATATTTGGGTTAAAACAGATGTTGTGTAAAACATCGTTACGACAACCCAAATACAGTATTTAACGAATTCTTATTCCACATTGATCTTCGAGCCTAAATCTTGCTAGTTATCGGTATATCATGAAATCAACCAAGTTGGGGTATAATTACCTCTCAGACCTTGACTGAATAACATTTAACGTCAAAAGAGACAAGACTACTTACTCGAATAATCAATACCATACAACTGATTATTCACCTTTAAACACATATACATTTTCTCTTTCTATTCTACTAGATTTTATTCTTATACTTCCTTTTTGATTATACTATTCTATTTCTAAGTTCGTTTCCTTATCGACTTCTATATAATTTGATACGTTGATTTCTAACTATCAAATTATCTTAAAAATATTCTATCTCCTTAAATTTTCGGAAAAATTCGCCATAACCTCCTTTGTACCGGGAGCATCGGGAAATTTCAAATAGCTTTCCCGGTCCTTCTTATCTCAAAAAGAAAAAAGAAAAAGCCAAACGGCTTGCCGATACGGCACATAAAATCTCATATGGAAATTAAATACGTACCTTTTTGTCGGGCATTCTATTTATTTCACTTCCATACTTTATTCCAAACCTGTCTCCTGTATCTATACCTGCCCAATCTATTTAACTATACCAAATCGTTTCAACTTAATTTGTTAATTAAATCTGTTACTTAACTTTTCAGTCTATTTCACCTTCATATTTGAACATGACATGTTCAAATATATTTTAACTGCATATTAACAAATTCTAATTATACTTATACTCTCGTTCCCTTATCAACTTCTTATTCAAATTCCAATTCAATTCTATTTGAATTCTTTTGATTTAAACTTCATTTGAATTCTATTATCAAATTTTATAGTTTAAAGTCCATTCGAATTTCTATATTCAAATCTATAGTTTAAAGTCTATTTGAATACTATATTCAAATGTATTACTTAAAGTCTATTTGAATACTATATTCAAATCTATTATTTAAAGTCTATTTGAATACTATATTCAAATCTATTAGTTAAAGTCTATTTGAATACTATATTCAAATCTATTACTTAAAGTCTATTTGAATACTATATTCAAATCTATTATTTAAAGTCTATTTGAATACTATATTCAAATCTATTATTTAAAGTCTATTTGAATACTATATTCAAATCTATTATTTAATTCCTTATATTCAAAGTCCATTTGAATTCTCGGCATTTATTTATAAACAATGTTTATAACTTCAATTCAAATCCCACCTTTCTATTTATAAACAACGTTTATAAATTCAATTCAAATTCCATCTTTCCTTTTATAAACAACTTTTATAAATTCGATTCCTTGTTCATTTGTATTCAAAACAAGTTAATGTTTCTAAACTTCATTTAAAATTCAAATTCTATTTATAAAAATAGAATTCCCCTTTTAAATTTCAAATATCCTTTTTGATATTTTTATAAATCAATATCCCAAGCCCCAATGATATTTTAAACAATCAATCAACCAATTTTCAATCATTTGATTTTCAACACATCATATATGAATATATATGAGATCAAACAAACAACAACAGATAATATATTTTTGAGGAATCCAGTTGGATTCCTCCAACCTGTTTTCCTGCATCCATAGATGTTAGTCAACATAGTAATACCCATCCTGCTTCGAGGCAGGATATCGCGGTATAGAAGGTCATCCACTAATCATAGCGTGGGGCGTATAGGGTAATCATCCGCTATGGTACCGCGGGCATCCGCTAATGAGACTGCGGGAATCCAACCAATCAATCAACCCAATATATATATATATAATAGTCCTAAATAACTAATATATATTTTAAATCAACCAAACAATATTCAAACAAGCATAGCAATTATTTTTAACAACTAGAAATAATTCTAATTAAATGGTGAGTGAGGTTTACTCACCGGAGTTGCAGTTGTCGAATATCCTGTTTATTTCCCAATCATCGACTATGGATCTTCTTGAATGAATTCGCACCTATGATAATTTTATTTAAGTTTACCGATTAAACATTTATTTAATTAAATTAACTACTGCCAAATAAATTAACTAACCTTAATCGATAGACTAGTTAAATCCTAACCATTCCCTGATTATTTAATTTATACTTCATATAATGATTTGCTAAATAGTTTCTTTCAGTTTCTAAAGTCAATTTAGCAGAAAATGGTATTCCCTGTCCAACACAGTACGAATGTTTTTAAATGACACATAGATCAAGCTAAAACAGAAATTACCTTAATTGTTTTAAATTCTCTTTTCTCATATAAAATCCTTCAGTGATTTGGACGAGATACCACAGTGTTCAGTCTTCACGATTTCCATCATTAGAGTATTAAATCCTTCTTCATTAACCTGTCAGAGTTGTCGCCCCTTTGCCAAGCTCGAGATTACCTGACTCCTACTTCACCTCTGCTTGCTCTCAGACCATCGAGATGTCACGACGACTTTGGTTCTTTCTGGTACGTCGCTATTCCCATCACGATGCTCTGTCGCATCCTTTTAGAGTGTCCCCTCCAGTTTGCGTCGAGCAGCCCCATTCGACCATCACCAGTAAAGTCGCGACACCCAAACTAACCAAACCCCATCTACACGCTCTCTTTATCCTTCTGTTTGCTATGCCACATCCTTTTCTGCTCCGATATTATCGAGTTGTTATTGAACCCCAGCAAATCGAAATCGAGTTCAACCCTAGATCCACGTTGTTGTTGATTTAGAGACAAGGGATACTCGCGATTTATCAGAAACGATTTCCTCTCTCCGTTCGATTTTGTTAAGAGGAAAAAGGATTCGGGCTTTCTTTGATTTTTGCCAAAAGAAAATAAAAATGGTCGGCGTATTTGTAAACGAGGTGAGAGGAGAGATTCCATACACGATGAATACTTAAACATCAAAGGAAACTGTCTGCGTGATTTGAGGTCCACGGTGTTGTTTTGATTTGTGGAGTTAAAGAGGCCACGGCTTTGTTTTCATTTGTGGCCACAAGGGAGACATAGTTTTGTATTGATTCGGTTTTATTTAATTTTGTTTTAAAAAAAAACTGTATCCTTAAATTTAAAATACCCATGATGTCAAACTCCTTTCTGAACCCAACAACTGGCGTTTCTAGGATTTTACCACCATTCCGGACACACTGGGATAGGTCACGAAGTCTGATTCGATCGTCTGTGAAAGATATTAATTTAAATCAATATAAATTAATTTCAGACAATTTATTCTCCTCGATAATAAATAAATCTTATCGTTATTATTGGGTTTTGAATTTCTATTGATTATCTGAATCAATTTCAGTATAGTCTGAACTATTGAATTCAATTAACTTTGTATTTCGAAAATTATATTTATTCAAAGTAAATCATATTTCGGCTTTTAAATCGATAATCAAATATAAAATTTCTTTTATATTTTTATTTCAATATTTAAACCTCATTAAATATTCTAAATTTACCGACGAAATATCCGGGTCATTACAATCATCTTTCATATTTGTCGATCTACCCCTACTATTCTTAAACTACCCCTACTTCTCTTAATACTTCAAAACAACCCTTCTTTTTAATCCTACCCCTAATTCTCTAAATAGCCCTTACTTCCAACAATTACCCCTACTTTATAACTACTGTGATGTGTTGGTTTTTGCAGCACCCAATCCAAATGATTCATCATCTACCATATTTATCGATCTTACCCTACTATGCTTAAACTACCCCTACTTCTCTTAATACTTCAAGACAACCATTCTTTTTAATCCAACCACTAATTCTCTAAATAACACTTCCTTCCAACGATTACCCCTATTTTATATCTACTGTGAAGGGATGGTTTTTGTAGCACCCAATCCAAACGATAAATCATCTCTCATATTTGTCGATCGACCCCTACTATTCTTAAACTACCCATACTTCTCATAATACTTCAAAAAAACCCTTCTTTTTAATCCTTCCCATAATTCTCTAAATAGCCCTTACTTCCAACAGTTACCCCTATTTTTTAACTTTTGCGAAAGGTTGGTTTTTGCAGCAGCCGATCCAAATGATTCATCATATTTCATATTTGTCGATCTATTCCTACTATGCCTAAACTACCTCTACTTCTCTTAATACTTTGAAACAACCCTTCTTTTTAATCCTACCTCTATTTCTATAAATAGACCTTACTTCCAAAAATTACCCCTATTTTTTAACCTTGTGAATGGTTGGTTTTTGCAGCACCCAATCTAAATGATTCATCATCTTTCATATTTGTCGATCCAATCCAAATTATTCATCATCTTTCATATTTGTCAATCCAATCCAAATGATTCATCATCTTTCATATTTGTCGATCTACTCCTACTATGCTTAAACTACCCATACTTTTCTTAATACTTCAAAACAATCCTTCTTTTTAATCCAACCCTTAATTCTCTAAATGGCTCTTCCTTCCCACAGTTACCTCTATTTTTTAACTACTTTGTAGGGATGGTTTTTGCGGCACCCAATCTAAACGATTCATCATCTTTCATATTTGTCGATCTACCCCTACTATGCTTAAACTACACCTACTTCTCTTAATACTTCAAAATAGACCTTCTTTTTAATCCTATCCCTAATTATCTAAATAGCCCTTACTTCCAACAACTACCCCTACTTTTTAACTACGGTGAAGTGTTGATTTTTGCAACACCCAATCCAAATGATTCATCATCTGTCATATTAATCGATCTTCCCCTACTATGCTAAAACTATTCCTACTTCTGTTAATACTTCAAAAACAACACTTCTTTTTAATCCAACCCCTAATTCTCTAAATTTCCCTTCCTTCCAACGATTACCGCTATTTTTTAGCTACTATGAAGGGATGGTTTTTGCAGCACCCAATCCAAACGGTTCATCATCTCTCATATTTGTCGATCGCCCCCTACTATGCTTAAACGACTCCTACTTCTCATAATACTTCAAAACAACCCTTCTTTTTAATCCTACCCCTAATTCTCTAAATAGCCCTTACTTCCAACAATTACACCTATTTTTTAACTTTTGTGAAGGGTTGGTTTGTGCAGCTGCCAATCCAAATGATTCATCATATTTGAAATTTGTCGATCTTCCCCTACTATGCCTAAACTATCCCTACTTCTCTTAATACTTTGAAACAACCCTTTTTTTAATCCTACCTCTAGTTTTATAAATAGCCCTTACTTCCAACAATTACCCCTATTTTTTAACTTCTGTGAATGGTTCGTTTTTGTAACACCCATTCCAAATTATTCATCATGTAACACCCCGTAATTCTGTAACGCTAAGATTCACGAATCAAGGAAGAAATAAAAGTTAAATTCAAAATCAAGGAAAATGGGCTGCGCCATTGCGTTCGTCTCGGAATTCTACATGAAAACGAGTCCGATTTTGCCTAAATCGGAGTTCGTATGAGGAAGATATGGCCTCCGGAAATTTCAGCAAAGTTCAAATTTCAAAACAGACTCAGAAGCGACCCAGGTCGACTCGGGAGTCGAATGGGTAGTCGACCCCCCCCCCCAGGTCGACTGGGGAGTCGACTGGGTAGTCGACCCCCCCTAGGTTTACTGGGGAGTCGACTGGGTAGTCGACCCCCCGGCTTTTTCCAGCTTTCTGAACCTGATTCGTTTCTCTGTATCCGTACGCCCTTCTGACCAAATTCGTTGACTTCTACACTGTATAAACAGCCCTGGTCTTCTTCTCTATTCGCAATTCTTTTCTATCCTTATGCTGACTCTGAGAAATAAATAAATAAGTGAGTAAAATAATATATATAAAATAAATCAAGACGAGGAAATGCTGCTAAAAGATTTTCAAGTTGAGGTTCAAGTCAAGCTAGGATCAAAAGGAGGTTCAAACGACTTCAATGACTGTTTTTCTACGAATCAAAGCAACGCCATCTTTCTGTTCTAATCTAATCTATGTAAGTCAGTTACTTTTTAGATTTGAATGTTTCTCTCTGTTCGTGACATGAATTAAAGGAATAAAAGAATATGCCAAATCTTTCTATTCGAATCTGTGCCTATATCTTTGGACTTAATTAAGAACTGTTATGATTCGATAACCGATAAGACTGTGACTATGAAACTATGGACCTTAAAACCATAGGCCTCTTTGACTATGAACATTGCCTATGACTATGGACATTGCCTATGACTATGAACACTGCCTATGACTGTGACTGTGACTATGAGAATTATTTCCTTGACCAAGCCTATGCCTTTGGTTAGGAAACATAAACTATTGCCTATACAAGGACAACTGTGACTAAATCCCTATGATTCATGACTAGGAAAGTATTGCTTAAGTTTTGTGACTGTGAAATTGGGTCTAAACCCGATTATCTATTCTGCCTATTCTTGGTTTTTCTTTGGTTTTAGACCTTGGGAATTTACCTATTAAGTTAGGTCTACCCATGTTCTTGAATCTACGTCTCTATTCTATCTATTCTTTGGTTTTAGACCTTGGGAATTTACCTATTAAGTTAGGTCTGCCCATGTTCTTGAACCTACGTCGTTATTCAACCCTTTTCATGTCGAAATCTACATGCTTGTGAATTATCATCTTATGCCAGTTGTTATGTCCGTTCTTTTGTGGCATTTTGGTTCACTCCCTTTTAGCCACGAATCCAGCTTTATTTATAATCTAGGTTGAACCACGATTATGCGAACGATGGGAATACATTTTGGGGAAAAAATGAAATTGACTAAACTTTGAAATTGGCATAATTTGATAAAAATCAGAACAACAAGTCTAGTTTTGGTAATGAACTGAAATTAGAATATTAAACCAGAGTTGGGTAGCTAAATTAAGCCGGATAAGTATGTTAGCATAATTTACACACGTCGGACGTAAATGGAAAAGGGTTTAGTGGGCCACAAAATAGGTAGTTGGCGTGCAAATTAAGTTTTGGGCATAAACGGTGAACTAGAATATGAAATCTAGTTCGGCATAAACTGTAAACTAGAATATAAAATATTGTTTTGGCATAAACTGTAAATGGGGGGTGTTGAACCTAAATTACTATAAACTGTAAGATAGGCAAATCAAGATTTGGGCCTAGAATATAAGTCTATTAGTGAGCATGATAAATGAATATGGTATAGGACAAAATTTATTCAGAAAGGGAAAGTGTGATTTGAGGATAAATTGTTAATAATCTATTTATTTACAAAAGAAAGGTTTAGTAATGACACCTCTTTTAATAAATACACCAGAAAGTTCTAGGGTGACAAAGAGGATAGTGTCTAGGCTTGGGTTTGGAAAATACAAGTTTCCTGCTCTCCCTGGCTATCCCTAACTGATCCGACGGACGGGATGGTTACTTTGAAAACCTGATTTGAAGTTTAATCAAAACCCTTTGAACTCAGAAAACACGAATATGCCAAACCCGAGGTTAGACTAAGTTTCGATGTAAACCTGCCCGGAACCAACCGGCACATCCAGTAATCGCAATAATATCTGTCTAATGTGAGTGGTAGCAAATTTAATTTATTTAGTTAAAGCTAGAACAATAATGGTAGGGTTAAGTTAACTAAGACACTTAACCAATTCAACATGATAACCAGAACGGTGGGTGGGGTTAGGTTCATACAAACACTTACACAGTTAAGCAAGAATGGGAGGGTTAAGTCCATAGGAACACTTAACCAACTTAGCATAGTTAAGTTAGAATGGGAGGGTTAAGTCCATAGGAACACTTAACCAACTTAGCGCAGTCAAGCTAGAACGGGAGGGCTAAGTCCATAGGGACACTTAACCAAACTCATGGTAAAAAGACAAGATTTGTAGGGGTTAAGTAACCAAGAAATCACTTAGCCAAATTAACATGATAACTAGACTAGAAGGTGGGGCTAAGTAAAGTTAATACACTTAGCCAAAATAACATGTTAACTAGACTAGAGGTTGGGGTTAAGTAAAATTTAATACACTTAGCCGATTTGATATGTTAACTGGACTAGACCGTAAGGTTAAGTAAACTTGAGCACTTAACCATCAGATTGTGATAAAGGAATAGGGTTAAGTCTATAACATGAAGGGATAATACTTAACCATTAATAACATGTTAGTTAAAACAGACGGGAAAGGTTGAGTTAAAAAGGAACACTGAACCAATACAGGGGGAATGGGTAGGGTTTAGTAATATGAAATACTTAACCAATATAACTTGGTTTGTGGTGGGGTTAAGTCAACATGAATTACTGATAACACTTAACCAGTTTTACAGGATACATGAAGAGGGTTAAGTCGGCTTGAATTTACTAATGACAATTAACCAATACAAATTGACTGGAAAGGGAACTAAGTAGTAAACCTTAGTTAAGAAAAAAACGATTCTGGAAACTAAGTGGTAAATCTTAGTTAGTAGAACTAAGTAGTATTTCTTAGTATAACACGGGAAGGAGCGAATGTCCGTCTGAGTAAAAAGAATGCTCCAACTAATTGGGTTACGAAGACCGAGGCTTCGAGGGGACATGAGGGTACTCTTGGTATCCCTCTGTGAGGCTGTAGAAGATCCTCCTGGGCTCACAGAGGTTATGGTCTGCGTAGAAGAACCAGGGGTATGCCTTGGTTGCAATATATGGCAACCTAAAGACTACGATGGACCAGCGTGATTCAGCGAGAAAACGGTAGCCCTGTGATAGCAACTCGTCGTCTACCATCCATCTTGAGTCAACCGAGATACGTGAAGCGGAAAGGCAGAGAACTCCAAAAGACCATATACTTGCTATATAGTTATGGGTGAGGATGGCCATAGGATAGTAGGGCACCGGGGGCCTGCGTATAGTTCTCATTTTTCAAGGTGTGCCGTTCATTAGTTGAGGGAGGGGTCAAGTGGGACCATAGCCACTGGAATAAAAACAGACCTTAGCATCTGCATCGGCAGATATCTGAAAGCTCCTGACCGAGTTCTGTATTCCTTGACTTGCCCTGACACAGGACTCGGACTACACATTTCAAGACATGTGCATCTAGATAAGCGATAACGGTTCGCGATACATGCGTGGGGAAGTATAGGAACATATACCACTATAGGTAGTGTGTCCTAGACTTGGGTGCATCGATTGGACTAGGGGGCATAAACCCTGAATCCGAGAAGCGTTCAGCAGATAGCGTAAACTCTAGTTCAAACTAGAAAGCACCTGATAGAAAACCCTAGATTAGATCCAAGTAACAAATAATAAATGTATGCCTGAAGGCAATGGAAACTACAGGGATTGGGATCACGTTATCGTTACTAGTTGGGACACTAGTTAGGCGGTGCAGAGATATAGAAAGAAGTATAACAATGAAATAGTGAAGCGGCAAAATTATTAGAGTATATCCAGTTTATCTTATCTTAGCATATCTCGTGATTTTCTTGTCTAATCTTGCCAACCCTTTCATCATGGTGTTATCTTGTATTCAGTTAATTCATGTCGTTTTGTTTTTCCATGTTCACATGTTAGAAGTTACTGAACTTACTCAGGCTTTATGTCTGACTCTGTTTTTCTTTCGTCTTCTTTTCTTCCGTCCCCCCCCCCCCCCCCCAGGTAGTAAAGGAGGGAATAGTATGGCTCAGGTTAAGTTGGACTGTCACTCTTTCCCAGCTTGAAGATTTGTCGAAGTTTTGCTTAGATTCTCTTTTCAGATGCAATGGCTGGCTCTTGCTAAAAATTGGGGAATATAATTGTTGTTTTATGCTTCTTTATTTTGTAAGACAGATGATACTCTGATATTGTAAGAAATCATTGTACAAACTATTTTATCAATAAAGAAAAGTTTTATTTTCCGCTATTAAATTTCTGTCTGTCTTGTAATTTATCTGCATCTTTTACCCAAAATGCTCCACAGAACTTAGTGCATTACCCTTGTGAGTGACACTAACGGACGTGGGGTGTTACAGATCGTCTTTCATATTTGTCAATCCAATCCAAATGATTCTTCATCTTTCATATTTGTCGATCTACCCCTACTATGCTTAAACTACCCGTACTTCTCTTAATACTTCAAAACAATCCTTCTTTTTAATCCAACCCCTAATTCTCTTAATGGCTCTTCCTTCCAACAATTACCCCTATTTTTTAACTACTGTGAAGGGCTGGTTTTTGCAGCACCCAATCCAAACGATTCATCATCTTCCATATTTCTCAATCTACCCCTAATATGCTTAAACTACCACTACTTCTCTTAATACTTTGAAACAACCCTTCTTTTAAATCCTACCTCTAGTTCTATAAATAGCCCTTACTTCCAACAATTACCCCTATTTTTTAACTTCTGTGAATGGTCGGTTTTCGCAGCACCCAATCCAAATGATTCATTATCTTTCATATTTGTCGATCCAATGCAAATGATTCATCATCTTTCATATTTGTCGATCTACCCCAACTATGCTTAAACTATCCAAACTTTTCTTAATACTTCAAAACAGCCCTTCTTTTTAATCCTACCCCTAATTCTCTAAATGGCGCTTCCTTCCAACAATTAGCCCAATTATTTAACTACTGTGAAGGGTTGTATTTTGCAACACCCATTTGTCATCTTTCTTATTTGTCGATTTACCCCTACTATGCTTAAACTACCCCTGCTTCTCTTAATACTTCAAATCAAACCTATTTTTAATCCTTTGCCTAATTCTCTAAATAGCCCTTACTTCCAACGATTACCCATATTTTTTTTTAATTACTGTGAAGGGTTGGTTTTTGCAACAACCAATCCAAACGATTCATTATCTTTCATATTTGTGGATCTACCCCTACTATGCCTAAGCTACCCCTACTTCTCTTAATACTTCAAAACAGCTCTTCTTTTTAAACCTACCCCTAATTCTCTAAATAGCCCATACTTCCAACAATTATGCCTATTTTTTAACTACTATGAGGAGTTGGTTTTTATAGGACCCAATCAAAATGATTCATCATCTTTCATATTTTTCGGTCTACCCCTACTATGATTAAACTACCCCGACTTCTCTTTCTACTTCCAAACAACCCTTCTTTTTAATCCCACCCCTAATTCTCTAAATAGCCCTAACTTCCAATAATTACCCCTATTTTTTAACTACTGTGAAGGGTTGTTTTTTGCCACATCAAATCGAAATGATTCATCATCTTTTATATTTGTCAAATTATCCCTACTATGCTTAAACTACCCCTACTTCTCTTAGTACTTCATAACAACCCTTATTTTTTATCCTTGCCCTAATTCTCTAATTATCCCTTACTTCCAACAATTGCCCCTATTTTTTAACTACTGTGAATGGTTGGTTTTTGCAGCACACAATCTAAACGATTCCTAATCTTTGATATTTGTCGATCTACCCCTATTATGCTTTAACTACCCAAACTTCTCTTAATAATTCAAAACAATCCCTTTTAATCCTACAACTAATTCTCTAAATAGCTCTAGTTGCCAAAAATTACCACATTTTTTAACTACTTTGAAGGGTTGGTTTTTGCAGCAACCAATCCAAATGATTCATCATCTTTCATATTTCCGATCTACCCCAACTAAGCTTAAACTACCCCTACTTCTCTTAATACTTCAAAACAGCCCTACTTTTTAATCCTACCCCTAATTCTCTAAATAACCATTCCTTCCAACAATTACCCCTATTTATTAACATCTTTGAAGGGTTGGTATTTACATCCCCCAATCCAAACGGTTCATCATCTTTCATATTTATTGATCTACCCCTACTATGCTTAAACTACCCCTATTTCTCCTAATACTTCAAAACAATCCTTTTTTTTAATCCAACCCTTAATTCCCTAAATAGACCTTACATCCCACAATTACCCCTTTTTTTAACCAATTAGAAGTGTTGGTTTTTGCAGCACCCAATCTAAATGATTCACCATCTTTTATATTTGTCGATATACCCCTGCTATGCTTATACTACCCCTACGTCTCTTAATACTTCAAAACAATCCTTCTTTTTAATCCAACCCTTAATTCTCTAAGTAGCCCTTCCAACAATTACCGCTATTTTAACTTCGGTGTAGGGTTGGTCTTTGCAGCACCGAATCCAAACGATTCATCATCTTTCATATTTGTCTATCTACCCCTGCTATGCTTAAACTACCCCTACTTCTCTTAATACTTCAAAACAGCCCTTATTTTTAATCCTACACCTAATTCTATGAATAGCCCTTACTTCCAACAATTACCCCTACTTTTAAACTACTGTGATGTGTTGGTTTTTGCAGCACGCAATCCAAATGATTCATCATCTGTCATATTTATCGATCTTCCCCTACTATGCTTAAACTACCCTACTTCTCTTAATACTTCAAAACAACCATATTTTTTAATCCAACCCCTAATTCTCTAAATAGCCCTTCCTTCCAACAATTACCCATATTTTTTTAGCTATTGTGAAAGGATGGTTTTGCAGCACCCAATCCAAAGGATTCATCATCTCTTACATTTGGTGATCGACCCCTGCTATGCTTATACTACCGCTACTTCTCATAATACTTCAAAACAACCCTTCTTTCTAATCCTGCCCCTAATTCTCTAAATAGCCCTTACTTCCAACAATTACCCCTATTTTTTAAATTTTGTGAAGGGTTGGTTTTTGCAGCAGACAATCCAAATGATTCATCATATTTCATATTTGTTGATCTACACCTACTATGCCTAAACTACCTCTACTTCTCTTAATACATTGAAACAACCCTTCTTTTTAATCCTACCTCCAGTTATATAAATAGCCGTTACTTCCAACAATTACCCCTATTTTTTAACTTCTGTGAATGGTTGGTTTTTGCAGCACCCAAACAAAATCATTCATAATCATTAATATTTGTTGATCCAATCCAAATGACTCATCATCTTTCATATTTGTCGATCTTCCCCAACTATGCTTAAACTACCCAAACTTCTCTTGATACTTCAAAACAGTCCTTCTTTTTAATCCTACACCTAATTCTCTAAATGGCGCTTCCTTCCAGCAATCAGCCCTTTTATTTAACTACTATGAAGGGTTGGTTTTTGCAACACCCAATCCAGATGATGCGTCATCTTTCATATTTGTTGAATCTACCCCTACTATGCTTAAACTACCCCTACTTCTCTTAATACTTCAAAACAGCCCTTCTTTTTGATCCAACACCTAATTCTCTAAATAGCCGTACTTCCAACAAATACCCCTATTTTTAACTACTATGAAGGGTTTGTTTTAGTAGCACCCAATCCAAACAATTCATCGTCTTTCGTATTTGTCGATCTACCCCTACTATGCCTAAACTACCTCTACTTCTCTTAATACTTTGAAACAACCCTTCTTTTTAATCCTACCTCTAGTTCTATAAATAAACCTTACTTCCAACAATTACCTCTATTTTGTAACTTTTGTGAATGGTTGGTTTTTGCAGCACCCAATCCAAATGATTCATCATCTTTCATATTTTTCGATCCAATCAAAATGATTCATCCTCTTTCATATATGTTGATCTACCCCCACTATGCTTAAACTACCCGTACTTCTCTTAAAACTTCAAAACAAGCATTCTTTTTAATCCAACCACTAATTCTCTTAATGGCCCTTCCTTTTAACAATTACCCCCATTTTTTAACTATTGTAAAGGGTTGGTTTTTGCAGCACTCAATCCAAACGATTCATCATCTTTCATATTTGTCGATGTACCCCTACTATGCCTAAACTACATCTACTTCTCTTAATACTTCAAAACAACCCGTCTTTTTAATCCTACCTCTAATTCTGTAAATAGCCCTTACTGCCAACAATTACCCCTATTTTTTAACTTCTATGAAGGGTTTGTTTTTGCAGCACCCAATCCAAATGATTCATCATCTTTCATATTTGTCGATCCAATCCATATGATTCATCATCTTTCATATTTGTCAATCTACCCCTACTATGCTTAAACTACCCCTACTTCTCTTAGTACTTCAAAACAGCCCTACTTTTTAATCCTACCTCTAATTCTCTAAACAGCTCTTACTTCCGTTAATTTCCCCTATTTTTTAACTACAGTGAAGGGTTGTCTTTTGCAACATCAAATCCAAATGATTCATCATCTTTTAAATTTGTCAATCTATCCCTACTATGCTTAAACTACGCCTACTTCTCTTAGTACTTCAAAACAACCCTTATTTTTAATCCATGCCCTAATTCTCTGAATAGCCCTTACTTCCAAAAATTACCCGCATTTTTTAACTACTGTGAAGAGTTGGTTTTTGCAGCACACAATCCAAACGATTCATAATCTTTCATATTTGTCGATCTACCCCTACTATGCTTTAATTACCCCAACTTCTCTTAATACTTCAAAACAGTCTCTTTTAATCCTACCCCTAATTCTCACAATAGCCCTTGCTGCAAAAAATTACGCCAATTTTTTAACTACTATGAAGGGTTGGTTTTTACAACACTCATTCCAAATGATTCATCATCTTTCATATTTTCAATCTACCTCAACTATGCTTAAACTACCACAACTTCTCTTAATACTTCAAAACAACCCTTCTTTTTAATCCTACCCCTAATTCTCTAAATAATCATTCCTACCAACAATAACCCCTATTTATTAACTTCTGTGAAGGGTTGGTTTTTGCAACCCACAATCCAAACGATTCATCATCTTTCATATTTGCCGATCTACCCCTACTATGCTTAAACTACACCTACTTCTCTTAATACTTCGAAACAGTCCTTCTTTTTAATCCAACACTTAATTCTCTAAATAGCCCTTACATCCAACAATTACCACTATTTTTAAATAATTTGAAGGGTTGGTTTTTGCAGCACCCAATCTAAATGATTCATCATCTTTTATATTTGTCGATATACCCCTGCTATGCTTAAACTACCCCTACTTCTCTTAATACTTCAAAACAAGCATTATTTTTAATCCAACCACTAATTCTCTAAATGGCCCTTCCTTCTAACAATCACCCCCATTTTTTAACTGTTGTGAAGGGTTGGTTTTTGCAGCACTCAATCCAAAAGATTCATCATCTTTCATATTTGTCGATGTACCCCTACTATGCCTAATCTACATCTACTTCTCTTAATACTTCAAAACAACCCTTCTTTTTAATCCTACCTCTAATTCTGTAAATATCCCTTACTGCCAACAATTACCCCTATTTTTTAACTTCTATGAAGGGTTGGTTTTTGCAGCACCCAATCCAAATGATTCATCATCTTTCATATTTGTCGATCCAGTCCAAATGATTCATCATCTTTCATATTTGTCGATCTGCCCCTACTATGCTTAAACTACCCCTACTTATCTTAGTACTTCAAAACAGCCCTTCTTTTTAATCCTACCTCTAATTCTCTAAACCGCTCTTACTTCCAATAATTACCCCTATTTTTTAACTACAGTGAAGGGTTTTTTTTTTTGCAACATCAAATCCAAATGATTCATCATCTTTTATATTTGTCAATCTATCCCTACTATGCTTAAACTACGCCTACTTCTCTTAGTACTTCAAAACAACCCTTATTTTTAATCCATGCCCTAATTCTCTGAATAGCCCTTACTTCCAAAGATTACCACTATATTTTAACTACTGTGAAGGGTTGGTTTTTGCAGCACACAATCCAAACGTTTCATAATCTTTCATATTTGTCGATCTACCCCTACTACGCTTTAATTACCCCAACTTCTCTTAATACTTCAAAACAGTCCTTTTTAATCCTACCCCTAATTCTCACAATAGCCCTTGCTGCCAAAAATTACGCTAATTTTTTAACTACTATGAAAGGTTGGTTTTTGCAGCACCCATTCCAAATGATTCATCATCTTTCATATTTTCAATCTACCTCAACTATGCTTAAACTACCACAATTTCTCTTACTACTTCAAAACAACCCTTCTTTTTAATCCTACTCCTAATTCTCTAAATAATCATTCCTACCAAAAATTACCCCTATTTATTAACTTCTGTGAAGGGTTGGTTTTGCAGCCCACAATCCAAACGATTCATCATCTTTCATATTTGCCGATCTACCCCTACTATGCTTAAACTACACCTACTTCTCTTAATACTTCGAAACAGTCCTTCTTTTTAATCCAACCCTTAATTTTCTAAATAGCCCTTACATCCAACAATTACCACTATTTTTAAATAATTTGAAGGGTTGGTTTTTGCAGCACCCAATCTAAATGATTCATCATCTTTTATATTTGTTGATATACCCCTGCTATGCTTAATCTACCCCTACTTCTCTTAATACTTCAAAACAATCTTTCTTTTTAATCCAACTCCTAATTCTCGAAGTAGCCCTTCCAACAATTACCCCTATTTTAACTTCTGTGTAGGGTTGGTTATTACATCACCCAATCCAAACGATTCATCATCTTTCATATTTGTCAATCTACCCCTACTATGCTTAAACTACCTCTACTTCTCTTAATACTTCAAAACAACCCTTCTTTTTAATCCAACCCCAAATTCTCTAAATAGCCCTTACTTCCAAAAATTACCCCTACCTTTTAACTATTGTGATGCGTTGGTTTTTGCAGCACCCAATCCAAATAATTCATCATCTGTCATATTTATCGATCTTCCCTTACTATGCTTAAACTACCCTACGTCTCTTAATACTTCAAAACAACCCTTCATTTTAATCCAACCCTTAATTTTCTAAATAGCCATTCCTTCCAACAATTACCACTATTTATTAGCTACTGTGAAGGGATGGTTTTTGCAGCACCCAATCCAAACAATTCATCATCTCTCGTATTTGTCGATCAACCCCTACTATGATTAAACTACCCCTACTTCTCATAATACTTCAAAAAAAAACTTCTTTTTAATCCTGCCCGTAATTTTCTAAATAGCGCTTACTTCGAACAATTACCCCTATTTTTTAATTTTGTGAAGGGTGGGTTTTTGCAGCAGCTTATCCAAATGATTCTTCATATTTCATATTTGTCGATCTACCCCTACTATGCCAAAACTACCTCTACTTCTCTTAATACTTTCAAACAACCCTTCTTTTTAATCCTACCTATAGTTCTATAAATAACCCTTACTTCCAACAATTATCCCTATTTTTTAACTTCTGTGAATGGTTGGTTTTTGCAACACCCGATCCAAATGATTCATCATCTTTAATATTTGTCGATCCAATCCAAATGATTCATCATCTTTCATATTTGTCGATCTACCCCAACTATTCTTAAACTACCCAAACTTCTCTTAATACTTAAAAATAGTCCTTCTTTTTAATCCTAAACCTAATTCTCTAAATGGCGCTTCCTTCCAACAATTAGCCCTTTTATTTAAGTACTGTGAAGGGTTGGTTTTAGCAACACCCAATCCAGACGATTCGTCATCTTTCATATTTGTCGATCTACCCCTACTATGCTTAAACTACCCCTACTTCTCTTAATACTTCAAAACAACCCTTCTTTTTAATCCTACCCATAATTCTCTAAATAGCCTAACTTCTAACAAATACCCATATTTTTTATCTACTATGAAGGGTTTGTTATAGTAGCACCCAATCCAAACGATTCGTCATCTTTCATATTTGTCGATCTACCCCTACCATGCTTAAACTACCTCCACTTCTCATAATACTTTGAAACAACTCTTCTTTTTAATCCTACCACTAGTTCAATAAATAACCCTTACTTCCAACAATTATCCCTATTTTTTAACTTCTGTGAATGGTTGGTTTTTGCAACACCCAATCCAAATGATTCATCATCTTTCATATTTGTCGATCCAATCCAAATGGTTCATCATCTTTCATATTTGTCGATCTACCACTACTATGCTTAAACTACCCGTACTTTTCTTAATACTTCAAAACAAGCCTTCTTTTTAATCCAAACCCTAATTCTCTGAATGGCCCTTCCTTCCGACAATTACCCATATTTTTCAACTACTGTGAAGGGCTGGTTTTTGCAGCACTCAATCCAAACGATTCATCATCTTTCATATTTGTCGATCTACCCCTACTATGCCCAAACTACATCTACTTCTCTTAATACTACGGAACAACCCTTCTTTTTAATGCTGCCTCTAATTCTGTAAAAAGCCCTTACTGCCAACAATTACCCCTATTTTTTAACTTCTATGAAGGATTGGTTTTTGCAGCAGCCAATCCAAATGATTCATCATCTTTCATATTTGTCGATCCAATCCAAATGATTCACCATCTTTCATATTTGTCGATCTACCCCTACTATGCTTAAACTACCCCTACTACTCTTAGTACTTCAAAATATCTTTTTAATCCTACCCCTAATTTTCTAAATAGCCCTTACTTCCAATAATTACCCCTATTTTTTAACTACAGTGAAGAGTTGTTTTTTGCAACATCAAATCCAAATGATTCATCATCTTTCGTATTTGTCATTCTATCCCTACTATGCTTAAACTACTCCTACTTCTCTTAGTACTTATAAACAACCCTTATTTTTAATCCTTGCCCTAATTCTCTAAATAGCCCTTACTTCCAACAATTACCCCTATTTTTTAACTATTGTGAAGGGTTAGTTTTTGTAGCACACAACCCAAACGATTCATAATCTTTCGTATTTGTCGATCTTCCACTACTATGCTTTAACTACCCCAACTTCTCTTAATACTTCAAAACAGTCCTTTTTAATCCTACCCCTAATTCTCTAAATATCCCTTGTGGCCAACAATTACCCCAATTTTTTCACTACTATGAAGGGTTGGTTTTTGCAGCACCCAATCCAAATTATTCATCATCTTTCATATTTTCGATCTGCCCCAACTATGCTTAAACTACCACTACTTCTGTTAATACTTCAAAACAGACCTTCTTTTGAATCCTTCACCTAATTCTCTAAATAACCGTTCCTTCCAACAATTTACTCTATTTATTAACTTCTGTGAAGGGTTCGTTTTTGCAGCCCCCAATCCAAACGATTTATCATCTTTCGTATTTGTCGATCTACCCCTACTATGCTTAAACTACCCCTACTTCTCTTATTACTTCAAAACAGTCCTTCTTTTTAATCCAACCCTTAATTTTCTAAATAGCCCTTACTTCCAACAATTAGCTCTATTTTTTATCTACTTTGAAGGGTTGGTTTTTGCAGCACCCAATCCAAATGATTCATCCTCTTTTATATTTGTCGATATACCCCTGCTATGCTTAAACTACTCCAACTTCTCTTAATACATCAAAACATCGCTTCTTTTTAATCCAACCCCTAATTCTCTAAGTAGCCCTTCCAACAATTACCCCTATTTTAACTTCTGTGTAGGGTTGGTTTTTGCAGCACCCAATCCAACCGATTAATCATCTTTCATATTTGTCGATCTACCCCTACTATGCTTAAACAACCCCTACTTCTCTTAATACTTCAAAACAAACTTTTTTTTTAATCCTACCCCTAATTCTCTAAATAGCCCTTACTTCCAACAATTACCCCTACTTTTTAACTACTGTGATGTGTTCATTTTTGCAGCATCCAATCCAAATGATTCATCATCTATCATACTTATCGATCTTCCCCTACTATGCTTAAACCACCCTTACTTCTCTTAATACTTAAGAACAACCCTTCTTTTTAATCCAACCCCTAATTCTCTAAATAGCCCTTCCTTCCAAAGATTACCCCTATTTTTTAGCTACTATGAAGGGATGGTTTTTGCAGCAACCAATCCAAACGATAAATCATCTCTCATATTTTTCGATCGACCCCTACTATGCTTAAACTACCCCTACTTCTCAAAATACTTCAAAACAAGCCTTCGTTTTAATATTGCCCCTAATTCTCTAAATAGCCCTTACTTCCAACTGTTACCCCTATTTTTTAACTTTTGCGAAGGGTTGGTTTTTGAAGCAGCCAATCCAAATGATTCATCATATTTCATATTTGTCGATCTACCCCTACTATGCCTAAACTAACTCTACTTCTCCTAATACTTTGAAACAACCCTTCTTTTTAATCCTACCTCAAATTATATAAATAGACCTTACTTCCAACAATTACCCCTATTTTTTAACTTTGTGAATGGTTGGTTTTTGCAGCACCCAATCCAAATTATTCATCATCTTTCATATTTTCGATCTGCCCCAACTATGCTTAAACTACCACTACTTCTGTTAATACTTCAAAACAGACCTTCTTTTGAATCCTTCACCTAATTCTCTAAATAACCGTTCCTTCCAACAATTTACTCTATTTATTAACTTCTGTGAAGGGTTCGTTTTTGCAGCCCCCAATCCCAACGATTTATCATCTTTCGTATTTGTCGATCTACCCCTACTATGCTTAAACTACCCCTACTTCTCTTATTACTTCAAAACAGTCCTTCTTTTTAATCCAACCCTTAATTTTCTAAATAGCCCTTACATCCAACAATTACCACTATTTTTAAATAATTTGAAGGGTTGGTTTTTGCAGCACCCAATCTAAATGATTCATCATCTTTTATATTTGTTGATATACCCCTGCTATGCTTAATCTACCCCTACTTCTCTTAATACTTCAAAACAATCTTTCTTTTTAATCCAACTCCTAATTCTCGAAGTAGCCCTTCCAACAATTACCCCTATTTTAACTTCTGTGTAGGGTTGGTTTTTGCAGCACCCAATCCAACCGATTAATCATCTTTCATATTTGTCGATCTACCCCTACTATGCTTAAACAACCCCTACTTCTCTTAATACTTCAAAACAAACCTTTTTTTTAATCCTACCCCTAATTCTCTAAATAGCCCTTACTTCCAACAATTACCCCTACTTTTTAACTACTGTGATGTGTTCATTTTTGCAGCATCCAATCCAAATGATTCATCATCTATCATACTTATCGATCTTCCCCTACTATGCTTAAACCACCCTTACTTCTCTTAATACTTAAGAACAACCCTTCTTTTTAATCCAACCCCTAATTCTCTAAATAGCCCTTCCTTCCAAAGATTACCCCTATTTTTTATCTACTATGAAGGGATGGTTTTTGCAGCAACCAATCCAAACGATAAATCATCTCTCATATTTTTCGATCGACCCCTACTATGCTTAAACTACCCCTACTTCTCAAAATACTTCAAAACAAGCCTTCGTTTTAATACTGCCCCTAATTCTCTAAATAGCCCTTACTTCCAACTGTTACCCCTATTTTTTAACTTTTGCGAAGGGTTGGTTTTTGAAGCAGCCAATCCAAATGATTCATCATATTTCATATTTGTCGATCTACCCCTACTATGCCTAAACTAACTCTACTTCTCCTAATACTTTGAAACAACCCTTCTTTTTAATCCTACCTCAAATTATATAAATAGACCTTACTTCCAACAATTACCCCTATTTTTTAACTTTGTGAATGGTTGGTTTTTGCAGCACCCAATCCAAATGATTCATCATCTGTCATATTTATCGATCTTCCCCTACTATGCATAAACTACCCTACGTCTCTTAATACTTCAAAACAACTCTTCTTTTTAATCCAACCCTTAATTTTCTAAATAGCCCTTCCTTCCAACAATTACCACTATTTTTTAGCTAATGTGAAGGGATGGTTTTTGCAGCACCCGATCCAAACAATTCATCATCTCTCGTATTTGTCGATCAACCCCTACTATGATTAAACTACCCCTACTTCTCATAACACTTCAAAAAAACCCTTCTTTTTAATCCTGCCCCTAATTCTCTAAATAGCCCTTACTTCAAACAATTACCCCTATTTTTTAATTTTGTGAAGGGTGGGTTTTTGCAGCAGCTTATCCAAATGATTCATCATATTTCATATTTGTCGATCTACCCCTACTATGCCCAAACTACCTCTACTTCTCTTAATACTTTGAAACAACCCTTCTTTTTAATCCTACCTCTTGTTCTATAAATAGCCCTTACTTCCAACAATTACCCCTATTTTTTAACTTTTGTGAATGGTTGGTTTTTGCAGCACCCAATCCAAATGATTCATCATCTTTCATATTTTTCGATCCAATCAAAATGATTCATCCTCTTTCATATATGTTGATCTACCCCAACTATGCTTAAACTACCCGTACTTCTCTTAAAACTTCAAAACAAGCATTCTTTTTAATCCAACCACTTATTATCTGAATGGCCCATCCTTCTAACAATTACCCCCATTTTTTAACTATTGTAAAGGGTTGGTTTTTGCAGCACTCAATCCAAACGATTCATCATCTTTCATATTTGTCGATGTACCCCTACTATGCCTAAACTACATCTACTTCTCTTAATACTTCAAAACAACCCGTCTTTTTAATCCTACCTCTAATTCTGTAAATAGCCCTTACTACCAACAATTACCCCTATTTTTTAACTTCTATGAAGGGTTTGTTTTTGCAGCACCCAATCCAAATGATTCATCATCTTTCATATTTGTCGATCCAATCCAAATGATTCATCATCTTTCATATTTGTCAATCTAGCCCTACTATGCTTAAACTACCCCTACTTCTCTTAGTACTTCAAAACAGCCCTACTTTTTAATCCTACCTCTAATTCTCTAAACAGCTCTTACTTCCGTTAATTTCCCCTATTTTTTAACTACAGTGAAGGGTTGTCTTTTGCAACATCAAATCCAAATGATTCATCATCTTTTAAATTTGTCAATCTATCCCTACTATGCTTAAACTACGCCTACTTCTCTTAGTACTTCAAAACAACCCTTATTTTTAATCCATGCCCTAATTCTCTGAATAGCCCTTACTTCAAAAAATTACCCCTATTTTTTAACTACTGTGAAGAGTTGGTTTTTGCAGCACACAATCCAAACGATTCATAATCTTTCATATTTGTCGATCTACCCCTACTATGCTTTAATTACCCCAACTTCTCTTAATACTTCAAAACAGTCCCTTTTAATCCTACCCCTAATTCTCACAATAGCCCTTGCTGCAAAAAATTACGCCAATTTTTTAACTATTATGAAGGGTTGGTTTTTGCAGCACTCATTCCAAATGATTCATCATCTTTAATATTTTCAATCTACCTCAACTATGCTTAAACTACCACAACTTTCTTAATACTTCAAAACAACCCTTCTTTTTAATCCTACCCCTAATTCTCTAAATAATCATTCCTACCAACAATTACCCCTATTTATTAACTTCTGTGAAGGGTTGGTTTTTGCAGCCCACAATCCAAACGATTCATCATCTTTCATATTTGCCGATCTACCCCTACTATGCTTAAACTACACCTACTTCTCTTAATACTTCGAAACAGTCCTTCTTTTTAATCCAACCCTTAATTCTCTAAATAGCCCTTACATCCAACAATTACCACTATTTTTAAATAATTTGAAGTGTTGGTTTTTGCAGCACCCAATCTAAATGATTCTTCATCTTTTATATTTGTCGATATACCCCTGCTATGCTTAAACTACCCCTACTTCTCTTAATACTTCAAAACAAGCATTATTTTTAATCCAACCACTAATTCTCTAAATGGCCCTTCATTCTAACAATCACCCCCATTTTTTAACTATTGTGAAGGGTTGGTTTTTGCAGCACTCAATCCAAAAGATTCATCGTCTTTCATATTTGTCGATGTACCCCTACTATGCCTAAACTACATCTACTTCTCTTAATACTTCAAAACAACCCTTCTTTTTAATCCTACCTCTAATTCTGTAAATAGCCCTTACTGCCAACAATTACTCCTATTTTTTAACTTCTATGAAGGGTTGGTTTTTGCAGCACCCAATCCAAATGATTCATCATCTTTCATATTTGTCGATCCAGTCCAAATGATTCATCATATTTCATATTTGTCGACCTGCCCCTACTATGCTTAAACTACCCCTACTTATCTTAGTACTTCAAAACAGCCCTTCTTTTTAATCCTACCTCTAATTCTCTAAATAACTCCTACTTCCAATAATTACCCCTAATTTTTAACTACAGTGAAGGGTTGTTTTTTGCAACATCAAATCCAAATGATTCATCATCTTTTATATTTGTCAATCTATCCCTACTATGCTTAAACTACGCCTACTTCTCTTAGTACTTCAAAACAACCATTATTTTTAATCCATGCCCTAATTCTCTGAATAGCCCTTACTTCCAAAGATTACCACTATATTTTAACTACTGTGAAGGGTTGGTTTTTGCAGCACACAATCCAAACGTTTCATAATCTTTCATATTTGTCGATCTACCCCTACTATGCTTTAATTACCCCAACTTCTCTTAATACTTCAAAACAGTCCTTTTTAATCCTACCCCTAATTCTCACAATAGCCCTTGCTGCCAAAAATTACGCTAATTTTTTAACTACTATGAAGGGTTGGTTTTTGCAGCACCCATTCCAAATGATTCATCATCTTTCATATTTTCAATCTACCTCAACTATGCTTAAACTACCACAATTTCTCTTAATACTTCAAAACAACCCTTCTTTTTAATCCTACTCCTAATTCTCTAAATAATCATTCCTACCAAAAATTACCCCTATTTATTAACTTCTGTGAAGGGTTGGTTTTTGCAGCCCACAATCCAAACGATTCATCATCTTTCATATTTGCCGATCTACCCCTACTATGCTTAAACTACACCTACTTCTCTTGATACTTCGAAACAGTCCTTCTTTTTAATCCAACCCTTAATTTTCTAAATAGCCCTTACATCCAACAATTACCACTATTTTTAAATAATTTGAAGGGTTGGTTTTTGCAGCACCCAATCTAAATGATTCATCATCTTTTATATTTGTTGATATACCCCTGCTATGCTTAATCTACCTCTACTTCTCTTAATACTTCAAAACAATCTTTCTTTTTAATCCAACTCCTAATTCTCGAAGTAGCCCTTCCAACAATTACCCCTATTTTAACATCTGTGTAGGGTTGGTTATTACATCACCCAATCCAAATGATTCATCATCTTTCATATTTGTCAATCTACCCCTACTATGCTTAAACTACCTCTACTTCTCTTAGTACTTCAAAACAACCCTTCTTTTTAATCCAACCCCAAATTCTCTAAATAGCCCTTACTTCCAAAAATTACCCCTACCTTTTAACTACTGTGATGCGTTGGTTTTTGCAGCACCCAATCCAAATGATTCATCATCTGTCATATTTATCGATCTTCCCCTACTATGCTTAAACTACCCTACGTCTCTTAATACTTCAAAACAACCCTTCTTTTTATTCCAACCCTTAATTTTCTAAATAGCCCTTCCTTCCAACAATTACCACTATTTATTAGCTACTGTGAAGGGATGGTTTTTGCAGCACCCAATCCAAACAATTCATCATCTCTCGTATTTGTCGATCAACCCCTACTATGATTAAACTACCCCTACTTCTCATAATACTTCAAAAAAAAACTTCTTTTTAATCCTGCCCGTAATTTTCTAAATAGCCCTTACTTCGAACAATTACCCCTATTTTTTAATTTTGTGAAGGGTGGGTTTTTGCAGCAGCTTATCCAAATGATTCTTCATATTTCATATTTGTCGATCTACCCCTACTATGCCAAAACTACCTCTACTTCTCTTAATACTTTGAAACAACCCTTCTTTTTAATCCTACCTATAGTTCTATAAATAACCCTTACTTCCAACAATTATCCCTATTTTTTAACTTCTGTGAATGGTTGGTTTTTGCAACACCCGATCCAAATGATTCATCATCTTTAATATTTGTCGATCCAATCCAAATGATTCATCATCTTTCATATTTGTCGATCTACCCCAACTATTCTTAAACTACCCAAACTTCTCTTAATACTTAAAAATAGTCCTTCTTTTTAATCCTAAACCTAATTCTCTAAATGGCGCTTCCTTCCAACAATTAGCCCTTTTATTTAACTACTGTGAAGGGTTGGTTTTAGCAACACCCAATCCAGACGATTCGTCATCTTTCATATTTGTCGATCTACCCCTACTATGCTTAAACTACCCCTACTTCTCTTAATACTTCAAAACAACCCTTCTTTTTAATCCTACCCATAATTCTCTAAATAGCCTAACTTCTAACAAATACCCATATTTTTTATCTACTATGAAGGGTTTGTTATAGTAGCACCCAATCCAAACGATTCGTCATCTTTCATATTTGTCGATCTACCCCTACCATGCCTAAACTACCTCCACTTCTCATAATACTTTGAAACAACTCTTCTTTTTAATCCTACCACTAGTTCAATAAATAACCCTTACTTCCAACAATTATCCCTATTTTTTAACTTCTGTGAATGGTTGGTTTTTGCAACACCCAATCCAAATGATTCATCATCTTTCATATTTGTCGATCCAATCCAAATGGTTCATCATCTTTCATATTTGTCGATCTACCACTACTATGCTTAAACTACCCGTACTTTTCTTAATACTTCAAAACAAGCCTTCTTTTTAATCCAAACCCTAATTCTCTGAATGGCCCTTCCTTCCGACAATTACCCATATTTTTCAACTACTGTGAAGGGCTGGTTTTTGCAGCACTCAATCCAAACGATTCATCATCTTTCATATTTGTCGATCTACCCCTACTATGCCCAAACTACATCTACTTCTCTTAATACTACGGAACAACCCTTATTTTTAATGCTGCCTCTAATTCTGTAAATAGCCCTTACTGCCAACAATTACCCCTATTTTTTAACTTCTATAAAGGGTTGGTTTTTGCAGCACCCAATCCAAATGATTCATCATCTTTCATATTTGTCGATCCAATCCAAATGATTCACCATCTTTCATATTTGTCGATCTACCCCTACTATGCTTAAACTACCCCTACTACTCTTAGTACTTCAAAATATCTTTTTAATCCTACCCCTAATTCTCTAAATAGCCCTTACTTCCAATAATTACCCCAATTTTTTAACTACAGTGAAGTGTTGTTTTTTGCAACATCAAATCCAAATGATTCGTCATCTTTCGTATTTGTCATTCTATCCCAACTATGCTTAAACTACTCCTACTTCTCTTAGTACTTCAAAACAACCCTTATTTTTAATCCTTGCCCTAATTCTCTAAATAGCCCTTACTTCCAACAATTACCCCTATTTTTTAACTATTGTGAAGGGTTAGTTTTTGTAGCACACAACCCAAACGATTCATAATCTTTCGTATTTGTCGATCTTCCACTACTATGCTTTAACTACCCCAACTTCTCTTAATACTTCAAAACAGTCCTTTTTAATCCTACCCCTAATTCTCTAAATATCCCTTGTGGCCAACAATTACCCCAATTTTTTCACTACTATGAAGGGGTGGTTTTTGCAGCACCCAATCCAAATTATTCATCATCTTTCATATTTTCGATCTGCCCCAACTATGCTTAAACTACCGCTACTTCTGTTAATACTTCAAAACAACCCTTCTTTTTAATCCTTCACCTAATTCTCTAAATAACCGTTCCTTCCAACAATTTACTCTATTTATTAACTTCTGTGAAGGGTTTGTTTTTGCAGCCCCCAATCCAAACGATTCATCATCTTTCGTATTTGTCGATCTACACCTACTATGCTTAAACTACCCCTACTTCTCTTATTACTTAAAAACAGTCCTTCTTTTTAATCCAACCCTTAATTTTCTAAATAGCCCTTACTTCCAACAATTAGCTCTATTTTTTATCTACTTTGAAGGGTTGGTTTTTGCAGCACCCAATCCAAATGATTCATCCTCTTTTATATTTGTCGATATACCCCTGCTATGCTTAAACTACCCCAACTTCTCTTAATACATCAAAACATCCCTTCTTTTTAATCCAACCCCTAATTCTCTAAGTAGCCCTTCCAACAATTACCCCTATTTTAACTTCTGTGTAGGGTTGGTTTTTGCAGCACCCAATCCAAACGATTAATCATCTTTCATATTTGTCGATCTACCCCTACTATGCTTAAACAACCCCTACTTCTCTTAATACTTCAAAACAAACCTTTTTTTTAATCCGACCCCTAATTCTCTAAATAGCCCTTACTTCCAACAAATACCCCTACTTTTTAACTACTGTGATGTGTTCATTTTTGCAGCACCCAATCCAAATGATTCATCATCTATCATACTTATCGATCTTCCCCTACTATGCTTAAACCACCCTTACTTCTCTTAATACTTAAGAACAACCCTTCTTTTTAATCCAACCCCTAATTCTCTAAATAGCCCTTCCTTCCAAAGATTACCCCTATTTTTTAGCTACTATGAAGGGATGGTTTTTGCAGCAACCAATCCAAACGATAAATCATCTCTCATATTTTTCGATCGACCCCTACTATGCTTAAACTACCCCTACTTCTCATAATACTTCAAAACAAGCCTTCGTTTTAATACTGCCCCTAATTCTCTAAATAGCCCTTACTTCCAACAGTTACCCCTATTTTTTAACTTTTGCGAAGGGTTGGTTTTTGAAGCAGCCAATCCAAATGATTCATCATATTTCATATTTGTCGATCTACCCCTACTATGCCTAAACTAACTCTACTTCTCCTAATACTTTGAAACAACCCTTCTTTTTAATCCTACCTCAAATTATATAAATAGCCCTTACTTCCAACAATTACCCCTATTTTTTAACTTTGTGAATGGTTGGTTTTTGCAGCACCCAATCCAAATGATTCATCATCTGTGATATTTATCGATCTTCCTCTACTATGCATAAACTACCCTACGTCTCTTAATACTTCAAAACAACCCTTCTTTTTAATCCAACCCTTAATTTTCTAAATAGCCCTTCCTTCCAACAATTACCACTATTTTTTAGCTACTGTGAAGGGATGGTTTTTGCAGCACCCGATCCAAACAATTCATCATCTCTTGTATTTGTCGATCAACCCCTACTATGATTAAACTACCCCTACTTCTCATAATACTTCAAAAAAACCCTTCTTTTTAATCCTGCCCCTAATTCTCTAAATAGCCCTTACTTCGAACAATTACCCCTATTTTTTTATTTTGTGAAGGGTGGGTTTTTGCAACAGCTTATCCAAATGATTCATCATATTTCATATTTGTCGATCTACCCCTACTATGCCCAAACTACCTCTACTTCTCTTAATACTTTGAAACAACCCTTCTTTTTAATCCTACCTCTTGTTCTATAAATAGCCCTTACTTCCAACAATTACCCCCATTTTTGAACTTCTGTGAATGGTTGGTTTTTGCAACACCCAATCCAAATGATTCGTCATCTTTAATGTTTGTCGATCCAATCCAAATGATTCATCATCTTTCATATTTGTCGATCTACCCCAACTATTCTTAAACTACCCAAACTTCTCTTAATACTTAAAAATAGTCCTTCTTTTTAATCCTAAAACTAATTCTCTAAATGGCGCTTCCTTCCAACAATTAGCCCTTTTATTTAACTATTGTGAAGGGTTGGTTTTAGCAACACCCAATCCAGACGATTCGTCATCTTTCATATTTGTCGATCTACCCCTACTATGCTTAAACTACCACTACTTCTCTTAATACTTCAAAACAACCCTTCTTTTTAATCCTACCAATAATTCTCTAAATAGCCTAACTTCTAACAAATACCCCTATTTTTTAACTACTATGAAGGGTTTGTTTTAGTAGCACCCAATCCAAACGATTCGTCATCTTTCATATTTGTCGATCTGCCCCTACTATGCCTAAACTACCTCCACTTCTCATAATACTTTGAAACAACTCTTCTTTTTAATCCTACCTCTAGTTCAATAAATAACCCTTACTTCCAAAAATTATCCCTATTTTTTAACTTCTGTGAATGGTTGGTTTATGCAACACCCAATCCAAATGATTCATCATCTTTCATATTTGTCGATCCAATCCAAATGGTTCATCATCTTTCATATTTGTCGATCTACCACTACTATGCTTAAACTACCCGTACTTCTCTTAATACTTCAAAACAAGCCTTCTTTTTAATCCAAACCCTAATTCTCTGAATGGCCCTTCCTTCTAACAATTACCCATATTTTTAAACTACTGTGAAGGGCTGGTTTTTGCAGCACTCAATCCAAACGATTCATCTTCTTTCATATTTGTCGATCTACACCTACTATGCCTAAACTACATCTACTTCTCTTAATACTACGGAACAACCCTTTATTTTAATGCTGCCTCTAATTCTGTAAATAGCCCTTACTGCCAACAATTACACCTATTTTTTAACTTCTATGAACGGTTGGTTTTTGCAGCACCCAATCCAAATGATTCATCATCTTTCATATTTGTCGATCCAATCCAAATGATTCACCATCTTTCATATTTGTCGATCTACCCCTACTATGCTTAAACAACCCTACTACTCTTAGTACTTCAAAATATCTTTTTAATCCTACCCCTAATTCTCTAAATAGCCCTTACTTCCAATAATTACCCCTATTTTTTAACTACAGTGAAGGGTTGTTTTTTGCAACGTCAAATCCAAATGATTCATCATCTTTCGTATTTGTCAATCTATCCCTACTACGCTTAAACTACTCCTTCTTCTCTTAGTACTTCAAAACAACCCTTATTTTTAATCCTTGCCCTAATTCTCTAAATAGCCCTTACTTCCAACAATTACCCCTATTTTTTAACTATTGTGAAGGGTTAGTTTTTGTAGCACACAACCCAAACGATTCATAATCTTTCGTATTTGTCGATCTTCCCCTACTATGCTTTAACTACCCCAACTTCTCTTAATACTTCAAAACAGTCCTTTTTAATCCAATCCCTAATTCTCTAAATAGTCCTTGCTGTAATGACCCGGATATTTGACAGTGTAATAATTAACTTATTTAATTATTTAAATAATGAATATATTATTTAATCGACGACGTTAGAACTTATAATTATATTATAATTAAAACCGAGCACGAAATGGCGCTGTAGTTCGTAATTTGACGATACAAACATCAACTGAGTGTATAGGATTCGTTTTAAATCGGATTTCTGTGAAACAAGAAACGTACGGAGCTGGTGGAGTATATCTTTCTAGTGGAAGAGAAAAATCGGGATTTCGTCGTGTAGATTTTGAGATATGTCCAAATCAAATTTTAAAATAGTCGCTATAGAATCGTTTATCGACCGTAACGGTTTATTCGATATAACTAGAGATCGGGTTTGAATTTAGACTAGGTTCTTTTAGGAAGTAGCGATAGTTTAGTTTTTAGAATTTTACTGTAATTTTTAATTAATTAAATAAGCAACTTTTTATTTGGAGTATTTTACACCCTGTAATTAACATTTCGGGGTTTCACAGAATAAGCTAACCTACCGGTATTATTATATTTCTGGAGTCGGGACACCTCGTTCATCACGATGGTGTTTTTATTTCTGTCCGTAGAGAAACATACATATGCAGTTGTACGCTTCCGAACGCTAGACATCTATGAAACCCTATACACGATCAAAGAGAGACCACGCCTCGTTTTAGTTCCACCCGCTTATTCTCTTGGACCTCAAAGCACCCACGTAGACAAATAAAAGGGATATGCATGGTCTAGTTTTTGGCCTTCAAACTTTTCATGGCCAATACAGAAACACGCATCACTTACCCAACATATATAAATAACCTTCTTTGGCTAAACCTAATTACTTTTGCTGAAACAAAGAAATCGCGCCTCCATTTCTGAAATAAATGGACGAACTAAAATATTCGATTCTTTCTACAATCTTTTCTCTCAATCCCTACTTCAAAATCGAATTCATCAAATACAAAATTGGTTGAGCTTGGTGAGGCCCCTAATCTGATCAGCCGAGATGATCTTTCGTTCATGGGTGAGGTCAGAAATCGAACTCAAAGTGGACGGGTTCGACGATGGACTGGCGGTGGCAGAGGGAACCGGGTGTGGAGAAACTCAGGGTGAAGGAGGAGTTGGACGAGGCGCTAGTGGTGGCGTGGTTTGATGGCACACCGGTGATGAAGTGACAGCAGAGGACCTGAGAAGTTTTGAATGGGGGTACGGTGCGTCTGGAAGAATAACACAGCAGGGTGGTTTGTTTTTATTCAACGGGGGAAGAAGGTAGGGTAGCGAGTTTGGTTTTTAACTGGAAAGTGGTGTATTTTTGATGTTGATCTTTAATGTAGTGGGAAGTTTTGTACCATTAAAGCAAGGTTCAAAATTGTTCCGAAACGTATTGTTTGTATGGTGAAAAGGCATGGTACTGTTCTGAGTGTTTCACCTGGTATGGTATTCGAGTTTTCCTTTGACCTTGAAGGAAAACAGTAGCCTTAGTTCTAGGATATCTGAGTACTAAAGTGATGGTGCTACGGAATGTTGTGGAGCATGAGTGAGCGAGAAGTTAAACATGAAGGAGTTTGAAATCTTGTCAGGAGTCGGTTATTGTTTTACTGGGAGCTGGCGAGATTTGATTAAGGATTTGGAAGAAGTATACTGTGCTGGTGGTGAGGGTATAACGTGGGATTAAAGTGTTGAAATGGTGTGGTTAGTTTGAAGTAAAGGGGAGATTGAGGTTTGCAAAGTTTGGCCATTAAAGGTTTGCGGGTTGCGTCAGTTACAAGGAGAGGGTTCGAAGGAATTTCCAAAGGGGATGGCGAAGTAAATTTCTGGAAAAAAAGGGGATATTGTTGATTGGAGAGAACGAAATGAGTGGCCAGGTTTAAACGTTCATGGGCCAAGGAAATTATAAGGATGTGGGCCAAGTTAAAAGAGGGGGTGAGGCCCATTTAATTTATTTAGTACAACATTTTATTTAAAAATTATATGAACTTGTATATGTCATAATTTCATCATACGATACTGGTTTTCAGCGAAACAAGGTCCGACGGGATTGTATGGACGGACACTACAACGTGGAACTGACTGGAAGTGGATTGGGGTTCGTTTGGATTTATAACGAAATAAAATGTTTGATTCAAATCAAATAACAGTTTATCGTTCTTTAACGATGAACTGCAAAAGTGAGTAAAACTCACTAACTCTCCTCAATTTATATTTTTATATAAATTGTACTTTATTTATTGACTGCTGTATATTGATTGTTTAACTGGACTGTTAAATAGATTTGATTGAAAACGTAGTTATAGTTAATCTATGTACTGTTAATCAAATATGGTTCTGTACAGCAGGATATTTCATTTCAAAATGAAATATGATATATATTATATTGTGTAACATCTGTGGATACAGGGAGACAGGTTGGAGGAATCCGACTGGGTTCCTCAACAATTATTTTAATGTTTTCATATATTGTGATATATGTGTGATTTATAATCTGTTATTGATTATGGATGTTAAAACGATATTGATCATCGTTGTTTGATATTTTGAATACCATAAGAAACCCTAAGTTGTAAAAAAAAAAAAAGAATATTTCAGTGTATATCGAAATAAAGGAGTTTTATAAAATCAACCGATTTTATAAAAGGAAACAATTTGAAAATAGGGTATTTATAAAACGAACACGGTTTTATAGAAGGAAATTATTTATAAAACGAACACGGTTTTATTAAAAGGAAATTATTTATAAAACGATTAGAGTTTTATAAAAGGGATATTTATTTAGAAAATAAATAGAAATAGAAAAGGAATATTTATTTAGAAAATAAATAGAAGATAAATAAACCGTTATAAATAGGAATTATTTGTAATGGTAAATAGAAGTTGTAAATAGGAAATATTTGTAACGGTAAATAGAAGTTAAAAATAGGAAATATTTGTAATGGTAAATAGAAGTTGTAAATAGGAAATATTTGTAACGGTAAATAGAAGTTGTAAATAGGAAATATTTGTCACGGTAAGTAAACATTAAAAAAAGAAATAGTTGTAACGGAAAATAAACGTTATGAAAAGGAAATTGATGAGATATAAAAGAGATAATCGAAATAGAGTAATTGAATATTAGTCATTCAATTAGAAATAACCTGATTTGAGTTAGTCTAATATTAGTTAATCGAATAAGCATAGTCTAATATTAGCTAATCGAATTTAGTTATTCGATAGAGTTAATCAAAAGGAGTTTATCGAATTTAGTTATTCGATAGAGTTAAATCAATAGAGTTAATCGACTTATAGTATTCGAATAAGAGTAAATCAAATAGAGTTAAACAATATTAGAAACTGACTAGAGATTGGTAAGTTGAATATTTTTCTGAGTGTTGATCTGATGTTGGTTTCGGCCTTCGGGGTTTATACTTGGAGAATTGTTCTCTTACTAGTTTACAGTTAGGGACTAATAGTTGTGAAATGGTAGTGATGCGTAAATGAGGATTGCAGATGTTTTCCAATGTTGAAAACGTATATTTTCAAATTTTAGAAAATAAGGAAATATGAATATATATATATATATATATATATATATATGATTTATGATTGGATCGATAATTCCATTTGGAATTAAGATCGTTGTTTGTACACCGACATGTTTTCATTTGATAGTCAAATCACAAACTATCAAGTTTTGACTATTTTCGTTGTTAATATGGAGAGACCGGTTGGATTATTATCCAAAGAACCACTCCGTATTGACATAAGCATTGTGATCAAATACGATGAAGATAATTGAAAACGGTGTTATGCAAGGGCTGTCCTGTTTACAGAATAGTGCCTTCGGTTTCGTTCAATCCCAGAACGAACGTATATGGACGAATGTATGACAGAATATTTCCAATGATCGAATGAGTTGGACTGTACAAATATATATGGTGGCCAACGGATTTATTCCCTTCGCATAATATCCAGAATCTATTTGTGCAGATCCAACTATTGATTAACGGATCTGAAAATGTGGCATTCAAAGTAATTGTGCTATCAATGAAAGATAGATAAGCATAGTTTCTAGCCTCACATCTGGTAAATGACAAAAATCGGGCAGGCAGCATGGCTAAGTCGGTCGCACCGAAGTAGGGTGTATAATCACCTATCTAGAGAATATTCATTTGCTTCTTTAATCTATCAATGCTGTCCCATATATATATACGGGAACGGTTGCTGATCCCAAACGTTGGTGATGTACATTCGATACACTCAAACGAAATGAGTGGTCGGTCATGTGTGGCTGAGTTGCAAGATGTTCTTGTTGAACTCCAGTGTATCGTTCCTAGAGTACACTGATCGGAAGGTGGTTCCATACCTTGTCATAGTTGGAAATCCATTAACCAATACGTGCTTGCGATTTTGATTGTATACTATATATGTAGAACGTGAGATGAAAGCGTTTCTGCTAGATGATTATTATATTGTGTTGGTAGGCATTATTATAATATCAAAAGGTTTTTGATATAAAGATATTTTGGATTCTCATAAGGGAAAACCCGTTTCGTTATACGGCGTGGTCTTATGAGATATCGTTTACTTGTTCAAACTGTTTTAAACTGTTTTACTCATACCAGTCCCATGACTGACCCGGAGTTTATTTTGTTTTGTTTTCCCTAAACTCTTGGGTTCCTAATTTGTACGGGCAGTCAAGTAGTCGGGATTTTTCATATACACTTGGAGAGCTTGGAGCAGGAGGCTTCAAGATTCTATAACTATTATTATTTTCGTTGTTGTTGTAAGGGTTGTACTCTGAAATGTTATTGTATAAATATACTGTTTGTATTCCAAAAGTTATGTTATATTTATTCGTTCCGCTGTGAGATTCGTGTTACTCTGATGATGATGTTCTTCTTCTTCTTCTATTCTACTAGTTCTATCTTATCTATCCTCACCCTCTATCTTCTTTCTATTAATTTCTTAAATTTTCAGTACAATTTGGGGTTGGACTTGTGTTATTTAGTCAGCTCAAATTGGACCGGATTTTCGGGTCATTACAGTTGGTATCAGAGCTTAAGGTTAAGTGAATTACCTTGGCTCTGTTGCGTGACTCAGTAGAGATAGGATTAGTAATATCCTAGATTGAGTTGAGTGTATATATACGAGTGAACGTATTTGTTATTCGATATAAAAATTTGTTTTATATTGTAGAGCTTTATTGGTTGAGTGGCTTATGAATTCTGGTCGATAGTGGGGCACCACAATATCGGTAGGGGTTTCTAAACATTCGAATACGATGAACCAACATGATATGCTTTGAAATTAACATAGTAAAATTGGTTGTATTGGTTGTTAGTATAATCGAAAGAAATTATAAAAAAAATTGGAATGGTTATAAATAACTGATCAGAATTCATATAAGTAAAATATATGAAATCAGATGAATTTAATCTGAATTTATATCAGGATTAGGAATTAAAATAAGGAAATTTTAAGTTCCTGGGAGATTTTGAAAATGTTTTCCAATTGAAAGTGTTATAGTATTAAACTCACTTCGATAAACTGGGAAATAACCCTGATGAGTGTGGCTACATCATCAGTGTAATTTTCGAGATTCTAAGTGACGGATTACTACCAAAGATTTTGTTTTGAATTGTGTTGAGAAAACAAGTGGTTTAGAAATTCAAATGTTTGAATTAGTATTATGATTTCAAACTAATTTGAAATAAACCCAGGAATTTAAAATTTGGGAATTTAAATTTAACTTACGAAGTTAAAAAGGGTAAATAGGAATAAATAAAGTAAATTTAACTTGAGCTAAGTTAAACAAAACTAGATTTGATTAGTAAATAATCTGGAATTAACTTTGATTAATAAGTTAAGAGTTTGAAATCGAGAATGGAACTCGAGTTGAAATAGAATTCGACTTAGGTATAAGCGAATGATTTGGTTTTGAGAATGACTAATGGTAGATCAAGTTGGTAATGCATTGCTATATGCAGAAGAGGTAATGAATGGTAGAGATATAATGATATACCCGACAAAAAGGTACAAGTTTATATTTCATATGAGTTTGGTGATTTATGAGCCGATTTGGCAAGCCGCTTGGCTGTTTGATTTTCTTTTGGTTGGAGAAGGCCTAGAGAGGCGAGTTGTGGTTTTACCGATAGGGCTGTACAAAGGAGGTTATGGCAAAATTTTCCAGAAATTCCGGGTGTTAGAAAATTTGCAAAATTTTCAAAAATTTAGTAAGTCGGAATGAATTAATATTTTAGTCGATATTAATTGGTTCAGTTGAAACTGAAGTTAAGGGGTAAACCGATAAATATTTACCCAGCAGATAGGGTCCTCCTCTAACTTAGCAATTTCGAGGACGAAATTATTTTATGTGGGGAAGAATGTAATGACCCGGATATTTGACAGTGTAATAATTGACTTATTTAATTATTTAAATAATAAATATATTATTTAATCGACGACGTTAGAACTTATAATTATATAATAATTAAAACCGAGCACGAAATGGCGCTGTAGTTCATAATTTGACGATTCAAACTTCAACTGAGTGTATAGGATTCGTTTTAAATCAGATTTCTGTGAAACAAGAAACGTACGGAGCTGGTGGAGTATATCTTTCTAGTGGAAGAGAAAAATCGGGATTTCGTCGTGTAGATTTTGAGATATATCCAAATCAAATTTTAAAATAGTCGCTATAGAATCGTTTATCGACCGTAACGGTTTATTCGATATAACTAGAGATCGGGTTTGAATTTAGACTATGTTCTTTTGGGAAGTAGCGATAATTTAATTTTTAGAATTTTACTGTAATTTTTAATTAATTAAATAAGCAACTTTTTATTTGGAGTATTTTACACCCTATAATCAACATTTCGGGGTTTCACAGAATGAGCTAACCTACCGGTATTATTATATTTCTGGAGTCGGGATACCTCGTTCATCACGTTGGTGTTTTTATTTCTGTCCGTAGAGAAACATACATACGCAGTTGTACGCTTCCGAATGCTAGACATCTATGAAACCCTATACACGATCAAAGAGAGACCACGCCTCGCTTTAGTTCCACCCGCTTATTCTCTTGGACCTCAAAGCACCCACGTAGACAGATAAAAGGGATATGTGTGGTCTTGTTTTTGGCCTTCAAACTTTTCGTGGCCAATACAGAAACACGCATCACTTACCCAACATATATAAATAACCTTCTTTGGCTAAACCTAATTACTTTTGTTGAAACAAAGAAATCGCGCCTCCATTTCTGAAATAAATGGACGAACTAAAATATACGATTCTTTCTACAATCTTTTCTCTCAATCCCTACTTCAAAATCGAATTCATCAACTACAAAATTGGTTGAGCTGGGTGAGGCCCCTAATCTGATCAGCCGAGATGATCTTTCGTTCATGGGTGAGGTCAGAAATCGAACTGGAAGTGGACGGGTTCGACGATTGACTGGCGGTGGCAGAGGGAACCGGGTGTGGAGAAACTCAGGGTGAAGGAGGGGTTGGACGAGGCGCTCGTGGTGGCGTGGTTTGATGGGACACCGGTGATGAAGTGACAGCAGAGGACCTGAGAAGTTTTGAATGGGGGTTCGACGCGTTTGGAAGAATAACACAGCAGGGTGGTTTGTTTTTATTCAACGGGGGAAGAAGGTAGGGTAGCGAGTTTGGTTTTTAACTGGAAAGTGGTGTATTTTTGATGTTGATCTTTAATGTAGTGGGAAGTTTTGTACCATGAAAGCAAGGTTCAAAATTGTTCCGAAACGTGTTGTTTGTATGGTGAAAAGGCAAGGTACTGTTCTGAGTGTTTCACCTGGTATGGTATTCGAGTTTTCCTTTGACCTTGAAGGAAAACAGTAGCCTTAGTTCTAGTATATCTGAGTACTAAAGTGATGGTGCTAGGGAATGTTGTGGAGTATGAGTGAGCGAGAAGTTAAAAATGAAGGAGTTTGAAATCTTGTCAGGAGTCGGTTATTGTTTTACTGAGAGCTGGCAAGATTTGATTAAGGATTTGGAAGAAGTATACTGTGCTGGTGGTGAGGGTATAACGTGGGATTAAAGTGTTGAAATGGTGTGTTCAGTTTGAAGTAAAGGGAGATTGAGGTTTGCAAAGTTTGGGCATTAAAGGTTTGCGGGTTGCGACAGTTACCAGGAGAGGGTTCGAAGGAATTTCCAAAGGGGATGGCGAAGTAAATTTCTGGAAAAAAAAGGGATATTGTTGATTGGACAGAACGAAATGAGTGGCCAGGTTTAAACGTACGTGGGCCAAGGAAATTATAAGTAGGGTATATAATCACCTATCTAGAGAATATTCATTTGCTTCTTTAATCTATCAATGCCGTCCCATATATATATATACGGGAACGGTTGCTGATCCCAACCTTTGGTGATGTACATTCGATACACTCAAGCGAAATGAGCGGACGGTCATGTGTGGCTGAGTAGCAAGATGTTCTTGTTGAACTCCAGTGTATCGTTCCTAGAGTACACTGATCGGAACTTGGTTCCATACCTTGTCATAGTTGGAAATCCATTAACCAATACGTGCTTGCGATTTTGATTGTATACTATATATGTAGAACGTGAGATGAAAGCGTTTCTGCTAGATGATTATTATATTGTGTTGGTAGGCATTATTATAATATCAAAAGGTTTTTGATATAAAGATATTTTGGATTCTCATAAGGGAAAACCCGTTCCGTTATACGGCGTGGTCTTATGAGGTATCGTTTACTTGTTCAAACTGTTTTAAATTGTTTTACTCATACCAGTCCCATGACTGACCCGGAGTTTATTTTGTTTTGTTTTCCCTAAACTCTTGGGTGCCTAATTTGTACGGGCAGTCAAGTAGTCGGGACTTTTCAGATACACTTGGGGAGCTTGGAGCAGGAGGCTTCAATATTTATAACTATTATTATTTCCGTTGTTGTTGTAAGGGTTGTACTCTGAAATGTTATTGTATACATATATTGTTTGTGTTTCAAAAGTTATGTTATATTTATTCGTTCCGCTGTGAGATTCGTGTTACTCGGATGATGATGTTCTTCTTCTTCTTCTATTCTATTAGTTCTATCTTATCTATCCTCACCCTCTATCTTCTTTCTATTAATTTCTTGAATTTTCAGTACAATTTGGGGTTGGACTTGTGTTATTTAGTCAGCTCAAATTGGACCGGATTTTCGGGTCATTACACTTGCTGCCAACAATTACCCCAATTTTTTCACTACTATGAAGGGTTGGTTTTTGCAGCACCCAATCCAAATGATTCATCATCTTTCATATTTTCGATCTGCCCCAACTATGCTTAAACTACCGCTACTTCTGTTAATACTTCAAAACAGCCCTTCTTTTTAATCCTACCCCTAATTCTCTAAATTACCGTTCATTCCAACAATTTACCCTATTTATTAACTTCTGTGAAGGGTTCGTTTTTGCAGCCCCCAATCCAAACGATTCATCATCTTTCGTATTTGTCGATCTACCCCTACTATGCCTAAATTACCCCTACTTCTCTTATTACTTCAAAACAGTCCTTCTTTTTAATCCAACCCTTAATTTTCTAAATAGCCCTTACTTCCAACAATGAGCTCTATTTTTTATCTACTTTGAAGGGTTGGTTTTTGCAGCACCCAATCCAAACGATTCATCATCTTTTATATTTGTCGATATACCCCTGCTATGCTTAAACTACCCCAACTTCTCTTAATACTTCAAAACAACCCTTCTTTCTAATCCAACCCCTAATTCTCTAAGTAGCCCCTCCAACAGTTACCCCTATTTTAACTTCTGTGTAGGGTTGGTTTTTGCAGCACCCAATCCAAACAATTAATCATCTTTCATATTTGTCGATCTACCCCTACTATGCTTTAACAACCCCTACTTCTCTTAATACTTCAAAACAAACATTTTTTTTAATCCTACCCCTAATTCTCTAAATAGCCCCTACTTCCAACAATTACCCCTACTTTTTAACTACTGTGATGTGTTCATTTGTGCAGCACCCAATCCAAATGATCCATCATCTATCATATTTATCGATCTTCCCCTATTGTGCTTAAACCACCCCTACTTCTCTTAATACTTAAGAACAACCCTTCTTTTTAATCCAACCCCTAATTCTCTAAATAGCCCTTCCTTCAAAAGATTACCCCTATTTTTTAGCTACTATGAAGGGATGGATTTTGCAACAACCAATCCAAACGATAAATCATCTCTCATATTTGTCGATCGACCCTACTATGCTTAAACTACCCCTACTTCTCATAATACTTCAAAACAACCCTTCGTTTTAATACTGCCCCTAATTCTCTAAATAGCCCTTACTTCCAACTGTTACCCCTATTTTTTAACTTTTGCGAAGGGTTGGTTTTTGAAGCAGCCAATCCAAACGATTCATCGTATTTCATATTTGTCGATCTACCCCTACTATGCCTAAACTAACTCTACTTCTCCTAATACTTTGAAACAACCCTTCTTTTTAATCCTACCTCAAATTATATAAATAGCCCTTACTTCCAACAATTACCCCTATTTTATAACTTTGTGAATGGTTGGTTTTTGCAGCACCCAATCCAAATGATTCATCATCTTTCATATTTGTCGAACCAATCCAAATGATTCATCATCTTTCATATTTGTCGATCTACCCCTACTATGCTTAAACTACCCGTAGTTCTCGTAATACTTCAAAACAATCCTTCTTTTTAATCCAACATCTAATTCTCTAAAAGGCCCTTCCTTCCAACAATTACCGCAATTTTTTAACTACTTTGAAGGGATGGTTTTGGCGGCACCCAATCCAAACGATTCATCATCTTTCATATTTGTCGATCTACCCCTACTATGCTTAAACTACCCCTACTTCTCTTAATACATCAAAACATCCCTTCTTTTTAATCCTACCCCTAATTCTCTAAATAGCCCTTACTTCCAACAATTACCCCTACTTTTTAACTATTGTGAAGCGTTGGTTTTTGCAGCAATCCATCCAAATGATTCATCATCTTTCATATTTATGGATCTTCTCCTATTATGCTTAAACTACCCCTACTTCTCTTAATACTTCAAAACAACCCTTCTTTTTAATCCAACCCCTAACTCTCTAAATAGCTCTTCCTTAAAACAATTACCCCTATTTTTTAGCTACTGTGAAGGGATGGTTTTTGCAGCACCCAATCCAAACGATTCATCATCTCTCATATTTTTCGATCGACCCCTACTATGCTTAAACTACCCCTACTTCTCATAATACTTCAAAACAAGCCTTCGTTTTAATACTGCCCCTAATTCTCTAAATAGCCCTTACTTCCAACTGTTACCCCTATTTTTAAACTTTTGCGAAGGGTTGGTTTTTGAAGTAGCCAATCCAAAGGATTCATCATATTTCATATTTGTCGATCTACCCCTACTATGCATAAACTACCTCTACTTCTCTTAATACTTTGAAACAATCCTTCTTTATAATCCTACCTCTAGTACGTAGCCCTTTCTTCCAACAATTACCCCTATTTTTTAACTTCTGTGAATGGTTGGTATTTGCAGCACCCAATCCAAATGATTCATCTCTTTCATACTTGTCGATCCGATCCAAATGATTCATCATCTTCGTATTTGTCGATCTACCCCAACAACGCTTAAACTATCCAAACTTCTCTTAATACTTCAAAACAGTCCTTCTTTTTAACCCTACACCTAATTCTCTAAATGGCGTTTCCTTCAAACAATTAGCCCTTTTGTAACGACCCGCATTTTACGCATCATAGGATCGTGGAAAATTTATTTCTTTCACATATGAAGTCGTATGGTCATGTATCTTTGGGAGACGATTATTGGGGTCATTTTCCATGTTCCTGATTTTTGTCGATTTTTAAATGACCGTTTTGCCCCTAGTTGGTTTCGTTTTGGCCATAACTTTTGACTGGAAAGGAATTTTGACCTGAAACCACTTCCATTGGATTCGAATGATGGTTTCTCTTTCCGTAGAGTGGTTACATTAGCCAAACGGACTTACCGTTTGGGAGATATGGCTGAAACAAGGTTTAGAAGGTGAAAACAGCTAATCGGGCTTAACCGGGTGATTAGCAACTAGGCCCAATGGGAGATTTCGGGATTTGGGGTATTTAAGGGCTGCTAGGGTTAGGATTTCGGTTTTAGACTCATTTTTCCAGCCGCCACTTACCTTCTTCAAGCTCTAGCAATGGCCTCCACCTTCTAATTTCATCCCAAATCATCTCTAATCACTTTCTAATCGAAGATTAAGCAAAACTACATCAAATCAACGAAGGGTAGCACCAAATCAGAGAGAGAGCTGCTGGAACACATAGGGATTGGATCCAAATCAGAGATTATTTCAGATCTAAAGTTTGTTTTTGGCTAAGGTGAGTGATTTGCATAGTTCCTCACTAATTACGGCTAATTATGGTAATTAGCGAAGATTAGCGAAATTATGGCTCAGAAAAATCTAGAAAAATTCCTAAAATTCTAAAACATCATTTTATGCCTCTAATATGAATTTGGGTTAATTTCGACTAATTTTGCAAATCCCGGAATTTAGGGGATTAAGGGGTGATTAGTGATAATTAGCGAATTTATGCATGTTAAAAATCTGGAAAAATATTCAGAAATTATGAAATATTGTTTTAGGCCTCTGTTAGAAAATTTGGCTAATTTGGATAAGTTTTGCTAATCCTATCGTTAGATTTGCTTAAACATGTTTAAGAGGGAAATATGGATTTTTGGGTATGTTTGATCCGTTTTGACATATGATATTGTTGTTTTGCTGTTTGTGGATGTTTATACATGTTGCTATGACTGTATGATGTGCTTTGTGACTGATTTCAATAGTTAGAATGGTCGAAAACGTCGTCCAGAGGCGTGTAAACCGTCGCTGGAAGTTGACCCGGATCGGATCGCTTATTCCTCCCACGACCCGACCCGATAGTGGTTAGACCCACGAGACGAATCGATGCAGCGCCGTTCTCAAACTGAAGTACTTCGATCCGGATTGCGAATGAGCATTATGACCCGATCCGCGTAGAGATGGAACCCGATCCGATGCACCCACGATCCACGAGTCGCGATCCGAAGCTGGTCACGATCCGACCTGGAGATCATACCACGATCCGAACCGTATGCAGATGACCACGATCCAAGCTGAAGGAGCTTGTCACGAATCGATCTGGAGGGGAGCGCACGATCCGAAACAGAGGGTGACCACGAGCTAGTGACTGCGAACCGAACCAGGGTGGTGCGACCCGAACCGTTGAAGGGCGGAGCACGATCCGAACCTGAAGGAAGACCACGACCTGAAGCGAAGCGATCTGAATGAAGACCGATCCGGAGGATGATGATTAAAACCCGAGATGCAAAGGTAGTCCAAATGGAAGTTAGAGCTCAGGATCCCGGACCCAGTTGGGAACCAATGAGTTCACTTCATGGTTGGGCTTTGCTGCGGGACGTGTGCAAAGGGGTTGTCGGTATTCATAACTTTGGTCCACCACTGAGTGATGGATAGTGGGCTTGTAGTGAAAGTTACACGGGATTGGATTCCGTCATGGCCCAAAGGATTAGAGGACCAAGGTAGTGGGTATCGTATGCTTTACGCACTGAGTGAGGGATGTGAGGATGCTTGCTATGTTTGATTGTTTGACATCACTATGACATGCACACCCCCACCCCCGTTATCTTTACACCATTTGAAAGGGCACCTTAGAGTGTTGTACAGTATGTATTGCTAACTCTTTGGTTGCAGGTTCAGGTATGATTGGATTATACCTGTTGTTATTCTGTTTAGATGCTTATCGCTCATACCAGGCTTTATGTCTGACCCAGAGTTTTATGTCTCTTCTTATTACTCTGGGTGCTCACACGAGCAGACTAGAGACAGGTTGTGGTTAGCTGGTGATGCGCGAGTAGCTGATTCGGAGGCGAGCAGGAGGCTTCCACGTATGATATATAGATATTCTCCCTGTGTCGTTGGTGGTCGCTACTTGTGCATTAGTAGTGTACCTCATTTATCTTGCTTTTGCCTGAGATAGTTTGAAAATTGTAATAAGCTGTATTTTGGATTTTTTTTTTTTTTGGCAAAGCCGACGGGGGTTAGATGGCCCCCTACCATTTTATTGATATACCAAAGACGAGTACAAAGATACACAACGGAAGAAAGAAAAACAAAGAAAATACAGGGAATACAAGGTATATCAACTACTATAGGAAACTAACATAAAACACAAAAAGACATCGAACGCTAGCGACGGGGGCGACGGTTTAAACAAAAATGCCCGGATCATATGTAAATTTCAAAAATTTAAGCCCATCTCTAGTATCACGCCATACACATTGCCTCCATTGACCATAATTCATCGCTTTAGTAGGATCAAAAACTCTTATATTGCGTTGCCTCCAAATATTGTTGACAACTTTTTTCACAACGAAGCAGAACAGCCGTGATTTATCCCTTCGTCCGCGTATCCTCTTCTTGATCTTTTCCCAGGCATCATTAGAAGAGTATACAACAACGTTTTCATGTATTTGGGAAAGAGCTTCACGCCATAAAGCACCAGTCACATTGCAATCAAAGAAAAGTTGCCTAGCAGATTCATCATGAGTTCGGCAAAAGGAACATTTGATATCAACTTGAATTCCATAGCCATTCAGCCTGTCCTTAGTTAGAAGAGCTCCTGCATTCACCTTCCAAAGAGTGAGGTTCTCCTTAGCACAATTGTCGCGGCGCCAGATAGATTTGTAAATGCTGCAGTTATTCATGATAGAAATATCATGCAAGTAATTGTAAATACAGTTTATGCGAAATTGCTCACCTTTAAAGTCCCAAACCACATCACACTCGTTGAATCCCTTCCTGGACGCAGCACGAATCTTGTGCCACAAAACATTAACATTCTGACTAGAAGAGAGCAGAAGCATAACATGGTTCCCATTTACATAATTGTGAACAGTACTATTGAGAGGAATACCAGTCTGAATACTCTCCATAAAAGTGACACCTGTGTTGTTGATGTATCCAAACTCTACCCAAGGATCATACCAAAAAAGAATGTTAGTGAAGCTTTTCCTGCCATATTTAAATAATGGTAGAATTTTTGGCCTTAACTTTAGTATGGACTTCCACGTCCAACTATGTTTCTGTAGGGGAGCAATTTTCCAGAAAGAAGAATTTTTTAACACATAATTGTAAGACCAAAAAACCCAAGGACTTGGTTTATGACACACAATATCACATATATGTTGAGTGAAAGCAGCTTGGTTCCACAGGTTCATGTTAAAAATACCCAGCCCTCCTTTAGATATTGGCTTCTCAAGGGTTTTATATGATATAGGTGCTAAACATTTTGCATGCCTGCTACCTTTCCATATGAATCTCATAAAAGGAGTTTTAATCATACTTAACAGTTTTTGGGGAAGAACGAAAGTTCTAGCCCAGTAAATTTGCATCGCTATAATGACGGATTTTACAAGCGTAATTCTTCCCGCTTGACTGATCATATGAGTGGACCAGCAGTCAAGTCTATTGGTTATTTTATCAAATAAAGGTAAGCACTGAGCAGTTGTTATTCTAGACGTCGCTAGCGGTAAGCCAAGATAAGAAGAGTTAGAGCCACTAAACTTAAGACCAGTTAAGGTATGAATTTGTTGTTTCCTAGACTCATTAACTCCTCCAACCATAATTTCAGATTTATCATAGTTAATACTAAGGCCTGTCATCAAATAAAATTGGTCAAGCGTTTTCATGATGTTAATAAGTGATTTATCATCAGGTTTACAAAAAATTATCATATCATCCGCGAACATCAACGCCGTTATACGAGGGCACTTGCATTTAGGGTGTAAAGAAAATAGTTTATCATCGACTAATTGATTGATCATACCTGTAAGCAGTTCCATCACGACAATGAAGAGGTACGAAGACATAGGGTCACCTTGCCGTATACCTTGTTTGCTACCGAAGAAACCAGCCAGATCACCGTTCACATTATCAGAGAAATGAGCTGTACTAAGGCATTCATATATCCAAGCAGTAAATTTAGCGCGAAAATTCATAAAACTCAAAATACGTATTATTGACTGCCACTGGATAGTGTCAAAAGCTTTCTTAATGTCAAGCTTGATCATCGCACGAGGCGAGTTGTGACTGGAATTATAGCCTTTAATAAGCTCATGGGTTAATAAAACATTGTCAAGAATGTTGCGTTTAAGGAGAAAAGCAGATTGGTTATGAGATATTATATGCGGCAAAACAGTTTTTAGTCTAGACGCAATAATTTTCGCAATACATTTGTAAATCGTGTTACTGCAAGATATAGGCCTATAATCATTCACGTTATTTGCATTTTCATGCTTCGGAATCAGGGCAAGAATAGTGTTGTTATATGAGCCCATCATAATAGTTCGACGGAAAAATTGTTTGGCAGTTTTACACACATCTAGTCCAATAGAGTTCCAACAGTGTTTGTAGAACTTAGCATTAAAACCATCCGGCCCTCCCGACGAGTTAGAGTTAAGAGAGAAAATAGAAGCTTTGATTTCATGGTCAGTAACCGTAGCGGAGAGATAGTCACTTTGCATATCAGTAATTTTGGGTAACATATAGGGATTGATACTATCAATTTGAGGTATAAAATTACTGTCGTTACCAAGAAGCTTGGAAAAGTGCAGCACAAAGGCATTCTGAATACCATGTAAACTGGTGTGAACCTGATTATTGCTATCTGTGACAAGATGAATGTTCTGCTTTCTTTGCTTAGCCTTAAGGGCTGCGTGGAAATACCCTGAATTACGGTCACCGTCTTCGAACCAGCGCATCCTGTTCTTCTGTTTATTCATTTGAGCTTCAATTTGAAGTGCGTTGATATGCTTGAGAGAAGTTTCCGTTTCCAAATTTGAGAGAGAGCCATCACCAGGATTAGTAAGCATTTGTTGCTGGATTTGCTCAAGCTGGTTGTACCACATGGTAGAGAGAAGTTTACCATCACCAAACCTGTTTCTCGCCCAACTTTTAAGAGTATCCTTAAGAGCTTTTAATTTTTTGTGTAACACAAACATTGGGTTGCCAAAACTAGGTCTCAGCCACACAGCATTCACGGTTTCTTCAAAGTCAATTTCATTTATCCAAGAATTGAAAAACTTAAAGTTTGGTTTTCTAACGTGTTCTTGGTCGCTAATATGTATTAACTGGGGAGAATGATCTGAAAGAATAGGAAGCAAAATCTCATAATAGACTAAAGGCCACCTATTTATCGCACTAACATTACAAAAAGTATGATCAATTTTAGAAAATGTTCTAGGACCATCATGTTTTTTATTATTCCAGGTAAATTGAGGTCCTACAGCTTTCATGACAAGCAGATCAGAGCTATTGATAGCAGTGTTAATGTGTCTAATTTCGTTCATGGAAACTAGAGACCCACCAAATCTATCAGCGAGGCTAAATGGGGTATTAAAGTCTCCACAAACTATCCACGGCGCAGCGGATTGTTTTAAAGAAGGCAACATATCATAGAAAACTTCTCTAGCTGAAGAGGAATTAAAGGCGTACACAAAAGTACAGTAAAAAGAAGTAGAAGTGGGGATGTGCATAGCATAGCAATGTAAGTGTTGACTAGACGAGTTAGTAATAGAAAAACTGAAAACAGTAGGATCGTAGAGCATCAAAATTCTACCATAACTAGCATGAGAAAGGTTATTTAACATTATCCAATTAGAATCAATGTACCTGGCTGCTCTAATAGTAAGAGCTTCGTTCAATTTAGGTTCGAGAATGGCAAGGGCGGACAAATTATATTTCCTCACCAGAAGCTTACAGCGGTCAAGTTTGAGGTCGGAGTGCGCACCTCGAATATTCCATGCACAAATATTTTGTATCATCATGGTAAACTGCTTTTAGATGCGCTGATTGCCATAGATCCCGTCTGGACCTGAGGGGCTTCTTGGTTAGATGGTTTGATCTTGGACAAGGCAGTTTCCGAACTGGTGAGCTTGCTAAGTTTAAACCCGAGATTCAACTGAGAGTCCTTGAATTTTTTTCCTGTCTGTATTTTGGATTTCCGCTGCTATGATGTTTAGTTCTGATTTTCAGCTTATGCACTGTCTCTCCTGTTTTATGTCAAGTATGTTATTATTATATTTTGTTCTATGCGCTGTGAGATGTATTACAGGTTCCTTGATTAGTCCATTGTCTTCTTTCTTTCTTTTTCTTCTGGCGACCGTCCCAAGCTAACAGGATATGTGTACAGCGCACTTTTGGAGTAAATGTCGGTTGGTGCGGGGCGGGCCGTCACACTTGGTATCAGAGCCAGGTTGCGTAGTTAACCTAGGGAAAGACACTAGGGAGAGATAGTACGTATATGAGAGCGCGCATTTGCGATTACTTTGGTTTTCAAAAGCTATATATATATACTGTTGGTAGTATAAGAATGAAGTCGTACTGCACTAGCACCACTATGGGATCGTTAATCGTTTCCCCTTTTTCAGATTAACGATGAGCCGATATCCTAGAGGTGCTGGTAGAGGGACCAACCATGGGAATGCTCCTGACATGAGGACAATGTTTACTAACTTCATGAGAGACATGCTTAGAGATGTTCAGGGAGCAGTTCCCAATCCCGGAAATGGTGGTGGTCCAGTAGTGCAGGCGCCTAGGGTCGATTTCGCCAAGTTGTGCAAGGATTACACTAACCTTGGTGGGAAGCCGTTCCACGGAACGGAGTCGGCCACAGATGTTCAGGACTGGATGGATAGCTGTGATCGTATCTTTGATGACTTGGGTCTTGAGGATGCGATGAAGAGAAGGCTAGCGTCTCGTCAGCTGCAAGGGCGAGCGATGAATTGGTGGAATGCCATTAGAACAACTACTCCAGAAGATCAAGTTACTTGGAATCAGTTTAAGACTCGCTTTTGTGATAAGTTTATTCCAGCTGCTCATAAATCAGAACTGTTCAGGAAGTTCTTGGAGCTTAAGCAGAACGATAGAGCAGTCTCGGAGTATATCGCTGAATTCGACACTTTATCGAAATATGGATGGTCCCTTATCGATACATTCGAAAAGAAGAACGAGAAGTTCATAACTGGTTTGGATGGATACTTGGGGGAAAGACTTATAAACCATATCGATGAGACGTTCGAGTCTATTGTAGGAAAGGCGTTAAGGTCAGAGAGCCTTTTCCCTAAGTCGAAGACCGAAGTTGCTACGGCATCTGCAGAGGAGTCAAAGCCGCAAGCAGGGGGTAAAGGCAAGAAGAATTCTCAGAACAAGAGGAAGAAGAACCCGACCAAGGATGGTCAGAGTAAGAAAAATAAGAAAGATGGCGAATGCTTTAGTTGTGGCCAGAAGGGCCATTACGCCAGAGATTGTCGAGAAAAGCCTGGGGAAAGGAAGTGCTTTAACTGCGGCCAGGCAGGACATCACAAGGATGATTGCCCACAACCTCCTAGGGAGAAGCAGATTGTGAAAGCGTATGCTATCAACGCTGATCCTTCTTCGTCAAATGCCCCAATTGCGACGCAGAAGGAAAAAGGTGTCGTTATTCGAGGTATTATTTCTATTTAGGATGTTTTGATCGGGTTTTGTTTGACAAACCTGAGTTAGTCGATAGACCTTTAGTAGTGACGAACTCGATTGGTGGTTCGACTAGTTTGGCATGATTAGTTAATGTGGTCTTATCGAGTCATGGATGTATGTTTCCTTGTGATTGCTTTGTTTTGGGCTTTACTGGGTTTAGCATTATTTTGGGGAGTTGATATACTCCAAAGGAATAGGGTGGTATTAGGTACCTACCTAGTAATGGCGATAGTAACTGGGGTTAAGGAAGCTAAGAAGTTATTGTTGTAATAAGTTCTAGTTGTCTCTAGGAGGCAAATGAGTACTCCAGTGCTAGATTGTTTTGCTAGTATCACCTCATGTGGATTGTCCGAACTCGGAGGAGATGTTCCTTGGGTGCTTGTCTGATATTAGTTTAGGCCTTTGTGGTTTGTGCTTGGGGAATGTCGATTTCGACTAGGATGGGTTGCGTGAGGGGTAAATAGTTGTTGTGATTTTTCATTGGATGATATCTTGGTTTACTCGAGGAGTGATGGGCAGACGGAACATGATGAGACTGTTCAATGGTATAGACTTCCCAGGGTTGGACTCGATAGGGTTATGAGATTGCTCGAGTGGGACTCGAGAAAGATGCAAAGTAATGGATTATTTAGGACCCTATGTTGATGTTCTCTATTGGATAGTAGAACTCTGAAGGAATAGGATGTGTTCGTTGATCATGGAAGATACAACGAAGATTAGAGCGATTCAAGTTGGACTTGAACTCGTAAAAGAAAATAGGTGTTCGTTGATCTTGGAGATGCAACGAATAGGGAGACGACTCACGTTGGACTAGAGTTTGTCGGTACTCAAGACTGGGTCTGAGTTATAGATTGACTCGAGTTGGACTCGAGAAGGCTGCAAGGAATTGGATTCAGCTCGAGTTGGACTCGAGAGGGCAGCAAGATAGTGGATAGACTTGGGTTGGACTCAAGTATTTTAGGAGGACTAAAAGCAGGGGTATCTGGGGACGCCCGTTACCTTGGATCCGTTGGACGTGATCTAGTTATCCTTGGAGGATAAACGTACGTTGGACGTACGGTAGTCCGATTGGAGGCTGGGCTTCCATTAGTTTAATTATCCTTGGAGGATAAACGTACGTTGGACGTACGGTAGTCCAATTGGAGGCTGGGCTTCCATTAGTTTAATTATCCTTGGAGGATAAACGTACGTTGGACGTACGGTAGTCCGAAGGGAGGCGGGGCTTCCATTGGCCTGGGATTGGTTGGACCAGTCAAGTAGGCATCGGTGTATGTATGGGGGTGGGCTTCCATTAGTTATTGATGTTGGTTGGACCAGACATACTAGAATCGACATATTGGGATTGGTTAGACCAATCATGTAGGTGTCGATGTGTTTATGACTTTAGCAGGTGATAGATAGGATTTGTTTGATGGATGTTATGGTTGCTATGTTTGTTCCTATCTTTCTTCTCTTGAGTAGACTATCACCTGTATGGTTCCGGCGATGGGGAAAAAAGTGATTGTAGTAGGACTATGAGCCAGTGCAGTAGAGTCATTGTGACTCGAGTGGCAAAGTGGACATAGTAAAGGAATAGTAAGGCTATGAGCCAGTGCAGTGGAGTTGTTATGACTTCATGGGGTAGAGTGGACATAGCAAAGGACTAGTGGTTATGGATCAGTGCAGTGGAGTCACCATGACTCCATGGGGCAGAGTGATCATAGTAAAGGATGTGGGTGCAGTACTAGTTGCATTGAGTAGGAGACATGCCAGTTTAGGGGTTTTGTTTCTAGGATGGAAGCAACTAGAGTATGTCACAGGATATGATTTCAGACCCAAGACTGAATTGGATTCAGAAACGCTAGTTAGCTTGACGATTAGATCGATTTTGATTGAGTGGATTGTTTCCAGTTAGAAGGATGATCCTAATCTATTGGAAACCATCTCTAGGGTAGAGATGGGTATCGATGGAAAGAGAATGATCAAGTAAGGATTTGATCGAGAAGGGTGGCTTCGAAAGAATAAGGGACTAGTTGTACCCAACGTAGATGGACTGAGAGGTGAAGTGCTTAGAGCATATCATCACTCGAAATTGACTATAAATCCCAGTGGTAACAAGATGTATTGAGACATAGAGCAGATCTACTACTGGGAAGGGACAAAGATAGGCAGAAGGCTTATCTCGATAAGAGACGAAGAGATTTGGAATTCTTCGTTAACGACTTGGTGTTCGTCGAGATCTCTCCATAGAGAATGTGATTTGGATTGGTTGGAGAGGTAGGTTAGCACCAAGATTTGTTGGCCCATTCCCAGTCCTCGAGCAAGTTGGGAATTTGGCGTATGAGGTAGAGCTACCTGACAAGATGGCAGGAGTTCACAACGTATTTCATGTTTCCCAGTTAAGGAAATTCGTGCACGACCCTAGTGTGGCTATTTCACCTGATCAGTTAGATAACATCGAAGTTGAACCTGAGGCGGTTGGGAACCGCAAGTCTATGCGTATTGTTGGGAACAAAACGAAGCAGCTTCGAAGGAAGGCGGTGAAACTAGTCAAAGTCCAGTGGGGGTGAGAATGGAAAAAGACCGTACTTGGGAAACAGAGGAGGATATAAGGAAGAAGTATCCAGAACTCTTTGCCTAGTAGGGTTTTGGTATTGATAGTTTCTTCCCTTGTTAGTAAACCACATGCTAGGATAAACTTGTTTTGCATGTTGATTGTTGTTTGATGGTCGATAGGCATGCGGGACCCTTTGTGTGTTTTGGTTAGGGAATTTCGGAGGCGAAATTTCTTAAGGGGGGAAGAGTGTAACGACCCGCATTCTACGCATCATAGGATCGTGGAATATTTATTTCTTTCACATATGAAGTCGTATGGCCATGTATCTTTGGGAGACGATTATTGGGGTCATTTCCCATGTTCATGATTTTTGTCGATTTTTAAATGACCGTTTTGCCCCTAGTTGGTACTGTTTTGGCCATAACTTTTGACTGGAAAGGAATTTTGACCGGAAACCACTTCCATTGGATTCGAATGATGGTTTCTCTTTCCGTAGAGTGGTTACATTAGCCAAACGGACTTACCGTTTGGGAGATATGGCTGAAACAAGGTTTAGAAGGTGAAAAACAGCTAATCGGGCTTAACCGGGTGATTAGCAACTAGGCCCAATGGGAGATTTCGGGATTTGGGGTATTTAAGGGCTGCTAGGGTTAGGATTTCGGTTTTAGACTTATTTTTCCAGCCGCCACTTATCTCCTTCAAGCTCTAGCAATGGCCTCCACCTTCTAATTTCATCCCAAATCATCTCTAATCACTTTCTAATCGAAGATTAAGCAAAACTACATCAAATCAAGGAAGGGTAGCACCAAATCAGAGAGAGAGAGCTGCTGGAACACATAGGGATTGGATCCAAATCAGAGATTATTTCAGATCTAAAGTTTGTTTGTGGCTAAGGTGAGTGATTTGCATAGTTCCTCACTAATTACGGCTAATTATGGTAATTAGCGAAGATTAGCGAAATTATGGCTCAGAAAAATCTAGAAAAATTCCTAAAATTCTAAAACATCATTTTATGCCTCTAATATGAATTTGTGTTAATTTCGACTAATTTTGCAAATCCCGGAATTTGGGGGATTAAGGGTTGATTAGTGATAATTAACAAATTTATGCATGTTAAAAATCTGGAAAAATATTCAGAAATTATGAAATATTGTTTTAGGCCTCTGTTAGAAAAATTGGCTAATTTGGATAAGTTTTGCTAATCCTATCGTTAGATTTGCTTAAACATGTTTAAGAGGGAAATATGGATTTTTGGGTATGTTTGATCCGTTTTGACATATCATATTGTTGTTTTGCTGTTTGTGGATGTTTATACATGTTGCTATGACTGTATGATGTGCTTTGTGACTGATTTCAATAGTTAGAATGGTCGAAAACGCCGTCGAGAGGCGTGTAAACCGTCGCTGGAAGTTGACTCGGATCGGATCGCTTATTCCTCCCACGACCCGACCCGATCGTGGTTAGACCCACGAGACGAATCGATGCAGCGCCGTTCCCAAACTGAAGTACTTCGATCCGGATCGCGAATGAGCATTATGACCCGATCCGCGTGGAGATGGAACCCGATCCGATGCACCCACGATCCACGAGTCGCGATCCGAAGCTGGTCACGATCCGACCTGAAGATCATACCACGATCTGAACCGTATGCAGATGACCACGATCCGACCTGAAGGAGCTTGTCACGAATCGATCTGGAGGGGAGCGCACGATCCGAAACAGAGGGTGACCACGAGCTAGTGACTGCGAACCGAACTAGGGTGGTGCGACCCGAACCGTTGGAGGGCGGAGCACGATCCGAACCTGAAGGAAGACCACGACCTGAAGCGAAGCAAACTGAATGAAGACCGATCCGGAGGATGATGATTAAAACCCGAGATGCAAAGGTAGTCCAAATGGAAGTTAGAGCTCAGGATCCCGGACCCAGTTGGGAACCAATGAGTTCACTTCATGGTTGGGCTTTGCTGCGGGACGTGTGCAAAGGGGTTGTCGGTATTCATAACTTTGGTCCACCACCGAGTGATGGATAGTGGGCTTGTAGTGATAGTTACACGGGATTGGATTCTGTCATGGCCCAAAGGATTAGAGGACCAAGGTAGTGGGTATCGTATGCTTTACGCACTGAGTGAGGGATGTGAGGATGCTTGCTATGTTTGATTGTTTGACATCACTATGACATGCACACCCCCACCCCCGTTATCTTTACACCATTTGAAAGGGCACCTTAGAGTGTTGTACAGTATGTAGTGCTAACTCTTTGGTTGCAGGTCCAGGTTCAGGTATGATTGGATTATACCTGTTATTATTCTGTTTAGATGCTTATCGCTCATACCAGGCTTTATGTCTGACCCAGAGTTTTATGTCTCTTCTTATTACTCTGGGTGCTCACACGAGCAGACTAGAGACAGGTTGTGGTTAGCTGGTGATGCGCGAGTAGCTGATTCGGAGGCGAGCAGGAGGCTTCCACGTATGATATATAGATATTCTCCCTGTGTCGTTGGTGGTCGCTACTTGGGCATTAGTAGTGTACCTCATTTATCTTGCTTTTGCCTGAGACTGTTTGATATTTTTAATAAGCTGTATTTTGGATTTCCGCTGCTATGATGTTTAGTTCTGATTTTCAGCTTATGCACTGTCTCTCCTGTTTTATGTCAAGTATGTTATTATTATATTTTGTTCTATGCGCTGTGAGACATATTACAGGTTCCTTGATTATTCCATTCTCTTCTTTCTTTCTTTTTCTTCTGGCGACCGTCCCATGCTAACTGGATATGTGTACAGCGCACTTTTGGAGTAAATGTTGGTTGGTGCGGGGCGGGCCGTCACACCTTTTATTTAACTACAGTGAAGGGTTGGTTTTTGCAACACCCAATCCAGACGATTCTTCATCTTTCATATTCTTCGATCTACCCCTACTATGCTTAAACTACCCCTACTTCTCTTAATACTCCAAATCAAACCTACTTTTTAATCCTACGCCTAATTCTCTAAATATTCCTTACTTCCAACGATTACCCCTATTTTCTAATTACTGTGAAGGGTTGGTTTTTGCAGCACCCAATCCAAACGATTCATCATCTTTCATATTTGTCGATCTACCCCTACTACGCCCAAACTACCCCTACTTCTTTTAAAACTTCAAAATAGCTCTTCTTTTTAAACCTACCCCTAATTCTCTAAATAGCCCTTACTTCCAACAATTACGTATATTTTTAAACTACTGTGTAGGGTTCGTTTTTGCAGCCCCCAATCCAAACGATTCATCATCTTTCATATTTGTCGATCTACCCCTACTATGCTTAAACTACCCCTACTTCTCTTAGTACTTCAAAAGAGTCATTCTTTTTAATCCTACCCCTAATTCTCTAAATAGCCCTTACTTCCAATAATTACCCTTATTTTTTAACTACAGTGAAGGGTTATTTTTGGCAACATCAAATCCAATTGATTCATTATCTTTCGTATTTGTCAATCTATCCCTACTATGCTTAAACTACCCCTACTTCTCTTAGTACTTCAAAACAACCCTTATTTTTAATCCTTGCCCTAAATCTCTGAATAGCCCTTACTTCCAACAATTATCCCTATTTTTTAATTATTGTGAAGGGTTGGTTTTTGCAGCACACAATCCAAACGATTCATAATCTTTCATATTTGTCGATCTACCCCTACTATGCTTTAATTACCCCAACTTCTCTTAATATTTCAAAACAGTCCTTTTTAAACCTACCTCTAATTCTCTAAATAGCCCTTGCTGCCAAAAATTACTCTAATTTTTTAACTACTATGAAGGGTTGGTTTTTGCAACACCCAAACCAAATGATTCATCATCTTTCATATTTTCAATCTACCCCAACTATGCTTAAACTTCCGCAACTTCTCTTAATACTTCAAAAACAGCCCTTCTTTTTAATCCTACCCCTAATTCTCTAAATAACTATTCCTTCCAACAATTGCCCCAATTTATTAACTTCTGTGAAGGGTTGGTTTTTGCAGCCCCCAATCCAAACGATTCATCAACATTTATATTTTCCGATCAACACCTACTATGCTTAAACTACCCCTAATTCTCTTAATACTTCAAAAGAGTCCTTTTTATTCCATCCCCTAATTCTCTAAATTTCCCATACATCCAATAATTACCCCTATTTGTTAACTAATTTGAAGGGTTGGTTTTTGCAACATCCAATCTAAATGATTCATCATTTTTTATATTTGTCGATAAACACCTGCTATGCTTAAACTACCCCTACTTCTCCTAATACTTCATAACAATCCTTCTTTTTAATCCAACTACTAATTCTCTAAGTTTCCCTTCCAAAAATTACCCCTATTTTAACTCCTGTGTAGGGTTGGTTATTGCAGCACCCAATCTAAACGATTCATCATCTTTCATATTTGTCGATCTACCCCTACAATGCTTAAACTACCCCTACTTCCCTTAATACTTCAAAACAACCCTTCTTTTTCATCCTACCTCAAATTCTCTAAATAGGCCTTACTTCCAAAAATTACCCCTACTTTTTAACTACTGTGATGTGTTGGTTTTGCAGCACCCAATCCAAATGATTCATCTTCTGTCATATTTATCGATCTTCCCCTACTACGCTTAAACTACCCTACTTCTCTTAATACTTCAAAATAACCCTTCTTTTTAATCCAACCCTTAATTCTCTAAATAGCCCTTCCTTCCAACAATTACCCCTATTTTTTAGCTACTGTGAAGAGATGGTTTTTGCAGCACTCAATCCAAACGATTCATCATTTCTCATATTTGTCGATCGACCCCTACTATGCTTAAACTACCCCTACTTCTCATAATACTTCAAAACAATCCTTCTTTTTAATCCTGCCCCTAATTCTCTAAATAGCCCTTACTTCCAACAATTACCCCTATTTTTTTAGTTTTGTGAAGGGTTGGTTTTTGCAGCAACTAGTCCAAATGATTCATCATATTTCATATTTGTCGATCTACCCCTACAATGCCTAAACTACCTTCACTTCTCTTAATACTTTGAAACAACCCTTCTTTTTAATCCTACCTCTAGTCCTATAAATAGCCATTACTTCCAACAATTTCCCCTATTTTCTAATTTTTGTGAATGGTTGGTTTTTGCAACACCCAATCCAAATGATTCATCATCTTTAAAATTTGTCGATCCAATCCAAATGATTCATAATCTTTAATATTTGTCGATCTACCCCAACTATGCTTAAACTACCCAAACTTCTCTTAATACTTCAAAACAGTCCTTCTTTTTAATTCTACACCTAATTCTCTAAATGGCGCTTCCTTCCAACAATTTTCCCTTTTATTTAACTACTGTGAAGGGTTGGTTTTTGCAACACCCAATACAGACGATTCGTCATCTTTCATATTTGTCGATCTACCCCTGTTATGCCTAAACTACCCCTACTTCTCTTAATACTTAAAAAAAACCTTCTTTTTAATCCTACCCATATTTCTCTAAACAGCCTTACTTCTAACAAATAACCCTATTTTTTAACTACTGTGAAGGGTTTGTTTTAGTAGCACCCAATCCAAATGATTCATCATCTTTCATATTTGTCGATCTACACCTACTATGCCTAAACTACCTCTACTTCTCTTAATACTTTGAAACAACCCTTCTTTTTAATCCTACCTCTAGTATAATAAATAACCCTTACTTCCGACAATTACCCATATTTTTTAACTTCTGTGAATAGTTGGTTTTTGCAGCACCCAATCCAAATGATTCATCATCTTTCATACTTGTCGATCCAATCCAAATGATTCATCATCTTTCATATTTCTCGATCTACCACTACTATGCTTAAACTATCCGTACTTCTTTTAATCCTTCAAAACAAGCCTTCTTTTTAATCCAACCCCTAATTCTCTGAATAGCCCTTCCTTCCAACAATTACCCCTATTTTTTAACTACTGTGAAGGGCTGGTTTTTGCAACACTCAATCCAAACGATTCATCATCTTTCATATTTGTCGATCTACCCCTACTATGCCTAAACTACATCTACTTCTCTTAATACTATGAAACAACCCTCTTTTTAATCCTGCCTCTAATTCTGTAAATAGCCCTGACTGCCAACAATTACCCCTATTTTTTAATTTCTATGAAGGGTTGGTTTTTGCAGCAACCAATCCAAATGATTAATCATCTTTTATATTTGTCGATCCAATCCAAATGATTCATCATCTTTCATATTTGTCGATCTACCCCTACTAGGCTTAAACTACCCCTACTTCTCTTAGTACTTCAAAACAGCCCTTCTTTTTAATCCTACCCCTAATTCTCTAAACAGCCCTTACTTCCAATAAATACCCCTATTTTTTAACTACAGTGAAGGGTTGTTTTTTAAAACATTAAATCCAAATGATTCATCTTCATTCGTATTTGTCAATCTATCCCTACTATGTTTAAACTACCCCTACTTCTCTTAGTACTTCAAAACAACCTTTATTTTTAATCCTTGCCCTAATTCTCTGAACAGCCCTTACTTCCAACAATTTTCCCTTTTTTTTAACTACTTTAAATGGTTAGTTTTTGCAGCACACAATCCAAACGATTCATCATCTTTCATATTTGTCGATCTACCCCTACTATGCTTTAACTACCCCAACTTCTCTTAATACTTTAAAACGGTCATTTTTAATCCTACCCCTAATTCTCTAAATAGCCCATTCTTCCAACAATTACCCAATTTTTTAACTACTACGAAGGGTTGGTTTTTGCAGCACCCAATCCAAATGATTCATCATCTTACATATTTTCGATCTACCCCAACTATGCTTAAACTACCCTTACTTCTCTTAATACATCAAAACAGCCCTTCTTTTAAATCCTACTCCAAATTCTCTAAATAACCATTCCTTCCAAAAATTACCCCTATTTATTAACTTCTATGAAGGGTTGGTTTTTGCAGTCCCCAATCCAAACGATTCATCATCTTTCATATTTGCCGATGTACCCCTACTATGAATAAACTACCTCAACTTCTCTTAATACTTCAAAACAGTCCTTCTTTTTAATCCAACCCTTAATTCTCCAAATAGCCCTTACTTCCAACAATTACCCCTATTTTTTAACTATTTTGAAGGGTTGGTTTTTGCAGCACCCAATCTAAATGATTCATCATCTTTTATATCTGTCGATATACCCCTGCTATGCTTAAACTACCCCTACTTCTCTTAATACTTCAAAACTACCCTTCTTTTTAATCCAAACCATAAATCTATAAATAGCCCTTCCTTCAAACAATTTCCCCTATTTTTTAGCTACTGTGTAGGGATGGTTTTTGCAGCACCCAATCCAAACGATTCATCATCTCTCATATTTGTCGATCTACCCCTACTATGCCTAAACTACCTCTACTTCTCTTAATACTTTGAAACAACCCTTCTTTTTAATTCTACCTCTAGTTCTATAAATAGCCCTTACTTTCGACCATTACCCCTATTTTTTAACTTCGGTGAATGGTTGGTTTTTGCAGCACCTAATCCAAATGATTCATCATCTTTCATATTTGTCGATCCAATCCAAATGATTCATCATCTTTCATATTTGTCGATCTACCCCAAATATGCTTAAATTACCGAAGCTTCTTTTAATACTTCGATACAGTCCTTCTTTTTAATCCTACACCTAATTCTCTAAATGGTGCTTCCGTCCGACAATTAGCTCTTTTATTTAACTGTTGTGAAGGGTTGGTTTTTGCAACACTCAATCCAGACGATTCGTCATCTTTCATATTTGTCGATCTACCCCAACTATGCTTAAACTACCCCTACTTCTCTTAATACTTCAAAACAACCCTTCTTTTTAATTCTACCCCTAGTCCTATAAATAACCATTCCTTCCAACTATTACTCCTATTTTTTAACATCTGTGAAGGGTTGGTTTTTGCGGCATCCAATCCAAACAATTCATCATCTTTCATATTTGTCGATCTACCCCTACTATGCTTATACTACCCCATCTTCTATTAATACTTCAATATGGTTCTTCTTTTTAATCCAACTCCTATTTCTCTTAATAGCCCTTACTTCCAACAATTACCCCCATTTTTTAACTACTATGAAGGGTTGGTTTTTGCAGCACCCAATCTAAATGATTCATCATCTTTCATATTTTTCCATATACCCCTACTATGCTTAAACTACCCCAACTTCTCTTTATACCTCAAAACAACCCTTCTGGTTAATCCAACCCCTATTCTATAATTAGCCCTTCCAACAATTACGCCTATTTTTTAACTTTTGTGAAGGGTTGGTTTTTGCAGCACCCAATCCAAACGATTCATCATCTTTCATATTTGTCGATCTACCCTTACCATGCTTAAACTACCTCTACTTCTCTTAATACTTCAAAACATCCCTCATTTTAATCCTACCCCTAATTCTCTAAATAGCCCTCACTTCCAACAATTACCCCTACTTTTTAACTACTGTGAAGAATTGGCTTTTGCAGCACCCAATCAAAACAATTCATCATCTTTCATATTTACCGATCTACCCCTAATATGCTTAAACTACCCCTACTTCTCTTAATACTTCAAAACAAGCCTTGTTTTTAATCCATTCCCTAATTCTCTAAATTGCCCTTCCTTCCAACAATTACCCCTATTTTTTAACTACTGCGAAGGGCTGGTTTTTGCAGCACCCAATCCAAATGATTCATCATCTTTCATATTTGTCGATCTATGCCTACTATGCCAAAACTACATCTACTTCTGTTAATACTTTGAAACAACCCTTCTTTTTAATCCTACCTCTAATTCTATAAATAGCCCTTACTGCCAATAATTACCCCTATTTTTTAACTTCTGCGAGGGGTTGGTTTTTCCAGCACCCAATCCAATTGATTCATCATCTTTCATATTTGTCGATCCAATCCAAATGATTCATAATCTTTCATATTTATCGATTTACCCGAACTATGCTTAAACTACCCAAACTTCTCGTAGTACTTCAAAAAAGTCCTTCTTTTTAACCCTACCCCTAATTCTCTAAATATCGCTTCCTTCCAATAGTTAGCCCTATTATTTAACTACTGCGAAGGGTTGGTTTTGGCAACACCCAATCCAAACGATTCGTCATCTTTCATATTTTTCGATTTACCCCTACCATGCTTAAACTACCCCTACTTCTCTTAGTACTTCAAAACAAACCTTCTTTTTAATCCTACACCTAATTCTCTAAATAGCCCTTACTTCCAACGATTACCCCTATTTCTTAATTACTGTAAAGGGTTGGTTTTTGCAGTACTCAAACCAAAGGATTCGTCATTTTCATATTTGTCGATCTACCCCTACTATGCCTAAACTACCCGTACTTCTCTTAATACTTCAAAACAACTCTTCTTTTTAAACCTACCCCCAATTCTCTATATAGCCCTTACTTCCAACTAGTACGCCTATTTTTTAACTACTGTGAAGAGTTGGTTTTTACAGAACCCATTCTTAATATTCACCATCTTTCGTATTTGTAGATCTACACCTACTATGCTTAAACAACCCCTACTTCTCTTAGTACTTCAAAACAACCCTTCTTTTTAATCCTACCCCAAATTCTATAAATAGCCCTTACTTCCAATAACTACCCCTGTTTTTAAACTACGGCGAAGGGTTGTTCTTTGCAACTTCAAATCCAAATGATTCCTTATCTTTTATATTTGTCAATCTATCCCTACTATGCTTAAACTACCCTACTTCTCTTAGTACTTCAAAACAACCCTTATTTTTATTCCTTGCTGTGAAAACCCGTAACTTCCCCGTAAAGGAAAGCGTCGGATAGTTCGAGAACAAGCCACAACAGAACCCATATAAAAGAACATTTCATTGTTATTACAACAATGCACCAGATACAAGAATATACAGAGTATAAATGAATATTACACAGAAATATCAGAGATTTAAATTACATTTAAATACATAGCAGCGGAAAATAATACAATACACAACTTGAAGGAGATATACGGATACAAAGCTTTCCGGATATCGTTCCAGCTGTAAACCAGGATCCTGTGAATATAAATCTGCAAAACCAAAAATACTAGCTGCCCGTGTCGAAAATAAGGGCACCCAGAGTTTAGGTTAAAAACAATAAACTCCAGGTCAGTCATGGGACTGGTGTGAGAACTAAAACAGTTATTAATCTTTATTTTTAAAGTTAGGTAAATCAAGGGACCACGCCGTATAACACGGAACGGGTTTCCTCCCAAGAATACCAGTGCATAAAACAAACAGCGCAATGCTAAATAAAGAAAAATGGAGCTGTTATAAGACCCAGGTCCTATCACACAATGCAACGCAAGCCGGAGGATAGGGTTTTACCTTATAACAGCCAAACATGCTTGATACGTTTAAAACAAATCATTTGATACTATAATAAGTGTATAGTGTCAAAACAATTTCAATCATAAGTATAAATCATAGACGGCATGAGTGCCCCATCCCACTATGTCGCCATACTAGGCTCTACAAATAAAGCCGAAATACACATATTGGAAATTGGATTTCCATCATGGTGGCTCCTGATTCGAAAGATCGATCGCGGAATGCAATTCACCACGGCTTACGTCCCAACAAGAGAACACCGTCTGCACCCGCACATTTGGGACAAGAGTACCACCGCGGCTTACGTCCCAGCGAGAGAAAACACCGCTTACTCTATATATCCCTGAGCACTAGGCTCATCTCGGTCGACCGAATCCACGACACCACTAAGGTGCCCATCCACGAAAAAAAAACCATACTGATCAAACCATCAGTTTGCCACCATACCGGGGTGTGAGGCTCGCGGATCAACGCTATACACAAAGCCATGCTATATCAGCTGCGCTTTGATCATCAACCACCAAACTTTGCTTTTCAACAAAAGTCTGGATCACTGCATCTTAGCATGCCACACTATCAATCCATATCGTACCACTGATTTCTGCCAATATATAACCTCTGAGCTCATATGTCTCAGAGAAGGGCGTTAAGCAAGAGAATAAATTCTCCGCCGCCAAACAGATATATATTTAGCAGAGATCAACAAATACGATATAAAGGAATACAATGTCAGACACACCATCCATTTACAAGTCCGTTCTAGGTCTGAACGAAACCGGAGGCACCTAGTACCCCGCATATCCATCGATCTCCAAGTACGTCTGGACGATCACTAACTGTTTCCATCTTCTTGGGTGTACAGCCCAATCAAGATCATTAGTAATCACCCAAACGACGTGAAGACTTCCGGTCTTCGACCATCGTCTTCATCTTCGACTTATCGTCGTATCAGTTATTCAGAATGGGATAAACCCGGTCTTTCCGAATAACTCGCGTATATTTTATAAAAGTGCTACACAAACACAACATACGCCTCATTCCAATTCATCAGTCACTAACCGCAAATTAATCAAGAGAATAATTCCCCAAATATTAACCCCGAAGGCCGAAACCAACATCAGATCAATATCCAGAAAACCATTCTGCTTGGCTAACCGACAGTTAGTTTCTAAATTTCACATTCATAGGGAAAGATTCCCATTAATTTTATCAAAGATAAATTCCTTGAATTTATTCTTTAATCTACTTTTGAATTTCGATTCAACTAGTCGGGATTTACGAAACTTACTGAAGTAATCATTTGTTTTAATTTCCCAATCCCAACCTATTCATCCCATGAAGTAAAACTGGTAATACTTCATATCTAACACCACGGTGTTATCGGTAAATTCAATTACCATTTCATGTTCAAGTCTAATTAAAGATTTGACTATCGCCTGGAGCAAAACTGGTGATACTCCATTCTCGACCATTTCAATCTAATTAAAGATTCATTAAAACCCAACTTAGTTTTAATCGTTAACTGGGTTAAAGAATCCGTGTCATTTAAAAACACAGTTCACAATAAACCCAAAATCACCTTCATTAATTATCGGGTTAAAGAACGAGTGTTATTTAAAACACTGTCCACGATAAACCCAAAAATCAATATCAATTCAATTCCAATTAAATATTATTTAATTGGTACACTTCATTAAATCTAAATAAAAAGATTTAATCTTTTCTCAACTGGGTTCAAGAACAGTGTTAGTGAAGACACCATTCACGACAAACCCCAAATCACATTTGATATTCAATACAAGGCTCTGAATAGAAAATATACCGGCTTATATTCAATATCAAATTCCACGACTAACAAATGTCGTATTGGAAATAACGATATAAATATATCTTTCAAATTTCCATAACAACATCTGTATAATCACGAATTCCAACATCGAAATATTCCGAAGACAATTTCGATTGAAATCCACTCCAATGCAATCATTGGAAATTCTGGTTATTTTTAAAACCCTTTTCAAATTCAATTTATTTATTTAAAAATAAATAGAATTATATTTCTAGTTCAAAACTAGTTCATTTCGATAAAAATCTATTTTTATCTTTTTAAATATGGAGTTTTTCATCCCAATTCTTTCTAAATCATTTCTTATGATTTTACACAAATTATTACTATTTTTAATAATTTTATCAAGGCCTGTACAGTCGATTTCCATCAACGGCCATCGAACTACACTTACAGCGACCTTTTTCAAATTTGATTTGGACATAATTCCAAATCCAACCGTTAGATTTCAAATTTCTAATATTCGTTAGAAAGCTCTTTTCGATACGAACCCAACGGTTCCGGTTTCAGGAGAATCCGACGGTCGGATCTCCCGTAATGTCCGTTTGAAATAAATGGTCGAAATTCGCGAACTGCCGCGGCGCGGCGCGTTCTATTCAGGCCATTATATTATATATATAATATATATATCGTCGATTTCTATTTAAAATGAATTATATAAATAGTTTTGAATTCGTTTCAAAAACATTTTCAACTTCCATTTCAATTCAAATCAAAATTGAATTCTTCTTTATAAATTCGTTTTAAAATCCATTTCTATTCAATTCAAATTTCAATTCAATTTGAATTCGTTTTCAATTCAATTCATTTCGAAATCGTTTTCAATTCAATTCATTTCGAAATCGTTTTCAATTCAATTCATTTCGAAATCGTTTTCAATTCAATTCATTTCGAAATCGTTTTCAATTCAATTCATTTCGAAATCGTTTTCAATTCAACTCATTTCGAAATCGTTTTCAATTCAACTCATTTCGAAATCGTTTTCAATTCAATTCATTTCGAAATCGTTTTCAATTCAATTCATTTCGAAATCGTTTTCAATTCAATTCATTTCGAAATCGTTTTCAATTCAATTCATTTCGAAATCGTTTTCAATTCAATTCATTTCGAAATCGTTTTCAATTCAATTTGAATTCGTTTTCAATTCAATTCATTTCGAAATCGTTTTCAATTCAATTCATTTCGAAATATTCGATTTCGAAATTAATTTTCAATATTCATTTTAAAATGAATAAAATCGATATAAATATCGTTTACGTCCAAAATGGCGTCAATCTAATCAACACGGCTTCATAAATTTCTATTTTCAAATATTTTATTTCAGATATTTCTTTTTCAAAATAGTTGTTATTATCAAAATATTTCGTTCAACACATGACCAATCTCAAAGGATGAGTACTGTCAACACATGAACCTTATTTTATATTGATAAAGATGTAAATTTTATTACTAAAATATTTCGTTCAACACATGACCAATCTCAATGAATGAGTACTGTCAACACATGAACTGTTATTTTATAATATTCTTTATTTTCTAAATTGGAATGAGGCCCAATCAATCACCATATAATGTTAATTATATGGATTTTCATACAACACATGTATATAATAGCATTGAAAAATAATCAACCATCAACCAAAGTGCACTACACTGTATAAGCATCAAATATAGACATTTAACGCTTATAGCAGCTTGTCAATCAATCAATCGACATATTTAATCAATCAGGATGAGTGAACTTCAAGTTTCATCCCAACACCCGTGTGGGGTTTCAAACAATCAAACAAATATTTTATTCGTGCAGTTGGGCGATGTGTAAAATTTATCGTCCCAATCAATGTCCTTCAAATAGGTGTACATAAACAAACCGTCTGGTTTGTAAATGAATATTTATTTATTCGCATTCACGTTAAAAATTATATTTTTAACGATAAAACATTTTATTCCAACATATGAATTTCTATTAAGTTCATTCTTTAAATAAAATGATATTTTTATTTTTCTAACACATTTTAGAAAATTTCGGCGGCATAACGGCACGATACTAGAAACGGGACGAGGCCTAGCCTTATCCCCGGTCTAGTGAAGGCCCACGCCATTCACACATCAATCATATCAATTTCAATTTCACCAAAACAATCAAATCCAAATCAAATAATCTAACCAACTACACAACCAAACAATTTAACAAACAAGCCATCCATGGTCTGTGGATGACGGGTGTCGGGTGCTACTAAGCACCGTCTGCATCCTAGTATATATATATATCTATATATATGTATGTATAACTACAATAAGAAAATTAGAGTGAGGAGTTCTCACCCTTTCGCTAAACTGAATGACGCAATTCTTCATGGGTAGGAAATCTTCACTGTGCTTTTCTTTCGTCTATTTCGTTGCCCGTATTCACTACCTATATAAAAGTCACATTTTTACTTTGCTATTCAATATATAAAAATCGAATTTTTACTTCGCTATTCAATATATAAAAATCGAATTTTTACTTCGCTATTCAATATATAAAAATCAAATTTTTACTTCGCTATTCAATATATAAAAATTGAATTTTTTTCACCAATCAAATTTTGATTCGCTATTTATATATGAGAAATCATATTCTTAACTTGCTCTTCGAATGACAAAAATTATATTTTTAAATTGCTTTTCATATGACCAAATTATATTTTTATACTTGCTTTTCATATAAACAAACTTAAGCTTTTTATATATAAAAATGTAAGCTTTCATATAAAGAAAATCAAATATTTACTATATTTATAAAATCAAAGCTTTACACAAATAAAGATCTCGCCTTTCTTTATATGAAAATCCCGCTTTTCTTTATATAAAAATCTCACTTTTATGTTAAATAAAAATCTCCTTTACAATAAAAATAGCTTCTTTATTCATATGAATACTATAGAAAAATCGCATCTTTATTTTGCTACTTCGTATTTAAAAATCAATTCTTTTCACCAATCAAATTTTTATCATGAAGTAATATATATATATAAATTAAATTTTTTTTCCTATGTAAAAATTGGATCTTTACAAAATGTTATACATATTAAAAATCAAATCTTTTTTCACAATGTTTTCTATAAAAATAAAAACTGATTTAACAAATTAAAATTCACCTTTTCTTATTTCTGGCCAACTGGAGGTGGAGGGGAAGCCGACGTGGGGTTTGGAGGCGGCAGCAACGGTCAACGTTGGTGAGGGGATCGGCTTTGGGCGATGGCGGCGGATCTGCGGTGGAGTGGAGGTCTCGCGGTTTTCAACTGAGCTAGACGGGCTTCGCCCAGCGCCGAGGGGAGTAAGTCGAGAAGAAGGAGGGGCGGCGGTCGGTCTGCGGTGCGAGGTGGAGACCGCGATGGTGGTGGCGTGGGAGGATCGGTGACCGTGCGATTTAGGTTTAGGTTTTTTTAAATTTTTTTTTCTTTTTTTCGATTCTGAGAAAATAAACAGGGGGGGCAGAGAGTTAATAGGGGGAGGAAAGATAAATTTTATTTCTTTTATTATTTTTATTATTTTAATTTCAAAATATTGACTTTTACATACGACCTCTAAACGAGGCCCACCGCCTGTCGTCCATAGCATTTTACCCGCATTCCGAACACAATGGGATATGTATCGCAAGCTGATTCGACTGTTTCGAACAGTTTTCGTCAAATTTACATTTAAATCATTATATTGAATTTTTAACGTACATTTCAATTTACCGGGGTCACATACTAACCCTAAAAATTCCAGAAAAATATTTTCTAGCTTCGTATTGACGATACGGTCCTAACGAAACTAGTTTCGTCGAATTCTGAGACTGTTAGAAAAATGGCCAATTTCCAGTCGATTAAAATCAACTGAAACTGGTCAAACACGTTTACGTGCGCCACGCTCACATATTGATTCGAAAAATTATAAACTTTGAAACCTAGCAATAATTTGACATCACGGACCCAACAAAACTGGTTTCGTCGAAATCCGAGGTCGTTTGCAAAATGCCCATTTTTAAGGGCCTGAATTCCATTGCGACTATTCAGAATTTTCAACTGGACATATCTTTTGATTCCCGCTACGAAATTTTAATTTTTCGGATTCGTTGGAAAGATATTCACTATTAGATTCCATTATTTTTTGTTTCATTAAAATCCGGATTGTTTTGCACCCGGTACATTCAATTGAAGTTTGAAATCGAATTATCGAACTACCGCGCCATTTTCAATTCCTTTTATAATCATATATAATTATTTATATTCTAACGACGACGCGTATAATATATACGCTCGAATTATATTCAAAATAAATTTCTCGTCAATATTATTTAAAATAATCTATTTTAAATATTCAAAATTCGCTTAAATTGCTAAAATAAAAATTTTAAACTGGCCCAGATTTTCGGGTTATTACAATCTCCCCCACTTAAAACTTTTCATCCCCGAAAAGGAACAAAGTCGAAAGTGGTTTGATTAATCAACTCTACGCTCGATCTGGCTTCTATTCTCCAACTTTTCAGTTTCTGAGAATTTTCAAAATTTCAAAAATTTGGCTAACACCCTAAATTTTCGAAAAATTTCGCCATAACCTCCCCTGCACCGGGAGCATCGGGGAATTTCAAATAGCTTCCCCGGTCCTTCAGATCTCAAAAAGAAAAAGAAAAAGCCAAGCGACTAGCCAATAGGCTCATAAAATCATCATCACCCAAACAAAACAGTAAATCATGTAGTAAGCATGTACCTATTTGTCGGGCAAACAAATTTTATTCTCTGCTCTAGCCTCCTTGCTATGACCTGTTCAATGTAAGTATATGTATATGCAAGCAATTGCGACCAATTTTCAATATAACTCAATATTTGATTCAATTAGGCGTAATGGTTCAAAATTAGCAACCAACTAAACAAACAACACAACCATCAATCAATTAGTTGATTAGCTTTTCAAATGCATAATTTTGATACATATACAAAAATCAGATTTTTGATGCCAAATCACAACAATAAGCCCTATCTAATTTTGGTTCTCACACCAGTCAATAGGAAATATATAAATATCACACCTTCGACACACGAACTCTAATTCTGATGATGTAGCTACAATCATCAGAATCATCTCCGGGCGACTAGAGTGCGAATCTATATCTATCCAGTATATTAGAACTTCAAATACACGCGGATCAGACGTATACGCAAAATTTATATATACTGGATTGTCCAAAATCAATATAAAGAAATAATCAAATACGAATAGTTGATTTAAATTTTCAAAACAAAATTGTTTTCATTTTCAAAAATATACTCTTCACACTCGTTCTAGGATACTACTGATCCCATCTCTAACGAGTCATTCTAATTGGATATTACTAATCCAATATCTGAGGAATTCTTTCGTATGGTTCTAATGTGTCTTGTTCTCTGAGCTTTGTAAACCAAAGCTCTGATACCAACTGTGAAAACCCGTAACTTCCCCGTAAAGGAAAGCGTCGGATAGTTCGAGAAAAAGCCACAACAGAACCCATATAAAAGAACATTTCATTGTTATTACAACAATGCACCAGATACAAGAATATACGGAGTATAAATGAATATTACACAGAAATATCAGAGATTTAAATTACATTTAAATACATAGTAGCGGAAAATAATACAATACACAACTAGAAGGAGATATACGGATATAAAGCTTTCCGGATATCGTTCCAGCTGTAAACCAGGATCCTGTGAATATAAATCTGCAAAACCAAAACTACTAGCTGCCCGTGTCGAAAATAAGGGCACCCAGAGTTTAGGTTAAAAACAATAAACTCCAGGTCAGTCATGGGACTGGTGTGAGAACTAAAACAGTTATTAATCTTTATTTTTAAAGTTAGGTAAATCAAGGGACCACGCCGTATAACACGGAACGGGTTTCCTCCCAAGAATACCAGTGCATAAAACAAACAGCGCAATGCTAAATAAAGAAAAATGAAGCTGTTATAAGACCCAGGTCCTATCACACAATGCAACGCAAGCCAGAGGATAGGGTTTTACCTTATAACAGCCAAACATGCTTGATACGTTTAAAACAAATCATTTGATACTATAATAAGTGTATAATGTCAAAACAATTTCAATCATAAGTATAAATCATAGACGGCATGAGTGCCCCATCCCACTATGTCGCCATACTAGGCTCTACAAATAAAGCCGAAATACACGTATTGGAAATTGGATTTCCATCATGGTGGCTCCTGATTCGAAAGATCGATCGCGGAATGCAATTCACCACGGCTTACGTCCCAACAAGAGAACACCGTCTGCACCCGCACATTTGGGACCAGAGTACCACTGCGGCTTACGTCCCAGCGAGAGAAAACACCGCTTACTCTATATATCCCTGAGCACTAGGCTCATCTCGGTCGACCGAATCCACGACACCACTAAGGTGCCCATCCACGAAAAAAAACCATACTGATCAAACCATCAGTTTGCCACCATACCGGGGTGTGAGGCTCGCGGATCAACGCTATACACAAAGCCATGCTATATCAGCTGCGCTTTGATCATCAACCATCAAACTTTGCTTTTCAACAAAAGTCTGGATCACTGCATCTCAGCATGCCACACTATCAATCCATATCGTACCACTGATTTCTGCCAATGTATAACCTCTGAGCTCATATGTCTCAGAGAAGGGCGTTAAGCAAGAGAATAAATTCTCCGCCACCAAACAGATATATATTTAGCAGAGATCAACAAATACGATATAAAGGAATACAATGTCAGACACACCATCCATTTACAAGTCCGTTCTAGGTCTGAACAAAACCGGAGGCACCTAGTACCCCGCATATCCATCGATCTCCAAGTACGTCTGGACAATCATTAACTGTATCCATCTTCTTGGGTGTACAGCCCAATCAAGATCATCAGTAATCACCCAAACGACGTGAAGACTTCCGGTCTTTGACCATCGTCTTCATCTTCGACTTATCGTCGTATCAGTTATTCAGAATGGGATAAACCCGGTCTTTCCGAATAACTCGCGTATATTTTATAAAAGTGCTACACAAACACAACATACGCCTCATTCCAATTCATCAGTCACTAACCGCAAATTAATCAAGAGAATAATTCCCCAAATATTAACCCCGAAGGCCGAAACCAACATCAGATCAATATCCAGAAAACCATTCTGCTTGGCTAACCGAATGTTAGTTTCTAAATTTCACATTCATAGGGAAAGATTCCCATTAATTTTATCAAAGATAAATTCCTTGAATTTATTCTTTAATCTACTTTTGAATTTCGATTCAACTAGTCGGGATTTACGAAACTTACTGAAGTAATCATTTGTTTTAATTTCCCAATCCCAACCTATTCAACCCATGAAGTAAAACTGGTAATACTTCATATCTAACACCACGGTGTTATCGGTAAATTCAATTATCATTTCACGTTCAAATCTAATTAAAGATTTGACTATCGCCTGGAGCAAAACTGGTGATACTCCATTCTCGACCATTTCAATCTAATTAAAGATTCATTAAAACCCAACTTAGTTTTAATCGTTAACTGGGTTAAAGAATCCGTGTCATTTAAAAACACAGTTCACAATAAACCCAAAATCACCTTCATTAATTATCGGGTTAAAGAACGAGTGTTATTTAAAACACTGTCCACGATAAACCCAAAAATCAATATCAATTCAATTCCAATTAAATATTATTTAATTGGTACACTTCATTAAATCTAAATAAAAAGATTTAATCTTTTCTCAACTGGGTTCAAGAACAGTGTTAGTGAAGACACCATTCACGACAAACCCCAAATCATATTTGATATTCAATACAAGGCTCTGAATAGAAAATATACCGGCTTATATTCAATATCAAATTCCACGACTAACAAATGTCGTATTGGAAATAACGCTATAAATATATCTTTCAAATTTCCATAACAACACCTGTATAATCACGAATTCCAACATCGAAATATTCCGAAGACAATTTCGATTCAAATCCACTCCAATGCAATCATTGGAAATTCTGGTTATTTTTAAAACCCTTTTCAAATTCAATTTATTTATTTAAAAATAAATAGAATTATATTTCTAGTTCAAAACTAGTTCATTTCGATAAAAATCTATTTTTATCTTTTCAAATATGGAGTTTTTCATCCCAATTCTTTCTAAATCATTTCTTATGATTTTACACAAATTATTACTATTTTTAATAATTTTATCAAGGCCTGTACAGTCGATTTCCATCAACGGCCATCGAACTGCACTTACAGCGACCTTTTTCAAATTTGATTTGGACATAATTCCAAATCCAACCGTTAGATTTCAAATTTCTAATATTCGTTAGAAAGCTCTATTCGATACGAACCGAACGGTTCCGGTTTCAGGAGAATCCGACGGTCGGATCTCCCGTAATGTCCGTTTGAAATAAATGGTCGAAATTCGCGAACTGCCGCGGCGCGGCGCGTTCTATTCAGGCCATTATATTATATATATAATATATATAATATATATATCGTCGATTTCTATTTAAAACGAATTATATAAATAGTTTTGAATTCGTTTCAAAAACATTTTCAACTTCCATTTCAATTCAAATCAAAATTGAATTCTTCTTTATAAATTCGTTTTAAAATCCATTTCTATTCAATCCAAATTTCAATTCAATTTGAATTCATTTCACTTCGCTTTCAATTCAATTTGAATTCGTTTTCAATTCATTTCATTTCGAAATCGTTTTCAATTCAATTCATTTCGAAATCGTTTTCAATTCAATTCATTTCGAAATCGTTTTCAATTCAATTCATTTCGAAATCGTTTTCAATTCAATTCATTTCGAAATCGTTTTCAATTCAATTTGAATTCGTTTTCAATTCAATTCATTTCGAAATCGTTTTCAATTCAATTCATTTCGAAATATTCGATTTCGAAATTACTTTTCAATATTCATTTTAAAATGAATAAAATCGATATAAATATCGTTTACGTCCAAAATGGCGTCAATCTAATCAACACGGCTTCATAAATTTCTATTTTCAAATATTTTATTTCATATATTTCTTTTTCAAAATAGTTGTTATTATCAAAATATTTCGTTCAACACATGACCAATCTCAAAGGATGAGTACTGTCAACACATGAACCTTATTTTATATTGATAAAGATGTAAATTTTATTACTAAAATATTTCGTTCAACACATGGCCAATCTCGATGAATGAGTACTGTCAACACATGAACTGTTATTTTATAATATTCTTTATTTTCTAAATTGGAATGAGGCCCAATCAATCACCATATAATGTTAATTATATGGATTTTCATACAACACATGTATATAATAGCATTGAAAAATAATCAACCATCAACCAAAGTGCACTACACTGTATAAGCATCAAATATAGACATTTAACGCTTATAGCAGCTTGTCAATCAATCAATCGACATATTTAATCAATCAGGATGAGTGAACTTCAAGTTTCATCCCAACACCCGTGTGGGGTTTCAAACAATCAAACAAATATTTTATTCGTGCAGTTGGGCGATGTGTAAAATTTATCGTCCCAATCAATGTCCTTCAAATAGGTGTACATAAACAAACCGTCTGGTTTGTAAATGATTATTTATTTATTCGCATTCACGTTAAAAATTATATTTTTAACGATAAAACATTTTATTCCAACATATGAATTTCTATTAAGTTCATTCTTTAAATAAAATGATATTTTTATTTTTCTAACACATTTTAGAAAATTTCGGCGGCATAACGGCACGATACTAGAAACGGGACGAGGCCTAGCCTTATCCCCGGTCTAGTGAAGGCCCACGCCATTCACACATCAATCATATCAATTTCAATTTCACCAAAACAATCAAATCCAAATCAAATAATCTAACCAACTACACAACCAAACAATTTAACAAACAAGCCATCCATGGTCTGTGGATGACGGGTGTCGGGTGCTACTAAGCACCGTCTGCATCCTAGTATATATATATATATATATATATATATATATATATATATCTTTGTATGTATAACTAGAATAAGAAAATTAGAGTGAGGAGTTCTCACCCTTTCGCTAAACTGAATGACGCAATTCTTCATGGGTAGGAAATCTTCATTGTGCTTTTCTTTCGTCTATTTCGTTGCCCGTATTCACTACCTATATAAAAGTCACATTTTTACTTTGCTATTCAATATATAAAAATCGAATTTTTACTTCGCTATTCAATATATAAAAATCGAATTTTTATTTCGCTATTCAATATATAAAAATCGAATTTTTACTTCGCTATTCAATATATAAAAATCGAATTTTTTATTTCGCTATTCAATATATAAAAATCGAATTTTTACTTCGCTATTCAATATATAAAAATTGAATTTTTTTCACCAATCAAATTTTGATTCGCTATTTATATATGAGAAATCATATTCTTAACTTGCTCTTCGAATGACAAAAATTATATTTTTAAATTGCTTTTCATATGACCAAATTATATTTTTATACTTGCTTTTCATATAAACAAACTTAAGGTTTTTATATATGAAAATGTAAGCTTTTCATATAAAGAAAATCAAATATTTACTATATTTATAAAATCAAAGCTATACACAAATAAAGATCTCGCCTTTCTTTATATGAAAATCCCGCTTTTCTTTATATAAAAATCTCACTTTTATGTTAAATAAAAATCTCCTTTACAATAAAAATAGCTTCTTTATTCATATGAATACTATAGAAAAATCGCATCTTTATTTTGCTACTTCGTATTTACAAATCAATTCTTTTCACCAATCAAATTTTTATCATGAAGTAATATATATATAAATTAAAAAATTTTTCCTACGTAAAAATTGGATCTTTACAAAATGTTATACATATTAAAACTCAAATTTTTTTTCACAATGTTTTCTATAAAAATAAAAACTGATTTAACAAATTAAAATTCACCTTTTCCTATTTCTGGCCGACTGGAGGTGGAGGGGAAGCCGACGTGGGGTTTGGAGGCGGCAGCAGCGGTCAACGTTGGTGAGGCGATCGGCTTTGGGCGATGGCGGCGGATCTGCGGTGGAGTGGAGGTCTCGCGGTTTTCAACTGAGCTAGACGGGCTTCGCCCAGCGCCGAGGGGAGTAAGTCGAGAAGAAGGAGGGGCGGCGGTCGGTCTGCGGCGCGAGGTGGAGACCGCGATGGTGGTGGCGTGGGAGGATCGGTGACCGTGCGATTTAGGTTTAGGTTTTTTTAATTATTTTTTTTCTTTTTTTCGATTCTGAGAAAATAAACAGGGGGGGCGGAGAGGTAATGGGGGAGGAAAGATAAATTTTATTTCTTTTATTATTTTTATTATTTTAATTTCAAAATATTGACTTTTACATACGACCTCTAAACGAGGCCCACCGCCTGTCGTCCACAGCATTTTACCCCCATTCCGAACACAATGGGATATGTATCGGAAGCTGATTCGACTGTTTCGAACAGTTTTCGTCAAATTTACATTTAAATCATTATATTGAATTTTAAACGTACATTTCAATTTACCGGGGTCACATACTAACCCTAAAAATTCCAGAAAAATATTTTCTAGCTTCGTATTGACGATACGGTCCTAACGAAACTAGTTTCGTCGAATTCTGAGACTGTTAGAAAAATGGCCAATTTCCAGTCGATTAAAATCAACTGAAACTGGTCAAACGCGTTTACGTGCGCCACGCTCACATATTGATTCGAAAAATTATAAAATTTGAAACCTAGCAATAATTTGACATCACGGACCCAACAAAACTGGTTTCGTCGAAATCCGAGGTCGTTTGCAAAATGTCCATTTTTAAGGGCCTGAATTCCATAGCGACTATTCAGAATTTTCAACTGGACATATCTTTTGATTCCCGCTATGAACTTTTAATTTTTCGGATTCGTTGGAAAGATATTCACTATTAGATTCCATTATTTTTTGTTTCATTAAAATCCGGATTGTTTTGCACCCGGTACATTCAATTGAAGTTTGAAATCGAATTATCGAACTACTGCGCCATTTTCAATTCCTTTTATAATCATATATAATTATTTATATTCTAACGACGACGCATATAATATATACGCTCGAATTATATTCAAAATAAATTTCTCGTCAATATTATTTAAAATAATCTATTTTAAATATTCAAAATTCGCTTAAATTACCAAAATAAAAATTTTAAATTGGCCCAGATTTTCGGGTTATGTAACACCCCACCTCCGTTAAGGTCACTCACAAAGGGAATGCCTTAACTTTGGTGGAGCATTTTAGTAAACAGAACAGAAACTTACAAGACAGATAAAACAGTACTTGAAAATTTTTAACTTTATTACAGCGGAAACAGAAATTAATATGGTTACATCCTTTCAATTTCAGAATTCAAGTACAAAATATCAGTCTTGTACAAAAGCCTTCAAAATGCATAGTTTAAAATCATAATCCCCATGGAGCGGAAGCTATACAGAGCCAAGCCATACTTTAAGCACTTCAAGCAAAGAGAAATCCGGATCAAGCTAAAGTATTTCCCTCCTTGGATAACCTGAGGGGGGGGGGGGGGAAACGGAAGAAAGGAGGCGAAACAACAAGGGTCAGACAAAAAGTCTGGCAAGTCCAGTGACTTTCAGCATATGAACAGATAATAATAATATGATATGAACATAAAACTGGATGTGAGATAACTATAACAGGTGTAGCAGATATAACAGAAAAACAGAATGATATAAACTATTGTTTTACATTTCTCTGCACTAATACTAGTATAGTAAAATTAGGTGTCATCCTAATGTCTAAATTGAAGCAGGAACGGGTACAGAATACTTTAACAGAAACAGAATGCTAATAATGGGCCTTTACTACCCGATCAGAAACAGACAGAAGAAGAAACAGATTTATCCCTATGGAGACAGAATGTGGAATTAGGTGTACACTAGTAATGGGCCTTTACCACCCGAACAGACGGTACCACACAGAAACAGACAGGTGTTACCACCCAACAGAAACAGACGGTACCAACAGAAACAGACAGAACTAAGCGTACCCTAAAAACCTACCCCAAGCGATCGGCTCCCTAATACATAAATATCCTGTGTCGGCGCCACAGTAGGGTGTATCACTCACTAAAGTGACAACCAATTGGCACAGACCTATTTACAGATGTCACGGCGTCTTACATCCTCAGAGGCAGACCGGGATCCATGCACGCACATGACCCGGTTGGAACACACCATCAACACCCCTCGCCATTATCAGAATGAACCACTTTTAATTAGTTCAGTAAGCGTGCCCGGACCTACCTACTGTTGGGTCAAAGTTTTGATACCAGAAAGGGTTAGTGACTAATATGGGTCCCAAACAACAGATGACACAAGTAATTCCCCTCCTAACCTTGTGCCCCCAGACTAACAGATTTCAGATTTACAAGTTCAGACATACAGAATTTAGATTTACTAATTCACAAATTAAGTTAACAAGTTTTCAGACTAACAGGTCAGACATACAGATTTTTCAGATTTGTCTAACTTTGTATTGGGCCTACAGATTCATGGACGGGTTTTACTACATCTATTAATCCCGTTGGTTTAACCCTATTTTTCCCAATACGTTTTAGACGTCATTCTTATCTTAGATTTTGCATTAATTAATTATTAATGCACAGACCTCTCACATTAGGTCGGTAGCTTGTGGCCGCTGGATATGCCGGGCGGTTCCGGGCAGACATCTGCCACAAGCCAGACCTAACCTCGTGTCTTACGCATGTTATGACTAACTTCTCACATTAGAACCTATTGTTTGCGGCCACTGGATGTGCCGGGCGGTTCCGGGCAGATTTACGCCACAAACTCATTCTAACCTCGAGTTAGCCATGCTTATCTTTGCGGCCAATTAATTAATAATTTACCGTTTATGCGCACGCCCAATATATATGCCAATTCAGATTATATCAATAACCGGATGATTGTATCAACATAGCAGATAACAGATTTTATATGACTTAACGGATTTAACAGATTTAGCAACTTAGCAGATTTTGGCATATAACAGGTTAGGCATTTCAACCGACAAATTTAACAGATTAGGCATTTCAATCTAATTAGCAGTCTAGGCAATATAACAAAACTAGCAGTTTAGGAAACTTGACAAATTAGCAGATTTAGCAAATTTAATATTTCTAAAAGTTCTATTTACATGCCTTGCCCAATCATAAATTGGCCTAAATTCATATGCCTACATAATTGTCACGATTCACAACATATACTCCATGTTTGCATAAGCGCAGAATATGGACATAATTTGCCATATAACATATGTTCCAATTTTTGTTAAACTAGCATCTTACAGCAGATTCACATATAAATTATACCAAATATAACCATTAATTTCAATGCATGCCATATATCCAAAAATCCCTATTTAGGTGTAATCACAATAATAGATATACTAATTAATGTAAATCTTTACACCTAAGTTTCCATATCTTCTTCTTTTTGAGTCATGAATCATTATGCAAACTATACCGAACAATATAAATCTTTAAATCATATCTTCTAAAAATCAGATCTTGACTTTTATATGCATTTTGTCCAAAGTCTCAAATCATATGTAATCTTACAACGGTTCCTCTTTTCTTCTATCATAGAATATGCATAGATCCAAATCTAGTTTACAACATATGCTCATTAATTACAGTTCTAAATTACAACATAACTATGCATACAACATGCATAAATTATATGTTCATGGTCAAATTTATGCATATTTCCAATATATTTTATGCCTCAGACCTAAAGTCAAACATTCAATTTAGTCTTGTCAAATTTCGCATCATTCATCCCAAAATTTGCGTTTATACGTTCATCTCTTATGAGATTAGGCACAGGCTCGTGGTAGCCCGGCTATAGAAACAGAAAAGAAGAAAGGAATACGGAATAGTCACAGAAAACAGATCCAACAGAAGAGAATATATATATACAACCTCAAACTCAGTTTTAAATGCATATCAAAATTATAATTAACGTTTATAGCGGAGAATAACTGTACTTGCCTTGATTGGATTAAAGAAAGAACTTTAACTTGTTGTAGAATCTTTGCAGAAACTTTAATCTCTAGTTTGAATTGAGTTGCTTAGGCTGATGTTGATTATCTTCTAGTTTTAATTCCAGCAGAGCAGCGACGCCATTTTTATTTTTTTATTAGAAGAAGAGAGCAATGGAGGCTAGAGAATTGTGTAAGAAACCTAGGTAGAGTCTAGGGTCATTTTATAGAGTTTATGAACTGATTAGGACCATTGATGTCGCTTGGATTGATCGTAGCCTTTCATCCTAAGGAGAGACCAATTAGAGCCTGCCACCTAGCCCTAATGACAAAGCAGACTGCAGAAAATCGACCAACATAGAATAGGCCAGCCAGGTTGGACTGGGTTCGACCTGGGTCTGGACTAGGTCGACAGCCCTGTCGACCTGGCTAGACTAGGTCGACAGCCCAGTCGACCTGGGTGTCTTAGGCGGGACTTTTCCCGCCCTGGCCAATTGGGCCCGATTTTTAATTTTAGACTTGATTCAGAAACTTCCGGAGGCTATATCTTCTTCATACGGACTCCGTTTTTCGAAAAATCGGACTCTATTTCGCGTATTTTTCCGAGACGAACGCAATGGCGTATCCCGTTTCCCTTAGTTCTTTGATTTCAAATTAATTATACTTTAATTTGTTAATTCCACAGTTATAGAATACACGGGGTGTTACATTCTCCCCCACTTAAAAGGATTTCGTCCCCGAAATCTTCAAGTTAAGAAGAATGTGTCCTACCATCCAATCACCCATCTACTCAACCATCATCCACAAGCATCTATTGTCCTTAGAAAACTTCTAATGTTGTATGAACATATGCAAAAGTGTGTGTATATGTTCCTTATCTAATGCAAAGATCAGGCGTTCTACTGATTCAGTTGACCTCCTTAATGCGAATTATGTCAGTGCCATGAGTCCAACATGTATGCAATAGAATTATTTCTATATGAGTGCACAACCATTCACTCAAATGCAACATCCATGTGCTGAATCAACCATTTTGCATCCACAAGAATTGAAAAATGCGCACCCATCCATATGCAGTATGAGAGTGTTTTCGAGCCGATCTAGTGCCTAGTGTGTGTATATGCGTCCACGGGCAACCACTAGCAACCACTTGCATCCACTTACAACCATCAAACATAACATGTCTCAAACGCATGTTTACACCCATTAGTTTCTACCTAAAGTTCAAATATCCGATCGATAGGATACAGTCGAATGATGGAAGCGAGTACAGATAGAACGAAAATTTGGTTCCCATTAGACATGGGTCCTAAGTATCGGCCCCAAAGACCGAAACCAATATCAAATTAACACCCTACGAAAACTCAGAATGTATGCGTCATACTTGACGCCTAACACAGATATCCCTCAAACCCCAGTCTCAAACAGATGATCCATAACCCTTATGGGTCTGAGTCTATAGCGGAATTCAGAAATAATACTAGCATTAAAGTGCAGAGTATCGATTACAAAATCAAAATACCAAAATCAGAAAAAGTCTCAATCAGATAAAGAAATTAAACCTAATATAAAAATTTTCCTATTTCTATCCTAGCCACTAGCCTCAAGAGTGTTCGCCTGCCCTCCTTGTCCTCGTCTCTTCGGGCAGTCCCTAGTGAAGTGTCCCATCTCCCCACAGTTGAAGCAAGCGCCCTTCCTTTTTCTGCAATCCTTGTTCAGATGAGTTGAGCTCCCACAAGTAAAGCACTTTTCCCCTTCTTGTCTTCAGACTTCTCATCCTTCTTTTGTGTTTCCTTTTTGGGCCCCGCTTTCTTATTCTGTGGTTCTTCCTTCTTTGTCTCTTTCGGGCCCTTGTCTTCCTCGTGCAGTAGTGCCATATCCACCAATTTCTCATAAGTTGCCCCCATGGGTACATGGGTCATGGCTAGGCTGTGCAGTGGCTCATTCAATCCTTTAACAAAGCGGAGAGCCTTTTTATGCTGAGTGTTGACTATATCCAATCCGAATCTTGCTAGTTGGTTGAACTGGTTGACGTATTCCTTGACCGTCATACTTCCTTGCTTAAGAGACAAGAACTTTTCCAATTGTATACTTCGTTCAGCTTGCGAGAGGAATTTTGTCTCAAACCTTGTTCTGAAATCCATCCATGTCTCAACCGGCCTCTCGGCGTTAGTGACTTCCCACCAGTAGGAAGCTTCGTCTTTGAGAAGCCATACTGCCAACTGTACCTTCTGCCTATCGTCCACCTCGAAGATAACGAATAGATCCTCAGTTTCTTTGAGCCAATTCCTTGCTTCTACGAATGATTCAGTTCCTTTGAAATCCTTCCCACCCATGGCCCTAAAATCTCTACAGATCTTTGAGAAAGCAATTGCACGAGGAGGGGGTGGAGGAGGGGATCATTTGCTGGACCTGCAGCGGCGGTCCTAGCCTCAAGATATTGACGAAACCAACCGGGTACATGAACACCCTCTGGTATCTCAGATGCTTCAGACATGCTGGAACGAAAAAGGAAAGGTTCAATACAAAAAGGACTGAAAGAAAGATATATGGCTCTTGGGGATCATGTTTTTCAAAATAAGCTTTATTTTTGAAAATACTTCCTTTCAAAACCTTTTTGAAAACAGTTTTCAAAAACTTTACCCAATCTGGTAACCTTCAGCTCTGATACCAAGTGTAACACCCCACCTCCGTTAAGGTCACTCACAAAGGGAATGCCTTAACTTTGGTGGAGCATTTTAGTAAACAGAACAGAAACTTACAAGACAGATAAAACAGTACTTGAAAATTTTTAACATTATTACAGCGGAAACAGAAATTAATATGGTTACATCCTTTCAATTTCAGAATTCAAGTACAAAATATCAGTCTTGTACAAAAGCCTTCAAAATGCATAGTTTAAAATCATAATCCCCATGGAACGGAAGCTATACAGAGCCAAGCCATACTTTAAGCACTTCAAGCAAAGAGAAATCCGGATCAAGCTAAAGTATTTCCCTCCTTGGATAACCTGGGGGGGAAAACGGAAGAAAGGAGGCGAAACAACAAGGGTCAGACAAAAAGTCTGGCAAGTCCAGAGACTTTCAGCATATGAACAGATAATAATAATATGATATGAACATAAAACTGGATGTGAGATAACTATAACAGGTGTAGCAGATATAACAGAAAAACAGAATGATATAAACTATTGTTTTACATTTCTCTGCACTAATACTAGTATAGTAAAATTAGGTGTCATCCTAATGTCTAAATTGAAGCAGGAACGGGTACAGAATACTTTAACAGAAACAGAATGCTAATAATGGGCCTTTACTACCCGATCAGAAACAGACAGAAGAAGAAACAGATTTATCCCTATGGAGACAGAATGTGGAATTAGGTGTACACTAGTAATGGGCCTTTACCACCCGAACAGACGGTACCACACAGAAACAGACAGGTGTTACCACCCAACAGAAACAGACGGTACCAACAGAAACAGACAGAACTAAGCGTACCCTAAAAACCTACCCCAAGCGATCGGCTCCCTAATACATAAATATCCTGTGTCGGCCCCACAGTAGGGTGTATCACTCCCTAAAGTGACAACCAATTGGCACATACCTATTTACAGATGTCACGGCGTCTTACATCCTCAGAGGCAGACCGGGATCCATGCACGCACATGACCCGGTTGGAACGCACCATCAACACCCCTCGCCATTATCAGAATGAACCACTTATAATTAGTTAAGTAAGCGTGCCCGGACCCTACCTACTGTTGGGTCAAAGTTTTGATACCAGAAAGGGTTACTGACTAATATGGGTCCCAAACAACAGATGACACAAGTAATTCCCCTCCTAACCTTGTGCCCCCAGACTAACAGATTTCAGATTTACAAGTTCAGACATACAGAATTCAGATTTACTAATTCACAAATTAAGTTAACAAGTTTTCAGACTAACAGGTCTGACGTACAGATTTTTCAGATTTGTCTAACTTTGTATTGGGCCTACAGATTCATGGACGGGTTTTACTACATCTATTAATCCCATTGGTTTAACCCTATTTTTACCAATACGTTTTAGACGTCATTCTTATCTTAGATTTTGCATTCATTAATTATTAATGCACAGACCTCTCACATTAGGTCGGTAGCTTGTGGCCGCTGGATATGCCGGGCGGTTCCGGGCAGACTTCTGCCACAAGCCAGACCTAACCTCGTGTCTTACGCATGTTATGACTAACTTCTCACATTAGAACCTATTGTTTGCGGCCACTGGATGTGCCGGGCGGTTCCGGGCAGATTTACGCCGCAAACTCATTCTAACCTCGAGTTAGCCATGCTTATCTTTGCGGCTAATTAATTAATAATTTACCGTTTATGCGCACGCCCAATATATATGCCAATTCAGATTATATCAATAACTGGATGATTGTATCAACATAGCAGATAACAGATTTTATATGACTTAACGGATTTAACAGATTTAGCAACTTAGCAGATTTTGGCATATAACAGGTTAGGCGTTTCAACCGACAAATTTAACAGATTAGGCATTTCAATCTAATTAGCAGTCTAGGCAATATAACAAAACTAGCAGTTTAGGCAACATGACAAATTAGCAGATTTAGCAAATTTAATATTTCTAAAAGTTCTATTTACATGCCTTGCCCAATCATAAATTGGCCTAAATTCATATGCCTACATAATTGTCATGATTCACAACATATACTCCATGTTTGCATAAGCGCAGAATATGGACATAATTTGCCATATAACATATGTTCCAATTTTTGTTAAACTAGCATCTTACAGCAGATTCACATATAAATTATACCAAATATAACCATTAATTTCAATGCATGCCATATATCCAAAAATCCCTATTTAGGTGTAATCACAATAATAGATATCCTAATTAATGTAAATCTTTACACCTAAGTTTCCATATCTTCTTCTTTTTGAGTCATGAATCATTATGCAAACTATACCCAACAATATAAATCTTTAAATCATATCTTCTAAAAATCAGATCTTGACTTTTATATGCATTTTGTCCAAAGTCTCAAATCATATGTAATCTTACAATGGTTCCTCTTTTCTTCTATCATAGAATATGCATAGATCCAAATCTAGTTTACAACATATGCTCATTAATTACAGTTCTAAATTACAACATAACTATGCATACAACATGCATAAATTATATGTTCATGGTCAAATTTATGCATATGTCCAATATATTTTATGCCTCAGACCTAAAGTTATACATTCAATTTAGTCTTGTCAAATTTCGCATCATTCATCCCAAAATTTGCGTTTATACGTTCATCTCTTATGAGATTAGGCACAGGCTCGTGGTAGCCCGGCTATAGAAACAGAAAAGAAGAAAAGAATACGGAATAGTCACAGAAAACAGATCCAACAGAAGAGAATATATATATACAACCTCAAACTCAGTTTTAAATGCATATCAAAATTATCATTAACGTTTATAGCGGAGAATAACTGTACTTGCCTTGATTGGATTAAAGAAAGAACTTTAACTTGTTGTAGAATCTTTGCAGAAACTTTAATCTCTAGTTTGAATTGAGTTGCTTAGGCTGATGTTGATTATCTTCTAGTTTTAATTCCAGCAGAGCAGCGATGCCATTTTTATTTTTTTATTAGAAGAAGAGAGCAATGGAGGCTAGAGAATTGTGTAAGAAACCTAGGTAGAGTCTAGGGTCATTTTATAGAGTTTATGAACTGATTAGGACCATTGATGTCGCTTGGATTGATCGTAGCCTTTCATCCTAAGGAGAGACCAATTAGAGCCTGCCACCTAGCCCTAATGACAAAGCAGACTGCAGAAAATCGACCAACATAGAATAGGCCAGCCAGGTTGGACTGGGTTCGACCTGGGTCTGGACCAGGTCGACAGCCTAGTCGACAGCCCTGTCGACCTGGCTAGACCAGGTCGACAGCCCAGTCGACCTGGGTGTCTTAGGCGGGACTTTTCCTGCCCTGGCCAATTGGGCCCGATTTTTAATTTTAGACTAGATTCAGAAACTTCCGGAGGCTATATCTTCTTCATACGGACTCCATTTTTCGAAAACTCGGACTCTATTTCGCGTATTTTTCCGAGACGAACGCAATGGCGTATCCCGTTTCCCTTAGTTCTTTGATTTCAAATTAATTATACTTTAATTTGTTAATTCCACAGTTATAGAATACACGGGGTGTTACAGGTTATTACATTGCCCTTATTCTCTAAATATCCCTTAATTCCAACAATTACCCCTATTTTTTGACTACTGTGAAGGGTTGGTTTTTGCAGCACACAATCCAAACGATTCATAATCTTTCATATTTGTCGATCTACCCCTACTATACTTTAACTACCCCAACTTCTCTTAATACTTCAAAACAGTCCTTTTTAATCCTACCCCTAATTCTCCAAATAGCCCTTGCTACCAACAATTACCCAATTTTTTTAACTACTATGAAGGGTTCGTTTTTGCAGCAACCAATCCAAATGATTCATCATCTTTCATATTTTCGATCTACCTCAACTATGCTTAAACTACCCATACATCTCTTAATACTTCAAAACAACCCATCTTTATAATCCTACCCCTAATTCTCTAAATAACCATTCCTTCCAATGATTACCCCTATTTATTAATTTATGTGAGGGTTGGTTTTTGCAGCCCCCAATCCAAACCATTCATCATCTTTTATATTTGCCGATCTACCCCTACTATGTTTAAACTACCCCTACTTCTCTTAATACTTCAAAACAGTCCTTATTTTTAATCCTACCACTAATTCTCTAAATAGCCCTTACTGCCAACAATTACCCCTATTTTTTAACTTCTTTGAAGGGTTCGTTTTTGCATCACCCAATCCAACTGATTCATCATATTTCACATTTGTCGATCCAATCCAAATGATTCATCATCTTTCATATTTATCGATTTACGCCAACTATGCTTAAGCCACCCAAACTTCTCTTAGTACTTCAAAAAGGTCCTTCTTTTTAATCCTACCACTAATTCTCTAAATAGCGATTCCATCCAATAGTTAGCCCTATTATTTAACTACTGTGAAGGGTTGGTTTTTGGAACACCCAATCCAAATGATTTGTCATCTTTCATATTTGTTGATTTACCCCGAATATGCTTAAACTACCCCTACTTCACTTAATACTTCAAAACAAACCTTCTTTTTAATCTTACACCTAATTCTCTAAATAGCCCTTACATCCAACGATTACCCCTATTTTTTAATTACTGTGAAGGGTTGGATTTTGTAGCACCCAATCCAAAAGATTCATCATCTTTCACATTTGTCGATCTACCCCTACTACGCCTAATCTACCCCTACTTCTCTTAATATTTAAAAACAGCTCTTCTTTTTAAACCTACCCCTAATACTCTAAATAGCCCTTACTTCCAACAATTATGCCTATTTTTTAACTACTGTGAAGAGTTGGTTTTTACAGTACCCAATTTAAATGATTCATCATCTTTCATATTTGTCGATCAACCCCTACTATGCTTAAACTACCCTTACTTCTCTTAGTACTTCAAAAAAGCCCTTCTTTTTAACCCTACCCCTAATTATCTAAATAGCCCTTACTTCCAATAATTACCACTATTATTTAACTACAGTGAAGGGTTGTTTTTTGCAACATCAAACCCAAATGATTCATCATCTTTTATATTTGTCAATCTATCCCTACTATGCTTAAACTACCCCTACTTCTCTTAGTACTTCAAAACAATCCTTATTTTTAATCCTTGCCCTAATTCTCTAAATAGCCCTAACTTCCAACAATTACCCCTATTTTTTGACTACTGTGAAGGGTTGATTTTTGTAGCACACAATCCAAACGATTCATAATCTTTCATATTTGTTGATCTACCCCTACTATGCTTTAACCACCCAACTTCTCTTAATGCTTCAAAATAGTCCTTTTTAGTCCTACCCCTAATTCTCTAAATAGCCCTTGCCTCCAACAATTACCCCAATTTTTTAACTACTATGAAGGGTTGGTTTTTGCTGCACCCAATCCAGATGATTCATCATCTTTCATATTTTCGATCTACCCCAACTATGCTTAAACTACCCATACTTCTCTGAATACTTCAAAACAACCCTTCTTTTAATCCTACCCCTAATTCTCTAAATAACCATTCCATCCACCAATTACCCCTATTTATAAACTTCTGTGAAGAGTTGGTTTTTGCTGCCCCCAATCCAAACAATTCATTATCTTTCATATTTGCCGATCTACACCTACTATGCTTAAACTACCCTTAATTCTCTTAATACTTCAAAATAGTCCTTCTTTTTAATCTAACCCTTAATTCTCTAATTAGCCCTTACTTCCAACAATTACCCCTATTTTTTAACTATTTTGAAGGGTTGGTTTTTGCAGCACCCAATCCAAATGATTCATCATCTCTAATATTTATCGATCTTCCCCTACTATGCTTAAACTACCCCTACGTCCCTTAATACTTCAAAACTACCCTTCTTTTTAATCCAACCCCTAATTCTCTAAATAGCCCTTCCTTCCAACGATTACCCCTATTTTTTAGCTACTGTGAAGGGATGGCTTTTGTAGCACCCAATCCAAACGATTCATCATCTTTCATATTTGTCAATCGACCCCTACTATGCTTAAACTACCCCTACTTCTCATAATACTTCAAAACAACCCTTCTTTTTAATCCTGCCCCTAATTCTCAATATAGTCCTTACTTCCAAAAATTACCCATATTTTTTAACTTTTGTGAAGGGTTGGTTTTTGCAGCTGCCAATCCAAATGATTCATCATATTTCATATTTGTCGATCGACCCCTACTATGCCTTAACTACCTCTACTTCTCTTAATACTTTGAAACAACCCTTCTTTTTAATCCTACCTCTAGTTCTATACATAGCCCTAACTTCCAAAAATTACCCATACTTTTTAACTACTGTGAATGGTTGGTTTTTGTAGCACCCAATCCAAATGATTCATCATGTTTCATATTTGTCGATCCAATCCAAATTATTCGTCATCTTTCATATTTGTCGATCTACCCCTACTATGCTTAAACTACCCAAACTTCTCTTAATACTTCTAAACAGTCCTTCTTTTTAATCCTCCACCTAATTCTCCAAATGGTGCTTCCTTCCAACAATTAGCCCTTTAATTTAACTACTGTGAAGGGTTTGTTTTTGCAGCACCCAATCCAGACGATTCGTCATCTTTCATATTTGTCGATCTACCCCAACTATGCTTAAACTACCCCCACTTCTCTTAATACTTCAAAAACAGCCTTTCTTTTTAATTCTACCTCTAATTCTATAAATAGCCATTCCTTCCAACAAGTACCCCAATTTTTTGACTTCTGTGAAGGGTTGGTTTTTGCAACACCCAATCCAAACGATTCATCATGTTTCATATTTGTCGATCTACCCCTACTATGCTTATACTACCCCTACTTCTCTTAATACTTCAATACAAGCCATCTTTTTAATCCAACCCCTAATTCTCTAAATGGCCCTTCCTTCCAAAAATTACCCCTATTTTTTAACTACTGTGAAGGGCTAGTTTTTCAGCACCCAATCCAAACGATTCATCATCTTTCATATTTGTCGATCTACCCTACTATGCCTAAACTACATCTACTTCTATTAATACTTCGAAACAACCATTATTTTTAATCCTACCTCTAATTCTCTAAATAGCCCTTACTGCCAACAATTAACCTTATTTTTTAACTCTGTGAAGGGTTCGTTTTTGCATCACCCAATCCAATTGATTCATCATATTTCACATTTGTCGATCCAATCCAAATGATTCATCATCTTTCATATTTATCGATTTACGCGAATTATGGTTAAGCCACCCAAACTTCTCTTAGTACTTAAAAAAGGTCCTTCTTTTTAATCCTACCCCTAATTCTCTAAATAGCAATTCCATCCAATAGTTAGCCCTATTATTTAACTACTGTGAAGGGTTGTTTTTGGAACACCCAATCCAAATGATTTGTCATCTTTCATATTTGTCGATTTACCCCTACTATGCTTAAACTACCCCTACTTCACTTAATACTTCAAAACAAACCTTCTTTTTAATCTTACGCCTAATTCTCTAAATAGCCCTTACATCCAACGATTACCCCTATTTTTTAATTACTGTGAATGGTTGGTTTTTGTAGCACCCAATCCAAACGATTCATCATCTTTCACATTTGTCGATCTACCCCTACTACGCCAAAACTACCCCTAATTCTCTTAATACTTCAAAACAGCTCTTCTTTTTAAACCTACCCCTAATTCTCTAAATAGCCCTTACTTCCAACAATTACGCCTATTTTTTAACTATTGTGAAGAGTTGTTTTTTACAGCACCCAATCTAAATGATTCATCATCTTTCATATTTGTTGATCAACCCCTACTATGCTTAAACTACCCTTACTTCTCTTAGTACTTCAAAATGGCCCTTCTTTTTAACCCTACCCCTAATTCTCTAAATAGCCCTTACTTCCACTAATTACCCCTATTATTTAACTACAGTGAAGGGTTGTTTTTTGCAACATCAAACCCAAATGATTCATTATCTTTTACATTTGTCAATCTATCCCTACTATGCTTAAACTACCCTACTTCTCTTAGTACTTCAAAACAATCCTTATTTTTAATCCTGCCTCTAGTTCTATAAATAGCCTTACTTCCAACAAATACCCCTATTTTTTAACTACTACGAAGGGTTTGTTTTAGTGGCACCCTGTAACACCCCACCTCCGTTAAGATCACTCACAAAGGGAATGCCTTAACTTTGGTGGAGCATTTTAGTAAACAGAACAGAAACTTACAAGACAGATAAAACAGTACTTGAAAAAAATTTAACTTTATTATAGCGGAAACAGAAATCAATATGGTTACATCCTTTCAAATCTCAGAATTCAAGTACAAAATATCAGTCTTGTACAAAAGCCTTCAAAATACATGGTTTAAAATCATAATCCCCATAGAACGGAAGCTATGCAGAGCTAAGCCATACTTTAAGCACTTCAAGCAAAGAGAAATACGGATAAGGCTAAAGTATTCCCTTCTTGGATAACCTTGGGGGGGGGGGAAACGGAAGAAAGGAGGCGAAACAACAAGGGTCAGACAAAAAGTCTGGCAAGTCCAGTGACTTTCAGCATATGAACAGATAATAATAATATGACATGAACATAAAATTGGATGAGAGATAACTGTAACAGGTGTAGCAGATATAACAGAAGAACAGAATGACATAAACTATTGCTTTACACTTCTCTGCACTAATACTAGTATAACAGAATTAGGTGTCACCCTAATGTCTAAACTGAAACATGAACGGGTACTGAATAATTTAACAGAAACAGAATGCTAATAATGGGACTTTACTACCCGATCAGAAACAGACAGAAGCAGAAACAGATTAATCCCTACGGAAACAGAATGTAGAATTAGGTGTACACTAGTAATGGGCCTTTACCACTTGAACATAAGGTACCACGCAGAAACAGACAGGTGTTAACACCCAACAGAAACAGACGGTACCAACAGATACAGACAGAACTAAGTGTACCCTAAAACCCTACCCCAAGCGATCGGCTCCCTAATACATAAATATCCTGTGTCGGCCCCACAGTAGGGTGTATCACTCCCTAAAGTGACAACCAATTGGCACAGACCTATTTACAGATGTCACGGCGTCTTACATCCTCAGAGGCCGACCGGGATCCATGCACGCACATGACCCGGTTGGAACGCACCATCAACACCCCTCGCCATTATCAGAATGAACCACTTATAATTAGTTCAGTAAGAGTGCCCGGACCCTACCTACTGTTGGGTCAAAGTTTTGATACCAGAAAGGGTTACTGACTAATATGGTTCCCAAACAACAGATGACACAAGTAATTCCCCTCCTAACCTTGTGTCTCCAGACTAACAGTTTTCATATTAACTTGTTTACAAGTTCAGGCATACAAAATTTAGATTTACTAGTTCACAGATTAAGTTAACAAGTTTTCAGACTAACAGATCAGATGTACAGATTTCTCAGATTTGTCTAACTTGGTATTGGGCTTACAGATTCATGGACGGGTTTACTACACCTATTAATCCAGTTGGTTTAACCCTATTTCCCCCCAATACGTTTCAGACGTCATTCTTATATTAGATTTGCATTAATTAATTATTAATGCCCAGACCTCTCACATTAGGTCGCTAGCTTGTGGCCGCTGGATGGGCCGGCCGGTTCCGGGCAGACTTCTGCCACAAGCCAGACCTAACCTCGTGTCTTAAGCAGGTTATGACTTACATCTCACATTAGAACCTATTGTTTGCGGCCACTGGATGTGCCGGGCGGTTCCGGGCAGATTTACGTCGCAAACTCATTCTAACCTCGAGTTAGCCATATTCATCTTTGCGGCCAATTAATTAATTATTTACCGCTTATGCGCACGTCCAATATATATATGCCAATTCAGATTATATCAATAACAGAATGATCACATCAACTCAACTGATATAGTAGATAACAAATTTTAGCAGATTGGGTGACTTAACAGATTTAACCGATTTAGCACTTAGCAGATTTTGGCATATAACAGATTAGGCATCTCAACAGACAAATTTAACAAACTAGGCATTTCCATTTAATTAGCAGTTTAGGCCATATAACAGAACTAGCATTTAGGCAACTTAACAAATCAGCAGGATAGGCATTTCAACAGATTAAGCGGATTAGCAGAGCAGATAACAGATTTAGCAGATTTGGCATTTTCAATTGACTTAGAAGATGACAGATAACAAATTAGACATATCTACAGATTTAGTTTAATAGATATAGGCGATTTAACAAATTTAGCCTACACTTATATGCCAAATCATGGTCATAATTCATAATTCAACATAGGCTACAGATTTTTAGTTAAACATTGCATAGTACAGAAGAATCTCTAAAAACTCCAAATCATATGCTTAGACTCACATAAAACAAAGGTTGAGTAGATGATCATGGGTAGACCTAACTCAATAGGTAAATTCCCAAATCATGGTATGAGTTATGCCAAGTTATAGCCTTTATTGCTAATTATCCATAAATCCATATTTAGGCGTGTTCACATTTATAGTTATCCTATTTTAATATAGGTCCTTTCCGCCTAAACAACATGTTCGTTTCAGCCCAAGTCATAATATGTCCAAGGATCTAGATCTAAGAAATGTCCTTTAGTTCAGATCTTAATATTCCAGATATTACAAGTCATATATTACCATATGATATTTCCAAACTGTCATATATGCACAGATCTAGATCTAGTTTACAACCTATGTCCTTTATTCAATTCAGTCACAGATCAGTCCAATTTATGCCTTAGATTTATGTTCTTGGTTCCAAGTTCAACTTATGTTCGTTCCTTAAACCAGTCACATATCGGTCATGCCCAATTTATGCATATTCATTTGATTGTCCCAAACATTTTAACGTATGTTATTCTCTTATGAGATTGGCTCAGGCTCGTGGTAGCCTGGCTATAGAAACAGAAAGGAAACAGAAAGGGATACTGAACAGTCACAGAAAAACAGATCTGACAGATATACAATCTCAGATTCAGATTCACAATTCATATCAAAATCAGAATTAACGTTTATAGCGGAAAATAACTGTACTTTCCTTGATTGGATTAAAGAAAGAACTTTAGTTGTTGCAGAATTGTTGCAGAAGCTTTTATCTCAAATTTGAATTGAATTGCTTAGGTTGATGTTGATTACTTTCTAGTTTTGATTCAGGCAGAGTAGCGACGCCATTTTTATTTTTATTAGAACAGAGGCAGAGAAGAAGTAGAATAGAATTGTGTGTAAAGGAGGCTAGGTCTTATGATGTATTTATAGGTGTAGTTAGTTGTTTTAGGCCTTTAGATAAACCCTAAAACAGATCAGAACCGTCAGAATTCGTCACAGACTCACCAAAAAAGCCCAAAAACCCATCCAGATGCACCTAGGCCGACCTGGCTCGACCAGGGAGGTCGACCCCGACACCCAGGTTGACTCCCCAGTCGACCTGGGGGGGGGGGAGGTCGACCCCTAGGTCGACACCCAGGTCGACTCCCCAGTCGACCTGGTCTGGGCGGGAATTTTCCCGCTTGGCTCGTTTTCTGCATTTTTGAAATCTGTTTCGTTTTTCTGATTTTTCGTGAAACTTCTAAAGGCCATATCTCGGTCATACTGACTCCGATTTACGAAATTTCGGACTCTATTTCGCGTATTTTTCCGGGACGAACGCAACCGCGAAACCCGTTTCCCTTAATTCTCACATCTGTAATAAGTTATTCTTTAATTTGTGGCTATTAATATTAACAGAATTACGGGGTGTTACATTCTCCCCTCCTTAAAGGATTTCGTCCCCGAAATCTTCAAGTTAGAAGAATGTGTCCTACCATCCAATCACTCATCTACTCAGTCATCATCCACAAGCATCCATTATCCTTAGAAATTTCTAGTGCTGTATGAACATTTGCAAAAGTGTGTGTATATGTTCCTTATCTAATGTAAAGATCAGGCGGTCTATTGATTCAGTTGACCTCCTTAATGCGAATTATGTCAGTGCCATGAGTCCAATATGTATGCAATTTTCCTATTTGGTACATATCATTTTTGTATGAGTGCACAACCCTCCACTCATATGAAACATCCATGTGCTGATTCAACCATTTTGCATCCATAAAAATTTAAAATGTTCACACATCCATATGCAGTATGAGAGTGTTTTCGAGCCGATCTAGTGCCTAGTGTGTGTATATGCGTCCACGAGCAACCACCTGCATCCACTTGCAACCATCAAACATAACATGTCTCAAACACATGTTTACACCCATTAGTTTCTACCTAAAGTTCGAAGATTCGATCGATAGGATACAGTTGAAAGATGGAAGCGAGTACAGATAAAACAAAAACTTGGTTCCTATCAGACATTGGTTGAGAAAATAATTCCCCTAAGTGTCAACCCCGTAGACCGAAATCAACATCAGATTGACACCCAGAGGGTTACCCTCTTTAGACAATGTCAAAACTGGAAATCTTATTAGAAGTATTCAGATATTTACATACTACTGGTATAGATCAGGTTCCCTAATGATTCTTCGGAAGCTAAGCATGATAAAATCATATCCCACAAAAACTCAGAATATATGCGTCATATTTGACGCCTATCACAGATATCCCTCAAACCTTAACCTAAATCAGATGAGCCATACCCTTTATGGGTCTGAGTCTACAGCAGAATCAGAAACAATACTAGTATTCAAGTGTAGAGTATCAAGTACAAAATCAGAAAGAGTCTTAACTCCATAACCAGATAAGAAAATTAAACCTTCTACAGAAATTTTCCCTATTTCTATCATATCGACTATCCTTGAGAGTGTTTGCCTGCCCTCCAGCAGTTGGTCCTGTCCTCTGTCCTTGCCTTCGTTTCTTCGGGCAGTCCCTAGTAAAGTGCACTATCTCACCACAGTTGAAGCAAGCACCCTCCCCTTCCTCTTTCGGTAATCCTTATTCAGATGAGTCGTGCTTCCATAAGTAAAACACTTTCCTCCTCCTTATCTTCAAACTTTCCTTCCTTCTTTTGTGTTTCCCTTTTGCCTCCATTGTGAACTAAGTCTATATGAGTTTCTCACCTTTGGGTTGTGCTCCTTAGCCAAACCTCATCATTCTCATCTTTACTATCCTTGTGTTACACGTTGACCAATCCCTCGAAAGCTGCCTCCATCGCCCGGAAAAATCCTTCAAAGCTCTAAAGAAAACTAGCCGCAGGTGAAACTACTACAGCTATCGATGGAAGTCGGGCACTACTTTGCCCTTCGACGAGGTTACCTCCCAGAAAACAGGGAGCCCCAGAGACTCAAGAAAGAAGGAAACAAGGATTCAAGCAGAGGATCAAAAGATAGATATATTGCTTAGGGGACTATGTTTTTCAAAATAAGCTTTACTTTTGAAAATACTTCCTTTTCAAAACCTTTTTGAAAATAGTTTTCAAAAATTCTTTATTAAATTCGGTAACCTTCAGATCTGATACCAAGTGTAACACCCCACCTCCGTTAAGGTCACTCACAAAGAGAATGCCTTAACTTTGGTGGAGCATTTTAGTAAACAGAACAGAAACTTACAAGACAGATAAAACAGTACTTGAAAAAAATTTAACTTTATTACAGCGGAAACAGAAATCAATATGGTTACATCCTTTCAAATCTCAGAATTCAAGTACAAAATATCAGTCTTGTACAAAAGCCTTCAAAATACAAGGTTTAAAATCATAATCCCCATAGAACGGAAGCTATACAGAGCCAAGCAATACTTTAAGCACTTCAAGCAAAGAGAAATCCGGATCAAGCTAAAGTATTCCCTCCTTGGATAACCTGGGGGGGGGGGGGGAAACGGAAGAAAGGAGGCGAAAAAACAAGGGTCAGACAAAAAGTCTGGCAAGTCCAGTGACTTTCAGCATATGAACAGATAATAATAATATGACATGAACATAAAACTGGATGAGAGATAACTGTAACAGGTGTAGCAGATATAACAGAAGAACAGAAGGACATAAACTATTGATTTACACTTCTCTACACTAATACTAGTATAACAGAATTAGGTGTCACCCTAATCTCTAAACTGAAACAGGAACGGGTACTGAATAATTTAACAGAAACAGAATGCTAATAATGGGCCTTTACTACCCGATCAGAAACAGACAGAAGCAGAAATAGATTAATCCCTACGGAAACAGAATGTAGAATTAGGTGTACACTAGTAATGGGCCTTTACCACCCGAACAGACGGCACCACGCAGAAACAAACAGGTATTACCACCCAACAGAAACAGACGGTACCAACAGAAACAGACAGAAATAAGTGTACCCTAAAACCCTACCCCAAGCGATCGACTCCCTAATACATAAATATCCTGTGTCGGCCCCACAGTAGGGTGTATCACTCCCTAAAGTGACAACCAATTGGCACAGACCTATTTACAGGTGTCACGGCGTCTTACATCCTCAGAGGCCGACCGGGATCCATGCACGCACATGACCCGGTTGGAACGCACCATCAACACCCCTCGCCATTACCAGAATGAACCACTTATAATTAGTTCAGTAAGCGTGCCCGGACCCTACCTACTGTTGGGTCAAAGTTTTGATACCAGAAAGGGTTACTGACTAATATGGGTCCCAAACAACAGATGACACAAGTAATTCCCCTCCTAACCTTGTGTCCCTAGACTAACAGTTTTCAGATTAACTTGTTTACAAGTTCAGACATACAGAATTCAGATTTACTAGTTCACAGATTAAGTTAACAAGTTTTCAAACTAACAGATCAGATGTACAGATTTTTCAGATTTGTCTAACTTTGTATTGGGCTTACAGATTCATGGACGGGTTTACTACACCTACTAATCTAGTTGGTTTAACCCTATTTCCCCGCAATACGTTTCAGACGTCATTCTTATCTTAGATTTGCATTAATTAATTACTAATGCCCAGACCTCTCACATTAGGTGGCTAGCTTGTGGCCGCTGGATGGGCCGGGCAGTTCAGGGGAGACTTCTGCCACAAGCCAGACCTAACCTCGTGTCTTAAGCGGGTTATGACTAACTTCTCAAATTAGAACCTATTGTTTGCGGCCACTGGATGTGCCGGGCGGTTCCGGGCAGATTTACGTCGCAAACTCATTCTAACCTCGAGTTAACCATATTCATCTTTGCGGCCAATTAATTAATTATTTACCGTTTATGCGCACGTCCAATATATATGCCAATTCATATTATATCAATAATAGAATGATCACATCAACTCAACTGATATAGCAGATAGCAAATTTTAGCAGATTGGGTGACTTAATAGATTTAACCGATTTAGCACTTAGCAGATTTTGGCATATAACAGAATAGGCATCTCAACAGACAAATTTAACAAACTAGGCATTTCCGTTTAATTAGAAGTTTAGGCCATATAACAGAACTAGCAGATTAGGCAACTTAACAAATCAGCAGGATAGGCATTTCAACAGATTAAGCGGATTAGCAGAGCAGATAATAGATTTAGCATATTTGGCATTTTCAATAGACTTAGCAGATGACAGATAACAAATTAGACATATCTACAGATTTAGTTTAACAGATTTAGGCGATTTAACAAATTGAGCCTACACTTATATGCCAAATCATGGTCATAATTCATAATTCAACATAGGCTACAGATTTTTAGTTAAACATTGCATAGTACAGAAGAATCTCTAAAAACTCCAAATCATATGCCTGGACTCACATAAAACAAAGGTTGAGTAGATGATCATGGGTAGACCTAACTCAATAGGTAAATTCCCAAATCATGGTATGAGTTATGCAAAGTTATAGCCTTTATTGCTAATTATCCATAAATCCATATTTAGGCGTGTTCACATTTATAGTTATCCTATTTTAATATAGGTCCTTTACGCCTAAACAACATGTTCGTTTCAGCCCAAGTCATAATATGTCCAAGGATCTAGATCTAAGAAATGTCCTTTAGTTCAGATCTTAATATTCCAGATATTACAAGTCATATATTACCATATGATATTCCCAAACTGTCATATATGCACAGATCTAGATCTAGTTTACAACCTATGTCCTTTATTCAATTCAGTCACAGATCAGTCCAATTTATGCCTTAGATTTATGTTCTAGGTTCTAAGTTCAACCTATGGTCTTTCCTTAAATCAGTCACATATCGGTCATGCCCAATTTATGCATATTCATTTGATTGTCCCAAACATTTTAACGTATGTTAATCTCTTATGAGATTGGCTCAGGCTCGTGGTAGCCTGGCTATAGAAACAGAAAGGAAGCATAAAGGGATACAGAACACTCACAGAAAAACAGATCTGACAGATATACAATCTCAGATTCAGATTCACAATTCATGTCAAAATCAGAATTAACATTTATAGCGGAAAATAACTGTACTTGCCTTGATTGGATTAAAGAAAGAACTTTAGTTGTTGCAGAATTGATGCAGAAGCTTTTATCTCAAATTTGAATTGAATTGCTTAGGTTTATGTTGATTAGCTTCTAGTTTTGATTCTAGCAGAGTAGCGACGCCATTTTTATTTTTATTAGAACAGAGGCAGAGAAGAAGCAGAATAGAATTGTGTGTAAAGGAGGCTAGGTCTTAGGATGTATTTAGTTGTTTTAGGCCTTTAGATGAACCCTAAAACAGATCAGAACCGTCAGAATTCGTTACAGACTCACCAAAACAGCCCAAAAACCCATCCAGATGCACCCAGGCCGACCTGGCTCGACCAGGGAGGTCGACCCCTAGGTCGACACCCAGGTCGACTCCCCAGTCGACCTGGGGGGGAGGTCGACCCCTAGTTCGAAAGCCAGGTCGACTCCCCAGTCGACCTGGTCTGGGCTGGAATTTTCCCGCCTGGCTCGTTTTCTGCATTTTTGAAATTTGTTTCGTTTTTCTGATTTTTCGTGAAACTTCTGAAGGCTATATCTCGGTCATACTGACTTCGATTTACGAAATTTCGGACTCTATTTCGCGTATTTTTCCGAGACGAACGCAACTGCGAAACCCATTTCCCTTAATTATCACATCTGTAATAAGTTATTATTTAATTTGTGGCTATTAATATTAACAGAATTACGTGGTGTTACACACCCAATCCAAATGATTCATCATCTTTCATATTTGTCGATCTACACCTACCATGCCTAAACTACCTCTACTTCACTTAATGCTTTGAAACAACCCTTCTTTTTAATCCTACCTCTAGTATAATAAATAATCCTTACTTCCAACAATTACCCATATTTTTTAACTTCTGTGAATAGTTGGTTTTTGCAGCACCCAATCCAAATGATTCATCATCTTTCATACTTGTCGATCCAATCCAAATGATTCATCATCTTTCATATTTCTCGATCTACCCCTACTATGCTTAAACTATCCGTTCTTCTTTTAATACTTCAAAACAAGCCTTCTTTTTAATCCAACCCCTAATTCTCTGAATGGCCCTTCCTTCCAAAAATTACCCCTATTTTTTAACTACTGTGAAGGGCTGGTTTTTGCAACACTCAATCCAAACGATTCATCATCTTTCATATTTGTCGATCTACCCCTACTATGCCTAAACTACATCTACTTCTCTTAATACTATGAAACAACCCTTCTTTTTAATCCTGCCTCTAATTCTGTAAATAGCCCTTACTGCCAACAATTTCCCCTATTTTTTAATTTCTATGAAGTGTTGGTTTTTGCAGCACCCAATCCAAATGATTAATCATCTTTCATATTTGTCGATCCAATCCAAATGATTCATCATCTTTAATATTTGTCGATCTACCCCTACTAGGCTTAAACTACCCCTACTTCTCTTAGTACTTCAAAACAGCCCTTCTTTTTAATCCTACCCCTAATTCTCTAAATAGCCCTTACTTCCAATAAATACCCCTATTTTTTAACTACAGTGAAGGGTTGTTTTTTGCAACATTAAATCCAAATGATTCATCTTTATTCGTATTTGTCAATCTATCCCTACTATGTTTAAACTACCACTACTTCTCTTAGTACTTCAAAACAACCTTTATTTTTAATCCTTGCCCTAATTCTTTGAACAGCCCTTACTTTCAACAATTTCCCTTTTTTTTAACTACTGTAGATGGTTAGTTTTTGCAGCACACAATCCAAACGATTCATCATCTTTCATATTTGTCGAACTACCCCTACTATGCTTTAACTACCCCAACTTCTCTTAATACTTCAAAACGGTCATTTTTAATCCTACCCCTAATTCTCTAAATAGCGATTCCATACAATAGTTAGCCCTATTATTTAACTGCTGTAAAGGGTTGGTTTTTGGAACACCCAATCCAAATGATTTGTCATCTTTCATATTTGTCGATTTACCCCGACTATGCTTAAACTACCCCTACTTCACTTAATACTTCAAAACAAACCTTATTTTTAATCTTACGCCTAATTCTCTAAATAGCCCTTACATCCAACGATTGCCCCTATTTTTTAATTACTGTGAAGGGTTGGATTTTGTAGCACCCAATCCAAAAGATTCATCATCTTTCACATTTGTCGATCTACCCTTACTACGCCTAAACTACCCCTACTTCTCTTAATACTTCAAAACAGCTCTTCTTTTTAAACCTACACATAATTTTCTAAATATCCCTTACTTCCAACAATTATGCCTATTTTTTAACTACTGTGAAGAGTTGGTTTTTACAGCACCCAATTTAAATGATTCATCATCTTTCATATTTGTCGATCAACCCCTACTATGCTTAAACTACCCTTACTTCTCTTAGTACTTCAAAATAGCCCTTCTTTTTAACCCTACCCCTAATTCTTGTAACACCCCGTATTTCTGTTAATACTAATATTCACAAATTAAAAGAATTAATATTGAGAATTTGCACGAAATAGCCTTAAAAAGGCATATAACAAATTTGAGATATGTGAATTGCCTTAAAAGTCGAAAAATGGAATTAAGACATTAATTGGAAAATTAATGTGTAGAAATGGTCATAAGTTAATTATGGATTAATTTGAATTCATGAATAAGTGCGTGTATATATATATATATATATATATATATATATATATATGGGCAGTTAATGTAAACATGAATAGAAGTTTATTAATTTGCTGAGTGTTTGCTGAGTCACTTCTGACTCATTGCTGAGTCAATAAGATAAACCCCATCTGGTCTGAATGGCTGCAGTTATTTCTATGTTAAATCTAATGGCCTAAATGAATCCTAACATCTATAAATAAGTGGGTAGACTATAACCCTAAATCACTTGAAAATTTGGAGAGCTACCGACATGCCGTTGCCATGGAGTTCAGCATAGCCGTCACAAACTAAAGAAGAAGAAGGCCTAATCTACAAACTAAATCTACTCAAATCAAATCAAAAGCTCTCTCTCTTTCTATTTCTCTTCTTTAAAATTGTGAGTATGATGAATCTCACAATATTATTATAAAATAATTTGATTAAGTTATGAATGGATCACAAGAAAGTGATATGAATTGTTATGTATTGGTAAATTATGTTCTGGATCTCTTGTTATGCTATTATGTTATCATATATATGTTGTTATGTTGTAGTGATTATGTTGTAAATAATCCTATGCTATGTCATATGTGATTAATCATGCTATGCTATGTTGTAAATCATATCATGCTATGTTGCAAATTATGATATGCTATGTTGTAAATCTTATATATGTTGTAGATCTCATATTATCACATATGTTGAAATACTTATGTTATATGATAATGATGTCATGTTATGTTGTGTTGAATCATACAAGTTTTAAAATCATGATGTTAGTATTTATGCAAATTGGATCATGTTTAAAGTTTATGTTTTTTTATAATAGATCTTGATTATGGGAATTTGCCTATTGGGTTAGGTGTACCCATATACATGAATCTACAAATTAATTGGATCTTGAATATGGGAATTTGTCTATTAAGTTAGGTGTACACATATACATGAATCTATGATTAAATGAATTTTGATTTTTGGGAATTTTCCTATTGAGTTAGGTGTATCCATATAAAACCATATTGTTAATGATGTTGATTCACACATGTCCTATACAAGTTTATGAAATTTGATCAAAATCATATTATGTGAATTATGAATAAGTTGACACCCTTAGATCCATGACATGTATAACCTTATGCAAGTTGTAATGTATGCAAGTTTTACCCCTTGTTATGATTTATTTAGTCACATATATATGTTGTTGTCGTGAATATTTTCTTTTATGCTATGAGTTAGACAAATATGGTCTAGCATACATTTTGCGAATAAACGTTCAAACGTGGGGTAGGGGTAATATTAGGAAATTAATAAATTGGGGTGCAATTGATATGATTTTGCATGCCTTAAATGGATGTCCATAATTCAGTCAATTGTGGACATTGTTAAATTTGGAATTAATTAATAATTCAAGTAGGGAATTATTAAAATTGGGGAAAGTGGATTATTAATAATAATCAATGCTTAGGACACGAGGTTGGACCCATTTGTGACGTAAACCTGCCCGGACCCGCCCGGCAAATCCAGTAGTCATAAATGTCGGCCCAATGTGAGAGGTCCTAGGCCCAAACTAAAGCATAACAGTTGTAAAGACACGAGGTTAGACTCTTTTTTGGTGTAAGACTGCCCGGACCCGCCCGGCAAATCCAGCTGCCATAAATGCCAGTCTAATGTGAGAGGTCTTTATGAGGTTATGGCCTTAATGAATTAAGAAATACTTAGCCAGATAATCATGTAAGGTGGGACATGGGGGTTAAGTAGGTGCCTTGGGTGGTATAAGGAATCTAGTGGTTGCCTTTAAAGGCATTTGAAATACGATTAGACTTAACCAAATACACATGTAAATGAACATGACTAAGTGGGTTAAGTGGATGGACTAATGGGACAAGCTTAGGTGGAATGCTTATGGGAAATAATGGGGGGCCCATTTCAACCAGTATTCCAAAACGTATCTTTGTGGGCTCGACCCAAGTCGAGGACGGGACACGCCTACTGGGTTTGACTATAAGAGGCCAAAACAGGGAGCGGTGGCAACGCAAGTCCAACGGGTTTCATATGCGTGTGTGGACCCGGGCTGGTAGGTAAGACGTTGTTGCATCGTGTAGGTATAAGCCGTGCATCTCCGTTATATCGGGTTGCCACTTTAGGGGAATGATACACCCCACTGTGGGGCCGGCACGGGTATCTACGAGTAGGGAGCCGATCGAAAAATGGAAAGTGGGGTAAACCTAGTGGAGATAGGGGCAGGCAACTCCTATGTAGTCAGCTAGGAGTACGTAAAGCCATTAAGAAAGTTTCTAAGTGAAGCAAAGTGGAAACAATCTTTAGGTTGACTGGTGTGGTGCAGTATAGTGTTTATCCTTTAGTATTTAGGAGCGCCTATAACGTTTCCTTTACTGATTGTCCATGTCCTTAATCTTCTCTTTCATAGACATTTCCTTGTTTTCCAGCTTATGCCTTAGTCCAGTTATTTTGATAATAGTATTGTAGAATTATCATACTCGCCAGACTTTATGTCTGACCCCCCCTCTTTTTCATCCTTTTCTCCCTTCAGGTCCTCAGGTTGGGCCAAGTTCCAGTGGAGTCTGATTGGATTGCTTATCTCTTGGAAAGCTTGGACTGCTGAAGTAAAGTCCAGCTTGTTATCTTTCTTTTTAATGGCTATTTATGTAATGGGATTATGTACTTGTTTTATCAAGATAGATATTGTACTTGACTTTGATTATGGTGTTATGATGTAATCAAACATATTTTGACTTCTGCTGCAATTGAAATAAAGTTTTTAAATTTCAAAGTACTATTTTATATCTGTCTTGTTGAAATTTTATTATTCTATATTCACCTAAAACCTCCATAGAAGTTAATGCATTCCCTTTGTGAGTGACATTAATGGACGTGGGGTGTTACACGTGGTATCAGAGCATAAGGTTACCAGAACAGATAAAATATTTAGAAAAATATTTTTCTAAAGTATTTTTGGAAGAAGTGCTTTCAAAAATATGTTATTTAGAGAAAGTTTTTTTGAAAAACATAATCCCAAATAGCCATATCCTTATCTTTATCTTTCGAATTCTCCATTTTGAATCTTTCCTTTTTCGTTTCAGCATGGCTAAAGATCTTAGTCTCCCAGAAGGTGTGACGATTCCAGGGTGGTTTAGGAGATATTTCGAGGCTAGGGCCACCACTGTAAGCCCAGCAGATGTTCCTCCACCCCCAGTTGCACCCATTCCTCCTCATCCTCCTCGTGTTGACACTTTTGCAAAGTCGTGCAAGGAATTTAAGACTATGGGAAGAAAAACATTTCAAGGGACTGAGACGTTTGTGGAGGCCAGAGACTGGCTTAAGGAGACTGAGGAATTGTTGGATATCTTTGAAGTGGAAGATGGGAGGAAAGTCTGTTTAGCTGCTTAGTTAATGAAGGGAGAGGCCTCGTTTTGGTGGGAGGTCACTAACGGGGAATGTCCAGTTGATTCATGGGCGGATTTCAGATGAAGGTTTGAGGCAAAGTTTCTTTCAAGGGAAGAGGAGAATTTAAATATGGAAAAATTCCTGACATTAAAGAAAGGGAGCTTATCAGTGAAGGAGTATGTCAATAAATTTAATCAGTTAGCAAGGTTTGCCTTGGAGTTGGTGAACACGCCAGAGAAGAAAGCTTTGAGGTTCGTTAGAGGCTTGAATGAACCGTTGCAAGGGTTGGCTATGACCCACATCCCTATGGGAGCCACCTTTGAAAGGCTAGTAGAAATGGCACTTATGCATGAGGATAAGGCAGTTGAAAAGAAAGGGGATCAGAAGAAACCACAACAGCAAAATAAGAAGGGTGGTAAAAACAATAATGGCAAAGGGAAGAAGAGATGCTTCAATTGTGGGACGCCTAGCCATCTCAGCAAAGATTGTAGAAAGAAAAAGAAGACTGGTTGTTTTCATTGTGGAGATGCGGGACATTTGGTGAAGGACTGCCCAAAGAAGGGGCAGAGGGAATGGTCTACCTCGGGAGGACATGTGCAGGCTCTTGTGGCACCAGGGCAGGCAAGGGGGCAAGTTCAGGCTATTGCGGCCCCACCGCTGCAAGAAAGAGGTAGAACAATTTCTGTTGAAAGCTTAGTTCTCCTATTTGATCATCCTGTACGTACCTTATTCGATTCTGGCGCATCACATTCGTTTATCTCTGCATCATTAGTTGAATTACTGCACTTGAACACCAGTTTAGTAGAGGATCCCTTGGTTGTTTCAAATCCAATTGGGGGTTCGGCTCATTTGACCATGATATGTTTGGATTTGAAAATCTCTATACTTAGCGTTGAATTTAGATGTGATGCTTATGTATTGGGCTTCACGGGCTATGGGCTAATTTTAGGAATGGATTGGTTATCTAGAAATGGGGCCATTCTTGATTGTGAAAGGAGAGTAGTTAGGCTTGTGACTCGCCTTGGTAATGCTCTCGACATCTTTTGTAGTCCCATAAATTCGGTTATGCTAAGTTATCTTGAATCGCTTGATGCGTCTGTAGAGAATCTGCGAACGGTAGAGGTGGTCCGGGAATATCCGGATGTGTTTGAGGGGGTGAAGGGCTTACCTCCAAAGCGGTAGATAGACTTTCGAATTTATCTTCTGGATAATGCTAAACCCGTATCTTTGCCAGTGCACCACATGGCTCCTCGTGAAAGGAGGGAACTCAATAAGCAAGTGAAGGAGTTGCTTGAGAAGGGGTTCATAAGACGTAGTATATCAGAGTGGGGTGCTCCAGTAGTATTTGCTACAAAGGCGGATGGGTCCCTTAGACTTTGTGTGGACTATAGAGAACTAAACAAGCTTACTAAAAAGAACTGACACCCACTGCCGAGGATTGACGATCTCTTTGATCAGTTAGTTGGCGCCTCGGTGTTTTCGCAGTTGGACTTAGCCACTGGTTTCATCAACTGAGAGTGGCTGAGGATAATATAGATAAGACTGCTTTTAGGACTCCTGACGGATTCTATGAATGGCTAGTGATGCCCTTTGGTTTGACAAACGCCCCCGCATATTTTGTTGATTTGATGAGTAGGGTGTTTAGGGAGTACCTTAACAAATTCGTGGTAGTCTTTGTGGATGACATCTTAGTCTTTTCTAAGAATGAAGAAGAGCATGCCCTACATCTTAGGGAAGTGTCGGAAACCCTTCGAGCGCATAACCTTAAGGCAAAATTTTCTATGTGTCACTTCTGGAGGAAAGAAGTACGGTTCATAGGGCACGTGGTTTCCAAGGAATTGATAGCAGTGGATCCCGCAAAGGTGGTGGCCATCCAAGATTGGAAGGTCCCTAAAAATGTAACCGAAGTAAGAAATTTCTTGGGGTTGGCTGGCTATTATAGGAAGTTTATCAAAGACTTCGCAAAAATTTTAGCTCCATTAACACGGTTAACTAAGAAGAACCTGGTTTTTACGTGGGACGAAGATTGTGATGATGCATTCCAACGTTTAAAGAGAGCCTTAACTTCAGCCCCAGTCTTAGTGCTGCCAGACGGGAATAAACCGTTTACCGTCTATACTGATGCTTGTGGGACGGGACTTGGCGCGGTCCTCATGCAAGAGGGAAGAGTAATAGCCTATGGTGGAAGGCAGTTGAGGGTTCATGAAAAGAATTACCCTACGCATGACCTTGAGTTAGCCGCAATTGTTTTCGCGCTTAAGTCTTGGCGTCACTATCTTCTTGGTGAGAAATTCGAACTATTCACTGACCACAAATCATTAAAATACTTATTCTCTCAGAAGGATTTGAATTTAAGGCAGCAACGGTGGATGGAATTCCTAGCCTCCTACGATTTTGAAATAGCATATACTCCGGGCAAGGGTAACGTGGTAGCAGACGCCTTAAGTAGGAAAAGGTTGTCCTTGAGTCCGCTGTTTGTTGAACGACGAAGCTTAGAATTCATCTCCATGTTTGACTTTAGACCCTCCGTTGACCTAGTACCTGGTTTGTTAGCATCCTTGGAGGTTAGACCTACACTTCTAGGACGAGTTGGTGAGGTACAGCAAGACGACCCACAGTTGGTTGAGATAGTAGAAAAGCTCAAAGGAGGGGAGTCGTCTAGCCATCTTCGTAGGTATACCCTAGACGATAAGGGTTGGTTACGAAGGGATAATAGACTTTGTGTACCACAAGACGAAGACTTAAGGAAGGCCATTCTTGATGATGCTCATCGCTCAAAGATGACCATTCATCCCGGCGGAGACAAGATGTACAAAGATATGAAGCGGGTTTTCTTTTGGGCCGGTATGAAAAAGGATGTGGCCGAGTACGTCGCTAGATGCTTGGTGTGCCAACGAGTACAAGCGGAACAAAAGAAACCCAGTGGGTTGCTTCACCCATTGGAAGTTCCCCTATGGAAATGGGAAAGCGTCCCAATGGATTTTGTGGATGAATTACCAAGATCAAGGAAGGGTAATACGGGGATTTGGGTTATAGTAGATAGACTTACTAAAAGCGCCCATTTTATTCCCGTGAAAAGTAAGAGGACTGCTCCGTGGTTGGCTTCTGTATACATTAAAGAGATAGTTCGTTTGCACGGTATTCCTTCTAGTATAGTAAGCGACCGTGATCCCATCTTCACTAGCGAATTTTGGAAGAGTTTACAAAAGGAGGTAAGGACTCAGCTATGTTTGAGCACCGCATATCATCCTTAGACGGACGGCCAGACCGTGAGGGTGAATCGTATTCTAGAGGATCTTTTAAGGCTTTGTATCCTAGACTTTGTGGATACATAGTAAGTGCACCTTCCGTTGGTAGAATTCGCATATAATAATAGCTTACAGTCTAGTATTGGCATGGCACCTTTCGAAGCTCTTTATGGAAGGCCTTGCCATTAGCCTACATGTTGGTGGGAATCTACCGATAAAATCCTTCTTGGGACCGATATGGTTAGGGAAACCTCGGAGAAGATTGATTTGATTCGAAGGAGGATGAAAGCAACACAAGATAGGTAGAAATCGTATGCTGATAAGAGGAGGACAGATCTTGAGTTTGACATTGGGGACATGGTTTTTATCAAAGTGTCTCCGTTATGGAATGTTGTTCGCTTTGGGTCCATTGGGAAATTAGCGCCAAGGTTTGTAGGGCCGTTTCCTATAAAAGACAGGATTGGGAAGATGGCGTATAGGGTGGAGTTGCCTGAGAAACTTAGTGGAGTACACGACGTATTCCATGTATCACATTTGAGGAAGTGTTTGCACAAGACCGCGGAGGTGGTAGAGCCGAGCTTGCTTAAAGAGGTGGAAATAGAGCGTGATGCAACAATTATATGAGCTCCTACATGCATTCTTGGGTCGGAGATCAAAAAGTTGAGAAATCGAGAGGTCAGACTAGTTAAAGTGCAATGGGGAGATGATGAGAGCAACGCTACTTGGGAGACAGAAGGGAAGATGCGTTCGCTATACCCTTTTCTTTTTGAGGGTATGTCTTTTAATTTCTCCTTTATCGCTTAGCTTATCTTATCTTATCTTTAGTATGTCCTCTCATTAGTATCTTTGACCTTTAGTTAGGATAATCCTATGGTTGAAACATGTGTTTGAGACATGTTATGTATGATGGATGCAAAATGGATGCAAGTGGTTGCTAGTGGTTGCTCGTGGATGCATATATACACACACTTTAGGCACCAGATCGGCTCAGTCACTACATATTGCATATTGCATAAATGAATGTATTTAGTATAATGGATGTATAATGGTTGTACCATCATATAGATGCTGCATTCGGTTGAATGGATGTGCACGCATATAGAAGTAGTTTGTAAGCAATTAGGATCTTTTGCATACATAATGGATGCATGGAACTATCATGAATTGCATCAAGGAGGTCAACTGAATCAGTGGACCGCCTGATTTTGCATTAGATACAGACATAGACACACACTGTGCATTTAAACATGAAAGCATTAGAAGTCTATAAGGACAATGGATGCCAGTGTTTGTTGATTGAGTAGATGGTTGATGATAGGATATAAACTTGAAGATTTCGGGGTCGAAATCCCTTAAGGAGGGGAGAATGTAACACCCCGTATTTCTGTTAATACTAATATTCACAAATTAAAAGAATTAATATTGAGAATTTGCACGAAATAGCCTTAAAAAGGCATATAATAAATTTGAGATATGTGAATTGCCTTAAAAGGCGAAAAATGGAATTAAGACATTAATATGGATTAATTTGAATTCATGAATAGGTGCGTGTATATATATATATATATATATATATATATATATATATATATACATAAGTTAATGTAAACGTGAATAGAAGTTTATTAATTTGCTGAGTGTTTCCTGAGTCACTTCTGACTCATTGCTGAGTCAATAAGATATACCCCATCTGGTCTGAATGGCTGCGGTTATTTCTAGGTTAAATCTAATGGCCTAAATGAATCCTAACATCTATAAATAAGTGGGTAGACTCTAACGCTAAATCACTTGAAAAATTGGAGAGCTACCGACATGCCGTTGCCATGGAGTTCAGCATAGCCGTCACAAACTAAAGAATAAGAAGCCCTAATCTACAAACTAAATCTACTCAAATGAAATCAAAACTCTCTCTCTTTCTATTTCTCTTCTTTAAAATTGTGAGTATGATGAATCTCACAATATTATTATAAAATAACTTTATTAAGTTATGAATGGATCACAAGAAATTGATATGAATTGTTATGTATTTGTAAATTATGTTGTGGATCTCTTGTTATGCTATTATGTTATCATATATATGTTGTTATGTTGTAGTGATTATGTTGTAAATAATCCTATGCTATGTCATATGTGATTAATCATGATATGCTATGTTGTAAATCATATCATGCTATGTTGCAAATTATGATATGCTATGTTGTAAATCTTATATATGTTGTATATCTCATATTATCACATATGTTGAAATACTTATGTTATATGATAATGATGTCATGTTAAGTTGTGTTGAATCATACAAGTTGTAAAATCATGATGTTAGTATTTATGCGAATTGGATCATGTTTAAAGTTTACGTTTTTTTTATAATAGATCTTGATTATGGGAATTTGCCTATTGGGTTAGGTGTACCCATATACATGAATCTACAAATTAATTGGATCTTGAATATGGGAATTTGCCTATTAAGTTAGGCGTACCCATATACATGAATCTATAATTAAATGAATTTTGATTTTTGGGAATTTGCCTATTGAGTTAGCTGTACCCATATAAAACCATATTGTTAATGATGTTGATTCACGCATGTTCTATACAAGTTTATGAAATTTGATCAAAATCATATTATGTGAATTATGAATAAGTTGACACCCTTAGATCCATGACATGTATAACCTTATGCAAGTTGTAATGTATGCAAGTTTTATCCCTTGTTATGATTTATTTAGTCACATATATATGTTGTTGTCGTGAATATTTTCTTTTATGCTATGAGTTAGACTAATAGGGTCATGCGAATAATCGTTCAAACGTGGGGTAGGGGTAATATTACGAAATTAATAAATTGGGGTGCAATTGATATGATTTTGCATGCCTTAAATGGATGTCCATAATTGAGTCAATTATGGACATTGTTAAATTTGGAATTAATTAATAATTCAAGTAGGGAATTACTAAAATTGGGGAAAGTGGATTATTAATAATAATCAATGCTTAGGACACGAGGTTGGACCCGTTTGTGACGTAAACCTGCCCGGACCCGCCCGGCAAATCCATTAGTCACAAATGTCGGCCCAATGTGAGAGGTCCTAGGCCCAAACTAAAGCATAACAGTTGTAAAGACACGAGGTTAGACTCTTTTGTGGTGTAAGACTGCTCGGACCCGCCCGGCAAATCCAGCTGCCATAAATGCCAGTCTAATGTGAGAGGTCTCTATGAGGTTATGGCCTTAACGAATTAAGAAATACTTAGCCAGATAATCATGTAAGGTGGGGCATGGGGGTTAAGTAGGTGCCTTGGGTGGTATGAGGAATCTAGTGGTTTCCTTTAAAGGCATTTGAAATACGATTAGACTTAACCAAATACAGATGTAAATGAACATGACTAAGTGGGTTAAGTGGATGGACTAATGGGACAAGCTTAGGTGGAATGCTTGTTGGAAATAATGGGGGGCCCATTTCAACCAGTATCCCAAACGTATCTTTGTGGGCTCGACCCAAGTCGAGGATGGGACACGCATACTGGGTTTGACTATAAGAGGCCAAAACAGGGAGCGGTGGCTACGCAAGTCCAACGGGTTTCATATCCGTGTGTGGACCCGGGCTGGTAGGTAAGACGTTGTTGCATCGTGTAGGTATAAGCCGTGCATCTCCATTATATCGGGTTGCCACTTTAGGGGAATGATACACCCCACTGTGAGGCCAGCACGGGTATCTACGAGTAGGGAGCCGATCGAAAAATGGAAAGTGGGGTACACCTTGTGGAGATAGGGGCAGGCGGCACCTATGTAGTCAGCTAGGAGTATGTAAAGCCATTAAGAAAGTTTCTAAATGAAGCTAAGTGGAATCAATCTTTAGGGTGACTGGTGTGGTGCAGTATAGTGTTTATCCTTTAGTATTTAGGAGCGCCTATAACGTTTCCTTTAGCGATTGTCTATGTCCTTAATCTGCTCTTTCATAGACATTTCCTTGTTTTCCAGCTTATGCCTTAGTCTAGTTATTTTGATAATAGTATTGTAGAATTATCATACTCGCTAGACTTTATGTCTGACCCCCCCTCTTTTTCATCCTTTTCTCCCTTCAGGTCCTCAGGTTGGGCCAAGTTTCTGTGGAGTCTGATTGGATTGCTTATCTCTTGGAAAGCTTTGACTGTTGAAGTAAAGTCCAGCTTGTTATCTTTCTTTTTAACGGCTATTTATGTAATGGGATTATGTACTTGTTTTATCAAGATAGATATTGTACTTGACTTTGATTATGGTGTTATGATGTAATCAAACATGTTTTGACTTCTGCTGCAATTGAAATAAAGTTTTTAAATTTCCAAGTACTATTTTATATCTGTCTTGTTGAAATTTTACTGTTCTATATTCACTTAAAACCTCCATAGAAGTTAATGCATTCCCTTTGTGAGTGACATTAATGGACGTGGGGAGTTACAATTCTCTAAATAGCACTTACTTCCAATAATTACCATTATTATTTAACTACAGTGAAGGGTTGTTTTTTGCAACATCAAACCCAAATGATTCATCATCTTTTATATTTGTCAATCTATCCCTACTATGCTTAAACTACCCCTACTTCTCTTAGTACTTCAAAACAATCCTTATTTTTAATCCTTGCCCTAATTCTCTAAATAGCCCTAACTTCCAACAATTACCCCTATTTTTTGACTACTGTGAAGGGTTGGTTTTTGTAGCACACAATCCAAACGATTCATAATTTTTCATATTTGTTGATCTACCCCTACCATGCTTTAACTACCTAACTTCTCTTAATGCTTCAAAATAGTCCTTTTTAATCCTACCCCTAATTCTCTAAATAGCACTTGCCGCCAACAATTACACCAATTTTTTAACTACTATGAAGGGTTGGTTTTCGCTGCACGCAATCTAAATGATTCATCATCTTTCATATTTTTGATCTACCCCAACTATGCTTAAACTACCCCTACTTCTCTGAATACTTCAAAACAACCCTTCTTTAAATCCTACCCCTAATTCTCTAAATAACCATTCCTTCCACCAATTACCCCTATTTATTAACTTCTGTGAAGGGTTTGTTTTTGCTGCCCCCAATCCAAACGATTCATTATCTTTCATATTTGCAGATCTACACCTACTATGCTTAAACTACCCCTAATTCTCTTAATACTTCAAAACAGTCCTTCTTTTTAATCCAACCCTTAATTCTCTAATTAGCCCTTACTTCCAACAATTACCCCTATTTTTTAACTATTTTGAAGGGTTGGTTTTTGCACCACCCAATCCAAATGATTCATCATCTCTCATATTTATCGATCTTCCCCTACTATGCTTAAACTACCCCTACGTCTCTTAATACTTCAAAACTACCCTTCTTTTTAATCCAACCCCTAATTCTCTAAATAGCCCTTCCTTCCAAAGATTACCCCTATTTTTTAGCTACTGTGAAGGGATGGCTTTTGTAGCACCCAATCCAAACGATTCATCATCTTTCATATTTGTCGATCGACCCCTACTATGCTTAGACTGCCCCTACTTCATATAATACTTCAAACAACACTTCTTTCTAATCCTGCCCCTAATTCTCTATATAGCCCTTACTACCAACAATTACCAGTATTTTTTAACTTTTGTGAAGGGTTGGTTTTTGGAGCTGCCAACCCAAATGATTCATCATATTTCATATTTGTCGATCGACCCCTACTACGCCTAAACTACCTCTACTTCTCTTAATACTTTGAAACAACCCTTCTTTTTAATCCTACCTCTAGCTCTATACATAGCCCTAACTTCCAATAATTACCCCTATTTTTTAACTTTTGTGAATGGTTGGTTTTTGTAGCACCCAATCCAAATGATTCATCATGTTTCATATTTGTCGTTCCAATCCAAATTATTCGTCATCTTTCATATTTGTCGATCTACCCTTCCATGCTTAAACTACCCAAACTTCTCTTAATTCTTCTAAACAGTCCTTCTTTTTAATCCTGCACCTAATTCTCTAAATGGTGGTTCCTTCCAAAAATTAGCCCTTTATTTAAACTACTGTGAACGGTTTGTTTTTGCAGCACCGAATCCGGACGATTCGTCATCTTGCATATTAGTCGATCTACCCCAACTATGCTTAAACTACCCCTACTTCTCTTAATACTTCAAAACAGCCCTTCTTTTTAATTCTACCTCTAATTCTATAAATAGCCATTCCTTCCAACAAGTACCCCTATTTTTTGACTTCTATGAAGGGTTGGTTTTTGCAGCATCCAATTCAAACGATTCATCATGTTTCATATTTGTCGATCTACCCCTACTATGCTTATACTACCCTTACTTCTCTTAATACTTCAATAAAGCCATCTTTTTAATCAAACCCCTAATTCTCTAAATGTCCCTTCCTTCCAAAAATTACCCCTATTTTTTAACTACTGTGAAGGGCTAGTTTTTCAGCACCCAATCCAAATGATTCATCATCTTTCATATTTGTTGTTAGCCTACTTTGTGAACTAGGCAACACAAAGTCAAGAAACCAAACATTGAATGATATTTTTAATTATAAGGCTTCGGTTCGGATTGAAGGAAAACACTACAGTTCAAATTGAGAGCTGCAGCTGTTCGGATCGGATTGAATCCCGTTCGGATCGGATAGAATTCCCTGATCGGATCGGTGATCTCTTACTGGATAGATTGGTGAGGCATATCCAATCGGATCGGAAGGCCATCTGCTTGCCACAACACTGGAGCGGAGCGGAATAGGTTAGAGAAGGAGAGGCGCCCAAACCAACCCGGGTCGGATCGGGTATCCCGATCCGAACCCCTTACCTGCATGTCTCCGACCCGCACCCATGATCTATGTTAATCTCCTATAAAATAGCCTGGAGAACCGGACCGGCTATAACTGATTCCTATCCCTAACGTCCTCCCTTTTGATGTGTTGTCAACCTGATAGTTCATCCGAACCCGAAGAGAATGCGATGGATGACACGTGGCCCGACCCGGATCAAGTCTCAAGCAAATTCACACCTATAAATACCCCATCTGGAGACAAAGAGAAGGATCCTTTTTCAGCACTTAAAGAATTCAATCACCTCCAACATCCGAACTCCATTACTCCCGGAAAATCCAAATCATCTTTTATTTCTTGTTTTAGTCAATCGAGTGAACAAAAGTGAGTTGTGAGTGAATCTATCATTGTATTTGCAACTGAATTATTGAATATAGTAACGAATAAGTGGACGTAGGCATTTGTTCGCCGAACCACTATAAATCTTGTGTGTTCATTTTTATTTCTATCTCATTTTATCTTGTTTCAAATCAATTTGGGTGTTAGAACCACTTTTGGGTCTAACATTTTGGTGCTTTCACTGAGAATCTCATCTAAATTCTTTATTTTCCGGGATCTCTTTCTACTTTTTGGACCGTTGAGTTCAAAGAAGTGAATCCTTAAGTTTCTCCGCTTTCTTACATTCGTTGAAGTAATTGTCAAAGACTCATGGCCAAAGGAAAAGGCAAGGAAGTTCAGTCTATTCAAGGAAATGGAGCTGGCGAAGATCAGCAACATGCTGTTGTAACAAGGTCTAGGGGGCAGAGTTCAGCAGCAGGAAGAATCAATGCAGGAAATCCGAGCCGCCAGCAGGGGGAGAGCTCCGATCCGATCCGAGTAGGAGACTCTGAAGCAGTGCATTCCCCCAATCCGAACCGATCCGAACTGCTCGCTGCACACCGATCCGACCAGGCACCCCAGCTCCGATCCGACCCGACTTCCTACCTCTGATCCGACCCGATGCTTGGTGAAGCTGGAACCTCTACTCTAGTCCCTACGAATGCTCCAATTCCAGCTGCCAGGGTTGGAGATCAGGTCAATCCATCTGCTCCCATCACTCAAGGAGATTTCTCGCGCATGCTTGATATGCTTGAGAGCACGAGGGAAGCTATGAGAGTTCATGAGCGCACTAATCTCATGATGCAGGAAAATATGAGGCTCATGAGTCGGGAGATCAATGAGCTCCGTCGGCAGAGAACTCCATCACCGGTTCGTCACACACCCGTAGATCAATCTTCATCTTCCGAGGAAGAGAGGCCCCGTGAACGAAGGCCACTCGAACGACGTCAGAACGTGGAGCAGCTAACGTTTGGATCTTTGGGATCTCGCGAGGATATCGCACGAGCATTAGGAAACGATAGCCCCACTCGGGGGCAAAGACTCCAGTCCCCTCTTCCCGAGATCGACCGGGAACACAGGGAAAGGAATCGAGCAGAGGCCGCTCGAAGAAGAAGGGCATCTCCTGAGCAAGAGCCCAGAAGGAACTCGGATAATAGGGCCAGGGAACCTGAGCAGCCCCTAACTAGTGCTGATGTACAGGCAATGGTTCGCCGAATTATGTCCGAGAGCCGGAATTATACAAATGAAGACTATGGCATTGAGCGAAGCCATACTCCATTCACTGATGATATCCTCGACTTCCAGTTTCCCCGACGCTTTAACTTGCCACAGATGGACAAATATAACGGAAGGACTGATCCAGGACAGCATTTGATGCGGTATTCGTGGCTCATGAATGCCGCTGCTGCCCCTGATGAAGTGAAGTGCAAAGCGTTCCCAATCTATCTAGAAGATGTGGCATTATTCTGGTTTACCCGACTTCCTCCTCGTTCAAATTCTAATTACAAAGAACTAAGCGAGCGTTTCATGAACCAGTTCCGACTACATGCCCGAAAGTCCAAGAGTGTTATTGAATTGTCGAGAATCAAACAGGCACCAGGAGAGTCTTTAAGGGCATATTTAGATCGTTTTAACCAAGCTGTAACTGAGGTCAGTGACCCGCATGAGCCCACTATTCTGATGGCATTGAAGGAAGGAGTTGATCCTGAATCTGAGTTTGGAGACTACCTTTCTGGGAAGACACCCCCCACAAGGGCGATATTCTACGAAAAAGCCGATATTTATTTAAGACGAGAGGAGGCCAGGGCAAACCAGAAGAGAAAGTCTGAGACGGCTTCAAAGGAGAATGTGCAGAGTAATATTGCCGTGAAGCAGTCTGGGGAAAGTTCTGGCAAGGTTGAAGTAAATGTAGGAAACAAGGGTGGAAACAACAATACTGGAAATGGGGGAAACAACAACAACCGTAATTCGAACGGTAACAGGAGGAACAGAAATAGGGGAAGCGACCCTAACAAAAGGCCCCGATTCCAGAACTACGAGAACTATACACCATTGAATGACACCCTGGAAAATATTTACCTGGATACGTACAATGTGTTGCAGCACAAAAGACCGCCACCTCGTGATTCGACCGAGAAAGAAATGGCGATAGGGAAATTTTGCTTGTTTCACGGAACACATGGACATTCGACCAATGAGTGTCGGCATTTGAGGGATGTAATTGAAAAGCTGCTGCGTGAAGGAAAGTTGGATGAGTACAAGGTTACCCCGAGGGACAGGGGGCAAGGAGAGCAGGCTCCAAAACAGATCCTACCTGCTCCTAAGCCTACCGCGCAGCAGAAAGGTAAAGGGATCGTCATCAACTCCATAGTAGGCGGACCTCACCCGGAAATCCGAAGTTTTAGGTCAATGGACCAATATGTGAACGCTGCCAAGCATCTAGATATGAATGAAGGTGACGATTTGGAAGATGTCACCCCCATAAAACAACAAAAAACCATGTTCGATGACGTGGTATTTCGCAGCCTAGACAACACGGGGATACAATCTCCCACCAATGATCCGTTGGTTATTACTACCACCATTGGGCCGGCCTTGGTCCATAAGGTATTAGTAGACAACGGAAGTTCCGTTAATATTTTGTTCAAGAAGTCATTTGATCAGATGAAGCTTGAGCCCGAAGATCTGAAACCTTGTGAAGGATGGATTAGAGGCTTCAACGGAGCGACGACAGCTCCCATGGGATATATAGAGTTGCCCGTGACCCTAGGGCAAGGAGAACGTAGAAGAGTGCGAATGCTTCAGTTCGTAGTACTGGACGTAGATTCGCCATATAACACATTTTTAGGGAGACCTGCCCTCGCTGAATTTAGAGTTTGTATCTCCCCTTGGTGCTTGTTACTAAAGTTCCCAACCGAAGCCGGGACTGGAGTAATAAGAGGGGATCAGGTTTCTGGACGGGCCTGCTATGTGGCCGAACTGAAGATGTTGATGAAAGGAGTTAATGCTGAGAGTAAGGATGCCTCGTCTCCCTCAAAGGGGGACTCGGCATAGCAATTAGAGAGATTGAACCCGAGGGAGTTGCCCAAAGGAACGCCTGAAGACCTGGATCCTAGAAAAGACGAGGAACCAGAGGCTAGGAATGCAACTCCTAACGAAGCGACAGTGGAAATTCCCATTGATGAAGCCGATCCGACGAAAGTTTTGAAGATTGGTTCTCAATTGGATCCACGCCGCGCTGAAGAACTGACGGACTTCTTGAAGGCAAACTTAGATGTGTTCGCCTGGACCCATGCTGACATGTGTGGGATATCACCTTCCATTATCAGTCACAAATTGAATGTAAATCCGAAGCATCCGCCTGTGAAGCAAAAGAGACGCGTGCTGGGCCCAGAGAGGTCGGCTGCTCTCAAAGAGGAAGTAGAGAAATTGAAGCAAAATGGATTTATTCGAGATTCGACTTATCCCGACTGGATAGCGAATCCCGTCTTGGTAAAGAAGCCAAACGGAAAGTGGCGAACTTGTATTGACTGTTCAGATTTAAATAAGGCTTGCCCAAAAGATAGTTTCCCACTTCCCAGGATTGACCAGCTTGTAGACTCGACAGCAGGTCATGAACTTCTCTCTTTCATGGATGCATACTCTGGATACAACCAAATTCCTATGCATGTACCAGACCAAGAGCATACGAGTTTCATTACGAATTTGGGGTTATATTGTTATGTTGTAATGCCATTCGGATTAAAAAACGCTGGAGCTACTTATCAGCGGTTGGTAAATAGAATGTTTTATGATCAAATAGGAAAAACTATGGAAGTTTATGTAGATGATATGCTTGTTAAATCAAAGCAGTCTTCCAGTCATACGCAAGACTTAGCGGAAATGTTTGGTATCTTGCGAAAGTACCGCATGAAATTGAATCCTTTAAAATGTTCATTTGGAGTGGCGTCGGGAAAGTTCCTTGGCTTCATTGTGAGTTCCCGAGGAATTGAGATCAACCCTAGCCAGATAGCAGCGATTAGAAACATCAAAGAACCAAGGAGAATTAAAGACGTCCAAAGTCTGGCAGGGAAGGTAGCGGCGCTGAGTAGATTCATCTCCAAAGCCACCGATAAATGTGTTCCGTTTTTTGATTTAATAAAAAGGGGAAAGAAGAACTTCCAATGGACTCCCGATTGTGTTGAGGCCTTTCAAAATCTGTTAGAACTACTAGAGAAACCGCCAATCTTATCAAAGCCCGTAGATCACGAAGAATTATTTGTTTATCTAGCAGTCTCGGCTCACGCTGTCAGCACAGCCCTGGTTCGAGAAGAAGACAAAGTACAAAGGCCAGTATACTATGTTAGTAAGAAATTAGCAGCGGCAGAGCGCAACTACCCAAAGATTGAGAAACTTGCTTACAGCCTCCTGATTGCATCCCGAAAACTTCGTCACTACTTCCAAGCCCATCCAATAACCATATACACCGATCAGCCGTTAAGACAGGTGTTGCAGAGACCCGAAGCATCGGGAAGGTTGATTAAATGGAACATAGAACTAAGCCAGTTTGATTTGAATTTTCAACCACGAAAATCAATCAGGGGGCAAGCTCTAGCAGACTTTATTGCGGAGTTCACTATTCCAGAGGAAGATATAATCAATGACCGAGTGGTCAAATCCGAGGATAAGCTAGAAATGAATCCGTGGAAATTATATACCGATGGAGCTAAAAATGACCGAAGGTCCGGAGCTGGAATTGTCTTAGTTACTCCCGAGGGACAGTCGTTATATTACGCCCTACGATTAGAATTTTCGGCAACTAACAATGACTCTGAGTATGAAGCCCTGATTGCCGGGCTGAAACTTGCTAAAGACCTCGGAGTAAAAATGATGGACATATTTTGTGACTCTAAGATTGTTGTTTGTCAAGTGCGAGAGGAATTCGCGGCTCGAGGACCTCGACTTATTGCCTATCTCAAGAAAGTGAAAGAGCTATTGAATAGCTTAGAGCGGTACAACATAACACATATTCCCAGAGTTGAAAACCAGAAAGCGGATAGACTGGCAAAACTAGCTAGTTCTGACAATCCAGAAGTGACTGAGGTAATTCCAATTGAAGTGTTGGAATCGCCAAGCTTTGAGTCAATGGAAATTGAATTCGTTCTTGAAGCGGAACCAGAGAAGGAGTCATGGATGACTCCAATCAAGAATTTTCTTAAGAATGGGACACTCCCATCAAAGAAGAGTGAAAAGAGAGCTGTAGTGTGCAAAGCTACCAGATATGTTATACAAGACGATATTCTCTATAGACAAGGATTTTCTATGCGCCTGTTACGATGTATCGCACACGACGACATCAAGCGTGTACTGAGAGAAGTGCACGAAGGTGAGTGTGGAGATCATACAGGAGGTCAAACTTTAGCAAAGAAAATATTGCGGTACGGATACTTCTGGCCTACGATCAACAAAGATGCAGCTGATTATTCACGACGCTGCGATAAGTGCCAGAGATTCGCCAAAATCCCCAGGGCACCGTCAACCCAGCTTAAATCGATGGTGAGTCCTTGGCCATTTGCCACATGGGGAATCGATATCATTGGAGTTTTACCGATTGCTAAAGGAGGAGCTAAGTATGCCATAGTAGCCGTGGATTATTTCACAAAGTGGGTGGAAGCTGAGCCCTTGACTAAGATCACCACAAGAAAGGTGATAAGTTTTGTGGTCAGAAATATTATATGCCGATTCGGGATCCCAAGGACGATTATTACTGACAACGGGACCCAATTTGATAGCACTGAATTCAGAAATTTTTGCCAGAAATATAAGATAGACAAACGATATACTGCAGTTGCCTATCCACAATCGAATGGGCAAGTAGAGGCAATAAACAAGGTAATAAAATCCATCCTCAAGAAGAGGTTAGAGCGTGCAAAGGCAAAATGGGTTGATGAATTGCCCCTAGCCTTGTGGGCATATCGAACAACGTTTAAAACGGCTACCGGTCACACCCCTTTCTCTCTCTCCTTTGGCTCAGAAGCAGTAATTCCAGTTGAACTGGAAGTTCCTTCCCACAGGGTGACGTATTATGACCCGATGACGAATCGGGCACTTTTACTTGAGTCTCTTGATGAAATCGAAGAGAAAAGGGACGAAGCATACTTGCGTGCAGCGAGACATCGGCGTCAGATGGCGCGCTATTATGACAAAAAAGTTCGTCTCAGAACTTTTGAACCAGGAGATTTGGTGCTAAAGAGAGTTTTTCCATCCCTTCCTCACCTCGGCCCAAAATGGGAAGGACCCTTTGTCATCCAACGGAAACTTGAAAAAGGAACCTTCAAGTTAACGACCGTAGATGGCGAGGAAGTTCCTCGAGCATGGAATGCCCAACACTTAATGCGATATTTGGATTAGAAATGCTATATTTTTTGTTATTTTTACTGTGGATTCTGTAACAAGACATGCTTTGCCTTGGGAAAATCTGATGATATGAATAAAGGACTATAAAGTGGACGTAGGCTACGACTTAGCTGAACCACTATAAAAATATTGTGTGTTATTTACTTTTATGCATTTACATTCATTAGTTGTTCTGTTGTGATTATAAAATACAGGATAACTCAGAGCCTAAAAAAGGTTGAAAACAGTTTGGACATAAAAAGAAGCACAATGATTATTTGTGCAATAAGACGTAAAAGAATGAGAAAACGACATTCTAACTCTAACTCTCCAGAGAAAGAGAGAGAGTATAAAAGCGTCTCAGACTGAGCGCTGAAAAAGAAATTCTATTCTTAACTCTAACTCTCCAGAGAAAGAGAGAGAGTATAAAAGCGTCTCCGACTGAGCGTTGAGAAAGAGGTTCAACTCCGAACTCTAACTTTCCAGAGAGAAAGAGAGTATAAAGGCGTCTCCGACCGAGCGCCGAGAAAGAAATCTTTTCCCGTTGAACGACCGGGGAATAAACAAATAACTGAACTCGAACTCTAACTCTCAAGAGAATGAGAGAGAGTATAAAAGAAATGCCAGGAAAAACAACAGGTATTGATGACACAGGAAATGCTATCCCGTTAGAGAATCGGGAGCATTCAGATTGCATGGTTAAGCATTGAATAACTTATGGAAATTGACTGGGGACACATATACATACACATATCTCCTCTCTCCACAACTTTGTTTCATAACTATAGACATGCATTTTTACATAAGTGCAGAACTGCTAACAAATAAACATTGCAAAAAGTGAATTATTTTTATTTACAAATGAATGAATATGTACAGGGAAATAACTAAAAAAGAAAGTGCGGAAGCTGCTGTTGTAGCAGCACTTATTGGTTTACAAAGATGCTAAAAGGACACAGGGGAACCCACTATTTGGGTTTGGGATGAGCCTTCGATTTCTTGGCAGCTTTTTCCGCATCCTTTACTTCCTTCTCGGCTTCAGTCAAGATTCGTTTTGATTTCTTTTTCCCTGAAGATGTAGTACTGGAGCCAGCAGACTTCTTCCCGGAGGGCGGGGCACTGGAATCAAGAGAAGATTTTTTAGAAAGTTCTTCGGTAATAGATCTAGTTGAGAGCTTAACAACTAACCTTGAACCTGCATCCACAACTGCGAGGGGCTTGAGGACCTCAGGGTCTAATTCGTCAGCCTTTAATTGCAAGCGCTTGTCTTGATCGGCCTTCATGGCCGCCAAGGTAACGTCATCGGCGCTTTTTGACTCCCCGGTTATTGTAACCTCCGGTTCCTCATCATGCCCCTCGTCTCCTCCGTCGTCTTTTAAAGCTGCAATCATTTCTTCATCATGGGGAGTAGTGACCTTAGTTGGCTCACTTCTTTCCCCCAGGTCTGTGGAAGCAGCCTTATCTTCCCCTTCTTTGACCCTATCAGTGGGCTTTGTCCCAGCGGTAGTTCCTTGAGCTACATCTGTCTTCGCGGAGGATTCAACGCCTACAAAATGAGAAACATCGGTTATCAACTCAGGCGAAAGCAAAGGATTTCTCATCGAACGTTCCATCATGTAGCCAAAGGTAGTAGTAGCCTTGGCAAATTGAGGAGAAAAGATAGGGATACCTTCTGAAGACTTTTCAGCGGGGGTGACTACTACCTCTGGAGTTATTTCAGGAATGGGAGATAGCAAAGTTGTTCGGGGAATTCCCGGGTTTTCGGGATCGTACCCTTCTACTTCGGGAGTTACAGGAGCAGAAGAAGAGGAACCAGCTTCAGGAATGGTTTTCTGTTTAGACTTCCGCCTCTCTTCTTCCATGGCCTCAGCAATTAGACGGCGCCCTTCAGCTAGACGCTCCGGTTCGTCGTCTCTCAAGTACTTCTCCATCAGCTTATCTTCATCGAGGGAATCGACCTTAAGTTCTTCTTTTTCCCACTCGACGATTTGATTCCACACTTGAACCAGAGTGGATGGATAGTCCTCGATCCAGGAAATGTTTCGACGACGAATAATGTGCACGAAGAATTCTATCATTAGCTCGCCGAAGCCCTGAATATCAGCCTCCGCCTCTGATAGTTGTTTGCGGGTTTCCTCCGCAGATTTAATAGCGCATTCCACATTGCCCTCAGCCAGAGCAGCCCTGTTTTCCGCCTCCAACAATTTTGAAGCCAAGTCAGCGTTCTTCTTTTCTAACTCAGCACTCCTTTTCGCTAACTCGGCGTTTTTCTGCTCAAGCTCAGCGTAAGCAAGGCGTGTCTTAGCAGCCTCTGATTTGGCCTCGTCAGCTTGCTTCTTCAACTCAGAACGCTCCTGAGTGTGGGACTCAAGTAAGTCATGATAACGCTTTTGCATGTCCTCAAATTGTTGTTTGAAGTTAGAAGCGTTCTTTTGAGCGACAGCTAGTTGGGCTTGAGTGTCTTCTAGGTCCTTTCCTAAGGTTTTTAAGGCCTTAGCATCCTCCTCCGCGGTTTTTTGCATTGAGTCTGCATTTGTCATTAGAGTGCGGATGATTCTAGAAAGACTGCGAGAATACTTGAACATCTCGGAATATTGTTTTTCTACCAAATCAATTTTTGCCTTAGCCTCATCTGCCCAATTAGAAGAAATAGGTTCAAGAGTAGGTAGAAAGGTCAGAGTCTCGAAGTAGTGCTCGGGAAATTGCTCCTTTAAATATGCCAGCCTTACTGCGGTTCCCGCATCTGGTGGAGGAGGAGCGAGGATTGTTAGTTCGGTATCCCTTCCTGAAGAAGATTATGTAGAACCCTTGTCTGTCCTAGGTCGTTTAGTAGCAGGGACTTTTTGCTTACTTCGAGACCCAGTTTCCTTTGGAGGAGTTTTCTCTCTACTCCGCTTTTCATGGGAGGAAGTGGAATCCCTAGATTGTGGTCTATCCTCCTCCCTACGACCTTGATAGCTCTTGTATTTCTCTTGTTCCGGTCGAACTGGTGAGCGGGAGCGTGAGGGTCGAGATCGATAGTGATCATAGGGTCTTCTTTCCTCCCTACCACGGTCATCCCGGCGATCATACTCGACATCCTGAGGAGGATTGGACATGCTGCGATGAAGCTTTCTTATATCATAATAGGACCGAGACATTGTACCTGCACGATAAAATAAACGAAGTTTAGAATCGATGGATTCATGAAGAAAGAAGTGCAATTAATGCTAATGCTGTGGTGTAAAGTGCATCCTAAGTGGTGTATGTCCCCCCAACCAACCCGAGTCTGAAGCTAGACTGGTGCGGGCAGGCTCTTTGGCCTTGGCGGGAGCGGTTTCTTCAGAAGAGGTGAAGACTAAAGGGTCCTTCCTGAAATCTTCTGAAGTATATATAGTCTCGGGTAAGGGGAGATCCCCCAAACCCTGAAATATGTGCTCGTCGGTGCTAGGAACATCCCCTTCGGAAGCGCGAAGTGGCGACTCTTGGGAAGACTTTGACTTATCTGGAGAAGTAGTTTCCTCGGGGGCAATATACCCTTCACGATGTTTTTCGGCCAGATTAGCCAGTTCGTCATCTTGTGTGGAAGAGGGAGAAGGTGAAGTTCGAAGAGGAGCTGCAGGAATTCCCGAGCCTTCTCCTATCTCTGGAACTGTTTCCACTGGAGGAATGTATGCATAAGGGACCGTCCCATGACCGATGCTACGGAAAACGGATAGCAGCCCGTGAAAATGAAGGTATTCATCTTTAAGGACCTCGTCAATAGTCAGGAATTATTGGTCGCCATTGAGAAGACGGTGCATCCGATCAAAGAACACTTGGTCTGATATCTGTTTGGGATTGTCGACTGCAAACAAAAAGGAAAACAGGTCAGGGTGATGATTCAAGTGTATAAAGTCCGGGTTCAGAAAATCAATGCTTTACTTGATTTTGTCCATCTCCTGGCGCATCCAGACTGTTGCTTTATATAGAACCACTCTAGTCTGGAATCTCCAGCTTTACTGCTAAACGGCGTAGAGATTATCTTCCTTTTTGGGACTGATTCAAAGTAACAGAAAGATGGAGTTTCTCTAGTCCGATGTTTGAAATTATAGAAGAAATGAACATCATCGAATGTGAGCTCTACGCCTAGAATTTCACGATATGCTATGAACAAGGTATGCAGATAGGCATATGAATTGGGATGCAACTGCATTTGGGCAATCCGCATTTGTCTTAAGAAATCAACGATGAAAGGCGAGAATGGAGGAATGGCGCCGACCATGCACATCAGTCGAGTAACCGTCATATATCCTTCCGGAGGGTTGTGGGGACGGTCAGAGCGTGAGGGCACTAGGGTGTCCCTTTTCATTATTCCATACTTCAAGCAAATTCGAACAAGTCGGTCGTTGTCGATTGTCGATTCTACGGAATCTGGAGGAGACTCCAATATAATGGCCGAGTCAAATTCATCGGGTGGTCGATTGTCACCAATCCCTCCTTCCTCCTCAAAGCCTAGGGAAACTTCATTTTCTGAAGACATTTCGTCGCTTTCCCGATGACCAACTCCGTAATCCGGAGCCTCACTGTCCCATTCTGGGTCAGACGAAGAAGATATATCCTCAAGAGTAGTTTTGTTGGAAGTTTCCGGAGCTTCTTTCCTCTCAGCTAGACGAGAAGAGCGTCTGGGCCTCATTGTCATGGAACTATTGAAGAAGCAATAGCACGGATTAGAGTAAATTATCCCGTGTCCCCCTTTTTGTGTATGTGTGTGAACTAAAGTGTGTGCAGCAAATGTGGGAAATGCAAAATAAAAGTACAGTAATGTAAGACGAAGCTTTAAAGAGAAGGTGATAGTCAGAGTTGTTCTTAATTCTCGTTTATGTTCACAAGGCACTATCCTAACTATCCGCGAAGCATATTCGTCTAGAGTAAGTGTTAATTGAATTAGTTGGGTAGTCTTTATGTGCCAAGCTTGATACGTTCGGTTCGGTTCGGATATGCATATGATGACTGGCTCAATGCAAATACAGATAACGGTCGGTTCGGGTGCTTCATTAAGGCAAGGTCAGTTCAAGACAAGGAAAACAAATGGGTTCGGAAGCAGGACTGATCTGATCGGATCGGGTGATCTGATCCGAACCGAACCAGCACCACTTAACCGGTCCACTTATTTCAACCCCTTATCCCATTCACTTCTCCGACCCGAACCGACATTTTCTTTCCTTCCCGTCTTTCTAAAGTATGAAACCCGAACCGATCCCCTTTCCTTCTCCTTCCTTTTTGCTCCTTCGTCTTCTACCCGAACCGGACTCCGATTTGTCATCACGCTCCTCATCTTCTTCCTCTTTCCCCCCTACTCGCAAACAAATCTGTTCTATCGTCAAAGCTATCATTAAGGACAAATGTTTGCCCTCTCCAGCCTCGCAACGCCTCGAAGTGACGGCGGATCCACCAGTAACGACGTGGAGTTCAAGTAAAGCCCCGTGGCTAAACCATCCCAGTCAATCACGAATTGAAACCAAGTACAGTTACAACAAAGTTACTCAAGATTAAAAAGCTACCTATATGTTCGATTTGAGAAATCTACGAGGAATGGTTTCAGAATATTCGAGTTTCTGACGTTTTCAATACTAGGGTTGGGAGCGGCAGCAAAAAAGAAGAAGGAAGGAAGGAAGATAGTGGCGGATTTATATAAGGGGTGATGTTGACTCCTCGTATTCCTATTCTTTCTCACCCGCTCGGACCGGAGTGAAGGCCCAATAGCACAACTCTGTCTGAAGGCCCAACGTCCAAGAACCTAACCCACGAAAGCGCTTCGGGTCGGAATCCGAACCGAGCAAATTTCACACATTAATTTAGCATCCGACTCAAATTGAGTTCAAACGAGAGATAGAAGAAGCGCGTACCCGAGATAAGCACTATGTGTCGATAAAAATTCCCAAACTTGTTCAGAAATGAAGAAAAAGTACTCGAGTCAGACACCGAACCGATTGGAAATCTGTGCATTTCTCCTGACCGTTCCGATTCAAGGACTAGCATCTCAAATGACATCAAAGCACGCTTCGTATACAACAGAAGCATCCTTTGAGGGGGCAGAATGTTAGCCTACTTTGTGAACTAGGCAACACAAAGTCAAGAAACCAAACATTGAATGATATTTTTAATTATAAGGCTTCGGTTCGGATTGAAGGAAAACACTACAGTTCAAATTGAGAGCTGCAGCTGTTCGGATCGGATTGAATCCCGTTCGGATCGGATAGAATTCCCTGATCGGATCGGTGATCTCTTACTGGATAGATTGGTGAGGCATATCCAATCGGATCGGAAGGCCATCTGCTTGCCACAACACTGGAGCGGAGCGGAATAGGTTAGAGAAGGAGAGGCGCCCAAACCAATCTGGGTCGGATCGGGTATCCCGATCCGAACCCCTTACCTGCATGTCTCCGACCCGCACCCATGATCTATGTTAATCTCCTATAAAATAGCCTGGAGAACCGGACCGGCTATGACTGATTCCTATCCCTAACGTCCTCCCTTTTGATGTGTTGTCATCTTGATAGTTCATCCGAACCCGAAGAGAATGCGATGGATGACACGTGGCCCGACCCGGATCAAGTCTCAAGCAAATTCACACCTATAAATACCCCATCTGGAGACAAAGAGAAGGATCCTTTTTCAGCACTTAAAGAAATCAATCACCTCCAACATCCGAACTCCATTACTCCCGGAAAATCCAAATCATCTTTTATTTCTTATTTTAGTCAATCGAGTGAACAAAAGTGAGTTGTGAGTGACTCTATCATTGTATTTGCAACTGAATTATTGAATATAGTAAAGAATAAGTGGACGTAGGCATTTGTTCGCCGAACCACTATAAATCTTGTGTGTTCATTTTCATTTCTATCTCATTTTATCTTGTTTCAAATCAATTTGGGTGTTAGAACCACTTTTGGGTCTAACATTTGTCGACCTACCCTACTATGCCTAAACTACATCTACTTCTATTAATACTTCGAAACAACCCTTATTTTTAATCCTACCTCTAATTCTCTAAATAGCCCTTACTGCCAACAATTACCCCTATTTTTTAACTCTGTGAAGGGTTGGTTTTTGCATCACCCAATATAATTGATTCATCATATTTCACATTTGTCGATCCAATTCAAATGATTCATCATCTTTCATATTTATCGATTTACGCGAATTATGCTTAAGCCACCCAGACTTCTCTTAGTACTTAAAAAAGGTCCTTCTTTTTAATCCTACCCCTAATTCTCTAAATAGCGATTCCATCCAATAGTTAGCCATATTATTTAACTACTGTGAAGGGTTGGTTTTTGGAACACCCAATCCAAATGATTTGTCATCTTTCATATTTGTCGATTTACCCCTACTATGCTTAAACTACCCCTAATTCACTTAATACTTCAAAACAAACCTTCTTTTTAATCTTACGGCTAATTCTCTAAATAGCCCTTACATCCAACGATTACCCCTATTTTTTAATTACTGTGAAGGGTTGGTTTTTGTAGCACCCAATCCAAACGATTCATCATCTTTCACATTTGTCGATCTACCCCTACTACGCCTAAACTACCCTTACTTCTCTTAATACTTCAAAATAGCTCTTGTTTTTAAACCTACCCCTAATTCTCTAAATAGCCCTTACTTTCAACAATTATGCCTATTTTTTAACTATTGTGAAGAGTTGGTTTTTACAGCACCCAATCTAAATGATTCATCATCTTTCATATTTGTTGATCAACCCCTACTATGCTTAAACTACCCTTACTTCTCTTAGTACTTCAAAATGGCCCGTCTTTCTAACCCTACCCCTAATTCTCTAAATAGCCCTTACTTCCACTAATTACCCCTATTATTTAACTACAGTGAAGGGTTGTTTTTGGCAACATCAAACCCAAATGATTCATTATCTTTTATATTTGTCAATCTATCCCTACTATGCTTAAACTACCCCTACTTCTCTTAGTACTTCAAAACAATCCTTATTTTTAATCCTTGCCCTAATTCTCTAAATAGCACTGACTTCCAACAGTTACCTCAATTTTTTAACTACTGTGAAGGGTTGGTTTTTGTAGCACACAATCCGAACGATTCATAATCTTTCATATTTTTTGATCTACCCCTACTATGCTTTAACTACCCAACTTCTCTTAATGCTTCAAAATAGTCCTTTTTAATCCTACCCCTAATTCTCTAAATAGCCCTTGCCGCCAACAATTACCCCAATTTTTTAACTACTATGAAGGGTTGGTTTTTGCTGCAGCCAATTCAAATGATTCATCATCTTTCATATTTTCGATCTACCCCAACTATGCTTAAACTACACCTACTTCTCCTAATACTTCAAAACAGCCCTTCTTTTAAATCCTACCCCTAATTATCTAAATAACCATTCCTTCCAACAATTACCCCTATTTATTAACTTCTATGAAGGGTTGGTTTTTGCTGCCCCAATCCAAACGATTCATTATCTTTCATATTTGCCGATCTACACCTACTAAGCTTAAACTACCCCTAATTCTCTTAATACTTCAAAACAGTCCTTCTCTTTAATCCAACCCTCAATTCTCTAAATAGCCCTTACTTTCAACAATTACCCCTATTTTTTTTAACTATTTTGAAGGGTTGGTTTTTGCAGCACGCAATCTAAATGATTCATCATCTTTTATATTTGTGGATATACCCCTAATTCTCTTAATACTTCAAAACTAACCTTCATTTTAATCCAACCCCTAATTCTCTAAATAGCCCTTCCTTCCGACAATTACCCCTATTTTTAGCTACTGTGAAGGGATGGTTTTTGCAGCACCCAATCCAAATGATTCATCATCTCTCATATTTATCGATCGACCACTACTATGCTTAAACCACCCCTACTTCTCATAATGCTTCAAAACAACCCTTCTTTTTAATCCGGCCCCTAATTCTCTATATAGACCTTACTTCCAACAATTACCCCTATTTTTTAACTTTTGTGAAGAGTTGGTTTTTGCAGTAGCCAATCCAAATGATTCATCATCTTTCATATTTGTCGATCTACCCCTACTATGCCTAAACTACCTCTACTTCTCTTAATACTTTAAAACAACCCTTCTTTTCTATCCTACCTCTAGTTCTATAAATAGCCCTTACTTCCAACAATTTCCCCTGTTTTTTAAATTCTGTGAATAGTTGGTTTTTGCAGCACCCAATCCAAAGGATTCATCATCTTTCATATTTGTTGATCCAATCCAAATGATTCATCATCTTTCATATTTGTGGATCTACCCCAACTATGCTTAGACTACCCAAACTTCTCTTAATACTTCAAAACATTCCTTCTTTTTAATCCTACATCAAATTCTCTAAATTGGGCTTCCTTCCAACAATTATGCCTTTTGTTTAACTACTGTGAAGAGTTGGATTTTGCAACACCCAATCCAGATGATTCGTCATCTTTCATATTTGTCATCTACCCCAACTATGCTTAAACTACCCTACATATATTAATACTTCAAAACAACCCTTCTTTTTAATTCTACCCCTAATTCTATAAATAGCCATTCCTTCCAACAATCACCCCTATTTTTTGACTTCTGTGAAGAGTTGGTTTTTGCAGCATCTAATCCAAACAATTCATCATCTTTCATATTTGTCGATCTACCCCTACTATGCTTATACTACCCCTACTTCTCTTAATACTTCAATACTGTCCTTCTTTTTAATCCAACCCCTAATTCTCTAAATAGCCCTTACTTCCAACAATTACCCCCATTTTTAACTACTGTGAAGGGTTGGTTTTTGCAGCACCCAATCTAAATGATCCATCATCTTTCATATTTGTCGATATACCCTTACTATGCTTAAACTACCCTACTTCTCTTTATAACTCAAAACAACCCTTATTTTTAATCCAACCCCTAATTCTCAAAATAGATATTCCTTCCCATGATTATGCCTATTTTTTAACTACTGTGAAGGGATGGTTTTTGCAACATCCAATCCAAACGATTCATCATCTCTTATATTTGTCGATCGACCTCGTCTATGCTTAAACCACCCCTACTTCTAATAATACTTCAAAACAACCCTTCTTTTTAATCCTGCCCCTAATTCTATAAATAGCCTTAACTTCCAACAATTACCCCTATTTTTTAAATTTTGTGAAGGGTTTGTTTTTGCAGCACCCAATCCAAACGATTCATCATCTCTCATATTTGTCGATCGACCCCTACTATGCTTAAACTACCCCTACTTCTCATAATACTTCAAAACAACCCTTCTTTTTAATCCTACCCCTAATTTTCTAAATAGCCCTTACTTCCAACAATTACCCCTATTTTTTAAATTTTTTGAAGGGTTGGTTTTTGCAGTAGCCAATCCAAATGATTCATCATATTTCATATTTGTCGATCTACCCGTACTATGCCTAAACTACCTCGACTTCTCTTTATAATTTGAAACAACCCTTCTTTTTAATCCTACTTCTAGTTCTATAAATACCCTTACTTCCAACAAATACCACTATTTTTTAACTACTACGAAGGGTTTGTTTTAGTAGCACCCAATCCAAATGATTCATCATCTTTCATATTTGTCGATCTACCCGTACAATGCCTAAACTACCTCTACTTTTTTTAATACTTTGAAACAAACCTTCTTTTTAATCCTACCTCTAGTTCTATAAATAGCCCTTACTTCCAACAATTACCCCTATTTTTTAAATTATTTGAATGGTTGGTTTTTGTGGCACCCAATCCAAATGATTCATCATCTTTCATATTTGTCGATCCAATCCAAATGGTTCATCATCTTTCATATTTGTTGTTCTAGCCCTACTATGCTTAAACTACCTGTACTTCTCTTAATACTTCAAAACAAGCCTTCTTTTTAATCCAACCCCAAATTCTCTGAATGGCCCTTCCTTCCAACGATTACCCCTATTTTTAAACTACTGTGAAGGGCTGGTTTTTAGAGCACTCAATCCAAATGATTCATCATCTTTCATATTTGTCGATCTACCCCTACTATGCCTAAACTACATCTACTTCTCTTAATACTTTGAAACAACCCTTCTTTTTAATCCTATCTCTAATTCAGTAATTATCCCTTACTGCCAACAATTACCCCTATTTTTTAACTTATGTGAAGGGCTGGTTTTTGCAGCACCCAATGATTCATCATCTTTCATATTTTTCGATCCAATCCAAATGATTCATCATCTTTCATATTTGTCGGTCTACCCCTGCTATGCTTAAACTACCCCTACTTCTCTTAGTACTTCAAAACAACCCTTCTTTTTAATCCTACCTCTAATTCTCTAAATAGCCCTTACTTCCAGTAATTACCCCTATTTTTCAACTACAGTGAAGTGTTGTTTTTTTGCAACATCAAATCCAAATGATTCATCATCTTTTATATTTGTCAATCATTCCCTACTATGCTTAAAATACCCCTACTTCTCTTAGTACTTCAAAACAACCCTTATTTTTAACCCTTGCCCAAATTCTCTAAATAGACCTTATTTCCAACACTTACCACTATTTTTTAATTACTATGAAGTGTTAGTTTTTGCGGCACACAATCCAAATGATTCATAATCTTTCATATTTGTCGATCTACGCCTACAATGCTTTAACTTCCCCGACTTCTCTTAATATTTCAAAACAGTCCTTTTTAATCCTACCCCTAATTCTCCAAATAAGCCTTGCTGCCAACAATTACCCCAATTTTTTAACTATTACGAAGGGTTGGATTTTGCAGCACCCAATCAAAATGATTCATCATCTTTCATAATTTCGATTTACCCCAACTATGCTTAAACTACCGCTACTTCTCTTAATACTTCAAAACAGCCCATCTTTTTAATCCTACAACTAATTATCTAAATAACCATTCCTTCCAACAATTAGACCTATTTATTAAATTCTGTGAAGGGTTGGTTTTTGCAGCCCCCAATCCAAACGATTCATCATCTTTCATATTTGCCGATCTACCCCTACTATGCTTAAACTACCCCTACTTCTCTTAACACTTCAAAACAGTCCTTCTTTTTAATCCAACCCTTAATTCTCTAAATAGCCCTTACTTCCAACAATTACCCCTATTTTTTAACTACTTTGAAGGGTTGGTTTTTGCAGCACCCAATCTAAATGATTCATCATCTTTTATATTTGTCGATATAGCCCTGCTATGCTTAAACTACCCCTACTTCTCTTAATACTTCAAAACAAACCTTCTTTTTAATCCAACCCCTAATTCTCTAAATAGCCCTTCCTTCCAACAATTACCCCTATTTTAACTTCTGTGTAGGGTTGGTTTTTGGAGCACCCAGTCCAAATGATTCATCATCTGTCATATTTATCGATCTTCCCCTACTATGCTTAAACTACCCCTACTTCTCTTAATACTCCAAAACAACCCTTATTTTTAATCCAACCCCTAATTCTCTAAATAGCCCCTCCTTCCGATGAATACCTCTGTTTTTTAGCTACTGTAAATGGATGGTTTTTGCAGCAACAAATCCAAACAATTCATCATCTCTCATATTTGTCGATCGACCCCTACTACGCTTAAACTACACCAACTTCTCATAACACTTCAAAACAACCCTTCTTTATAATACTGCCCCTAATTCGCTAAATAGTCCTTACTTCCAACAATTACCCCCATTTTTTAACTTTTGTGAATCTTGGTTTTTGCAGCAGCCAATACAAATTATCCATCATATTTCATATTTATCGATCTACCCCTACTATGCCTAAACTACCTCTATTTCTCTTAATACTTTGAACCAACCCTTCTTTTTAATCCTACCTCCAGTTCTATAAATAGCCCTTACTACCAACAATTAACCCTATTTTTTAACATCTGTGAATGGTTGGTTTTCGCAGCACCCAATCCAAATGATTCATCATCTTTCATATTTGTCGATCCTATCCAAATGATTCATCATCTCTCATATTTGTCGATCTACCCCTACTATACTTAAACTACCCGTTCTTCTCTTAATACTTCAAAACAATCCTCTTTTTAATCCAACCCCAAATTCTCAAAATGGCTCTTCCTTCCAACAATCACCCCTATTTTTTAACTACTGTGAAAGGCTAGTTTTTGCAGCACCCAATCCAAGCGATTCATCATCTTTCATATTTGTCGATCTACCCCTACTATGCCTAAAATACCCCTACATCACTTAATACTTCAAAACAACCCTTCTTTTTAATCCTACCCCTAATTCTCTAAATAACCCTTACTTCCAACAATTACCCCTACTTTTTAACTATTGTGAAGTAATTTTTTTTTTGTAGCACCCATTCCAAATTATTCATCATCAGTCATATTTATCGATCTTCCCCTACTATGCTTAAACTACCCCTACTTCTCTAAATACTTCAAAACAACCCTTCTTTTTAATCCAACCACTGATTCTATAAATAGCCCTTCCTTCCAACAATTACCCCTATTTTTTAACTACTGTATAGGGATGGTTTTTGTAGCCCTTAATGCAAACGATTCATCATCTCTCATATTTGTCGATCGATCCCTACTATGCTTAAACTACCCTTACTTCTCATAATACTTCAAAAAAACCCTTCTTTTTAATCCTACCCCTAATTCTCTAAATAGCCCTTACTTCCAAAAATTACCCCTATTTTTTAACTTTTGTGAATGGTTGGTTTTTGCAGCAACCAATCCAAATGATTCATCGTATTTCATATTTGTCGATCTACCCCTACTATGCCTAAAATACCTCTACTTCTCTTTATACTTTGAAACAACGCTTCTTTTTAATCCTCCCTCAAGTTCAATAAATAGCCCTTACTTCCAACAATTACCCCTATTTTATAACTTTTGTGAATGGTTGGTATTTGCAGCACCCAATCCAAATGATTCATCATCTTTAATATTTGTCGATCCAATCTAAATGATTCATTATGTTTCATATTTGTCGATCTGCCCCAACTATGCTTAAACTATCCAAACTTCTCTTAATACTTCAAAACAGTCCTTCTTTTTAAGCCTACACCTAATTCTCTAAATGGCGCTTCCTTCCAAAAATCAGCCCTTTTATTTAACTACTGTGAAGGGTTGGCTTTTGCAACACCCAATCTGCAACACCCCACCTCCACTAGGGTTAATCACAAAGGGAATGCACTAGTTTTGGAGGAGCGTTATCAAGGTAAACAGTCATAGACTTATTACAAGAAAGAACATAAATAAAACAGCGGAAGAATCAAAAGCTAAATTTCATTACTTTCAAAAAAAGTCAAAACCTTTTACATCCAAAGTACCAAATAGCCAAAGTCATTATTTTTCATCATAGCAAATTCTATCTTGCATAAACAAAGAAGCATAAACTTAAAACAACAAAAATAGCTTAATTCACCAAAGGTAGCAGAAATGCAGCAATAGCATAGCTCAAGATCAAACCATACATGAGCTGAAACGCAAGCAAGCGAAATCCAAGCTATGTGCTAGAGTTTCCTCCCTGAGAATCTAGGGGGGAAAACGGAAGAAAAAGAGGCGAAAGAAAATGGGTCAGTCATAAAGACTGGTAAGTCCAAGTGACTTTCAGCATAAAAACAGGTAAAGGTAACACGACATGTATAAATTGATAGTAAACATAAGGATGCTGTCAAGATGGGCAAGATAGACTAAGATAACATGATGATTCAAGAATAGGTCAAGTATAGCATCACATGTTCATGATTCGCTGCACCAAGTGTACTATTCTCCCAAACCCATGTCTTATATTGATCGTGAAATGATCCCTTGGCCCAATATCATGAAATGACCCATTACTAGGTCCAATAGAACGATCCACTAATCGATCGGCTCCCAACAAGTTCTAGCTCGTTGTGTGTCTGTGTCATACGGCCATATCACGAATGTAGTCACCTGTGCTAGGTCCACCATAGGGTGTATCAAGCCCTAGGGTGCCAGCCACCGACACGAATCAAGCATGCACAGATAAACCTACTGATGCCCAATGCCTGATTTTTCAACTCCGGACAACATACCCGACCATAGCCCGCCTGAACCTACACTGGCGCACCAACACAGTCGTCGATCTGGTCTCTTACAATCAGCCCAGTAATCGTGCCCCACCCTGCCTAGTTCCAGGGTACCGTGATAAATCTAGTGGGTTACTGCTGAAATGGACCGCGTAACTAGGGTTTCCGTCCAATAGGTTAAGTGTTGTCATTTAAATTCGTGACTTAACCCTTATTAGTCTAGCATGTCAAGTTGGTTAAGTGTTGTCATTCAAGTTCGTGACTTAACCCGCCTACATGTCATGTCAAATTTGACTAAGTGTTGTCGTTCAAGTTAATGACTTAGCCCTACGAATCATGTATCAAGTTGGTTAATTGTTGTCTTTCATGTTCATGACTTAACCCTATCATGTGGCATTAATTCATCAATGCATGCCAACCTCTCACATCAGACCTGTTGTTGTGGTCACTCGATATGTCGGGCGGTTCCGGGCAAAGGAAATATTCTTATGTTCACAGTCATAGTCATAGGTGATTAGCCTCAATTGTCCTTGTCATAGTCATTGGCAATAGTCTTATGTTCACAGTCATAGGCATAGGCATAGTCTTATGTTCACAGTCATAGTCCTTGGCCATTAACAATAGTTTCAACGTCATAGTTTTGATCATGTTTGATTTACAACGTGAAAAGGCCCAAACTGATTTCAAAGCAATATTCCCAAAAAGTCAAGATCCAAGATGAAAAAGAATAGATATGAATCAATTGTCATACATAGATCCAATTCCAATTTACAACATGTCCATATTAAGTTTATAGTTTTTATCTAAAAGTAACTTGAACTTACAAATCGTGATTTGAGAAATTGAGATGTAGAAGTTGAATCTATAAACTAGTCGTCGAATTGTTGAATCGTTGAATCTTGATTTGATTGTAGAAGCAGATCCCCAAATATGCAATTCCTAGCCGTATTCTTCAAGAAATTGTCTTCGCGATTTATTTTAATTTAATTTAGAGGAAGAAGTAGAAGCCATGTCCATCAAGAATTTATGCAGCATAAGGTTTTAGAAGAATAGTGTAAAGAGAATGAGGCTAGGAAGCTGTTTATGTAGGATTAGGCGGATGAATCTGGTAACAAAACAAGTCTAACTACATCAGAATGCACCAGGTTCAGAAATTGGGTTCGGGAGGTAGGTCGACCCCCAGGTCGACACTATGGTCCGCCTGGTCCCTAGGAGGTCGACACTATGGTCGACCCCCAGGTCAACCTGGTCCTGGGCGGGAAATTTCTCGCCCAGCCTATTCTGGGTTTTGAATTCGAATTTGAATTCGAATTTTCGAGTTGTTTTTTTTCTGAAAACTTCAGAAACTTCGGAGGGTCATATCTTCCTCATACGAACTCCGATTCTCGCAAACTCGGACTCGTTTCCAAGAAGAATTTCGAGACGAATGCAATGGCGCAACCCATATCCCCTGATTCTTATTTGAAAATTTATTTCTTCCTTGATTTATGGTTTTATCCCGTTATTAAAATTCGAGTTATTACATTCTCCCCTCCTTAAAGGATTTCGTCCCTGAAATCTTCAAGTTAAGAAGAATGCATCCTATCATCCAATCAACCCCCTACTCAACCATCATCCACAAGCAACCATTGTACTTAAAAGGTTTCTAATGCTATATGAACATATGCAGAAAGTGTGTGTATATGTTCCTTATCTAATGCAGATGATCAGGCCTGATTGATCTTCTTAATGCAAAATATGTTTAGTGCTATGAATCCAACATGTATGCAAATAGTCCTAGTCGCAAAAACACTATATGAGTACACAAACATCCATCCATATGCAACATTCACATGATAACACGTTCAATTTCATCCATAAACAAGTATAAACACTCATGCATATCCAATATGAAAATGTGTCTGAGCCGATCTAGTGCCTAATGTGTGTTATGCAACCACTTGCAACCATTTGCAAACATCAACCATAACATGTTTCAATCACATGTTTACATCCAAAAGGTTTCTACCTAAGGTTCTCAAGATAGAATTGATAAGATAAGCAAGATAAAACAAAGCATCAAGGAGAAGAAGTCAAAGATGTACCCCCAGAAGATCTTGCCTACGGGCCTTGCCCTTGCTTCTTAGGGCAGTTCTTGCTGATATGTCCAGTATCACCACACTGGAAGCATGCTCCCATATTCATCTTCTTCTTTCTACAATCCTGGACTATATGCCCCTCAATACCATAGAAGTAGAATTTTCTTTTCTCATGTGTCTTGTTATCATTATTGTTGTTGTTCTTTCCTCCTTTCCCGGAGTCTACCTTCTTGTTTTGAGACTCATTCGCCTTGACCTCCTTCTTACCATTCTTGTCTTCTTCATTTAAGAGCGCCATGTCTACTAACTTTTTGTAAGTAGCCCCTATAGGTATGTGGGTCATAGCCAGGCTGTGAAGTGGCTCATTCAATTCTTTGACAAAACGGAGAGCCTTCTTATAAGGGGTATTCACTAAGTCCAGTCCAAATCGGGCCAGCTGATTGAATTGATTGACGTACTCTTTGACAGTCATTCTTCCTTTCTTAAGAGATAAGAACTTTTCCAGCCGTAAACTTCATTCAGCTTGCGAGAGGAATTTCATCTCAAACCTTATTCTGAAATCCATCCATGTTTCAACCGGCCTCTCGGCGTTAGTGACTCCCACTAATTGGAAGCTTCGTCTTTGAGCAACCATACCGCCAACTGTACCTTCTGCCTATCGTCCACCTCGATGATAACGAATAGATCCTCGGTTTCTTTGAGCCAGTTCCTCTCTTCTACGAATGATTCAGTTCCCTTGAATTCCTTTCCACTCAAGGCCCTATAATCTTTACAAATCTTTGAAAAAGCAATTACACGAGGAGGGGGCGGAGGAGGAGGAATATCTGCTCGGCCTTCATCGTTGGCCCTAGCCTCTAAGTACCTCCTGAACCAGCCAGGTATTGGCATGTCCTCTGGAAATTTAAGATTCACAGACGTGCTGAAATGAAAAAGAACAGATTCAAAACTAGGTAATAAAGTATAGTGCTAATGGCTTTTGGCGAATAGCCTTTCAATAAAACAAGACTTTTCTTGAAAAATGCTTCTTTGTAAATGGTTTTGAAAATAGTTTTAGAAGGTTTTTTAAAACTTTGGCCTAGTCTGGTAACCTTCTGCTCTATTACCAAATGTAACACCCCACCTCCGCTAGGGTCACTCACAAAGGGAATACACTAGTTTTGGAGGAGCGTTATCAAGGTAAACAATCACAGAACTATTACAAGATAGAACATAAATTAAACAGTGGAAGAATCAAAAGCTAAATTTCATTACTTTCAAAAAGAGTCAAAACCTTTTACATCTAAAGTACCAAATAGCCAAAGTCATAATTTTTCTTTACAACAAATTCTATCTTGAATAAACAAAGAAGCATAAACTTAAAACAACAAAAATATCTTAATTCCAAAAAGGTAGCATAAATGCAGCCATAGCATAGCTCAAGATCAAACCATACATGAGATGAACCGCAAGCAAGCAAAATCCAAGCTAAGTGCTCGAGTTTCCTCCCTGAGAACATGGGGGGAGGGGGGAAACGGAAGAAAAAGAGGAGAAAGAAAACGACTAGTATGTCCAAGCGACTTTCAGCATAAAAACAGGTAAAGGTAACACGACATGTATAAACTGAAAGTAAACATAAGGATGCTGTCAAGATGGGCAAGATAGACTAAGATAACATGATAATTCAAGTATAGGTCAAGTATAACATCGCATGTTCGAGGTTTGCTACACCAACTGTACTATTATCCCAAACCCATGTCTTATATTAATCTTGAAATGATCCCTTGGCCCAATATCATGAAATGACCCATTACTAGGTCCAACGGAACGATCCACTAATCAATCGGCTCCCTACAAGTTCCAGCTCATTGTGTATCAAGCGTGGACCCAATATCATGAAGTCACCTGTGCTAGGTCAACCATAGGGTGTATCAAGCCTTAGGGTGCCAACCACCGACACGAATCAAGCATGCATAGATAAACCTACTGATGCCAAATTCCTGCTTTTTCAACTCTGGACCACGTGCACGACCATAGCCCGCCTGAACCTACACTGGCGGACCAACACAGCCGTCGTTCTGGTCGCTTACAATCAACCCAGTCATCGTGTCCCACCCTGCCTAGTTCCAGGGTACCGTGATACATCTAGTGGGTTACTGCTGAAATGGACCGCGTAACTAGGGTTTCCGTCCAAGAGGTTAAGTGTTGTCATTTAAATTCGTGACTTAACCCTTATAAGTCTAGCATGTCAAGTTGGCTAGGTGTTGTCATTCAAGTTCGTGACTTAAGCCGCCTACATGTCATGTCAAATTTGACTAAGTGTTGTCGTTCAAGTTCATCACTTAGCCCTACGAATCATGTATCAAGTTGGTTAAGTGTTGTCTTTCATGTTCATGAATTAACCCTATCATGTGGCATTAATTCATCAATGCACCCCAACCTCTCACATCAGACCTGTTGTTGTGGTCACTGGATATATCGGGCGGTTCCGGGCAGATCTACACAACAACTCAGTCTAACCTCGGGTTTCAAGTGCGGTATGACAAACTACCCACATTGGATCCTATTGTTTGTAGTAACTGGATTTGCCGGGCTGTTCCGGGCAGAATTACACTGCAAACTCAACCCAACCTCGAGTTGGCCATTTTCAAGTTCATTCCAGTGTCATGTCCATGTCCAAATTTTCATGTCAAGTTCGTGTCAAGTTTCCGAGGCTAGTTCCATGCCTACATCCAAATTCTAGTTATAACAATGTTCTTGTTTCAAATTTTGCCTATTATCAAGTTCATAATTCATGTTCATAATCATTTCATGTTTTTCCAAATCTACCCAAATCGTATTCCCATCACATGTAAACGTGAATCGATCTATACTACAAATAAATCCAAATCCCGAAATAAAGGGAATAACATCAAAACTATGATAGGCAAAAGGGACGAGCATAAAGCGATAAAAGGGATTACAAGACTAGCATGATATAACTTGAGATAATTGGTTACAGCATCAATGGCATATAGAAAATAATAGGATTTCAAATCTAGCAAAATAAGGCGATAGTCATGGTAAAAGTTGACATAAAGGAATAGGCCTGCAAAAGCAAGCCAAATACAAGGATAATGGATCCAATGGTTTTGGTGTACATAATAACGAATAAACTAAGCAAGTTGCACCCTAGGTATGAGATGCAACAAAATGCCAATTCGGTGTACAACATAGTGTTATGTTCATGAATAATCAACCATAATAGTCTTAGGCAATTAACCATAATAGTTTCAAGGTCATGGTCATAGTCAATAGTCTTATGTTCATAATCATAGGCAATAATTCGTAGTTATGAGTCATAGGTGATTAGCCACAATTGTCCTTGTGATAGTCATAGGAAATAGTCTAATGTTCATAGTCATAGGCATATGTAACACCCCACATCCGATAGTGTCACTCACAAAGCGAATGCACTAAGATCTGTGAAGCATTATAGGTAAAAGATGCAGATAAATTACAAGACAGACAAAATTAAAACAGCAGAAAATATTTTTTTTGCTTTATTGATAAAATAGTTTGTACAAAAATTGTTTTCCAATACCATAGTATATGTCTTACAAAATAAAGAAGCATAAAATAACTTTTATATTCCCCAATGTAGTATGAGCCAGCCATAGTAATGGAAAAGTGAATTCAAGGAAAACTTCGACTAATCTTCAAGCTTGGAAAGAAAACTGAGCTAAGTAGTAACATTCCCACCCTGTGAACCTGGGGGGGGGGGGTCAGAAGACAAGAAAGCGAAAGAAAACAGAGTCAGACATAAAGTCTGGTAAGTTCAGTAACTTTCAGCGTTTGAACGGTAAAAACAACATTACATGAACTTAACTTAATACAAGACAATACCATGATGATAGGGCTAACAAGGTAACGCAAGATATGCTAAGGCAAGATAAAACTGAATGTACTGATAAACTGGATCTACCAACAAGATGAATATACTGATAAACTGAATATGCTTCCATACTTTCCCTGCTTCGTGATTACCTTGTTGTTCTGGTTTCTATTTCTCAGCACCACCTAACTAGTGATCCAACTAGTGATCTTTATAAAATGGTAACGTGCTCCCAATCCCTGTAATTGTGGTTGCCTTCAGGTGTACATTTATTATTTATTACCTAGATCTAATCTAAGGTTTTTCTATCGAGTGCTTCCTAGATTCCATTAGGGTTTTTGCAACTTATCCAATTCTTCTCGGATTTTAGGATTTACACGACCTAGTTCCAACTAGGGATTGTGCTACCTATCGAACGACGCCCCTACTCTAGGACACAATACCCAGAGTGATATATGTTCCTAGACTTTCCCCACGTATGTGTCGTGGATCGTTATCGCTATCTAGATGCACATGTCCTCCATATGTGCGACCCGAGTATCGTGGTAGGGCAAATTTAAGAAACACGGAACTCAGTCGGGTGCTTTCAGATATCTGCTGATGTAGATGCTAAGGTCAGTTTTTCCAGTGGCTATGGTCCCACCTGACCCCTTCCTCAACTAATGAAAGGCACACCTTGAAAAATGAGAACTATACGCAGGCCCCCTATGCCCTTCTTACCTATGGCCGACCGCAACCATTACTAGATATCGAGTGTATGGTCTGTTGGAGTTCTCCGCCTTTCCGCTTCCCTTATCTCGATTGACTCAAGATGGTAGGAAGACGACAAGTTGCTATCACAGGGCTACTGGTCTCGCCGAATCACGCTGGTCCATCCTAGTCTTTAGGTTGCCTTATATTGCAACCAAGGCATACCCTCGGTTTTTCTAACGCAGATCTTAACCTCTGTGAGCCCAGGCAGATCATCTGCATCCTCGCAGAGGGTTACTAAGAGTACACTCACATTCCCCTCGAAGCCGCGTGCTTCGAAACCCAGTTTGTTGGAGCCTTCATTAAGATCAGAAGGGCGTTCGCTCCGTCTCGTGTTGTACTAAGGTTTACTACTTAGTACCCTTAACTAAGGTTTACTACTTAGTTCCTGAATGGTCGTCCTCTTAACTAAGGTTTAAAATTTAGTCCTCTTAACTAAGGTTTACTACTTAGTTCTCTTTCTCGTCAAGCTAGATTGGTTAAGTGTCATTGGTCAATTCAAGTTAACTTAACCCATTCATTTTTCATGTAAAACTGGTTAAGTGTTATCAGTAGTTCATGTTGACTTAACCCTATCACAAATCAAGTTATATTGGTTAAGTATTTTTTATTACTTAATCCCACCCCTTCATCTTTTATTGGTTAAGTGTTTCCTTAGTTAACTTAACCCTAACATCTGTTTGTTTTACATGTTCTAATGGTTAAGTATTGTCCCTTCATGTTTTAACTTAAACTTGTTCATTTGTCACACTATGATGGCTAAGTGTTCTAAGTTTACTTAACTCCACCTTCTAGTCTAGTTAACATGCTATAACGATTAAATCTTTTCTTAACCTCACCTACTTGTCTAGTCAACATGTTATAACCGTTATTTAACCCCTACAAGTGTTGACTTGTTAACATGTTAAGTTGGTTAAGTGTTCCTATGGACTTAACCCTCCCATTCTAGCTTAACTGTTTCTTAGCTTTTAATTATTCTTTAACGCACCAACCACTCACATTAGACAGATATCGATGCGGTTATTGGATGTGCTGGTCGGTTCCGGGAAGATTTACACCGCAACTCAGTCTAACCTCGGGTCCTTTTGGGCTCAATGCTCTAACCACCCACATTAGACAGGTATTGTTACTGTTGGTGGATTTGCCAGGCGGTTCCGGGCAGTCTTATACCGTAACTCAATCTTACCTCGGGTTAAGCATATTCGCCTTTCCCTAGATTTCATAAGTTTCTAGGTACTTATGAAAAGAAACTTAGCAAAAGGGACAAGGGATAAGCACGAGAATTTGACATAAAGAATGGGCATGCGAAAGCGAACCAAATACGAAGATAATAGTTCTAATAGGTTTGATATACATAGCAGTGAATAAGAATAAACTAGACAAGTTACGTCATAAATACAGGATCAACACAATTTATGGAATAGGCATAGGTGATTTGGTCCAACATAATGCCAATTCGGTGTACAACATGATTTGCAACTATAGTTTTATGGGCATAAGCAACTAACCATACTAGTCATAGGCAATTAACCACAATAGTTATAGTCATGGTTTCATAGTTATGAATCATGGTCGATTAAACACAATAGTAATGGATAATTGATAAAAATAGTCCTAGGCAATTACCCTAAATAGGCATAGGCAATTAACTGTAATAACTTGAAAGTCATGGTTATGGACAATAGTCTTATGTTCATAATCATAGGCAATGATCTCATAGTCATGAGCCATAGGTGATTGGCCCCAATTGTCCTTGTCATAGTTATAGGCAGTAGTCTTATGTCCACCGTCATAGGCATAGGCATAGTCTTATGTTCACAGTCATAGGCATAGGCATAGTCTTATGTTCACAGTCATAGTCTTAGGCCATTAACATTAGTTTCAACGTCATAGGCATAGGTACAGTCTCATCGGTAATTAATCTCAATAGTTCTTAATTATATCCAAAGGCATATACAAGAACAAATTCAAATGAGAGGTTCAGGCATATTCTTATATCCATTTAATTACATGCCACAAAAAGATCTAGACGTTCAAATCTAAAAAGTAATTGACTTACATTGATCGGTTTTAGAAAAGGATAATAAGATAACGTTGAGTGCTCGAAGCCGTTGAATTAGCCATTCCTTCCCTTCTTGAAGCTCTAACTTGATTTGAATCTCCAATTTGCAATTCATAGCCATAGTCTTCAAGAAGTAGTCTTCGTATTTTATTTTATTTTAATTTATTTATTTCAATTATTCCAGAGGCAGCATAAGGAGCAAATGAATTGGTGTAAAGAGAATGAGGCTAGGATGCTGTTTATATAGGATTAGGCGGACGAATCTAGACAGAAAACGAGACTGGATACATCAGAATGAACCGAGGCTCAAAACTGGGCTACAGTACCAGGTCGACCCCCTGGTCGACAATTTGGTCGACCTGGCCCCTGGGATGTCGACACTATGGTCCACTCACAGGTCGACCTGGTCCATGGACGGGAAATTTCCCGCCCAGCCTATTCTGGGTTTTGAATTTGAATTTGAATTCGTATTTCGGGCAGTTTTTCTGTTCTGAAAATCATTGAAACTTCGGAGGGTCATATCTCCCTCATACGGACTCCGTTTCTCAAAAACCCGAACTCGTTTCCAAGCCGAATTTTGAGACGAACGCAATGGCGTAACCCGTTTTCTTTTATTCTTATTTTAAAATTTAATTCTGCCTTGATTTATGGTTTTAACATGTTATAAAAATACGGGGTGTTACATTCTCCCCCTCTTAAAAGGATTTCGTCCCCGAAATCTTCAAGTTAGGAAGAATGTATCCTACCATCCAATCACCCATATAATCAACCATTCAATCATAGGCATTCACTGTCCTTAAAAAGATTTCTAATGCTTTCATGTTCATATGCATAGTGTGTGTATATGTCTTTATCTAATGCAAAATCAGGCAGTCTACTGATTCAGTTGACCTCCTTAATGCGAATTATGTCAGTGCCATGCGTCCAATCGTGTATTCAAGCATCCCTGTTTATGTAAATACTACATGTGTGCATAGCCATTCATCCATTTGCAACATCCATATGATAACATATCAAGTTAAATCCATTAAGCAAATACATATATGCGAATGTAATATGAAAGTGACTGAGTCGTTCTAGCGCCTGTGGTGTGTATATGCATCCGCGAGTAACCATTTGCAACCATCAATCATAACATGTTTCAAATACATGTTTACATCCATTGGCTTCTACCTAAGGATCGATGATACGCCCTAGAGGTTATAACTTAAAAGCTAGAAAGTATGCATAAAATTCCTAGAAAAAGGAGATCAAGGATGTACCCTTAAGAAAAAAGGTATGATGCGTGCATCTAGTCTTCTAAGTCGCATCTTCTTGAGCTTCACTATTTTGTACCTTATCTAATTAATCTTCACGATTGCGAAGCTTCTTGACCTCTATTTCCAAAATTGTCGTTGATCGGATAGCTGGTTTTGCATTGTCAACTAGATATATGCGGAAGTCTATCTCGCATTTTAGGGGTAAACTCCTAATTAAAAACTTCTGCGTACTCATGGACTACCCTAACGGATTGCAAATCGTCGATAAATGCATAAAGTGATTGTAGCTAACTAAGACTAACTGATTCTTTACACGGAATCTCGAGGGTATTCCCAAGTCAAGTCAAAAGTCTAATTACCCTCCTTTCAGAATTATCAGCCAACCAACCAATGCCTAGAGTCAACTCATAGCCCATGGAACCAAAAACATAAGCATTACGCTTAAACTCAACACTTAATATAGTTATTCTCAAATCCTTACAAACCAAAGGTAAACGGGCTGAACCACCAATTGGATTTGAGAAACTAACGGGATCTACTACTATACAAGTACTAAGGTGCAGAGACTCAACTATGGAAATAGATATGAACAAATGCGAAGAGCTAAGATCAAAAGAATACTAACCGGTTGATCAAAACGAAAAGCTAAACTTTTCCAACAGAGACTTTTACTATCTCTCTCTCAGGTATTCTGGTGGTGAAAGCATGCACTCTCCCTTCTGAAAATCCTGTCCCTCGTCCTTGCCCTTGTCCTTAATTATATGCCCCATTATACCATGGAAAAGATACTTCCCCTCGTCTTAGGTTTTATAATTCCTTCTTTCTTCGTGAGTTGAGTTTATATCCATGAATTTCTCATCCTTGCGTTGGGCTCCCTATCCAAACTCCCTCATCTTGACAAGTTTCTCAAAAGCTGCCTCCATTGCACGGAAAACCGTTCAAAGCTTGAAAGAAGAATCGCTGCAGGTGAAACCACTATGGCTGTAGATGGGATTCGGGCACTACTTTGCCCTTCGATAGGTATCGTAGTCTTATAAAGCCTACGAAACCGTGCCGCGATGAGGTTACCTCCCAGAAAGCCAAGAGCCCCGAAGACTCAAGAAAGAAGGGGACAAGAATTCAAACAGAGGATCAGAAGATAGTGCTTATGGCTTTTGGGGAATATGCCTTTAAAACAAAACTTTTCTTTTGAAAAATGCTTCTTTAAAAACTGTTTTGAAAATAAAATTTTCAAATCTTTTATCTGACCCGGTAACCTTCAACTCTGATACAACGTGTAACACCCCACATCCGACAGTGTCACTCACAAAGGGAATGCACTAAGTTCTGTGAAGCATTATAGGTAAAAGATGTAGATAAATTACAAGACAGACAAAATTAAAACAGCGGAAACTAAAATTTTTGCTTTATTGATAAAATAGTTTGTACAACAATTGTTTTCCCATACCAGAGTAACTGTCTTACAAAGTAAAGAAGCATAAAATAACTTTTATATTCCCCAATGTAGTATGAGCCAGCCATAGCAATGGAAAAGTGAATCCAAGGAAAACTTCGACTAATCTTCAGGCTTGGAAAGAAAACTGAGCTAAGTAGTAACATTCCCTCCCTGTGAACCTGGGGGGGGGGGGGGGAACAGAAGACAAGAAAGCGAAAGAAAACAGAGTCAGACGTAAAGTCTGGTAAGTTCAGTAACTTTCAGCGTATGAACGGTAAAAACAACATGACATGAACCTAACTGAATACAAGACAATACCATGATGATAGGGCTAATAAGATAACGCAAGATATGCTAAGGCAAGATAAAACTGTATGTACTGATAAACTGGATCTACCGACAAGCTGAATATACTGATAAACTGAATATGCTTGCATACTTTCTCTGCTTCGTGATTACCTTGTTATTTTGGTTTCTATTTCTCTGCACCACCTAACTAGTGACACAAATAGTGATCTTTATAAAATGGTAATGTGCTCCCAATCCTTGTAATTGTGGTTGCCTTCAGGTGTACATTTATTATTTATTACCTAGATCTAATCTAGTGTTTTTCTATCGAGTGCTTCCTAGATACCACTAGGATTTTCGTGACTTAATGCTTCTCGGATTTTAAGGTTTACGCGACCTAGGTCCAACTAGTGATTATGCTACTTATCGAACGACGCCCCTACTCTAGGACACAATACCTAGAGCGGTATACGTTCCTAGACTTTCCCCACATATGTGTCGTGGATCGTTATCGCTGTCATGATGCACATGTCCTCTATATGTGCGACCCGTGTCTCGTGGAAGGGCAAATTTAAGAAACATGGAACTCGGTCGGGAGCTTTCAGATATATGCCGATGCAGATGCTAAGGTCTATTTTTCTAGTGGCTATGGTCCCACCTGTCTCCTCCCTCAACTAATGAAAGGAACACCTTGAAAAATGTGAAATATTCGCAGGCCCCTCTATGATCTACTAACCTATAGCCATCCAAAACCATAACTAGATAGCGAGTATATGGTCTGTTGGAGTTCTCCGCCTTTCCGGTTCACGTATCTCGATTGACTCAAGACGGTAGGTAGACGACGAGTTGCTATCACAGGGCTATTGGTCTCGCCGAATCACGCTGGTCCATCCTAGTCTTTAGGTTGCCTTATATTGCAACCAAGGCATACCCTTGGTTCTACTAACGCAGACGTTAACCTCTGTGAGCCCAAACGGATCATCTGTAGCATCAAAGAGGGATACCAATAGTACCCTCACGACCCCCTCGAAGCCGCGTGCTTTGTAACCCAGTTTGTTGGAGCCTTCTTTAAGATCAGATGAATGTTCGCTCCTTCTCGTGTTGTACTAAGGTTTACTACTTAGTTCCTGAATTGTCGTCCTCTTAACTAAGGTTTACAACTTAGTCCTCTTAACTAAGGTTTACTTCTTAGTTCTCTTTCTCGTCAAGTTGGATTGGTTAAGTGTCATTTGTCAATTCAAGTTAGTTTAACCCTTTCGTTTTTCATGCAAAACTGGTTAAGTGTTATCGGTAGTTCATGTTGACTTAACCCTACCACAAATCAAGTTACATTGGTTAAGTATTTATTATTACTTAACCCCACCCCCTTCATCTTGTATTGGCTAAGTGTTTCCTTAGTTAACTTAACCCTAACATTTGTTTGTTTTACATGCTCTAATGGTTAAGTACGCTCTAATGGTTAAGTACTGTCCCTTCATGTTTTAACTTAACCTTGTTCATTTGTCACACTATGATGGCTAAGTGTTCTAAGTTTACTTAACTCTACCTCCTAGTCTAGTTAACATGCTATAACGGTTAAATCTTTTCTTAACCTCACCTACTTGTCTAGTCAACATGTTATAACCGTTATTTAACCCCTACAAGTATTGTCTTGTTAACATGTTAAATTGGTTAAGTTTTCCTATGGACTTAACCCTCCCATTCTAGCTTAACTGTTTCTTAGCTTCAAATTATTCTTTAAAGCACCGACCACTCACATTAGACGGATATTGTTGTGGTTATTGGATGTGCCTGTCGGTTCCGGGAAGATTTACACCGCAACTCAGTCTAACCTCGGGTCCTTTTGGGCTCAATGCTCTAACCACCAACATTAGATAGGTATTGTTACGGTTGCTGGATTTGCCGGGCGGTTCCGGGCAGTCTTATAACGTAACTCAATCTAACCTCGGGTTAAGCATATTCGTCTTTCCCTAGATTTACATATTTATCCTGTTTGTCTATATGTAAATTGCTAACGACTCTTTGAAACAAATTTGACCTATGTTATATTCATTTGTTATGCCTACTAACATACCCATATTCTAGGCCCAAATCTTGATTTATCGATCATTTAACCTAACTTGCAGTTTTATGCCAATTTATATCTAGTATTCTCATTTACAGTTCATGTCAAAACTAGATTTAATATTCTAGTTTACAGTTTATGCCCAAAACTTGGCTTACATGCCAATTCCATATTTTGCGACCAATTAACAATTTACCATTATATGCCCAAGTTTAATATACATGTAATATTTATAGCCAATTCAGATTTATATCAACATATTTATTATGCCAAATTATACAAATTAAGTTATGCCCAAATTCCCCCGCCGTAGTCGTACGTAGAACATGATTTCACACGTTTCTAGGTACTTATGAAATGAAAATTAACAAAAGGAACAAGGGATAAGCATGAGAATTTGACATAAAGAATAGGCATGCGAAAGAGAACCAAAAACAAAGATAATAGTTCCAATAGGTTTGATGTACATAGCAGTGAATAGGAATAAACTAGACAATTTACATCATAAATACAAGATCAACAAAATTTAGGGAATAGGCATAGGTGATTTGGTCAAACAAAATTCCAATTCGGTGTACAACATGATTTGCAACTATAGTGTTATGAGCACAAGAAACTAACTATACTAGTCATAGGCAATTAACCACAATATCATAGTCATGGTTTCATAGTTATGAATCATGGGCGATTAAACACAATAGTCATGGATAATTAACAAAAATATTCCTAGGCAATTACCCTAAATAGTCATAGGCAATTAAATGTAATAATTTCAAAGTCATGGTCATGGAAAATAGTCTTATGTTCATAATCATAGGCAACAATCTCATAGTCATGAGGCATAGGTGATTGGCCTCAATTGTCCTTGTCATAGTTATAGGCAGTAGTTTTATGTCCACCGTCATAGGCATAGGCATAGTCTTATGTTCACAGTCATAGGCATAGGCATAGTCTTATGTTCACATTCATAGTCTTAGGCCATTAACAATAGTTTCAACGTCATAAGCATAGGTGTAGTCTCATCGATAATTAATCTCAATAGTTCTTTATTAGATCCAAAGGCATATACAAGCACAGATTCAAATGAGAGGATCAGGCATATTCTTATATCCATTTAATTACATGCCACAAAAAGATCTAGACGTTCAAATCTAAAAAGTAACTGACTTACATTGATCGGTTTTTGAAAAGGATAATAAGATAACGTTGAGGTGATTTGCTATGATTCGCGCGACGTTGCTCGAAGCCATTGAATTAGCCATTCCTTCCCTTCTTGAAGCTCTAACTTGATATGAATCTCCAATTTGCAATTCCTAGTCGTAGTCTTCAAGAATTGGTCTTCGTATTTTATTTTAATTTATTCATTTCAATTATTCCAGAGGCAGCATAAGGAGAGAATGAAATGGTGTAAAGAGAATGAGGCTAGGAGGCTGTTTATACAGGATTAGGCGGACGAATCTAGACAGAAAACGAGACCGGATACATCAGAATGAACCCAGGCTCAAAACTGGGCTACAGTACAAAGTCGACCCCCTGGTCGACACTATGGTCGACCAGGTCCTTGGGAGGTCGAAACTATGGTCGACCCCCAGGTCGACCTGGTCCCTGGGAGGGAAATTTCCCGCCCAACCTATTCTGGGTTTTGAATTCAAATTTGAATTCGAATTTCGAGCTGTTTATCTGTTCCGAAAATCCTTTAAATTTCGGAGGGTCATATCTCCCTCAAACGAATTCCGTTTCTCGAAAACTCTGAATCGTTTCCAAGAAGAATTTCGAGACGAACGCAATAGCGTAACCGTTTCCCTTGATTCTTATTTTAAAATTTAATTCTGCCTTGATTTATGGTTTTAACATGTTATTAAAATATGGGGTGTTACAGCATAGGCATAGTCTTATGTTCACAGTCATAGTTCTTGGTCATTAACAATAGTTTCAACGTCATAGGCATGATAATGTTTGATTTACAACGTGAATAGGCCCAAACTGATTTCAAAGCAATATTCCCAAAAAGTCAAGATCCAAGATGAACAAGAATAGATATGAATCAATTATCATACATAGATCCAATTCCAATTTACAACATGTCCATATTAAGTTTATAGTTTTTATCTAAAAGTAACTTGAACTTGAAAATGCGAGTGCGTATGTGCTAAGTATAACAAACACAAGGATCGTGTAATATGACAAACAATATTCAAGTATAAAGTAATAGCTAGTCACAGATAAGTAAATATAGTAAATGCAGTAAAAAAAAATCACCCCAGTGATTTTTATACTGGTTCGGAGCACGGCCTACGTCCAGTCCCAGATCTCCTATCTGGATTTTCACTAAACAACTACCTCTCTTCACCCGGAGGAACAGGTTCACAACACCTGAGCAGCCAAATGGGATTTCACGCTTCTATCAACACGAGGACTTCACAATTTGCCTCTTACAACACCGAGGACTTCAGACAAGATAATTAAACTTGTAATTTGACAATGTGTGTTCTCAATAACACGAATTTGTCAATTCTTGTACACCCTTCCTATAATCTTATCCTCAAATATGATCTTATGATTATGAAGATTTGGAAGATGATATCGTTGTTTGAATCTAAAGAATAATATATAGACTCAAGGATTCAAATAAAGATATGTGAGAATTATGAGCTTTCGAATGCTTTTAGAGAGCAAGAATGAAATCAGCAATTAGATAGCAAGAATAGAAAGAATTGTTGTATTTAAAATGGTGATCTCATGTTGCTTTTATAAAGGATGGAGAGTTGTAATCATTACTGAAGAGAAGCAACGAATAGAGATGATTTATGTCGAAGAGAAAAGGAAACAACCCTTGATAAATAAGAGTGTCTATTAGAAAAGTTGTTTCAGTTCGTAGACTAGTCGACTGGTTAAAAATGACCAGTAGACTAGTATTTGAATATATGTATGTTATATATATATATATATATATATATATATATTTGCACGTTCATTGTGCATTTCTGCCCAGAAACGATCGACCGTCCAGAATGAAACTGGTCGACCAGTTTCTGATAGTATGCACAATGAATGTGCATACATATATATACATATATGTATTCAAACCATTGAGCTATATGATTTTTTGATGATAGCTTTTAACATTTACAACCTAACTAAAACTCTAAATAATCTTTCAACATTAAATGTCGGAGACCCCCTCGATGCTGCTACTCGAAGCGCCCCCTTGCCAGGGGTTCAATCGTGCCACTAATCTAGCCTTCGGCCTCCCCATTGTGAATCGAGCCTTTGCCCTAGCATAGCCTGCAGAAAATGGAGCTCCAATAAAAATGATCGGGCCTAATAAAATGGGCATGGGATTAAAGAGAACAACTTCCTGAGTTTGAATATATATCCCTTTGTATTTATAGATCCGTGTTTGATTTTCTATTGATTTTGAAGTTAGGGTTCTTTACGTTTTTAACATCCTGGTGGCGGATCATAGAATTTTACCGTGAAGAAAAGTTATTAGGGTTAGGAAATGTTTTCGGGTATTTATAGGAATATTTAAATATTTATTTATTCGAATATTATACTAATTTTTAAGCAAACGCTATTTTTATTTGTTCTCTGAAATTCCTGTAATCACACATGACACCCAAAAATCACAAAACTGCACATGCACCTTAAGTTCGACATTACGGTCCCAAGGAAACTGGTTTCGTCGATTTCCGACTCCGTTTGCTCACATAGTGTATTTTTAAAGGTCAAAATATCGACTGTTTTTCACATAAAAATCCCGTACGGCCACATACTGACTTCAAAAATCACGGAAATTTAAATCTAGCAATAATTTAATATTGCAGATCCAACAAAATTATTTTCATCGAATTCCGAGGTCGTGTGCAAAACTGGCTATTTTTAAAGCTCTAAATGACGCTTTTAAATATATAAATATATTTAAAAATAATTAAATTTAATATTTAAAAGTAAATATTATCATATATATTCACAGTGGAATACACTACAGCTCCACAATATTCCTATATTAATTTCAAACTCAATATTTCAATCCCGATTAAATCGATATTCGATTTATAATGAAATTCCTTTTATATATATAAATAAATTGTTATAAATTATAAAGGAATTCCATAGCGACTTTTCTAAAATTTGGTTTGGACATAAATCAAAATCTACACGATGAAATCTTGATTTTTCTCTTCCACTAGAAAAATATACTTCACCAGCTCCTAACGTTTCTTATTTCACAGAAATCCGATTTAAAATGGCTTCTGTATATTCGTTTAAATTTCCAATAGACAAATCGCGTACTACCGCGCCATTTCTAGCTCGATTTTAATTATAATATAATTATACATTTAAACTTCATTTATATAATATATTCGTGAATATAATTCAACTCTAAACTGAATTACAAATTTTAAATAATCCAAATAACACCATACTGTGAATTTCACTATTTTGGATTATTTCTGAATTAAATATATTATTTTATTATTTATAATAATTAAGTAATCCATATAATTAAATTAACCAACCGTTAATTCTTTAAATCACTTAATAAATAATTAAATAAATAAATTATTATGCGGTAAAATATGGGTCTTTACAAGGCCACTTAGACACGTTCCAATCCAAGCCGCCAAACTCAAGCAAGTCAAGGCTCTTAGCAATGCTGGAATCCTAAGCTCACACCCACATATTTCAATAAGGCGTCCCAACCATTCCAAAGCATTTCTCTCTCGACATACCGATCGCTAAGCACCACATGGAGAAGTTTGCGCCCATATCAGACCCATCTCACTTCAAAGCATGTCCCGTTAACAAAAAACATACTTTGAGGGGGTAAATGTTAACCGTCCTTTTGGTCTGGTTACCAAAAGTACACAATACATGCTCATCTCGCGTGATATTACAGTCTAGAGGCGTCGGGGGTCCAGTACCAGAAGACTCGAGTTTGGCCACTAGCAGGATGTCGCGTCCCTCGAACGCAACCTCCATCAAGTATCTGTCTGCATCCGACCCAAAGGCGAGCCGTGCTCCGAGCCGAAGGCGAGCCGTCTAGCGGGTCCGGGCGCACCGCCGGTGGGTGTCTGGGGCCCCACAGTCCCGATGGCAATCAATTGTCTTGCCCAGAATTACCAGATTAGCTCAAAGTTAAGATTCAGCAAAAAACTTCAGCGAGCCTCGCCGCTCCTCCAGCACATTCCCGAACCATGGCCTCGACATCCCCGGACGCACCGACCAGGATTTCGAGCCCCCAAGCCACTCGGACAGACCTCACGCCTCTCAAACGGAATTTTCGTACCCTCGAGAGGTGCAAAATTCCGCACCCTTAAGGTGCGAAATTCCGCCCCCTCGAGGTGTGAAATTTCGTACCTGCAAGATTCGAAATTTCATACACTCGAGGTGCGCGTACCCTCGAGGTGCGAAATTTCGTACCCGCGAGGTGCGAAATTTCGTACCCTCGTCTTGCGAAATTATGCACCAATAAAGTACGAAATTCAGACCCTTTGGAAGAGGTGCGAAAAAACGGGGTTCGAGGGCCAGAGGTGCGAATTTTCTGTAGCTGGTCCCTATATCTACCTACTCCTGCATAACCCCTACCTAACCACTTCCTATAAATACCCCATGGCCTCACACTACAAAGTGGTGGGATTCGTGAGCTTTAAGACCTCCAGAGAGCTCCGTTAATGGTATCTCCTATTTAAGGAAGAAGAAGGACAAAATTGTCCATTCTCCTAATTCTTGCAAATATAACTGTTGTAACTTCATGTATGGTAGCTAATGAATGTAATTATAGCATTTTAACCTTGTTATCTTTCAAGTGATCAATAAAATTTCAACGATTCTTCAAAGTGGACGTAGGCCCTTGTTGAGGCTGAACAACTACAAATCTGGTGTGTTATTTACTACTGTATGCTCCGTTTTATGTTCTTGTCTATGCGAACATATTCATAATTCCCAGCAATTGGAATCTTTTTAGTTTACGACATTTTTTGCCATCAACATAGGGGTAGTTTAAGCATAGTAGGGGTAGATCGACAAATATGAAAGATGATGAATCGTTTGGATTGGGTGCTGCAAAAACCAAACCTTACAGTAGTTAAAAATAGCGATAATTGTTGGAAGTATGGGCTATTTAGAGAATTAGGGGTAGATTTAAAAAGAATAGCTTTTTTGAAGTATTAAGAGAAGTAGGGGTAGTTTAAGCATAGTAGGGGTAGATCGACAAATATGACTAATGATGAATCGTTTTGATTGGGTTTTGCAAAAACCAATCCTTCACAGTTGTAAAAAGATAGTCGTAATTGTTGGAAGTAAGGGATATTTAGAAAATTTGGGGATGGATAAAAAGTATGGATGTCTTGAAGTATTAAAGAAGTAGCTGTAGTTTAAGCATAGTAGGGGTAGATCGACAAATATGAAAGATGATGAATCATTTGGATTGGGTACTACAAAAACACAGTAGTTAAAAAATAGAGGTAATTGTCTGAAGTAAGGCCTACTTAGAGAACTAGGGGTAGGATTAAAAAGAATAGCTTTTTTGAAGTATTAAGAGAAGCAGGGGTAGTTTAAGTATAGTACGGGTAGATCGACAAATACAAAAGAGGTGAATCGTCTGGTTTGGGTGTTGCAAGAAGCAACCCTTCACAGTAGTTAAAAAATACGGGTAATTATTGGAAGTAAGGGATGTTTAGAGAATTAAGGGTAGGATTAAAAAGAATAGCTATTTTAAAATATTAACAGAAGTAGGGGCAGTTCAATCGTAGTAGGGGTAGATCGACAAATTTGAAAGATGATAAATCGTTTGGATTAGGTGCTGCAAAAACCAACCCTTCACAGTAGATAAAAAATAGGGGTAATTGTGGGAAGTAAGGGCTATTTAGAGAATTTGGGGTAGGATTAAAAAGAATGGTTGTTTTGAAGTATTAAGAGAAGTAGGGGTAGTTTAAGCATTGTAGGGGTAGATCTACAAATATGAAAGATGACGAATCATTTGGATTGGGTGCTGCAAGAACATAGTAGTTGAAAAATAGCGGTAATTGTTGAAGTAAGGGCTATTTAGAGAATTAGGGGTAGTGAGACACCCCACAACTGTTAATGTCACTCACTAAGGGAATGCATTAAGTTTCGTGAAGCGCCTATAGGTAAACAGTCACAGAATAATTACAGGACATATATAAATAAGACAAGCAGAAATTTTTAATTTTTATTTGAAACATAAATCATAATACCGTGGTCCATAATTCCACATGTCACAAAAACCATTAAAATTAAATAACGTCTATTTGGCATCATCAGAGTACATGAGAAACTAAAAAGCATAATTCCCCAATTAAAAGAGTTAAGCCACTGTAGATACAAGAACTTTAGCCATACATCAGAAGTATCTCCTAGCAAGATGATATCTGAGTCTTGACTACGCCTAATTGTTTCCCTCCTGAGAACCTAGGGTGGGGAGGGAATGGAAGAAAGAAGGAGAAACAAAAGGGTTAGACATAAAGTCTGGCGAGTCTAGTTACTTTTAGCCAATAAATAAATAAAAGCAACATGATAGGCATATAAAGTGGATAGGAAAGATCACTTCATAAATTACAGGTGTGACAAGGCAAGCAAGATAAGGTGTGAATGCTTCACTAATGATTACTATGCACTAGTACAACTAAAATGAGATGATCCCTTCCACTATAAGTTGGTAGACTTAGGACATATATCCGAGTGTACCCTAACCACTACCATAATTTAACGGCACCCTATCTTGTAGATATCATGTGCTAGCCCCACAGTAGGAGGTATCACTTCCTAAAGCGGCAGCCAAAGGTGTGCACAACCATATCTACTAGTGTCACGGTTGTCTTAGCCCCCTCTGCCTAGCCCATGCACGCACATGTCCCCGATCGGTTTGCGAAGCCCACACCGTCCGTCTCGTACAATCAATCAATAAGCATGTCCCTTTCTCTGCCTAGTAGGAGTTGTTTATTTGATACCTACTCCGGGTTACTAATTGAAATGGGTCCCATACAATATGATACAAGCTCTTCCCTTTGTCTTGTATCCCCACTAGGTTTTTCACTGACAATGTATACCCTTAGGTGTCTTTAATTACATAGCGTTGTGCCAGTTATGCTTGCCCTAAAGGGTGTTTTTAATTACATAACTTTATTGGGTTAAGTCCATGGGCCTATATGTGAATATTACCCACCCCCGCTAGTTTACTTAACTGACCCACTACCAATCCAGTTTTACTTAACCCTAACTTAATTTCATAGTAATACAATCTTTATGGACTAAATTAGGTTAAGTAGTCCATTTCGTTACCATGTCCATTTATGGTTTTATAGTGGGCTAGACCTCCCATATTAGGCCTACAACATGTGGATGCTAGATATGCCGGTCTGGTCTGGCAGACTTATTCCATAGTTGGGCCTAAGCTCGTGTCATAGCCCGATTCGTATTTATGTTCTTAGACCTCCCACATTAGGTTCAACAATAGTGGCTGCTTGATATGCCGGTCGGGTCAGGGCAGACTTCCACCACTATTGTAACATAACCTCGTGTCACAAGTCCAATTACAATTCCTAACTGTAATTACTAACATTCCATTTTTATTCAAATCTACCTATGTCATTATAGGTAATTATTTCTATCTTTCCCCATTTGAATTATATGTCCAATTCATATAAATATTACATAAATTATGCCAAATATAAATCCCCTTTTTTTCCTCGCCCGTAACTAACGTATTCGCATGTATTTTGGCGGCATCTAGGCTATACAGTAGCTTAGGCATAAAGCAAAGAGAATGTGACAAAGGTGATAGTTTCAACATATCTTAGCATAAACATAATTATCATGATAACAAGGTGAATGGACATGTGATAACATCATAACAAGTTGGACATAAAACTGATGACTTGTGGCAATTACTACGATGTCAAAGCAATATAATGAGATCAAAATTAACCCTTTTTATGTGTCCAGCTATTTATATCTAACATAATTAACATAGCAACATGTTTAGATCTACAAATGGCATCACACGTCAAGTTTGCAAAATATTTAGACTGATCACAATATGACAAGTTAAAGGTGATTTACATAAGGAGCTAGATCTACCCAATGTTACATCTGTCCAATTTAATAACTGTAACGCACCACCTCCGTTAAGGTCACTCACAAAGGGAATGCCTTAACATTGGTGGAGTGTTTTTAGGTACAAAGATGCAAATAAGTTACAAGACAGACAAATAAAGCAGCGGAGAATAAATACTTTATTGATTAAACATCTTGTACATAGATTTGTTTCCAACATCAAATCATCAATACTCGGTACAACAAAATATTGTCTTGTATAACAAAATAAAGAAGCATAAAATGACTATGATATTTTCAAAATAAGCATGAGCCATCCGTAGCAGTGGAAAAGAGAGTCCAAGGAAACACCCCAACTAATCTTCAGGCTTGGAAAGAGAAGCGGTACAAACTAAGCTAAGCTATTCCCTCCCTGACTACCTGGGGCGGTAAGGAAGAAAAGAGGCGGAAATGAACTAGGTCAGACATAAGTCTGGTAAGCTCAGTTATTTAATAGCATGTAAACAAGAAAAAGACTATGACATGAATAAACTGAACTTAGAATAATACCACAAGGATAATGTAATCCAAAGACGAGAAAAGCATGATTTAACGGAATAGACTATCGCACCCACTTATATTTCTCTGCACTCACTAAGAACCGTTTAACTGGCATTGTGCGTTCATGATAAAGTGATCCCCTTCTTGTATTGCTCGGCTCCTACTCGCATTCATGTGTTCCCGGTGTCATGCGGCCCCATGTAATTTTTAGGTACTTGTGCTTCGGTCCTTTCTTTGATTCCTATTGTTTCGGACAGCCAACCTAGGTCTTACTTGGTTCTGTTATCAACCGTTACCTATATTTGACTAGGGTTTAATCTACAGACGCTTTCTCGATTCGACCAGGATTTATGCAACCAAGGGCAACTAGGTTTTACGCTACCTATCGAACAATACCCTCTATTCTACGACACACTACCCAGAGCGGTATATGTTCCTAGAATTTCCCCACGTATGTGTCGTGAATCGTTCTCGCTGTATAATTGCACATGTCCTCTATATGTGCGTCCCGAGTCCTGTGGCAGGGCTAATCAAGAAACACGGAACTCGATCGGGAACTGTATGTTATCTGCCGAGGCAGATGCTAAGTTCTTCTTTTATATGTGTATGGCTATTGTCCCACTTGACCCCTCCCTCAACTAATGAAAGTCACCCAAGAAAATCAAGAATGAGAAATGTACGTAGGCCCACATATGCTCCACAAACCTATGGGCCAACCTCACCCATAACTAGATAGCAAGTATATGGTCTTTTGGAGTTCTCCGCCTTTCCGCTTCACGTGCTCGATTGACTAAAGATGGTAGGTAGACGACGACGTGCTACCACATGGCATATCTAGATATCGCCACCTCACGCTAGTCCATCCTAGTCTTTAGGTTGCCTTATATTGCAACCAAGGCATACTCTTGGTTCTTCAAACGTAGACCTTAACCTCTGTGAGCCCAGGACGATCATCTGCAACCTCACAGAGGGATACCAAGAGTACACTCACGTCCCCTCGAAGCCGCGTGCTTCGTAACCCGGACCGTTGGAGCCTTCGAACGTTCGCTCCTTCTCGTGTTCTACTTGACTTTCTTGAATAAGGTTTACTACTTAGTTCCCTTAACTAAGCTTTACCACTTAGTTTCCTCTATCATTTGTTTTCTTAACTAAGGTTTAGAACTTAGCCCTCTTAACTTAGGTTTACTACTTTGTTCTATTTCTCGTCATGTTGAATTGGTTAAGTGTCATCAGTCAGTTCAAGTTAACTCAAGTCATTCACTTGTCATGTTATATTGGTTAAGTGTTATCCAATAATTCACGTTGACTTAACCCACCGCTATATCAAGTCAAATTGGTTAAATTTTATCTAACGGTTCATGTTGACTTAACCAACCCCTATATCAAGTCAATTTGGTTAAGTATTCCTTAACCCTACTCGTTCATTCGGTTATATTGGTTAAGTGTTTCTCATTAACTTAACCCTGTTCATTCATCATGCTATAATGACTAAGTGTTTTAAGTTTACTAAATCTCACCTTCTAGTGTAGTTAACATGTTATATTGGCTAAGTGTTCTAAATTTACTTTACCCAACCTTCTAGTCTAGTTAACATGTTAAATTGGTTAAGTGTTCTAAATTTACTTAACCCCACCTTCTAGTCTAGTTAACATGTTATAACGGTTAAACATTTACTTAACCTTACGCACCTGTCTAGTTAACATGTTATAATGGTTAAACGTTTCCTTATTTACTTAACCCCCACAAATCTTGTCTTGTTAACATGTTAAGTTTGTTAAGTGTCCAAATTAACTTAACCCCCACCATCAGTTTAGTGCACTGGTTAAGTGTTACCTTAATTAACTTAACCCTACCATTCATGTCTTAGCTTTAATTCATTCATTAAAGCACCAACCACTCACATTAGACATGTATTGTTGTGGTCAATGGATGTGCCGGTCGGTTCCGGGCAGTTTTACACTACAACTCAGTCTAACCTCGGGTTCTTTTGGGCTTGATGCACTAACCTCTCACATTAGACATGTATTGTTGTGGTCACTGGTTATGCCGGTCGGTTCCGGGCAGTTTTACACCACAACTCAGTCTAATCTCGGATTAGGCATATTCGTCTTTTGCTAAATTTAGATGTTTTTCATTTATGTCAAGTATACATGTAAATTTCCTGCGAATGTTTTCATGGCACATTATTTAATTATGTTCATAACTAATGGTATATAGATTATACCATTTCATGGCCCTAACCATTTACATGGTTATGGGCCCACCTACATCATTAACATGTTATAATTTAATGTCAATCCCAACGTTACCACCGTTTATACGTTCGCATCAATCACATAAAGTAATTGGGCCCGCAAATTAGCCTAATTTATAAAGAAGCGGTAAAGGAAGGGAACGTGCCTAGTATAAATCTAACCAAATATATGTCACGTAATGTAGACATAGAACATTATTCATCTCAACTAACATGTCACATGAACTTGCATATGAATTGGACTAAATAATCACAAGCCTAAACATGTTAATAAGTAGATCTAGGCATATGTAAACATAACTTGGTTCATAAACTAGCATACGACATAATCATGACATGTACATTACCAAAGCATGTATAAGTTTAACTTTAACATGTAGATGTGATCTGGATCTAACAATAATGATCATATGAACTTGCATGAACCCACTTTATAAACAGATATAAATATAGATCTAGTTTTGGATCTAACAAGTAACTTGCATATGAACATATTTATATAAATCTTGATTGGGACCTAACATAAAACATATAACTTGCATTTATCATATGAACATATATATATGTATATATATATATATATATATGTATATATATATATATATAGGTCTTGACTTAGATCTAATTAGCATGGATCTGAACACATAAAGTTTTTTAGATCTAAACATGTAGTCATAAAGATCTAAATATTTAGGCATATATAAATATTAATTAGCCTAAAAACTAGCATGTAACATATCATGAAAGGATAAACTTGCATATGGTATGATAGTTTCATTCTCAAATCATAATAAATCCAACACCAATTTCAACATAATATGATAAATCCGATAAACCACAATCATTCCAAGACATTCATGACAAAATCATCACAAGAAATTGTATCGTCATTATTATACAACATGGTACAATTCTATATTTCATTTTATTTCAAATCACGTCTTAAATTTGTTCACATCTAAAAGATAACTAAACTTACAATCAAAAGAAGATCTTGATTTCTGGAATCTGTATTATGAAGTTGAAATTCTCGCCTTTGATGTAGACAATCGTTGTTTCAGTTTAATTTTGATTTGATTTGGTTTGCCTATTTAAATTTGCTTCAAGTTGAACGACAGCTACTCGAGGTTGTCCAATGGCAGCATGACGGCTCTTGGTTTGATTTTAATATGATTTAGGGTTGAGGTATTAGGCTGCTTTTATAGAGATTTAGATTAATATAGGCCATTGGATCACAAAGGAGCAATCAGAACCATCTAGACTAGATAGAGTTATCTCAGTGACTCAGCAACAGGTTAGGAATGACTCAGCAACAGTTCGGGAATGACTCAGCAAATGTATTAATAACCTTCTACTTTAACGTTAATGTACCAAATGTTCATCTTTTATTCTTTATTGTCAATTAACATAAGTGACAAATTATCATATTCCTTAAATCATCATATTCTCTTTAATGTTAATTGACATAAGTGACAAATAAGTATTCATACAAATTAATATTAATTACATTATCATCAAATAAACATAAATGACAATCAATCGAACATAAATGCCTACTTAATATATATACTTTTTTTATTTTTTAATTAATATCAATTAACATGAATGACAAATTAGCACAAAAACATATACAAACCAAGGTCAATCACATATTTTCCAAATCAATGCAATATTAACACACGTCTACAAAATAGTTTTACATATTCTCCCTTTACTGTACACATTAATTATCCATATATATAAATATCTATTTATACATGCATAAATCTTTCTTACCTTTAATTTGTCACAAATCCTATTAGAGAAGGCCACGAAAAAAAATCAATCCTGTACAACCAAAAATGCGCCACGTACGCCACACGATGCGTACACATCATATATATATATTTATATATGTATGTATGTATGGATGTATGTATGTATATTCTGTATAAATATATATGTATATATTTATTTTTATCTATCTTCCCAATTAACCATTTTCACAATAAACCACTTTTTGAACTGCCTTCACACTAAACCATTTTTTTAGCCATTCCCCTAAAAGAAAAATATGGCGCTGGAGGGGATCGAACTCTGTACCCCTTGTATGCAAGTCACATGTTCCTACCAAATGAACTACTAAGTCTTTTGCTTACAATCCTTAGAACAATGCTAAATATTATTCTTTTCCCATGTTTTGCAGTAATATTCTTATGCTCACAGAAAATACGGGGTGTTACAATAAGCAAATATTCACCGTAACATGGTTACAAGTCAAGATCCACGTAGGAAACATAATAGAATAATCGCAATTTTATTAGATCTAGGAAAATAGATCTATCATGACATAGTATAGGATTTAACACTTGCACAAAATCATACTTTACAACATATCCAAGTCATAGTCTTTCACAATTTACTTTTATTTATCTAAACCTAAAAACAACTAGAAACTCCCAGTATTAGGTTAGAGAATTGAGAAAGAATGGATCTTGAATTTCTGAATTCTGAATTTGATTTGTAAAGCACATTGTTGTAGAAAGCGGTTCCGTCTCAGTTTGAATCTCGGCAGCGTATGGCCTCCATAATATCCAATGAAAAAAATAGGGGAATAGGACAAATATATATAGTTGCCTGACCCTCCGAAATGACTGCCACATCTTCCCCAGGTGCATCAACACCCCTGTGTGTGGGTCGACCCCTAGGTCGACACCCCTTAAGGAGGGTCAACCCCCGTGTCGACACCCCTTTAGGGGGGTCGACCCCCTAGAGAGGGAATTTTGCCGCTCAGAGGAATTTTTCGAATTCGAATCTTCTGGATAAAATTCTGACTCATCTCTGACTTACCTCTGACTCATGTGTATATATATAATTTTTCTATGCGTATACAAACTTAACACTCGTAACTTCTTCATACGTTGTCTGGTTTACGCAAACCAAATGTCTATTTTAGCCATAATTTCGAGACAGACGCAATGGTTCTGTCCCTTTCCTCTAATTCTGAATATTAAATTAATTATTATTTAATTTATTCTATTTAATGTCGTTAGAAATTCGGGGTGTTACATTCTCCCCTACTCAAAGGATTTCATCCCGAAATCTTTAAGTTGAGAAGAATGCATATCCTACCATCCATCATTCATCTACTCATCAGCTAACCATTAGCATCCATTGTCCTTAAAGATTTCTAATGCTTATATGAATATATGCGAAAGTGTGTGTATATGTCCCAACAGTAATGCGAAGATCAGGCGGTCTACTGATTCAGTTGAGATCCTTAGTGCAATGTTTGTTTGTGCCAAGAATCCAATATATATGCAAATAAACCTATTGTATCAGAAAAGTTGTATTTGTGTGCACACCCATCCGTCCAAATGCAAAAGCCATATGCCAATTCATCCGTTTCAATCCATGAAAGAAAATAAAAGGCACACACATCCATATGCAATAGGAAAGTGATTGAGCCGATCTTAGTGCCTAATGTGTGTGTATATGCGTCCACAGGAAACCACTAGCAAATAATTACATTCACTTGCATCAATCAAACATAACATGTTTCAAACACATGTTTACACCCATAGGATTCCTATCTAAAGGTCTAAAATACTATGATTAAGATATAATCTATTGATGGAAACAAGCACTGATAAAATGTAGGAAAAGGATTATACCTTCGAAAAGAAAAGGGTACGAAGCATGATTCTTGTCTTCGGTCTACAAAGTTGCATCTTCTAGGTAATCTCCCCATTGAACCTTTAGCAACTTGATCTCCTTACTGCGTAGCTTCTTAGTTTCTGACCCAAGAATAAGGCTAGGGACTCGTCTGAGTGTCGCCTCCCATTCCACTTTGAATTCTTTCAACATGCTAGGCTCAACAACTTTTGCGGTGTCATGGAGGCACTTTCGCAGATGAGAAACATGCAAAACGTCATGAACACCAGATAGATTTTCTGGGAGCTTTATTCTACAGGCTATTTGGTCAATCCTCTTGGTTATGGGAAATCGTCCCCACAAACCTAGCTACCAACTTCCCTACTGCTCCGAAGCGAACCACTTTCCTCAGAGGTGATACTTTGATAAAAACTATGTCTCCCACTTTGAATTCGATGTCAGTCCTTCTCTTATCTACATAGGACTTCTGCCTATCTTCAGCTGTCTTCATCCGCCGTCGAATAAGGTCAATCTTTTCGGACATTTCCCTAACCATATCTAGTCCAAGAAATAAGTTTTCTGTAGATTCCCACCAATAAGTTGGCGATCTACAGGTTCGCCCGTATAATGCTTCGAAGGCTGTCATGCCGATGCTAGCTTGATAATTGTTATTATAAGCAAACTCTACTAAAGGAAGATGCTCATCCCAAGTCCCTTCGAAGTCAAGGATACACAACCTTAAAAGGTATTCAGTAATACTGTTCACCCTCTTTGTCTGTCTATCGGTCTGAGGATGATAGGCGGTGCTCAAACACAACTGTGTACCTAATGCTTCGTGCAAGCTCCTCTAAAGTTCACTGGTAAAGATGGGGACACGATCTCTTGCTATGTTGGAAGGTACTCCATGGATGCAAACTATCTCATGAGTTTATCTACTACCACCCAAATACTGGTATTGCCTTTCTTTGATCTAGGCAACCCATCTATGAAATCCGTAGAGACACTCTCCCATTTCCACTAAGGAGCCTCCAAAGGATGAAGCAAACTACTGGGCTTCTTTTGCTCAGCTTTGACTTGCTCGCAAACTAAACATTGAGAAACAAATTCAACTACATCCTTCTTCATCCCAGCCCAAAAGAAAACACTTTTCATGTCCGTTTACGTCTTATCACCGCCTGGACGAATGGTCATATTAGAATGGCGGTGTTCTTCAAGGACTGCCTTAATTAAGATTTCAGTTTGAGGAACACAAAGCCTTCCATCTCGTCGCAACCACCCCTTCTCTTCTACGGTATATCAGCTAAGGTGACTCTAAGTCTCCGCTCTTCTAAGCTCTCCATGATGTCTAGAATCTGTGGGTCACCTTGTTGCGAGGCTCATATCTAATCCACATGAGTTGGTCATATCTCTATGGTTGCAAATAAATCGGGCAAAACCTCGATGGAGGGTCTAAAATCAAAAGCATATATGAACTCCAAGTTCTTTCTTTCCACAAACAAAGGAGTCAGCGCCACCCTATGCCTACTTAGTACATCTGCCACCACATTAGCCTTGCCAGGGGCATAAGCAATCTCAAAATCATATGAAGCAAAGAACTTCATCCACCGTTGTTTCATTAAGTGGAGATCCTTCTGTGATAATAAAAACTTGAGAGATTTATGATCGGTGTATAACTCTAACCTTTCTCCACGTAAATAATGATGCCACATCTTTAACGCGAATACTATGGCAGCCAACTCTAAGTCATGGGTGGGGTAGTTCTTCTCATGAACTCTCAACTATCTACCCCCATAACATATTACTTTCCTTTCTTGCATCAGCACCTCACCAAGTGTTGTACTGCACGCATCAGTGTAAACAGTAAACACTTTGCTTCCATCGGACAAGGTCAAGACAGGGGCTATTGTCAAAGCCCTTTTCATTCGTTGGAAAGCAACGACATAGTCTATGTCCCATGAGATTGCAAAAATATTCTTTGTTAGCTTCGTGAGAGCAGCTGATATATTCGCGAAGTCAGTAATGAACTTCCTATAATAAACTACCAACCCAAGAAAGCTTCTCACCTCAGTTGCATTTTTAGGAATCTGCCAATCTTGCACTGCAACCACCTTTACGTGATCTACAGCTGACCCTTCTTTGGAGACTACATGCCACAAGAATCTCACCTCCTTTCTCCAGAAATGGCATTTGGAGAACCTTGCTTTTAGCTGATGGTCATGGAAAGTTTTCAAAACTTCTCCCAAATGTTGGGCATGCTCTTCTTCACCCTTGGAGAAGATCAAAATATCATCAACGAAGACTACCCCTACTCCCCTTAACACTTCAAAACAGTCCCCATTTTTAATCCTACCCCGAATTCTCTAAGTAGCCATTCCTTCCAAAAATTACCCCTATTTTTTAACTACTGTGAAGGGTTGGTTTTTGTAGCACCCAATCCAAATAATTCATCATCTTTCATATTTGTCGATCTTCCCCTACTAAGCTTAAAATTACCCTACTTCTCTTATTACTTCAAAACAACCCTTCTTTTTAATCCAACCCCTAATTTTCTCAATAGCCCTTCCAACAATTAAACCTATTTTTTAACTTCTATGAAGGGTTGGTTTTTGCAGCAACCAATCCATATGATTCATCATCTTTTATATTTGTCCATCTACCCCTATTATGCTTAAACTACCCCTACTTCTCTTAATACTTCAAAACAATCCTTCTTTTTAGTCCTACCACCAATTCTCTAAATAGCCATTCCTTCCAAAAATTACCACTATTCTTTAACTACTTTGAAGGATTGGTTTTTGCCGCACCCAATATAAATGATTCATCATCTTTCATATTTGTCCATCCACCGCTAATGTGCTTAAACTTCCCCTACTTCTCTTAATACCTAAAATAACCCTTCTTTTTAATCCAACCCCTAATTCTCTAAGCAGCTCTTCCAATAATTCCCCCTATTTATTAAATACTCTGAAGGGTTTGTTTTTGTAGCTCCCAATCCAAATGATTCATCATCTTTCATATTTGTCGATCTACCCATACTATGATTAAACTACCCCTTACTTTTATAATTGTTTTCCTTTATTCATTTCTTTATTCATATTTTTTGAATTATTAATTTCTTTCATTGTAAACCAATTATCATTCTACTTCTGTGAATGGTTGGTTTTTGTAGCACCCAATCCAACCGATTCATCATCTTTCATATTTGTCGAAGTACCCCTACTATGCTTTAACTACCCCCTACTGTTATTATTTTTTTCCCTTTATTCATTTCTTTATTCAATTTTTTTGCATCATTTATTTCTTTCTTTGTAAACCAATCATCATTCTACTTTTACGAAGGGTTGGTTTTTGCAGCACCCAATCCAAATGATTCATCATCTTTCATATTTGTCGATCTATCCCTATTATGCTCAAACCTCCACTACTCTCTTAATACTTCAAAACATCCCTTATTTTTAATCATATCCCTATTTCTCTAAATAGCCCTTACTTCCAACAATTACACCTATTTTTTAACTACTGTGAAGGGTTGGTTTAAAGAAACGAATAAAGGATAATAATAATAAAAGTCGGGGTGTTTAAAAAACAGGGGTAACTGTTGGAAGTAAGGAATACTTAGACAATTTGGGTTAGGATTAAAAAGAATCTCTGTTTTGAAGTATTAAGAGAAGTAGGGGTAGATCGACAAATATGAAAGATGATGAAAAGTTTGGATTGGGTGCTACGAAAACCAACCCTTTACAATAGTTAAAAAATAGGGGTAATTTTTGGAAGGAAGGGCTGTTTAGTGAATTAGGGGTAGGATTAAAAAGAAGGCTATTTTGAAGTATTAAGAGAATTAGGGGTAGTTTAAGCGTAATAGTGGTAGATCAACAAATATGAAAGATGATGAATAATTTGAATTGGGCGCTGCAAAAACAAACCCTTCAAAGTAGTAAAAAAATAGGATTAATTGTTGGAAGTAAGGGCTATTTAGAGAATTAAGGTTAGGATTAGAAAGAAGGGTTGTTTTGAAGTATTAAGAGAAGTACGGGTAGTTTAAACATAGTAGGGGTAGATTTACAAATATGAAAGATGCTGAATCATTTGGATTGGGTGTTGCAAAAACCAATCCTTCACAATAGTTCAAAAATAGGGGTAATTATTGGAAGTAAGGGCTATCTAGAGAATTAGGGGTAGTATTAAAAAGAAGGGTTGTTTTTTTTGAAGTATTAAGCGAAGTAGGGGTAGTTTAAGCATAGTAGGGTTAGATCTGCAAATATGAAAGATGATGAATTGTTTCGATTGGGTGCTGTAAAAACACAATAGTTAAAAAATAGGGGTAATTGTTGGAAGTAAGGGCTATTTATAGAATTTGAGGTAGGATTAATAAGAAGGGTTGTTTCAAAGTATAAGGAGAAGTAGAGTTAGTTTAGTCATAGTAGGGGTAGATCGACCAATATTAAGATTATGAATCGTTTGGATTAGGTGCTGCAAAAACCAACCATTCACAGAAGTTAAAAGATATGCGTAATTATTGGAAGTAAGGTCTATCTGGAGAATTAAGGATAGGATTAAAAAGAAGGTTTGTTTTGAAGTATTAAGAGAAGTAGTGGTATTTTAAGTGTAGTAGGGTTAGATCGATAAATATCAAAGATGATGAATCGTTTGGATTGGGTGTTGCAGAAACCAACCCTTCACAGTAGTTGAAAAATAGGGGAAATTGTTGAAAGTAAGGGCTACTTAGAGAATTAGGGGTAGGATTAAAAAGAAGGACTGCTTTGAAGTATTAAGAGAAGTAGGGGTAGTTTAAGCATAGTAGGGGTAGATCGACAAATATGAAAGATTATGAATTGTTTGGATTGGATACTGCAAAAACCAACATACCAATTCAAAGAATTCATAATCTTTCATATTTGTCGATCTACCCCTGCTATGCTTAAACTACCCTTAATTCTCCTAATACTTCAAGACCATCCTTTGTTTTAATCCTATCCCTAATTCTCTAAGTAGCCCTTACATCCAACAATTACCCCTATTTTTTAACTACTATGAAGGGTTGGTTTTTGCAGCAACCAATCCAAATGATTCATCATCTTTCATATTTGTCGACCTACCCCTACTATGCTTACACTACCCCTACTTTTCTTTATACCTCAAAACAACCCTTCTTTTTAGTCCTAACCCTAATTCACTAAATAGCCCTTACTTCCAATAATTACACCAATTTTTTAAATATTGTGAAGGGTTGATTTTTGCAGCACACAATCCAATTGATTCACCATCTTTCATATTTGTCGATCTACCCCTACTATTCCTTAACTACCCCTACTTCTCTTTATACTTCAAAATAGTCCTTCTTTTTAATTGTTAGCTTACTTTGTGAATTAGGCTACACAAAGACAAAAGGCCAATTCCTGAAGAATGCTGGTTAGAAGAGCACGCGCTCAAAACCTAGATCGGATCGGGGTTCTCTGACCAAAATATAGTGTGGCGGAGCAAGGAATTAGAGAAGCAGAGACAGATTCGGATCTGGTCGATGTAGCCTGATCCGCCCCTCCTTCCCTTTGTATATCAGGTCGAACCGAGAGCAAGTGGATAGTGGTTATAGCCCACGACTCCAAAAGATGTGGGCGGTTAGACAGCCACTTCCCCACATTCACCCACGATAGAGTTTTGTTGTCATCATCTTGTTCTATCCGAAACCGACTCTCACGGGATGTCTCCCACGTGTATCCAAACCAAAGCCACTTCAGAGAAACAGTCCACCTATAAATACACTTCAAAGGGCCATTTGAATGGAACTTTTGGCAAATTCTTGACTCAAACACCTACAACTTCCGAATTTCATTACTTGTCATTTAATTAAAATGCCGTGAATTTTTTGATTCAACATTCTCCCCCTTTTTTATTGATGACAACATAGCTCTGAATTTTTTTTTAAATCCCCCTTAAATACATACTAAAAAAATCTGCAAAATAATGTTAGTAATATTTTTCTCCCCCTTTGTCATCGACAAAAAGGAGTAGTGAACACACAAATAGCTTAAGAAGAACTTTAAGATTGTAGCATATAATATACACCAAACATACCACAAGCAAGTCATGTACCTAATAGCTTAAGACGTACAAACCAAAAATAAATACAACACTATTTACATACAAGTGCCGGTTTTAAGTTTTGCATAAAAATATAAAACATAGTATCATAAAACATGGATGAAAAAACAAGCTAATGCGATGACGATTTGGATTCAGTGGTGTCCCACTCAATTTGTTCGTTCCTTCCTCCCTCCTTGTCTCCTTCTTCTGGAATATCTTCCTCGTCGTTGTTTCCTTCGTCTTCCTCCTCGGTCTCCTTGGTTCAGATCATAATCAACTTTTAGAGAATATTGTGGAGAAGATTGAGTAAAATTATTCATTGTATGAGTGAAAATGAGTGAAAAAAATCATTGTACTTGCATTCTTATCATCAATTGGAGAAGTTCAAAGTGGATGTAGGCTCTTGTATGCCGAACCACTATAAATTGTGTGTTCTCTTCGCTTTTATTTTCATTTCATTTTATATTATCGTTAGTTTGGGTGTTAGAGCCATTTTTGGATCTAATGTTTTGGTGCTTTCACTGAGAATTTCTCAAATTCTCTACATTTTTTGGGCTACCATTCTATTATTTGAGTTTGCATATCCGAAGGTGATAGTCCTTATAGTCAGTACCATTAAAACTTTCTCCGAACAAGCTTTGAAAAAGTTGGACGTTATGACCAAAGGAAAAGGAAAAGAAGTGCAAATCGCGCGGAAAAGTGAGATGAGAGAGGATCACAAACTATGGTCGTCACAAGGTCGAGGGGACAGTGTTCAGGAGCTACCCAATAAGGCAGGACATCCCTTACCCGATCCGACAAGCCAGGCACGAATCGATTCTAGGAAATTCCCACGATCCGACCCGGCCGCTTGAACACTCCAACTCGCTCCCTCTCGATTCGAAATGCAGAAGCAAGGGAAGGATGATCCGAGCTGAATTTGGCTGAAGTTGGTACCTCTACTCGAGCTCCTACAAATGCGCTAATGCCAGTAGTGACAAATGAAGATCAGCCTACACCTTCTGAACTCCTTACACATGGAGATTTTTCGCATTTGCTTGATATGCTTAAGTGTACTAAAGACACTTTAGAAGACCATAAGCGTGAAAGTTTTTTAATGCGCAATAACATGATATCCATGAGAAAAGAAATAATCATGCTGCGTAGACAAAGAGTGTTGTCTCCAGTTCATCGCCCTGTTGTCGATCACTTATCCTCTTAAGACGAAGAGCGCCCGCGCCAGAGGATGCCATACAAGAGGCCAGGAAATTTGGATCAATTAACATTTGAGATGCTGGGGACATGTGAAGATGTTGCCTGGACTCTTGGAGCTAATGATCCGGGTTTGAGGGAATCACCTGTTCCAATCAGGGATCCTAGTACTAGTAATCCTGCTCAAGGCCAACTTCTCCACCCAAATCGTCCCGTGAATGACCGGCATCGCAGAAGGCAAAGAAGTTCAACCGAAATTTGACATCAACGAACATCGCCTGACGTAGGCCCTAGATGCACTAGAAGAGATTGGAGTGATGATCCTAGTCACGCGTTGACAACGTTGAAGTAGAAGCAATGATACGTCAAATCATGGTTGATAGTCGTCGATATACCAACGAAGATTGGGGTATTGAGAGCAGTCACACTCCACTCATCGACGACATCTTGGAGTTCTAGTTCCCTCGACGGTTCAACCTACCATAGATGGATCAATATGCTAGGAGGACAGATCCTGGGCAACATCTAATGAGGTATGCGTGGTATATGAACGCTGCTGCCACACTTGATGTTGTCAAATGTAAAGACATTCCGATATATTTAGAGTAAGTGGCATTGATGTGGTTTACTCGACTTGCCCCACGATCGGTGTTGAACTTTCAAGAACTAAGCAAGCACATTATGAAGCAGTTCCGACTCCACACCCAAAAGGTTAAAAGTGTTATTGAATTGTCCAGTTACCGAAGTAAGTTACCCTCACAAACCTACTATCTTGATGGCTTTGATAGACGGAATCGATCCAGACACTGAATTCGGAGGATATCTAGCTGGAAAACCACCATTGAATAGAGATGCATTTTACAGAAAAGCGAATATTCGCCTACGGCGAGAACATGTATATGCTAGCCGAAAAAGAAAATCTGATGGAGCTTCAAAAGAAGATGTCCAAAGTAACGTAGCGGTGAAGCAATCCGATGACAGCTCGGGCAAAGTCGAGGTAAATGTTGGTAATAAAAATGAAGGAAGTGACAACAGGAATGGAAGCGGCAATAGAAGGGATAGGAACCGAGGAAACAAACCCCGGTAAAAGACCTCGATTCCAAACCTTCGAGAACTATTCACCATTGAGCGACACATTGGAAAATATATAATTAGACACGTACAACATTCTTCCATACAAAAAACCGCCACCCAGGTACTCCACTGAGGAAGAGATTGCAACAGGGAAGTTATATCTATTCCATGGGACTCATGGTCATTCCATAAACTAATGTCATCATTTAAGGGACATTGTCGAGAAGCTACTTCGAGAAGGGAAGTTGGATGACTATAAAGTTGAACCGAGAGACAAGGGGCAAGGAAATCAAGCCCCAAACTAAAATCAACCTGCTCCTAAACCCACAGCCCAACAGAAGGGTAAAGGAATTGTTGTCAATACCATAGTAGGTGGGCCTCATCCTACAGCCCATTGCTTTAGGGCAATGGACAAATATGTCAATGAAACCAAACCTATTGGAGCAGGAGAGTGCAGTCACCTCGAAGATAATGCTCCAGTAAATCAGCAAAAGACGATGTCAGATGATATCATGTTTCGTGACAGAGACGATACCAGAGTTCAATAGCCCAATGAAGAACCTTTGGTGATTACTACCACTATTGGTCCAGCTTTAGTTCACAAAATATTGGTGGATAATGGAACTTCAGTTAATATCCTATTCAAGAAAGCATTCGATCAGATGATACTGGAAGCGAAAGATTTGAATCCTTGCGAAAGATGGATACGAGGCTTCAATGGAGCATCGACGGCTCCAATGGGACATGTATAATTATTGGTGACATTGGGACATGGAGATCGCCAGAGAGTGAGAATCCTCCCATTTTTGGTTTTGGACATCGATTCACCTTACAATCCCATTTTAGGCCGACTAGCCATCATAGAATTCAGGGCCTTCATAGCACCATGGTGTCTGTTGTTAAAATTTCCAACCGAAGTAGGAGTGTGAATGATGAGAGGTGATCAGATCACCAGACGACCCTACTACATGGCAGAGTTGAAAATATTGTTAAAAGGTTTGAGCATAGATACTAAGGATGCCCTCTCCTATATGAAGGAGGCTCGGCATAGCAATTAAAGAAATCAACTCTGAGGGAATCGCCTGAAGAACTGTTCAACAATATACATCCCAGAAAGGATGAAGAACCCGGTGACAGGAAGGCGACCCCCAATGAAATGGATGTAGACATTTCCATCGACAATGTTGATTCATCCAAAGTTTTGATGATCGGGTCTCGGCTAGGTCCGTCCCGAGAAAAGGAACTAACTGACTTTTTAAATACAAATTTGGATGTGTTTGCATGGACCCATGTCGACATGTGTGGGATATCCCCCTCTGTCATAAGCCACTCATGGAGTATCAACCCGAAAAATGCACCTGTTAAGCAGAAGATGCGTATGTTGGGCCCAGAGAGGTCAATAGCCTTAAAAGAAGAGGTAGAAAAGTAGAAAGATAATGGGTTCTGTAACACCCCGTATTTTCTATTAACATTATAGTAACGTTAATTTCAAATGTGAGAATTAAGGGAAACGGTTACGCCATTTCGTTCGTCTCGGAATTCTTCTTGAGATAGAGTCCGAGTTTGCATGAATTGGACTTCGTATGAAGAAGTTATGGCCTCCATAAGTTTCAGAAATTCGAATAAATTCAAACAGCTCAAAACCAGATTTCAAAATTCAAACAGAAGTCAGAAGTGGGTTGGGCGGGAAAATTCCCACCCAGTACCCAGGTCGACCAGGGTGTATCACCCCGGATTTTTTTGAATAATCGAATTAACTAAATTAAATAACAATTAATCTCAGACGTGAGAACTAAGGGAATGGGGTTGCGCCATTGTGTTCGTCTTGGAATTCTGGTTGAGCTAGAGTCCGAGTTTGCGGGAAACGTATACCGGATGAAGGAGTTATGGACGAACGAAGTGTGGTGGCAAAAAAAAAAAAGTGGATTGCACTGGCGCACTTGGGAAGTGCGCTAGTACAAATTTGCACTGGCGCACTTGCCAAGTGCCCCCAGGCTGAGGCAGAAGCCTGCACAACTTTATGGTTCAGACTGACCCATGTTGTTGAGTCCTTTCTGACTCCTTGCCGAGTCATTAGGGCTGACTCATCACCCTATCATGATTGAATGGTTTTGATTAACCCTAAGATCATCCGGCGGCTTAAATTAATTTAAAACTCTATAAAAAGACCCATAGACTCAAAACCTAAATCGGAATTAAAACTGAAACTATGGTCGTCATGTTGTTGTCTTGAACCCTAGAGCAGCCGCCACTAAAATTAAGAGAAATAACAGCAACGAAATCAGAACTATTCAACCCTAACACAACTCCAGAAATTAGAATTCAGAACTCAATACTGCTTCTGAGTTGTGAGTTCGATAGTTTTAACAAGATAATTAGTAATTTAATTGGATTAAGATATAATGCAGATTGTATGGATTTGATATGAAGTATTGATTGCATGTTGCAATTATGTTGTTGGATTGTGATTGAAATCTCTATGACGTTATGTTGTGATGCTATCATTTATGATGTAAAGTTATGTTGCTATCATCCATGTTGTAATTTTATATACAATCAAATCATCATGTTTCTTATGCTAGTTTGTTATATTGATTCATATGATAAATCAAATATAGGCAAGCTTAGATTTTGATTCAAACATGAATCATAAACAAGTTGGGTAGAATTATATGTGAACCTACATAGTTATGACATCTAGTTTATGTGAAAATTTAATTGAAAGTTAGGCTGTGACATGTGTGAGTTTATGCTAAATTTTACATGATACTTTACATGTTTTGGTTTTTGCAGCACCCAATCCAATGATTCATAGTTTTTCATATTTGTCGATCTACCCCTACTATGCTTAAACTACCCCTGCTCTCTTAATACCTCAAAACAACCCTTCTTTTTAATCCTACCCTAAATTCTCTAAATAGCCATTACTTACAACAATTACCCATATTTTTTAACTACTGTGAAGTGTTGGTTTTTGCAGCATGTAATCAAACGATTCATAATCTTTCATATTTGTCGACCTACCCCTACTATGCTTAAACTACCTCTACTTCTATTAATACTTCAAAACAAAATATACTTTTTAATCCTACCCTTAATTCTCTAAATAGCCCTTACTTCTAGCAATTACCCCTATTTTTTAACTTCTGTGAAAGGTTGGTTTTTGCAGCACCCAATCCAAATGATTCATCATTTTTCATATTTGTCGATCTACCTTTACTATGCTTAAACTATCATTACTTCTCTTAGTACTTCAAAACATCCCTTCTTCTTAATCCAACCCCTAATTCTCTAAATAGCAACTTCCAACAATTATCCCCATTTTTAACTACTGTGAAGGGTTGGTTTTTGCTGCACCCAATCCAAACGATTCATCATCTTTCATATTTGTCGATCTACCCATATTATGCTTAAACTACCTCTACTTCTCATAATACTTCAAAACAACCTTCTTTTTAATCCTACACCTAATTCTTTAAATTGCCCTTACATCGAACAATTACCCCTATTTTTTAACTACTGTGAAGGATTGTTTTTTTGCATCATGCAATCCAAACGATTCATCATCTTTAATATTTGTCGATCCACCCCTACTATGCTTAAACTACCCTTAGTTCTCTTAATATTTAAAATTAGCTATTCCTTTTAATCCTACTGTTAATTCTCTAAATAGCCCTTACTTCCAACAATTACCCCTATTTTTTAACTACTCTTAAGGGTTAGTTTTTGCAGCACCCAATTTAATGAAAATCATCTTTCAAATTTGTCGATCTACTCCTACTACGCTTAAACTACCCCTACTTCTCTTGATACTTCAATATAACCCTTCTTTTTAATCAAAACCCTAATTCTCTAAATAGCCCGTCCAATAATTATCCCAATTTTTAAACTACTTTGAAAGGTTGGTTTCTGCAGCACCCAATCCATATGATTCATCATCTTTATATTTGTCGATCTACCCCTACTATGCTTAAACTACCACTACTCTATTAATACTTCAAAACCGTCCTTCTTTTTAATCCTACCCCTAATTCTCTAAATAGCCCTTACTTCCAACAATTAAGCCAGTCTTTTTGCTACTGTGAAGGGTTGGTTTTTGCAGCACCCAATCCAAACGATTCATAATCTTTCATATTTGTCGATCTACCCTTAGTATGCTCGAACTAACCCTACTTCTCTTAATACTTCAAAAGACCCTTTTTTTTAATCCTACCCCGAATTCTCTAAACAGCCCTTACTTCTAACACTTACCCCTATTTTTTAACTACTATGAAGGATTGGTTTTTGCAGCACACAATCCAAACGATTCATCATCTTTCATATTTGTCGATCTACCCGTACTATGCTTAAAATATCCTTACTTCTCTTAATACTTCAAAATCGCTATTCTTTTTAATCCTACCCCTAATTCTCTAAATAGCCCTTACTTCCAATAGTTACACCTATTTTTTACCTACTACGAAGGGTTGATTTTTGCAACACCTAATACAAATGATTCATCATCTTTCATATTTGTCGATCTGCCCCTACTATGCTTAAAGTACCCCTACTTCCCTTAATACTTCAAGACAACAAATACTTTTAATCCTACCCCTAATTCTCTAAATAGACCTTACTTCCAACAATTACACCTATATTTAACTACTCTGACACCCAATCCAAACGATTCATAATCATTCATATTTGCTGATCTACCCATACTATGCTTAAACTACCCTTACTTCTCTTAATACTTCAAAACGACCCTTCCTTTTAATCCTACCCACAATTCTCTAAACATCCCTTACTTTCAACAATTACCAAATTTTTTAACTACCGTGAAGTGTTGGTTTTTGCAGCACCCAATCTAAATGATTCATCATCTTTCACATTTGTCGATCTACCCCTACTATGCTTAAACTACCCCAACTTCTATTAATACTTCATAACTGCCTTCTTTTTAATCCTACCCTTAATTCTCTAAATAGCCCTTACATCCAAAAATTACACCTATTTTTTAACTACTGTGAAGTATTGGTTTTAGCAGCACCTAATCCAAACGATTCATCATCTTTCGTATTTGTCGATATACCCGGGCTATGCTTAAACTATCCCTACTTCTCTTAATACTTTAAAAAAAACTATTCTTTTTAATCCTTGCCCTAAATCTCTAAATCGACCCTACTTCCAAAAATTACCCCTATTTTTAAACTACCGTGAAGGGTTTGTTTTCGCAGCATCCAATCCAAACGATTCATCATCTTTCATATTTGTCGATCTAACCGTACTATGCTTAAACTACCCCTACTTGTCTTAATACTTCAAAAAAGTTATTCTTTTTAGTCCTACCTATAGTTCTCTAAATAGACCTTACTTCCAACAATTACCCTTATTTTTTAACTTCAATGAAAGGTTGATTTTTGCAGCACCAAATCAAAATGATTCATCATCTTTCATATTTAACGGTCTACCCCTACTATGCTTAAACTATCCCAACTTCTCTTACTACTTATAAACAACCCTTCTTTTTAATCCTACCCCTAAATCTCTCAATAGCCTTACTTCCAAAAATTATCCCTATTTTGTAACTACTATAAAGGGTTGGTTTTTGCTGCATCCAATCCAAACGATTCATCATCTTTCGTATTTGTCGATCTACCGCTATTATGCTTAAACTATCCCAACTTCTCTTAATACTTCAAAACAACCTTCTTTTTAATCCTACTCCTAATTCTCTAAGTAGCCCTTACATCCAACATTTACCCCTATTTTTTAACTACTGTGAAGGTTTGGTTTTTGCCGCACCCAATCCAAACGATTCATCATCTTTCGTATTTGTCGATCAACCCCTACTATGCTTAAACAACCCCTACTTCTCTTAATACTTCATAAAAACTATTCTTTTTAATCCTACCCCTAATTCCCTAAATATCCCATACTTCCAACAATTAACCCTATTTTTAACTATTGTGAAAGGTTAGTTTTTGCAGCACCCAATCCAAATGATTCATCATCTTTCATATTTGTCGATCTACCCCTATTATGCTTAAACTATCCCCACTTCTCTTAGTACTTCAAAACAAACCTTCTTTTAAATCCTACCCTTGATTCTCCAAATAGCCCTTACTTCCAACAATTAGCCCTATTTTTTTAACTACTGTGAAGGGATGGTTTTTGCAGCATCCAAACCAAAAGATTCATCATCCTTTATATTTGTCGATCTACACCTACTATGCTTAAACTACCCCTACTTCTCTTAATACTTCAAAACAACTATTCTTTTTAATCCTACACCTAGTTCTCTAACTAGCCTTACATCCAACAATTACCTCTATTTTTTAACTTCTGTGAACGGTTGGTTTGTGCGGCACCCAATCCAAATGATTCATCATCTTTAATATTTGTCGATCTACCCCTACTACGCTTGAACTACTCCTACTTCTCATAATACCTTAAAACAACTATTCTTTTTAATCCTACCCCTAATTCTCTAAATAGCCCATATGTAATGACCCGGGTTTTTAATGATCTTGGTTATCGACATAAACATGATGACGACTAACCAAACATCAAAAAATCCTGGTAATTAATGAAAGAAATTAGAGGGTGAGGAATGATAAGATAGAAACTTAGACTAGAAGAAGAAGAAGACAACATCAGAGTAACACGAACCTCACAGTGGAACGAATAACATATAATATATATAACATAACTTGAAATATACATATGTACTTGAATATACATCATTATCAAAGTACAACACTTACAACACAGCGGAAATAGCTATAGCTATATAATCCTGAAGCCTCCTGCTCCAAGCACTTCCAATATATATGTAAATCCTGACTACTTGACTTCCCTTAAAAAATTGGGCACCCAAGAGTTTAGGGAAAATAAAACAAAATAAACTCCGAGTCAGTCATGGGACTGGTATGAGTAAAACAGTTTTAAATGGTTTGAATAAGTAAACGATATCTCATAAGACCACGCCGTATAACGGAACGGGTTTTCCCTTATGAGAATCGAAAATATCTTTATATCAAAAACCTTTGATATTATAATAATGTCTATCAACCACAATATAATAATCGTCTACCAGAAACGCTTCCTTCTCACTTTCTATATATATAGTATACAATCAAAACCGCAAGCACGTATTGGGTAATGGATTTCCAACTATGACAAATTATGGAACCACCTTCCGCTAGTGTACCTCTAGAAAGGAATAAACTGGGTTCAACAAGAACATCTTGCAACTCGGCCACACATGACCGACCACTCATTTTGCTAGAGTGTATCGAATGTATATCACCAACGGTTGGGATCAGCAACCATTTCCCGAATGGGACAGCATCAACAATAGATTTTTTTGAAGTAAAAGAAACCCTAGATCAGGTGATTATACACCCTAATAGGTGCGACCTACATAGCCATGCTGCCTGCCCGATTTCTGTTATTTACCAGTTGATGAGGCTTGAGGTTACGCTTCATCATCATATCAGATTCACTTCGAATGCCACATTTTCAGATCCATCGAAAATTACTTAATTTACGTCTACAACAGTACATTATGTGTTAGTTAAAGAAGTTTGCTTCTCCGCTTCCACTCTTGGTACGATCGAAGAAATCAATGTATGTGACCTTTCTGGAAATACTCTGTCCGACATTCAATCATACAAGTCATCCGGGAACAGGATGAACAGAAGGCACTATTCAGTACATCCATCTTAGGCACTGTTATCTAAGACTTATACAATGGCCCTTGCACTTTACTCTGTCTTTAATTATCCTTGGCATATATGATTCGCAACGCTTATGCCAATACAGAGTGGTTCTTTTGATAATAATCCAACCGATCTCTCCATATTAACAACGTTAAAATGGTCAAAAACTTCGATAGTCGATGAGTTAACTATCAAAGAAAAATACGTGTGCAAACAACGATATTATTTCCAGATGGAAATTTTATCAATCAATCATCAATCATATATATATATATATATATATATTCATATCTCCTTATTTTCTATGTTTAGAAAATATACATTATTAACACTGGAAAACATTTCCATTGTTATTTACATATCACTATCATTTCACAACTATCAGTCCCTGACTGTAAACTAGTAGGAGAACAATTCTCTAAGTATAAACCCCGAAGGCCGAAACCAACATCAGATCGACACTTAGAAAATTATTCGACTTAACTAATCTCTAGTCAGTTTCTAATCATGTTTAACTCTATTTCTTTAAACTATGTTCGATTAACTTCTTTTGAATAACTATGTTCAATTTGCTCCTTTCGAATAACTATATTCAATTTCACTCTTGTTTGATGACTCTATTTGATAACTCTAATCAAGTAACTCTTTTCTATCTCGTTAATTTCCTTTTATAATCCTATTTATTTTCCCAATAAATATTCCTATATTCTATTTATTTATCCAATAAATATTCCTTTATTCTAATTATTTATTTTCTGCGTAAATAACTTTCTTCATACTTCTATTTACTTCTTAAATAAATATCGTTTTACACTTCTATTTACTTGCTAAGTAAGTAATCGTTTTATAAAATTCTTTGATTTTATAGTTATTCCCTTTCTAAATATCTCCTATTTATAAATATTCCAATTTATAAATATTTCTTATTTATAAATATCCCAGTTTACAAATATCTTAAATATCACTTTGAAAATTCCCTTATCAACATTCCGGTATGTTATGGTATTCAACATATCAAATCACAATGATCAATATTGTCCAAACACATATAATTGACAACATATTATATATCACATCATATATCACAATATATGAAAAACAGTAAAATAAATATTGAGGAATCCAGTTGGATTCCTCCAACCCATTTCCCGGCATCACAGATGTTAAACAATATAATAACATCGATTTCACTTCGATATGAAATATTATGATAAACAGAACCGATATTTGATTAACGTTATATATATATATATATATATATATATATATATATATATATTGTTATCTATAATTTCAACCAATACACAAGCAATTCAACCAAACAGTTAACACACATCAACCAACAGATGATTAACAATTCTAAATATACGTTAGAAAAATATAACTGTTCAGAGTTGGTGAGTTTTACTCACATTAGACGATCATCGTTGTTAACGATAACCATCGCTCGATTTGGTTCAGATGGACAATTTTTTTGCTATAAATTGTAACGAGCTCTGATGGACTTCCGGTCAGTTCCATCGTGTAGTGTCCGTCCATACGATCCCAACGGATCTTGGTTTATTGAGTTTCGATATCATACGAGAGAGTTATGCATTTTCAAAGTTAACGTACAATTCTAAACAGATTAAAACATAGATTTGAATTCAATGTGCTTTACCCAATCAATTCGGCCTATACCCATTCACGATTGATAACTAACCCGTCTCCCCTTTTTACTTTCTTCCTCTTCAAGCACCGAATCCTTCTTCAGCAAAATTGGCCGCGATCTTCCATTCAGTCCCCTCTTTCTCCACAACCACCTCACTGAATCAACCGAGACAACCACCACCGAACTCTCCCTTCCGAACTCGTCCTCTTCCTCAGCTCCTCATATGACTCGCCGTCCTCCAACCGGTTGCGACACCTTTCATCACCAACAGGTAGCGACACAACCCAACGTCGAATCTCACCAAAAACTGCACCAAGGTGCTAAATTCCCTCAAGATCTCGAATCAACAAATCGTTTCCTCCATCGACACCTCAAATTCAATAAAGACCATGCCCTAGGCTTCGTTTTGTAAAAACCTGGAGCTCCCGGCTAACGTCGAACGATATAAAAATGATATAGGATTAAAGAAAATCCATTAACGAATTCACATACATAGGTTTCATTATTTATAGGATTTTCTTTGATTTTACGAGGATTTTATGAGGCCACGTGAATTGTTTTAGAAATGAATCGTGGCTGTTGTTTTGAGGGGAGAAACAAGCGGTTGAGAAGAGGAAGGTGTGGCCTGTTTGTGAACAGAAAAATGTTAGGATGTTTTTTTTCTTTGATTATTTGATTTATTTATAAGCAACTGCTATTTGTAACGGTCCTTAAAAATTCCTGTGACCGCACACGATACCCAAAAATCACCAAACTGGAAATGCTGCTAGAGTTCGACATTACGGTCACAACGAAACTGGTTTCGTCGAATTCAAACTTTGTATGTTCACACGACGTATTTTTAACTGTCAAAATACTGACTGTTCTTCACATTAAAAATCCGTACGGCCACATACTGACTTCAAAAATCACGGAAATTGTATTCTAGCAATAATTTAGTATTGCGGATCCAACAAAATTAGTTTCGTCGAATTCCGACTTCATTTGAAAAAGTGGCTATTTTTAAAGCTCTGAATGACCCATTTAAATATATAAATATATTTAAATATAAGTAAATTAAATATAAATAAATTTATATTATAGTATATATTCACAGTGGAATACCATACAGCTCTAGAATATTCCTCTATGAATTTCTAACTTGATATTTCAAATCTGGGTCAACCCGATATTCGATTTATATTGAAATTCCTTTTAAAAATATAAACAATTCCTTTATAAATATCGGAATTCCACATCGACTTTTCTAAAATTTGATTTGGACGTAAATCAAAATCTACATGATGAAACCCCGATTTTTCTCTTCCATTAGAAAGATATACTCCACCAGCTCCACATGTTTCTTGTTTCACAGAAATCCGGCTTAAAACGAATCCTGTACATTCAGTTTAAGTTCGAATCGCCAATTCACGAACTACAGCGCCATTTCGAGCTCGATTTTAATTATATTATAACTCTATGTTCAAACTGTCGTTTATATAATATATTCGTTATTCAAATTCAATTCTAAACCGAATTAAATATCATAGATGATCCATTTCACACCATATCGTTATTTCAGCCAATTCTGATTATTTCAGAATTAAATATATTATTTAATTTATTATTTTAATTAAATATTCGTCATTATTTAATTCCACAACCATTAAATTCACTATATCGCTATATATATATAATTAAATAAATTAATTGTAATACCTCTGCAAATGCGGGTCATTACATTCTTCCCCACTTAAAATAATTTCGTCCTCGAAATTGCTAAGGGTGAGAACGACCCTACAAACTGATTAGAATTCATTTGTTCTCTTCTTAACTTCAGTTTCAACTGAACCAATTTAATTTTAATTAAATTAATAATAAATTCTCATCAACGAAAATTTTCAAAAATCCTGAAAATTTTCTAACACCTTAACTTTTTGAAAAATTTCGCCAACATCTCCTTTGTACTGGTTAATAGCTCAAACATCAACTGGCCTCTCTGGGCCATCTCCAACCCAAAAGAAAATCAAACAGCCAAGCGGCTTGCCAATTCGACTCATAAATCTCATATCCAATAGAAATATAAACTTGTACCTTTTGTCGGCATATCAACTCTATCACTTCCATATGCTATCAACTCAGCATATACCAATGTTATCCCAATCAAATTCCAATCTTCTTTTATCCATAACACCATAATTCGCTTATATCCGAGCCAAATATCATTTTAACTCGAGTTTCTTCTCGATTCCCAACTCTTAACTTGATTATCCCATTACACTTCTGTTGGCTAGCTTTTTGACCAAGCCACCCAGGTTCATTCACAAGAAGAAAAGTATGAAACTGCGTTCCCTAAGAGCATAAAGGATCGGATCGCCCCTCATTGGATCGCACGATCGGATCGCCCCTCATTGGATCGCACCATCGGATCGCCCCCACTTCATCAGCGAAACCTCTGACCCGTTCAAACACGAGCTAGTCTTCAGCGATCCGAGACGTACGGATCCAGCGACACGTGTCCCAAACCATCATTTTGACCGATTCTCTCTGTTTGCACGTTCCGATTTTCAAGGGGATCGCGACACCTGTCCACAACGGCTAATTTTACTATTTCTTCAACGGTGGCGATGCGATCCGATGTTCTCGGGATTCGTGCCACGTGTTACCATGACCCGCCTGACAAGATCAGCTATAAATAGCCCAGAGCTTGGCACTTTTTGGGATCTTTTGGCAATATTGAGGACTGATTCCGCCATTATTGTCATACTACCATTTCTTATCAGTTTTATTACTAGATTACTGAGAGAAATCACAATTGTAAAAGTGAACTAGAGAGAAGTCATTGATTGTACCAGCATTCGAGATATAATCAATAACATATAAAGTGGATGTAGGCTCATTAACGCCGAACCACTATAAATTCTTTGTGTTATTTTCTTTTTCTTCATTCTTTAGTTAAAATTCTATAAGATTTAGAACAATTTGGGTGTTAGGTCCAAATTTTGATATAACATTTTGGTGCTTTCACTGAGAAAACAGTCCTAAAGTTTCACTATTCAGTTCTTTGAAGATTCCAGCGATTCGGATATCATGGCTGGAAAGAGATCTAAGGAAGCACGAGTTTCACAAACCAATGAAACAATTGAAGAAAGTGTGCACGAGCTAGGCAATGAGGAAACTCTGGATCGCGGAGCGCAGGGGGTGAACCGATCCGAAGAAGACGCCACGCTCCGAGTCGACGAGAACGAGGCGATCCGGACTGCTGAAGGGGTAGTTACTTGATCCCGAGAGAACGCCTCGAATCCTCCATGCACCGCGACCGCGAATCGATCTCAGGGGGGCGTTGCGAGCCGCCATCCTCGAACCACAGCGATTCGAATTGATGATCAGACTACAACTCGACCTGGAAAGGAGCCTATGGCTCGCTCTTACCGTCATGGCACCTCCGCTCGACCTGGCTCATGCTCTTTGCGCATAAGAGAAAGTGATGATGACCAATATAATCCTGCTGCTCCCGTTACTGAGGGGGATCTCTCTCGCTTTTCCGAAACGTGGGAGAGACCGTTTGATGAATTGGCTGCCCAAAGGCAGGAAATCTCCGTCCTGCGACAAAATTTGACTGCTATGGAAAGAAGGCTTGATGAGCTCGCAAGGCAAAGGACGCCGCCGGTTCGTCCACTCACTCCAGGATATTCTTCTTCGTCAGAGGAATCGCCGAGACCTCCGCGGCGACCATATGAGAGAGCCGAAAATATAGAGCAGCTTCGGTTCGGATCCCTGCCATCACGGGAAGAAGAAGCACTAGAGGCGGGGCCCTCAAACCGTAATGTGAATGATCACGCCGCAACTCCCAGGGCTCGAGGTGTGGACAGTCCCGTACATAACAGACTACCTCAGCCCCGTCGCCGCGCACATGCTCATGGTAACAGGGGTCAGCGAAGCCCTATCCGAGCCCCGGATTTTGTTACTGCTCCCGGAAGAGAGATTAGAGAACCCCGCCGAGCCAGAAGCACTGACCTTGAACCTCCGCTGACCAGTGCAAATGTTGCAGCCATGATCCATCAAATTCTGGCATATAGCCGTGGACAACGGAACGAAGATTAGGGAATTGACAGCAGTCACACCCCTTTCACTGATGATATTTTGGATGCGACTTTCCCAAGGCGTTTCAACATGCCACAGATGAACTGATACGCGGGTAGGTCTGATCCCGTCCATCATCTGATGAGATATTCTTGGTCAATGACCGCTGCCGCAGCTTCTGACGCTGTCAAGTGCAAAGCATTTCCCATATTCTTGGAGGATGTAGCATTGTTATGGTTTACTCACTTGCTAGCAAGATCGATTTCTAGCTTCAGGGAGTTGAGTGAGAAGTTCGTAGAACAATTCCGTATCTATGCACAAAAAACAAAGAGTGTGATTGACTTGTTCCTTGTCAAGCAGCGACCAGGCGAGAGTTTGAGGGCGTACCTAGACCGTTTCAACTTGGCCGCCACCGAAGTTAAAGATCCCCATGAACCAACCGTTGTCGCAGCACTGATTGATGGAGTAGGTAAAGACACTAAATTCGGAAGATACCTGGCAGGCAAGCCACCCCATACTAGAGAATTATTCTACGAGAAGGCTAACGTACACTTACGCCGGGAAGAAGTATATGCTAACCGAAAGGCAAAAACGGCCGATAAGGAGGAAATCCAGAGCAATGTCGCCATTAAGCAGACAGGAGAAAGCTCGAGGAAAGTCGAAGTTAATGTCGGAAATCGGATTCAGGGTGGTCGTCAGTCAGGGAACAATGTAATAATAGTAATGGCAACAGCCGGGAGAGGAAACTAGGGAACGACTCCCATAGAAGGACTCGTCCCAGGGCCTTCGAGAGTTATACGCCACTAAATGATACTCTGGAAAACATCTTCATAGATTCTTACAACGTCCTCCATAATAAGAGGCCACCTCTCAGAGAGTCGACAGAAAAAGAACGTGAAACGGGGAAGTTTTGTCTCTTTCATCAGATTCATGGCCATTCAACAAATGAGTGCCGTCACCTAAGAGATGTAGTCGAGAGGCTTCTTTGAGAAGGAAAATTAGATGAATACGGAGTCACGCCCAGAGATAGGGGACAAGCAGTACAGGCCCCAAATCATAACCAGAATCAACTTGCTGCCAGGCCAACTGCCCAGCAAAAGGGAAAGAATATCGTTATCAATACCGTAATCGGAGGACTTTATCTCGCCGGGCATAGTTCCAAGGCATTGGATCAATATGTCAATGCAGCCAAGCAACACCTCGAGGTAGGGGAGTGTAGCAACCCCGAGGACAATATCCCGGTGAAGCAACAAAAGATAATGACCGACGATGTCGTTTTCCGAGAACGAGAAAGCATTAGAGTCCATGCTCCGACTGAAGATCCATTTGTAATTACAGTACCTATCGGACCAGCCACTGTTCATAAGGTTTTAGTGGACAACGGGAGTTCCGTCAACATTCTTTTCAAAGGACATTTGACCAGATGAACCTTGAAATAAAAGACCTGAAGCCCTGTCAAAGATGGATCCGTGGATTTAACGGAGCATCCACCGCTCCAATGGGTTATGTAGAGTTACCGGTTACGCTTGGAGAAGGAGAACGCCAGCGAGTGAGAATCCTTCCCTTTGTGGTTTTGGACGTTGAATCGCCCTACAATGCCTTCTTGGGCCGACTGGCCCTCGCAAAGTTTAGAGCCTGTATAGCCCCCTGGTGCTTGTTATTGAAATTTCCCACAGAAGCTGGCATTGGTATCGTCAGAGGAGATCAGGTTGCTGCGCGAGCATGTTATGTTGCCGAGCTAAAGTTACTTCGCAATGGAGGGGACATAGAAACCAAAGGCGTTTCTCCCCCTATAGGGGCGGAGACCTTATAGCAACTAAAGAGGACAGCCGTTGGAGAGTCGCCCAGAGAGCTGCCCGAGGATATAGATCCCAGAGAGGATCAAGAACCTGGGGGCAGAATGGAGACTCCCAACGAGACAACTGTGGATGTACCGATCGATGATAGTGACACGAAGAAGGTCCTTAAGATTGGATCCCAGTTAAATCCAAATCTCGCTAAAGAATTGATGGATTTCTTTAAAAACAACTTGGATGTATTTGCTTGGACCCACGCAGACATGTGCGGGATATCCCCATCAATCATGAGCCATTCATTAAGCATTAACCCTAAACATCCTCCGGTAAAGCAAAAAAGGCGAATGTTGGGCCCAGAGAGGTCCGCTGCCTTGAAAGAAGAGGTTGGAAAGCTAAAGAGTAATGGATTTATCAGAGACTCGACCTACCCAGACTGGATTTCAAATCCAGTCCTGGTAAAGAAGGCCAATGGGAAGTGGCGAACGTGTATCGACTTCTCGGATTTGAACGAAGCCTGCCCAAAAGATAGTTTCACGTTGCCCCGGATTGACCAGTTGGTGGACTCGACGGCGGGTCATGAACTTCTCTCATTCATGGATGCTTACTCAGGATATAACCAGATTCCGATGCATGTTCCAGATCAAGAACACACTAGTTTTATCACGGATCTGGGATTATATTGTTATGTAGTGATGCCATTTGGCTTGAAGAATGCGGGCGCTACATATCAACATTTAGTTAACAGAATGTTTTATAACCAGATCGGGAAAACAATGGAAGTATATGTCGATGATAAGTTGGTTAAGTCGAAGCAATCCTCCCATCACACTACGGACTTGGAGGAGATGTTCAGCATCCTTCGAAAGTACGGAATGAAACTCAACCCAACCAAATGTTCATTCGGTGTTGCCTCCGGAAAATTCTTGGGGTTCATCGTCAGTTCCCGTGGGATTGAGATTAATCCAGACCAGATCGCGGCAATCAGAGACATTCAGGAACCCAGGCAAATTAAGGACGTGCAAAGCCTTGCAGGAAAAGTAGCCGCACTAAGCAGATTTATCTCCAGGGCTACTGATAAGTGCATCCCATTCTTCGAATTAATAAAGAGGGGAAAACGCCACTTCAAATGGACGCCCGAATGCATAGAAGCGTTTCAGAACTTACTAAGGCACCTGGAGAAACCTCCGATATTATCTAAGCCAATGGATCACGAGGAATTATTCGTGTATCTGGCAGTGTCATCCCATGCGATCAGCTCAGCGTTGGTAAGAGAAGAAGATAAGGTCCAAAGACCTGTGTATTACGTGAGCAAAAAATTGACGGCAGCAGAGCGTAATTATCCAAGGATAGAAAAGTTGGCGTATAGTTTACTGATCGCCTCTAGAAAGCTTTGACATTATTTTCAGGCGCATCCTATTACCGTATACACCGATCATCCGCTCAAGCAAGTCCTACAGAGACCAGAGGCATCTGGAAGATTACTCAAATGGAATATTGAGTTAAGTCAATTTGATTTGAACTTTCAGCCCAGACGGTCAATTCGGGGGCAAGTGATAGCCGACTTCATAGCAGAGTTCACCGTCCCTGAGGAAGATATAGCAAATGAAGAAGTTGATCAGTCAAAGTTACTTCTCGATCCCAATGCCTGGGGATTGTATACTGATGGCGCTAGGAATGACGAAAGATCCGGCGCTGGAGTAGTGCTTGAAACTCCAGAGAAACGATTGATATCCTATGCTATCCGGATGGAGTTTCAGGCCACTAACAACGATTCCGAATATGAAGCCCTGATAACCGGATTAAGGATCGCAAAGGAATTAGAGGTCACAAAGCTGAACATCTTCTGCGACTCCAAGTTAGTTGTGAACCAAGTTACTGGAAAATTCCAAGCTAAAAGTGCAAGATTGATTTTATACTTAAAGAAAGTGGAAGAGTTGCTGAACGATTTTGATCACTACAGCATATCTCATATTGCGCGGTCAGAGAATCAGCAGGCGGATAAGTTGGCAAAGAAGGCTAGTTCCGATGATCCTGAAGTGACCGAGCTAGCCCCCGTTGAAGTACTTCGGTCCCCTAGCATAGATCAAATGGAAATCGACCTAATACTAGAGACGGAACCAGAAAGGGAGTCCTGGATGACCCCTCTAAAGAATTTCCTGATGAATGGAGCGCTTCCGACCAAGAAAAGCGAGAGGCGTAAAGTAATTCGTAAAGCCGCCCGATACGTTTTGCAAGGCGGAGTTCTTTACAGACAAAGATTTTCGATGCCCCTTCTCCGATGTATAGCTCATGACGACATCAAGCGTGTACTGCAGGAGGTTCACGAAGGCGAATGCGGCGACCACACTGGAGGGCAAACATTGGTGAAAAAGGTATTGCGGCATGGTTATTTCTGGCCTACCATAAACAAGGATGCGGCAAGATACGCACGACAGTCTGATGCATGCCAGAGATTTTCAAATATACCTAGAGCACCTCCTAATCAGTTAAAAACAATGATGAACCTATGGCCTTTCGCCATGTGGGGAATTGATATCATTGGAAGTCTCCCCATAGCAAGGGGCGGAGCAAAGTTCGCTATTGTGGCCGTGGATTATTTCACAAAGTGGGTCGAGGCTGAACCACTAACTACAATCACAACCAAACGAGTGATCAACTTTGTCGTTAGAAACATCATCTGTCGATTTGGGATTCCAAAGATTGTGATAACGGATAACGGAACTCAGTTCGATAGCACTGAATTCAGAAATTTCTACCAAAAATACCACATTGAGAATCGATACACCTCTGTGGCGCACCCGCAATCGAACGGACAAGTGGAAGCGGCGAATAAAGTGATTAAGTCCATTCTGAAAAGAAGACTGAAGCAAGCCAGAGCCATCTGGGCTGATGAATTGCCCTTGGCACTATGGGCTTACAGGACAACATATAAATCGGCAACAGGACATACCCCCTTCTCCCTTGCTTTTGGAACGGAAGCGGTCATCCCGGTTGAGATAAAGGTACCTTCTCACCGGGTGACTTATTATGATCCAATGACCAATAATGAATTGCTCCTTGAGTCCCTGGATATGATCGAAGAAAAGAGGGATGAAGCAGACCTGCGTGCCTTGAGATGCAAACAACAGGTCGCTCGATATTACAACAAAAAGGTTTGAGCCCGAACCTGGGAACCTGGAGGCTTAGTTCTGAAACGTGTCTTTCCACCCCCAACTCATATGGGAGCGAAGTGGGAAGGACCGTACTCTATTCTGAGCAAGCTTGATAATGGAACCTTCAAGTTGGCAACCGTAGATGGAAAGGAAATCCCCAGAGTGTGGAATGCCCAATATTTACGGCCATACTTAACATAAAAGTTTCAAATCTGTTCTTTTGCTTTGTTGAAAACCATGTATAAGGCACGACTTGCCAAGAATAGTTTGATTCCTTGAAGAAAAAAATTATAAAGTGGATGTAGGTCATGATTCGACCGAACCACTATAAAAATATTGTGTGTCATTTACCTTTATTGCATCTTTATTTATCTGCATGTTTATTTTTATGGAAATCAGCGTGAATAATGCAGGTACCCGAAGTCTGGTGCCAACCATTCCTCCCGTAGACTGTTCGGAGGAACTCAAAGCCTTGGCAAAAGCTCCAACTGCTTGTCCGACTGGTTTTAATCCTCGGAGCTTGGATTAAAATGTAAACCGAGGACAAGTTTGATGAGCATGCATGATTGCAGACTGCTTGATATGCAACTCTAACTCTCCAGAGTCGAGAGAGAGTATAAAAGCATCTCCGATTGAGCGCTGAGAAAGAGCTCCTTCCCCGCTGAAGGATCGGGGAGCGAATGAATCACGGAGCTCGAACTCTAACTCTCCGGAGAGAGAGAGAGAGAGAGAGTATAAAAGCGTCTCCGATTGAGCGCTGAGAAAGAGCTCCTTCCCCGTTGAAGGATCGGGGAGCGAATGAATCACTGAGCTCGAACTCTAACTCTCCAGAGAGAGAGAGATTATAAAAAGCGTCTCCGATTGAGCACTGAGTAAGAGCTCCTTCCCCGCTGAAGGATCGGGAAGCGAATGAATCGCTGAGCTCGAACTCTAACTCTCCAGAGAGAGAGTATAAAAAGCGCCTCAGAGTAAGCGCTGAAAAAAAAAATTCCTTCCCTTCTGAAGGAACAAGAACCAACTGAACTATTGAATTTGAACTCTAACCCCGGCAACCACCAGGAGGGTATAAAGGAGTCTACGGTTAAGCATTGAGAAAGGTTCCAGAAATTCAGTACCACAAGAACAGTTATTTTATGAAATTCTCTAAGTACCCCATATTCAGAAATAGGGGGCAACCTGCAAATAATGCAATTGTGGCCATATGCGTATACATATGAACTTTAGTGCAGCAATGCAACACGAAAATTTTTCTTTCTGTTTTTTTACTGATTTGTAATTACCATTAGATGGACTATGACTAAACATGGAAAGTTTATTTGAATACAGGTACACAATGATGCAAAAAGAGATAAACTTTCATTTATATACTGCGAACCAACAAAGTGAAAAACAACCTAGAAAGGAAAGTGTGGACCAGTCTCATAATTACATTTCTTGACCAGTGGAAAACCTAAAGACAAAATATCAACAAGCAACAATATCCTATTTACGCTTTGGCCTCTTCTCCTGCTTCTGTTTCTCCAGCTTCGCCTTGTCGGTATCGGATTGATCCCCTTTCTTCCTCTTCCTTTTGTCTATGAGAGGAACATCCGACTCTTCAGAAGATTCCTCTTCCACCTCCTTTCTCTTCCTCCTATCGGAAAGGGAAGTTGGGAAGTCATCAGGATTCGCAAAATGAAGTTGTCTGCTGATGGATTTGGGCTGGAATTTCAAAATCATCCCAGTTTTGGGATCAAATTCTGCGATAGGGACTACGTCCAAAGGCTCTTCTCCCACCTTCGTCGAAGCTATCTCTTTTTCCTGCCAGGCTTTTCTAATGGCCAAAGTTTCGTTGTCATCGTCGTCGGTCTCTTTGGCGCCAGTAGTATCTTCCTCATTCCTCTACATGGCGCCCATCCATGTCTCTTAAGGCTTCGATGATTTCAGCATCCTTGGGAGCGTCAGTACTATGTGCCAGGATGCTTTTCTCTGCTGTTATGACCTCAGCCTGCTTTGATATATCTATACCAGCACCTGGCGAGACAGCCTCCTTCTTTGCCTCTTTTTCTTTTTCAACACCCTTGTCGACGGGCTCGCCACCTGTATTATGAAGAACACACGTTACAAATTCTATTGATTTTTCTACCAGACGACGACAATTCACAATTTCTTTGACGAATTGTGGAGAAAAAAGGGAGATACCTTATGCAGATCCTCCTTCTTGGGTAGCTGTAGGAGCCCCAACAACTATAGGAGTTAGGCCCAAAGGGATTAGTGGATCATCAGGATGGTACTCCTCAACTCCGGAGGTTTTGGGCTCCACGGCTGAACTCGAACCTTCATCAGCTTTGCCTTTACCCTTAGCCAGGGCCCTCTCCTTTTCCATCTCCTCTAGAATCAGACGACGACCCTCTACCAGGTCCTCAGGCTCATTATCCCTCAAGATGCTCTTCATCAACTCATCTTCATCAATTTCTTCGACTCCCAACCTCTGCTTTTCACCCTCAACAATCGCATCCCATAAATTGGCTAAAGTAACATGGTAATCCGGGATCCACGAAATGTTGCGGGTTTTGAGGACTTGGCCAAGGAAGTAAAAAATCACCTCTTCAAACCCCTCGATATCCTTCTCTCTCTCGAGGAGCTTGTTGTTTGAGGCAGTAGCCATCTCGATGGCACTTTCAACATTCTGTTCGGCGAGAGCTGCCCGTCTCTCCGCATCTGCGACTTGATCATTAAAAGTCAGCGTTTCCGCTTTATCTAAAGCCAAACTTTCTTTCAAACTTGCTCTTTCTGCTTCCCAAGTAGCTCTCTCAGCTTCGAAATGGCCTTGTGCTGTTTTCAACTCAATGTTGGCCATTTTGAGATCTTCAACCTCCTTCTTTAAGGCCATTTTCTCTTGGCTATTGGAGTCAAGTTCCGAATGAAAGTGTTTTTCAGCATTTTCCAATTCGGTTTTATAATTCTCGACGTCCCTCCGCGCTAAAGCAAGCTGGGATTGAGCATCTTCCAGGTCCTTCTCCATCTTTGTCCTGGCCCTTTCGTTGTTTTCAAGTTTCGCCTTTGATCTGTGTGCTTCTATTTCAAGCGATCGGATGACTTCTGAAAGGTTAATTGCATGTTTTTTCGTCATCTCATACTGCCTGGCAATGTGACGGATGTGCCCGACGACTTCATAATCCCAGTTCTTAGGGACCTGTTCCAAGGCTGGAACAAATTTCATCCTGTCAAAGAATATGTCTGGGAATTGTTCCTTTAGCTTTTCCAGCCTACCTTGAATCTCGGGACCATGGATGTAGTCCCGTGACCCGGGGGCAGCCAACTCTGGCTGGCTGGAAGGGACGACGTCACTCCTCTCCTTTTCAGACTCTTTGATTGGATCTTTGCTTCTAACTTTAGATTCGTGATGCCTTTTTGACGTCCTGCTGTGGGAAGGTGCACTCTTTGGAGGAGTTAACTCTTTAGGAAGTTTCTTCCCCCCCCGCAAGAACTACCGGATAACCGGAAAGCTTGGCAGAGGTCGATTTTGGTGGAGACCAGGGTTGCGAGGAAGTCGGCTTGTGAGAAGGGCCGCGAGAACGCTCAGTACCCGGATGAAGACTGGGTGTGCCCTCACGTAGGGAACGATAAGAATAGGATCGCCTATGGGACATCTTTCCTATAAAAAAGATAAGAGCATCTTAAAACCTTGAATACTGATGATATAAGAGTGCGGGATCAGATAGTGTGTGTGATTTGTGCATCCCATATAATTCCCCCTAACAGACCTGGGCCTGAAGACAGGCTCATCTGACTAGTTTCTTGTTCTCTAGTTGGAGCGATGGCCTCCTCATAACCAGGGAAGAATGGCTCCCCTTCAAAGTCCCTCTCTGTATATACATCGTCTGGCAGAGGAATTTTGCTCAGCTCTTTGAATAGCTGTTCGTCTGTCAAGTCCTCGGGAGCAGTGGATTCGATTGGAGTAGAAACTGGAATTTCCTTGGACTTGTCACCACGGGCCTCATCCCCTTTGTATTTATTCAGATCCTCATCGTCTTGGATGACTATCGGGGAAGGACTCTTGCGGAACTTAGTTGTTTCTATTGCTTGTGATGTTCCCTCTCCCTCCGTTGGGGGCACGTACTTATACGGTTTGCCGCCAGTGCCAAGTCCAAATCTTACATCCAGAAGATGATGCTTATGAAGATTCTCATCAGTAATGCATTTTTTGATCCTTAGAAAGTCAGACCTGCTTTGAAGAAGAATAGACAATCGATTGTTGTATAACGGACCCCCCGTTTTCGGGAAGACGTGATCTGTTTAAGACAAAGAAAAAGGAGGAAGAATGTTAATACTTCGACTTCTTGAACAAGATATTCAGTTAAAAGCTTGAAGTTTACTTGATTTAAGCCATCTTCTTGAGCATCCGGCCTGTTTCTTTATGTAGAACCAATCAGACTTAGGATCCCCTATATTGCTATATCCATCATACAGAACTTTCCTATTCGCCACCGATTCAAAGAAAGAGAAATTTGGGGTTGCCGAGGAACGATGCTTGAAAAGAAAGAAGAATGTCAAATCTCCGAATGTGAGTTTGGTATGTAGGATCTCCGCATATGCAATATATAAGGTGTATAGAGATGCGTAGGCATTGGGATGAAGCTGCATCGGAGCGATACCGAGCCGTTTTAAAGTCTCGATGGCAATTGAAGGAAACGGAGGAATAGCTCCTACCAAGCACATGGTTCGACTTATTGCCATATACCCTTCCGGAGCTAAGTGGGGCATATCTTCGCTACCGGGTGTCATGACATCATCCCAAGGGATCCCATGTCTCAGGCATATTCTGTTAAGCTTTATATCATCGAGTTTAGATGCTAAAGAATCAGAAAATTTATCTATCCCGAGTGCGCCAGGAATCTCGTCGGGAGCTCGCCTGTCTATCTCAGATTCTTCACTAGATGAAGTACTTTCAGACGGATTTGACTCCATTGCCTCGTATTCAGAGACAAAATCTTCACCGCCTGGGTTAATTGGAGGGACCTCAGGGTTGTATTGCTCAGGAACCTCGGACTCCATTTCTGTAGCGGATCTTGAAGAAGATTGATTATCCGACATTACTTCTAGGCGAGAAAACATGAAAAATGAGATTAAAACTACACATCCCCCGTGTGTGCAAGTGCCGGTGTGAGTGCTAGTGCATGCACTAAAGATAAAGCGTAAAAGCTATCAAGATCATCAAAATATTAGTCATCATATGTAGTCAAATTATGTGGTCATTTAGTCCAGAAACTCCGACATCAAGGCCCTAGCCTAACTGTTCAGAATTTTATGGTGACAAGGCATCGTCTAAGGTTCAAAATTTGCTTGGATCGTGAACTACGAGTTGGACCGCGATGTGTATGAAAATTAGCCCTCTTTCGGATCGCAGGGAAGAGGGATCGCCCTCCTTCGGATCGCAGGGTAGAGGGATCGCTCTCCTTTGAATCGCAGGGCGGAGGGATCGCCCCCTCACGGATCGTGAAATTGAGTGATCGGGGTCTTTGCCGAATCGATGCAGCCCCCCACGATACACGCCTCTGCCATCACCACGACCCACCGTCTCGCCACTCGCCTCCATCTTCTTCCTCTCCTCTCCTTGCCCACGATCCGAACCGACCTTCTTTCTTCTCCTTCCTCCTCCGTTTTCCTCCTCTCCTTCTCATTTCCGAACTCTAACCTCTGAACCTATCAGCCATGGCGCCTCGCTGGTCCCCCCAAAAATCACAACATTCCATCGTTTCTTCCCTCAAACCAGTCGAAAAATTTATAAAAACAAGAGCGATATCGAATAAGGGTGCTTTCTGTAGAATTGCCTTTCTAAAAGTTGGGAAAACAATCGGATTTTTGGAGGTTTGAAAAATTAGGGTTTTTCCTCAGTGATGCAGGCGATACGATACGAAAGAAGGAAGAAGGAAGAAAGTGAAGAGGGGGTCGACTTATATAGGCAGAAGGGCGACCGTTTGTCTACCCTTTTTTGTCTTATTCGATCCGCGAAAATAGACGTGCCGCGAACCGAAAGCCCACCACGTTTCGGAGAGAAGCCCATTTCGTTCCGTGAAGAAGCCCAAGTGCTCAGCAAAGAACGAGACGAATGTCTTGATAACGGACCGCGACTCGACTACGTGATACGAATCGATAAATGACCGACAGATCCAGTGATGAAGACTCTGAAAAGTCCCAGAAAAGGAATCGTTCACTGATTTGCGACTCGTTGTGAAAAGACAATTCTATAGTTTCGAAGCATGTTCCATCATCGATAAAACATACTTCGAGGGGGCAAAATGTTGGCTAGCTTTTTGACCAAGCCACCCAGGTTCATTCACAAGAATAAAAGTATGAAACTGCGTTCTCTAAGAGCATGAAGGATCGGATCGCCCCTCATCTGATCGCACGATCGGATCGCCCCTCATTGGATCGCACCATCGGATCGCCCCCACTTCATCAGCGAAACCTCTGACCCGTTCAAACACGAGCTAGTCTTCAGCGATCCGAGACCTACGGATCCAGCGACACGTGTCCCAAACCGTCATTTTGACCGATTCTCTCCATTTGCACGATCCGATTTTCAAGGGGATCGCGACACCTGTCCACAACGGCTAATTTGACTATTTCTTCAACGGTGGAGATGCGATCCGATGTTCTCGGGATTCGTGCCACGTGTTACCACGACCCGCCTGATAAGATCAGCTATAAATAGCCCAGAGCTTGGCACTTTTGGGATCTTTTGGCAATATTGAGGACTGCTTCCGCCATTATTGTCATACTGCCATTTCTTATCAGTTTTATTACTAGATTACTGAGAGAAATCACAATTGTAAAAGTGAGCTAGAGAGAAATCATTGATTGTACCAGCATTCGAGATATAATCAATTACATATAAAGTGGACGTAGGCTCATTAACGCCGAACCACTGTAAATTCTGTGTGTTATTTTCTTTTTCTTCATTCTTCAGTTAAAATTCTACAAGATTCAGAACAATTTGGGTGTTAGGTCCAAATTTTGATCTAACAACTTCAAATTTGAATCTCACAATCCAATTTGTCTTAATATCATTCTAATTCAACCTCAGTTACCACTTTACTGGCTTTACTTTAATTCAATTTTGCTCTCACAAATTTCTGTTAATTTTTTTTTTGATTCAAATAGTCTTTCCCTGGGAGTTTTTAAATAGTTTACTCTTTTCAAAAAAAAATAAAAATTTCCTTTTTTAAATTCTACACAACTTATCTTTCCCAAAACAAATTCAAAACAGTATCTCCGGTAGTAATTTGTCACTTTCAACTCAAAAATGTATACTGATGATGTAGCTGTCATCATCAGAATCTTTTTCCAGCGATTGAAATGAGTTCAATACAATAAAACCATTTCTAAACATTTCCACTTTGAAATCCATTTCAAAATATAATTCACACTGCTTGTAAAACAATTTAAAATCTCCCAAGATCTTAAATTTTCCTTATTTTTAATCCAAATCCATTTACAAACACTTATCCAATATTCCAAAATATTAATTCAATTTCTGGTTTAAATTTCAGATTTAACTCATATGATTTCCTGTATTTCACTTATATGAATTCTGATTGGTTATTTACATAACCATTTAATTTATAATCTTACTCGATTATAATAACAACCAATATATCCAATATATTATAATTTTGATATATATATATATCTTCTGTATATCAAGATATACCTTAGGTAAACTTATTTTAATTTTCCCTCTTTTCAAAGCATATCGGGTTGACCCATCGTATTCGAGTGTTTAGTGACTCCTACCGATATAGTGGATCAAACTGATCGACCAGAACTCATAAACAACTTAACCAATAAATCACCACAATATAAAATAATTTTTATATCAATAACAAATACGCTCACTCGTATATATACACTCAACTCAATCTAGGGTATTACTAACCCAATCTCTACCGAGTCATGCCACAGAGCCAAGGTAATTCACATAACTTAAGCTCTTATACCAACTGTAATAACCCGGGTTTTTGACGATCTTGGTTATCGATGTAAACATGATGACGACTAACCAAACATCAAAAAATCCCGGTAATTAATGAAAGAAATTAGAGGGTGAGGAAAGATAAGATAGAAACTTAGAATAGAAGAAAAAGAAGAACGCAACATCATAGTAACTCGAACCTCACAACGGAACGAATAACATATAATATATATAACATAACTTTAAATATACATCTGTACTTAAATATACATCATTATCAAAGTACAACACTTACAACACAGCGGAAATAACTATAGCTATATAATACTGAAGCCTCCCGCTCCAAGCTCTTCCAATATATCTGTAAATCCTGACTACTTGACTGCCCGTACAAAATTGGGCACCCAAGAGTTTTAAACGGTTTGAACAAGTAAATGATATCTCATAAGACCACGCCGTATAACGGAACGGGATTTTCCCTTATGAGAATCCAAAATATCTTTATATCAAAAACCTTTGATATTATAATAATGTCTATCAACCACAATATAATAATCATCTAGCAGATACGCTTCCATCTCAAGTTCTACATATGTAGTATACAATCAAAACCGCAAGCACGTATTGGGTAATGGATTTCTAACTATGACAAGGTATGGAACCACATTCCGCTAGTGTACCTCTAGACAGGAATACATTGGGTTCAACCAGAACATGTTGCAACCCAGCCACACATGACCGACCACTCATTTCGCTTGAGGGTATCGATTATATATCACCACCGGTTGCGATCAGCAACCGTTTCCCGAATGGGACAGCACAACAATAGATTTTTTTGAAGTAAATGAAACTCTATATCAGGTGATTATACACCCTAATAGGTGCAACCTACATAGCCATGCTGCCTGCCCGATTTCTGTCATTTACCGGTTGATGAGGCTTGAGGTTACGCTTTATCATCATATCAGATTCACTTCGAATGCCACTTTGTCAGATCCATCGAAAATCACTTAATTTACGTTTACAACAGTACACTATGTTTTAGCTAAAGAAGTTTCCATCTCCGCTTCCACTCTTGGTACGGTCAAAGAAATCAATGTATGTGACCTTTCTGGAAATACTCTGTCCGACGTTCATCCATGCAAGTCATCCAGGAACAGGATGAACCGAAGGGACGATTCAGTAAATCCATCTTAGTCACTGTTATCTAAGACTTATACAATAGCCCTTGCACTTTACTCCGTCTTCAATTATCCTTGGCATACATGATTTGCAACGCTTATGCCAATACAGAGTGGTTCTTTGGATAATAATCCAACCGGTCTCTCCATATTAACAACGTTAAAATGGTCCAAAACTTCGATAGTCATTGAGTTAACTATCAAAGAAAAATACGTGTGCAAACAACGATATTATTTCCAGATGGAAATTCTATCAATCAATCATCAATCATATATATATATATATATATATATATATATTCATATTTCCTTATTTTCTATGTTTAGAAAATATACGTTATTAACATTGGAAAACATTTCCATTGTTATTTACATATCACTATCATTTTACAACAACCAGTCTTTGACTGTAAACTAGTAGGAGAACAATTCTCTTAGTATAAACCATGAAGGCCGAAACCAACATCAGATCGACACTTTTAAAACTATTCGACTTAACTAATCTCTAGCCAGATTCTAATCTTGTTTAACTCTATTTCTTTTAACTATGTTCGATTAACTTCTTTTGAATAACTATGTTCAATTTGGTCCTTTCGAATAACTATATTCAATTTGACTCCTATTTGATGACTCTATTTGATAACTCTAATCGAGTAACTCTTTTCTATATCGTTAATTTCCTTTTATAATCCTAATTATTTTCCCAATAAATATTCCTTTATTCTATTTATTTATCCAATAATATTCCTTTATTCTATTTATTTACTTTTTGTGTAAATATCTTTCTTTATACTTCTATTTACTTCTTAAATAAATATCGTTTTACACTTCTTCTTACTTGGTTAGTGAATAATTGTTTTATAAAATTATTTGATTTTATAATTATTCCCTTTCTAAATATCTCCTATTTATAAATATTCCAATTTATACATATTTCTTATTTATAAATATCCCAGTTTATAAATGTCCTAAATATCACTTTGAAAATTCCCTTATCAACATTCCGGCATGTTATGGTATTCAACATATCAAATCACGATGATCAATATCGTCCAAACACATATAATTGACAACAAATTATATATCACATCATATATCACAATATATGAAAAACAGTAAAATAAATGTTGAAGAATCCAGTTGGATTCCTCCAACCTGTTTCCCTGCATCATAGATGTTAAACAATATAATAACATCGATTTCACTTCGATATTAAATATTCTGATAAACAGAATCGATATTTGATTAACGCTTTATATATATATATCGTTATCTATAATTTCAACCAATACACAAGCAATTCAACCAAACAGTTAACACACATCAATCAACAGATGATTAACAGTTTTAAATATACGTTAGAAAAATATAACTGTTCAGAGTTGGTGAGTTTTACGCACATTGACGATCATCGTTGGTAACGATAACCATCGCTCGATTTGGTTCAGACAGACAATTTATTTTGCTATAAATTGTAAAGAGCTCCGATGGACTTCCGGTCAGTTCTATCGTGTAGTGTCCTTCCATACGATCCCAACGGATCTTGGTTTACTGAGTTTCGATATCATACGAGAGAGTTATGCATTTCTACAGTTAATGTACAATTTTAAACAGATTAAAACATAGATTTGAATTCAATGGGCTTTACCCAATCAATTTGGCCCATACCCATCCACTATTGAAAACTAACCCGTCTCCCCCTTTTTACTTTCTTCCTCTTCAAGCACTGAATCCTGCTTCAGCAAAATTGGCTGTGATCTTCCATTCGATCCCCTCTTTCTCCACTACCACTTCACCGAATCAACCGAGACAACCACCATCGAACTCTCCCTTCCGAACTAGTCATCTTCCTCAGCTCCTCGTATAAATAGCCGTCCTCCAACCGGCTGCGACACTGTTCGTCACCAACAGGTAGCGACACAACCCAACGTCGAATCTCACCAAAAACTGCACCAAGGTGCTAAATTCCCTCACGATCTCAAATCAACAAATCGTTTCCTCCATCGACACCTCAAATTCAAGAAAGACCATGCCCTATGCTTCATTGCGCAAAAACCTAGAGCTCCCAGGTGACGTCGAACGATATAAAAATGATATAGGATTGACGAAAATCCATCAAGGAATTCACATACAAAGTTTTCATTATTTATAGGATTTTCTTTGATTTTGTGAGGATTTTATGAGGCCACGTGAATTGTTTTAGAAATGAACCGTGGCTATTGTTTTGATTGGAGAAACAAGCTGTTGAGAAGAGGAAGATGTGGCCTGTTTGTGAACAGAAAAATGTTAGGATAATTTTTTTCTTTGATTATTTGATTTATTTGTAAGCAACTGCTATTTGTAACGGTCCTTAAAAATTCCTGTGAACGCACACGATACCCAAAAATCACCAAACTGGACATGCAGCTAGAGTTCGACATTACGGTCCCAACGAAACTGGTTTCGTCGAATTCCAACTTCGTATGCTCACACAGCGTATTTTTAACCGTCAAAATACTGACTGTTCTTCGCATTAAAAATCTGTACGGCCACATACTGACTTCAAAAATCACGGAAATTATATTCTAGCAATAATTTAATATTGCAGATCCAACAAAATTAGTTTCGTCGAATTCCGAATTCGTTTGCAAAACTGGCTATTATTAAAGCTCTAAATGACCCATTTAAATATATAAATATATTTAAATATAATTAAATTAAATATAAATAAATTTATTTTATCGTATATATTCACAGTGGAATACCATACAGCTCTAGAATATTCCTCTATGAATTTCTAACTTGATATTTCAAATCTGGATCAACCCAATATTCGATTTATATTAAAATTCCTTTTAACAATATAAATAATTCCTTTATAAATTATAAAGGAATTCTACAGCGACTTTTCTAAATTTTGATTTGGGCGTGAATTAAAATCTACGGGACGAAATGTTGATTTTTCTCTTCCACTAGAAAGACATACTCCACCAGCTCCACACGTTTCTTGTTTCACGGAAATCCGGCTTAAAACGAATCCTGTACATTCAGTTGAAGTTCGAATCGCCAATTCACGAACTGCAGCGCCATTTCGAGCTCGATTTTAATTATATTATAACTCTTCGTTCGAATTGTCGTTTATATAATATATTCGTTATTCAAATTCAATTCTAAACTGAAAAAAATATCGCGGATGATCCAGTTCACACCATATCGTCATTTCAGCCAATTCTGATTATTTCAGAATTAAATATATATTTAATTTATTATTTTAATTAAATATTCGCCATAATTTCATTCCACAAACATTAAATTCACTATATCAGTATTTATATAAGTAAATAAATTAATTATAATACCCCTGCAAATGCGGTCATTACACCATACTTCCAACAATTACCCATATTTTTTAAGTTTTGTGAAAGTTTGGTTTTTGCCGCAGCCAATCCAAATGATTCGTCATCTTTCATATTTGTCGATCTACTCCTATTATGCTTAAACTATCCCAACTTCTCTTTGTACTGCAAAACAGCCCTTCTTTTTAATCCTACCCCTAATTCTCTAAATAAACCCTGCTTCCAACAATTATCCTTATTTTTTAACTATTGTGAAGGGTCGGGTTTTCCTACACCCAATCCAAATGATTCATCATCTTTCATGTTTGTCGATCTACCCCTATTACGATTAAACTACCCCTACTTATCTTAATACTTCAAAACATTCTTCTTTTTAATCCTACCCCTAATTCTCTAAATAGTCCTTCCAATAATTACCCGTATTTTTAAACTTCTTTGAAGGGCTGGTTTTTGCAGCACCCAATCCATATAATTCATCATCTTTATATTTTCCGATCTACCCCTACTATGCTTAAACTGCCCCTACTTCTCTTAATACTTCAAAATAGTCCTTCTTTTTAATCCTACCCCTAATTCTCTAAATAGCCCTTACATCCAACAACTAAGCCAATATTTTTAATACTATGAAGGGTTGGTTTTTGTGGCACCCAATCAAAACGAATCATAATCTTTCATATTTGTCGATCTACCCCTACTATGCTTAAACTACCCCTACTTCGCTTAGTACTTAAAAATAGTCTTCTTTTTAATCCTGCCCCTAATTCTCTAAACAACCCTTACATCTAACAATTACCCATATTTTTTAACTACCGTGAAGTGTTCATTTTTGCTGCACCCAATCCAAACGATTCATCATCTTTCAAATTTGTCGATATACCCATATCATGCTTAAACTACTCCTACTTCTCTTAATACTTCAAAACAGCCTTCCTTTTAATCCTACCCTTAATTCTCTAAAATGCCCTTACATCCAACAATTACCCCTATTTTTGAACTACTGTGAAGGGTTGGTTTTTGCAGCACCCAATCCAAACGATTCATCATCTTTAACATTTGTTGATCAACCCCTACAAAGCTTAAACTACCTTCACATCTCTTAATACTTCAAAACAGCTATTCTTTTTAATCCAACCCCTAATTCTCTAAATCTCCCTTACTTCCAACAATTACCCCTATTTTTTAACTGCTATGAAGGGTTGGTTTTTGTAGCACCCAGTCTAAATGATACATCATCTTTCAAATTTGTCGATCTAACCCTACTATGCTTAAACTATCCCTACTTCTCTTAATTCTTCAAAACAACCTTTCTTTTTAATCCTACCCCTAATTCTCTAAATATCCCGTCCAACAATTACCCCTATTTCTAAACTACTTTAATGGGTTTGTTTTTAGCACCCAATCCAAACGATTCTTCATCTTTATACATGTCGATCTACCCTACTATGCTTAAACTACCCCTACTTCTCTTAATATGTCAAAACAATCCTTCTTTTTAATCGTAGTGTTAATTCTCTAAATTACCCTTACATTCAACAATTAAGCCAATCTTTTTACTACGGTGAAGGGTTTGTTTTTGCAGCACCCACACCAAACGATTCATAATCTTTCATATTTGTCGATCTACCCCTACTATGATTAAACTACCCCTACTTCTCTTAATACTTCAAAACGACCCTTTTTTTAATTCTACCCCAAATTCTCTAAATTCCCCTTCTTCCAGCAATTACCCCTATTTTTTAACTTCTGTGAAAGGTTGTATTTTGCAGCACCCAATCCAAACGATTCATCATCTTTCGTATTTGTCGATCTACCCGTACTATGCTTAAACTATCCCTACTTCTGTTAGTACTTCAAAATAGCTATTCTTTTTAATCCTACACCTAATTCTCTAAATAGCCCTTACTTCCAATAGTTACCCATATTTTTTAGCTATTGTGAAGGGTCGGTTTTTGCAGCACCCAATACAAATGATTCATCATCATTCATGTTTGTCGATCTACCCCTACTATGCTTAAAATACCTTTACTTCTCTTAGTACTTCAAGACAACTAATTTTTTTAATCCTACCCCTAATTCTCTAAATAGCCCTTACTTCCAACAATTACGCCAATCATTTACCTCTGTGACACCCAATCTAAACGATTCACAATCTTTCATATTTGTCAATCCAACACTACTATGCTTAAACTACCCCTACTTCTCTTAATACTTCAAAACGACCCTTCTTTTTAATCTAACCCACAATTCTGTAAATAGCCCTTACTTCTAACAATTACCCTATTTTTTAACTACCGTGAAGGGTTGGTTTTTGCAGCGCCCAATCTAAATGATAAATCATCTTTCACATTAGTCGATCTACCCCTACTATGCTTAAACTACCCATACTACTCTTAATACTTCAAAACATCCTTCTTTTTAATCCTACCCCTAATTCTCTAAATAGCCCTTACATCCAACAATTACTCATATTTTTTAACTACTGTCAAGTGTTGGTTTTTGCAGCACCCAATCCAAACGAATCATCATATTTCGTATTTGTCGATCTACCCGGGCTATGCTTAAACTATTCCTACTTCTCTTAATACTTCAAAACAACTATTCTTTTTAATCCTACCCCTATATCTCTAAGTCGCCTATACTTCCATAATTACCCCTATTTTTTAACTAATGTAAAGGGTTGTTTTTTGCAGCATCCAATCAAAACGATTCATCATCTTTCATATTTGTCGATCTACCCCTACTATGCTTAAACTAGCCCTACTTCTCTTAATACTTCAAAACAACTATTCTTTTTAATCCTACCCCTAATTCTCTAAATAGCCCATACTTCCAACAATTACCCCTATTTTTTAACTTCGGTGAAAGGTTGGTTTTTGCAGCACCCAATCCAAATGATTCATCATCTTTCATATTTGTCGATCTACCCCTACTATGCTTAAACTATCCCTACTTCTCTTAGTACTTCAAAACAACCCTTATTTTTTAACCAACCCCTAATTCTCTAAATAGCCCTTACTTCCAACAATTATCTTTAACTACTATGAAGGGCTGGTTTTTGCTGCACTCAATCCAAATGATTCATCATCTTTCATATTTGCCGATCTACCCCTATTACGCTTAAACTACCCCTGCTTCTGTTAATACTTCAAAACAGCCTTCTTTTTAATCCTCCCCCTAATTCTCTTACATCCAACAATTACCCCTATTTTTTAACTACTGTGAAGGGTTGGTTTTTGCAGCACCCGATTCAAACGAATCATCATCTTTCATATTTGTCGATCTAACCCTACTATGCTTAAACTACACCTACTTCCTTAATGCTTCAAAACAACTATTCTTTTTAATCCTACCCTTATTTCTCTAAATAGACCTTACTTCCAACAATTACCCATATTTTTTAACTACTATAAGGGTTGGTTTTTGCAGCACCCAATCAAAATGAGTCATTATCTTTCAAATTTGTCGATCTACTCCTACTATGCTTAAACTACCCCTACTTCTCTTAATACATCAAAACAACCCTTCTTTTTAATCCAACCCTTAATTCTCTAAATAGCCCTTCCAACAATTTCCCTTATTTTTGAACTTCTTTTAAGGGTTGGTTTTTGCAGCACCCAATCCATATGATTCATCATCTTTATATTTGTCGATCTACCCCTACTATGCTTAAACTACCCCTACTTCTCTTAATACTTCAAAACAGTCCTTATTTTTAATCCTACCAGTAGTTCTCTAAATAGCCCTTACTTCCAACAATTAAGCCAAAAATTTTACTACAGTGAAGGGTTGGTTTTTGCAGCACCCAATCAAAACAAATCATAATCTTTCATATTTGTCGATCTACGCCTACTATGCTTAAACTACCCCTACTTCTCTTAATACTTCAAAACAACTATTCTTTTTAATAGTACCCATAATTCTCTAAATCGCCCTTACTTCCAAAAATTACACCTATCTTTTAGTACTGTGAAGGGTTGGTTTTTGCAGCAATCAATCAAAAAGATTCATAGTCTTTCATATTTGTCGATCTACCCCTACTATGCTTAAACTACCCCTACTCTTTTAACACTTCGAAACAACCCTTCTTTTTAATCCTACCCCAAATTCTCCAAATAGCCCTTACTTCCTGCGATTATCCATATTTTTTAACTACTGTGAAGGGTTGGTTTTTGCAGCATGCAATCCAAGCGATTCATCGTCTTTCATATTTGCCGATCTACCCCTACTATGCTTAAACTAACTCTACTTCTTATAATACTTCAAAACATCTTTACTTTTTAATCCTACCCCGAATTCTCTAAATAGCCCTAATTTCCAACAATTACCCCTATTTTTTAACTTCTGTGAAAGGTTGGTTTTTGCAGTACTCAATCCAAATTATTCGTTATCTTTCATTTTTGTCGGTCTACCCCTACTATGCTTAAACTATCCCTACTTCTCTTAGTACATCAAAACGGCCCTTCTTTTTAATCCTACCCCTAATTCTCTCGGTAGACCTTACTTCCAACAATTATTCCTATTGTTTAACTAATGTGAAGGGTTGGTTTTTGCTGCACCCAATCAAGACGATTCATCATCTTTCATATTTGTCCATCTACACCTATTATGCTTAAACTACCCCTACTTCTCTTTATACTTCAAAATAGCCTTCTTCTTAATCCTCCTCCTAATTATCTAAATAGCTCTTACATCCAAAAATTACCCCTATTTTTTAACTAGTATGAAGGGTTTGTTTTTGCACCATCCAATCCAAACGATTCATCATCTTTCAAATTTGTCGATCTAATCCTACTATGCCTAAATTAATCTACTTCTCTTAATACTTCAAAACAGCTATTCTTTTTAATCGTACTCCTGATTCTATAAATAGCCGTTACATCCAACAATTACCCCTATTTTTTAACTTCTATGAGTGAAACACCCCACCTCCGTTAGGGTCACTTTCAAAGGGAATGCCCTAATTTTGGTGGAGGTTTATAAGTACAAGTCACAGATATACAAGACAGATATAAGAACACATATTTGTAAACAGCGGAAGAACAACAAATTTTATTTCATAAAGTCAAATACGTGTTACAACAACATCCTTTCCAACAACATAACATAACACTTTCATAATCTGTCTTGAGTACATTATTTAAAGAAGCATAAATAAAAACATAGATAAACTGCAAAAGCCCCATAGTGGATTGTCCAAAGCCATAGTTCAAAACAGGAAAGTCCAAGCAATACATTTCTCTTCTTCAAGCTGGATGTTGAGGTTGGTCAAGCTGTTGTGTTCCCTCCCTGAGGACAGGGGGGGGGGGAACGGAAGAAAGAAGACGAAAGAAAAGTAGAGTCAGACATAAAGCCTGAGTAAGTCTAGTACTATTTTGTCTATGAATAAAGAACTGGGTATGATAAGTATAAACAAGAAGTGGGCATGCACTATAAACTTGGTTAAGTTGTCTAGGGTCGAATATACTATCGTACCCCATGTTGATCTCTGAACCCATATAAACTAGTTTCCAACTGTTACCCCATAATCAGGGTGATGTGATCCATTCTATGATGATCGGCTCCTACTCGCATAGTTACATGTGTCTTACGGCCCCCGATGTTGTAGTTACCTATGCTGGTCCCACCATGGGGTGTATTAAGTCCCATAGTGGCAACCCGACACAACCTTAGAGTACACAGGTATGCTACTGGTGTCCAGTGCCTTATTTTTCTGCACCGGAGTGTGTGCACGCCCGCACTCCGTTAGAACCTACACTGCTACACCACCGCCGTCGCTTTGACCTCTTACATTCAGCCCAGTAATTGTGCCCCACCCTGCCTAGTTTCAGGGTATCCTGATACACCTTTTAGGGTTACTGCTGAAAAGGGTCCCCCATTACTAGGTTTTCTATCTCTAGCCAACATGCTAAGTTGGTTAAGTGTTTCCTAACCGAACCCCCACCAGTCCGTTTTGTTTAGCATGTTCCATTTTGATTAAGTCTTTAGTTCCCTTAATCCTATCAATCCTGACTCAGCCTTAATTGTCTTATTAAGGCCCGGACCTCTCACATTAGACAGGTATTGTTGTGGCTGCCTGTTGCCGGTTGGTTCCGGGCAGTCTTACGCCACAACTCAGTCTAACCTCGGGTCCTTGCTGGGCTCCATGTTTAACCTCCCACATTGGATAGGTATTGTTGTGACTACTGGACAGCCGGGCGGTTCCGGGCAGGTTTACATCACAACTCAATCCAACCTCGGGTTAAACATATCGTATTTTCTACATTTACATATTTTGTCATTCCTCTTTATTTCTTATATGTAAATATTTGCGGCCCATTATTAAGTTAATGGTGTAAAGGTTACACCAATCATGGGCCCAACCCATACTTGAACTTGGGCCCTTCTATTTTATATTTTCATTCATTAGTAATTTTAACCCAACGTTATTTTCCCCCGTTTAACACGTCCGTTTATATATATTTTGGGCTTAGCCTTTTAAAGCCCAAATTAGCCATGCGAAAAGAGGAGGCTTAAAGCGTAATTACATACACAAAGAGGGGAATGTGAGCGCATGAACTTGCAATACGACGTTGGAAATACAAAATAGAAACTGGTGTACTTGCATAGTGGTAACATAGGTGACATGAATCAAAGCATGTGAACTTGTAATTGAGATATCATTATTGTCACATGAACCTATATTTTTATTTAGGCATAATGTCAAACATAAGCATGGCATAAATATTTCTAGCATAAGCATGACATAATGTCAAACATAAGCATGGCATAATATCAAACATAAGCATGGCATAAGTATAGTTAAATTTGTTCACATAACCATGGCATAAATATTTCTAACATGAAATCACGATTCTTGCTTTAGCCATGTAAACTTACAAAAAGGGACCTTTTGAACCTAACCTAGCCATGTACATATGTCATCATATAATTCTTGTAAACAAGATAGACTAAATCATGGATTTTAATTATGCCAAATATTATTCATAGCCTAGCCATATTCATAAATTTCCAAATAGGTTTTCTAGTACAAAAGCATGGCTTAATACATGATGCCAAATTCTCAACATCATTTCCTATGGATTATAATAACCAAACTTGTTCTAATTACTTACAAAATGATTTATGCACAAAAATATACATCATGGTGGCATAGAAACAAAACCCCAAACTTCCATGAATTTAAATCAACTACATACATGTAGCTTCAACATGGATTACATAATTTGCGAAATATTCCAAACGTATACTTGCATAGAACTACCGCATGTAGTTCTTTATAATGAATAACATAATTCATAAATATCCAAACGTATATAATATTTCAAATTGATAAGAACGCACAAATATGAATTACTTTATTGCCACAATTCAAGCATACAAACCAACACAATTGTTTATTCATACCAAAGTAATACTCTACATACAATGGTGTGATGAATTCTCTAATTTAGGGATTGAAGACGCAAATTCCTTTGTTGAATTGATTTGTTTAGGTTGCTTTAAGCTTTAGAATCTTCCTCCTAATCCTCTCTCCAATTTGGTGGCTACTCCTAGTCGTTCCTCAGCAACATGGCGGCTATGTTCTTATTTTTGAATGAATAGATTAGGGTTTAGTCTAGGGTTGTTTATATAGAGGTTAGGAACTGATTAGGACCACTGATGTTGCCTGGATTGATCGTAGCCATTCATTCGAAGGAGAGACCAATTAAAACTTGCCACCTAGCCCTAATGACAAAGCAGACCACAGAAATTCGACCAAACACAGACCTGGCCAGCCAGGTTGGCTGGGCTCGACCAGGTCGACACCCCTGTCGACAGGGCTGTCGACAGCCCTGTCGACATGGGTAGCCCAGGTCGACAGCCCAGTCGACCTGGGTGGCCTAGGCGGGTGTTTATCCGCCCTGGCCCATTGGGCCCGATTTTTAATTATTTTATTCTGTTTGAATTTTAAATTTAATTCTCAAACTTCCGAAGGCCATATCTTCTTCATACGGACTCCGTTTTTCGAAAACTCGGACTCTATTTCGCGTATTTTTCCGAGACGAACGCAATGGCGTATCCCGTTTCCCTTATTTCTTTGATTTCAGATTAATTATACTTTAATTTGTTAATTTCACAGTTATAGAATTTTCAGGGTGTTACATTCTCCCCCACTTAAAAGGATTTCGTCCCCGAAATCTTCAAGTTAGGAGGAATGTATATCCTAACATCCAATCATCCATCTACTCATCTATCAAACACGAGCATCCATTGTCCTTAAAAGACTTCTAATGCTTCATGATCATATGCGAAGTGTGTGTGTACATGTACTTATCTAATGCAAAATCAGGCGGTCTACTGATTCAGTTGACCTCCTTAATGTGAATTATGTAAGTGCCATGAATCCATTATGTATGCAAATTTTCCTATTCTTGATTCTACATGAGTGCACAATCATTCAATACAAATGCAACATCCATATGACAACACATTAAAGTTCAACCATATACGAATGCAAACATATATGCATATGCAATATGAAGTGACTGAGCCGATCTAAAACCTAGATTGTGTGTATATGCAACCACGAGCAACCACTAGCAATCACTTGCAACCACTTGCAACCATCATCCATAACATGTTTCAACTACATGTTTCCATCCAAAGTGTTTCTACCTAAAAGATACGGTCGAGGAAATATACCTAAAAAGATAGATAAAAGCGCAACTTAAGGAAAAAGAAAGATCAAGGATGTACCCTCGAACAGAAAAGGGTAGGCAGTTCGTGTTCTAGCTTCAGTTTCCCAAGTCGCGTCTCCCTCGGCGTCGCTCCACTGAACTTTGACGAGCTGGACTTCGCGGTTGCGTAGCTTCTTCACTTCCGTTCCTAAGATGCGGGTTGGAACTTTTCTTATGGTTGCTTCGCGTTCCACTTCGGCCTCTTCGAGGATATTTGGCTCTACCACTTCAGCAGACTCATGTAGACATTTTCGGAGATGTGAAACGTGAAAAACGTTGTGGACTCCAGCCAATTTCTCGGGTAGCTCTAATCTATAGGCCATTTTCCCAATTTTCTCGATGATAGGGAATGGTCCTACCTAAAGGTATAGTCGAATGATAGAAGCAAGTAAAAACTTTGTGCCCATTAGGCAATGTCGAAACTGGAAATCTATGCTACATATATATTGATTAGGAGAAGAACTCTCTAAGCATCAGCCCCGAAGACCGAAATCAACATCAGACTGACACCCAAAGAATTACTCAACCCAACCACCATATATGATTCTAGGAAACTAAGCATGATGGACTCCTTTTAGGTCACAAGGGAGTCCCTTCCTAAGACCAACCCGTATCCTATAAAGCCCAAAAACTTTAGTAAAATCAACGAACACCCTCGAGCCCCAACATGTGTTACTAACAGATGAGTCATACTCCCTATGGGGTTTGCAATAGAAATTGGATTAAGAATAGGACCGAGAGGATATACACAAAAGATAGCATGCAAGTGAGCTTTATAGGAAGAGAGGGATCAAGGATATACTCTTAAGAAGAGATATTATGCACGAATCTAGTCTTCCATCTTCTAAGTCGCATTTCTTGAGCTTGACTCCATTATGCTTTGTCCGTCTTTAACTTTACAATTTCGTAGCTTCTTAATTCTTGTTTCTAAAATATGAGTTGGAACCTATTTCTCGTTCCTCTTTCACTTATTCTCCTTCTAGTATACTTGGCTCAAGCCTAACTGCGTACTCATGGTTCCATGCAAGCTCTCCAAAATTCATTAGTGAATCTTGGATCTTGTTCACTTACTAGAAGGTATTCCACATAGATGAATTATCTCTTGAAAATAAACAAATGTCAACTATGTTGCCAAATGTACTTACTAAGGCGATTCTTTACAACTCATGCATCAGCGAAATGAACCTTCAGCCTTAGTGGCGAACACTACTGGAGCGCCCTATTCTGAAATGCTCCTCCTAATGAACCCCTTTTCTAGAAGCTCTTTAATCTGTTTACTGAGCTCTTTCCTTTCTCGTGGAGCCATGTGTCTAACGGGCAACGCAACGGGCTTTACATTATCTACAAGATATATGCGGAAGTCTATTTCTCGCTTCGGAGGCAAGCCCTTCACCTCTTCGAAGACATCCGGATATTCCCGGACCACTCTAACTGATTGCAAATTTTCAACAGAGGCATCTAGCGATTCAAGATAACTAAGCGTAACCGCATACAAGGGATTACAAGAAATTTCCAAAGTATTACCGAGTTGGGTTAGGAGCCTAACAACCCTTTTCTCACAATCAAGGATGGCCCCATTACTGGATAGCCAATCCATGCCCAAAATCAAACCATACCTCGAAAATCCGAAAACAAAGGCACTACATTGAAATTCTACGCTTAGAATAGAAACTTTCAATCCCACACAGATCATAGACAAATGAGCTGGGCCCCCAATTGGGTTTGAAACAATTAAGGGGTCCTCTACCATACTAGTTTTTAGGTGCAGAGATTCTACTAAAGCAGACGAGATAAAGGAGTGTGATGCGCCAGAATCAAATAAAGTGCGAACGGGGTGATCGTAAAAATAAACTACACTTTCTACAGAAGTGTTTGTACCTCGCTGTTGCAAAGGTGGCGCTTCCAGCACATGAATCTGTGCCCCTGGGGTGGATCCAGCGCCCTGCCCCTGTCCCCGTTTCTATGGGCAGTCCTTAGCCCTATGGCCCGTCTCACCGCAAGAAAAGCACCCACCATTCTCCTTGGCCTTCTTTTTCCGGCAGTCCTTTACTAAGTGCCCCACTTTGCCACAGAAATTACACGTCCTCTTCTCTTTGTTGCCTTCCCCGCCTTTTTTAAAGTCTGTCTTCTTGGGCTGCAAACCCTCTTTCTTCTTGCCCTTATCCTCTTCATTCAGCAATGCCATTTGCACCAATCTTTCATACGTGGCTCCCATGGGTATATGGGTCATGGCCAAACTGTGTAATGGCTCATTCAACCCTTTGACGAAACGGAGAGCTTTCTTGTGCGGGGTGTTGACTAGGTCAAGCCCAAACCTAGCCAGCTCATCGAACTGATTCACATATTCTCTGACTGTCTTGTCCCCTTGTTTAAGAAATAAGAATTTTTCCAACTGCAAACTTCTTTCCGCATCTGAGAGAAATTTAGTCTCAAACCTTGCCCTAAAGTCCTCCCATGTCTCTACTGGTCTTTCAGCATTAGTGAATTCCCACCAGTAGGAAGCCTCGCCCTTCAATAACCACACTGCCAACTGTACTTTTTGTCTATCTTCTACCTCAAAGATGATGAATAGGTCCTCAGTTTCTTTCAGCCAATTTCTAGCTTCTACGAAGGACTCAGTTCCATGGAAATCCCTTCCTCCCATAGCTTTAAAATCTTTACATATCTTAGCAAACGTGTTTCCCCGAGGAGGAGGTGGAGGAAAAGGTGCCGCTGCGGCTGGATGATTTCCTTCCGCTGGGGGAGGAGGAATGGTAGGACCTGGCTGAGTGGCCCTTGCTTCTAAGAACCGTCTAAACCAACCAGGTATTGGTACCCCTTCCGGCAAGTTAAGTTCTTGGGACATGCTGAAACAAAAAGGACAGATTCAAAACGAAGGATAAAAGATAGTACCTATGGCTTTGGGGAGTGGACTTTGCCTTTTTAAAATAAAATAATATTTTTCTTTTAAAAATGCTTCGTTAAATTTCCTTTTTGAAAATAATTTTTCAAAACTTTTTATCTTTTCTGGTAAACCTATGCTCTGATACCAAGTGAAACACCCCACCTCCGTTAGGGTCACTCTCAAAGGGAATGCCCTAATTTTGGTGGAGTTTTATAAGTACAAGTCACAGATATACAAGACAGATATAAGAACACATATTTGTAAACAGCGGAAGAACAACAAATTTTATTTCATAAAGTCAAATACGTGTTACAACAACATCCTTTCCAACAACATAACATAACACTTTCATAATCTGTCTTGAGTACATTATTTAAAGAAGCATAAATAAAAACATAGATAAACTGCAAAAGCCCCATAGTGGATTGTCCAAAGCCATAGTTCAAAACAGGAAAGTCCAAGCAATACATTTCTCTTCTTCAAGCCGGATGTTGATGTTGGTCAAGCTGCTGTGTTCCCTCCCTGAGGACCTTGGGGGGGGGGGAACGGAAGAAAGAAGACAAAAGAAAAGTAGAGTCAGACATAAAGCCTGAGTAAGTCTAGTACTGTTTTGTCTATGAATAAAGAACTGGGTATGATAAGTATAAACAAGAAGTGGGCTTGCACTATAAACTTGGTTAAGTTGTCTAGGGTCGAATATACTATCGTACCCCATGTTAATCTCTGAACCCATATAAACTAGTTTCCAACTGGCACCCCATAATCAGGGTGATGTGATCCATTCTATGATGATCGGCTCCTACTCGCATAGTTAAATGTGTCTTACGGCCCCCGATGTTGTAGTTACTTATGCTGGTCCCACCATGGGGTGTATCAAGTCCCATAGTGGCAACCCGACACAACCTTAGAGTGCACAGGTATGCTACTGGTGTCCAGTGCCTTATTTTTCTGCACCGGAGTGTGTGCACGCCCACACTCTGTTAGAACCTACACTGCTACACCACCGCCGTCGCTTTGACCTCTTACAATCAGCCCAGTAATCGTGCCCCACCCTGCCTAGTTTCAGGGTATCCTGATACACCTTTTAGGGTTACTGCTGAAAAGGGTCCCCCGTTACTAGGTTTTCTATCTCTAGCCAACATGCTAATTTGGTTAAGTGTTTCCTAACCTAACCCCCACCAGTCCGTTTTGTTTAGCATGTTCCATTTTGATTAAGTCTTTAGTTCCCTTAATCCTATCAATCCTGACTCAGCCTTAATTGTCTTATTAAGGGCCGGACCTCTCACATTAGACAGGTATTGTTGTGGCTGCCTGTTGCCGGTTGGTTCCGGGCAGTCTTCCGCCACAACTCAGTCTAACCTCGGGTCCTTGCTGGGCTCCATGTTTAACCTCCCACATTGGATAGGTATTGTTGTGACTACTGGACAGCCGGGCGGTTCCGGGCAGGTTTACATCACAACTCAATCCAACCTCGGGTTAAACATATCGTATTTTCTACATTTACATATTTTGTCATTCCTCTTTATTTCTTATATGTAAATATTTGCGGCCCATTATTAAGTTAATGGTGTAAAGGTTACACCAATCATGGGCCCAACCCATACTTGAACTTGGGCCCTTCTATTTTATATTTTCATTCATTAGTAATTTTAACCCAACGTTATTTTCCCCCGTTTAACACGTCCGTTTATATATATTTTGGGCTTAGCCTTTTGAAGCCCAAATTAGCCATGCGAAAAGGGGAGGCTTAAAGCGTAATCACATACACAAAGAGGGGAATGTGAGCGCATGAACTTGCAATACGACGTTGGAAATACAAAATAGAAACTAGTGTACTTGCATAGTGGTAACATAGGTGACATGAATCAAAGCATGTGAACTTGTAATTGAGATATCATTATTGTCACATGAACCTATATTTTTATTTAGGCATAATGTCAAACATAAGCATGGCATAAATATTTCTAGCATAAGCATGTCATAATGTCAAACATAAGCATGGCATAATATCAAACATAAGCATGGCATAATTATAGTTAAATTTGTTCACATAACCATGGCATAAATATTTCTAACATGAAATCATGATTCTTACTTTAGCCATGTAAACTTACAAAAAGGGACCTTTTGAACCTAACCTAGCCATGTACATATGTCATCATATAATTCTTGTAAACAAGATAGACTAAATCATGGATTTTAATTATGCCAAATATTATTCATAGCCTAGCCATATTCATAAATTTGCAAATAGGTTTTCTAGTACAAAAGCATGGCTTAATACATGATGCCAAATTCTCAACATAATTTCCTGTGGATTATAATAACCAAACTTGTTCTAATTACTTACAAAATGATTTATGCACAAAAATATACATCACGGTGGCATAGAAGCAAAACCCCAAACTTGCATGAATTTAAATCAACTACATACATGTAGCTTCAACATGGATTACATAATTTGCGAAATATTCCAAACGTATACTTGCATAGAACTACCGCATGTAGTTCTTTATAATGAATAACATAATTCATAAATATCCAAACGTATATAATATTTCAAATTGATAAGAACGCACAAATATGAATTACTTTATTGCCACAATTCAAGCATACAAACCAACACAATTGTTTATTCATACCAAAGTAATACTCTACTTACAATGGTGTGATGAATTCTCTAATTTAGGGATTGAAGACGCAAATTCCTTTGTTGAATTGATTTGTTTAGGTTGCTTTAAGCTTTAGAATCTTCCTCCTAATCCTCTCTCCAATTTGCTGGCTACTCCTAGTCGTTCCTCAGCAACATGGCGGCTATGTTCTTATTTTTGAATGAATAGATTAGTGTTTAGTCTAGGGTTGTTTATATAGAGGTTAGGAACTGATTAGGACCACTGATGTTGCCTGGATTGATCGTAGCCATTCATTCGAAGGAGAGACACATTAAAACTTGCCACCTAGCCCTAATGACAGAGCAGACCACAGAAATTCGACCAAACACAGACCTGGCCAGCCAGGTTGGCTGGGCTCGACCAGGTCGACACCCCTGTCGACAGGGCTATCGACAGCCCTATCGACATGGGTAGCCCAGGTCGACAGCCCAGTCGACCTGGGTGGCCTAGGCGGGTGTTTATCCGCCCTGGCCCATTGGGCCCGATTTTTAATTATTTTATTCTGTTTGAATTTTAAATTTAATTCTCAAACTTCCGAAGGCCATATCTTCTTCATACGGACTCCGTTTTTCGAAAACTCGGACTCTATTTCGCGTATTTTTCCGAGACGAACGCAATGGCGTATCCCGTTTCCCTTAGTTCTTTGATTTCAGATTAATTATACTTTAATTTGTTAATTTCACAGTTATAGAATTTTCAGGGTGTTACAATGAGAGTTTGGTTTTTGCAACACCCAATCCAAATGATTCATCAACTTTCATATTTGTTGATCTACCCATACTATGCTTAAACTATCCCTACTTCTCTTAATACTTCAAAAAAGCCCTTCTTTTTAATTCTACCCCTAATTCTCTATATAGCCCTTACTTCCAACAATTATCCCTTTTTTTTAACTACTGTGAAGGGTTGGTTTTTGCTGCGTCCAATCCAAACGATTCATCATTTTTTATATTTGTCGATCTACCCCTATTATGCTTAAACTACCCCTACTTCTCTTAATATTTCAAAACAGCCTTCTTTTTAATCCTAGCACTAATTCTCTAAATAGTTCTTACATCCCACAACTACCTTATTTTATAACTACTGTGAAGGGTTGGTTTTTGCAGCACCCGATCCAAATGATTCATCATCTTTCATATTTTTCAATCTACCCCTACTGTGCTTAAATACCCCTAATTCTCATAATACTTCAAAACAAGTATTCTTTATAATCCTCCCCCAAATTCTCTAAATAGCCCTTACTTCCAACAATTACCCCTATTTTTTAACTACTGTGAAGGGTTGTTTTTTGCAGCATCCAATCCAAACGATTCATCATCTTTCATATTTATCGATCTACCCCTACTGTGCTTAAACTAGCCCTACTTCTCTTAATACTTCAAAATAGCTATTCTTTTTAATCCTAACCGTAATTCTCTAAATAGCCCTTACTTCCAACAATTAACCCTATTTTTTAGCTTCTGTGAAAGGTTGGTTTTTGCAGCACCCAATCCAAACGATTCATCATCTTTCATATTTGTCGATCTACCCCTACTATGCTTAAACTATTCCTACTTCTCTTAGTACTTTAAAATAGCCCTTCTTTTTAATCCTACCCCTAATTCTCTAAATAGCTCTTACTTCTAATAATAATCCCTTATTTTAAACTATTGTGAAGGGTTGGTTTTTGTTGCACCTAATGTAACACCCCGTGAATTCTATAACACTATGCTTCAGAAATTAAAGTGTAATTAATTCTAAATGAAAGAATTAAGGGAGATAGATTGCGCTATTGCGTACGTCTCGGAATTCTGCTTGAGATAGAGTCTGAGTTTGCGTGAATCGGACTCCGTATGAAGGAGTTACGACCTTCAAATGTTTCAGAGTAAAATTTAAAATTCAAACAGGTCGGTTTAAAATTCAAAATTTGAAAAAAGGTTCAAACTGGGCTGGTCTGGAAAATAGCCGCCCAGGGACCAGGTCGACCATAGTGTCGACCTTGGTGTCGACCTGGTCACCCTTGGTCGACCATAGTGTTGACCTACCTGGTCGGCCAGACTAGCTAGGTCTGGCTCAGGCTCGAATTTCTGTGGCTCGGTGTGTCACTAGGGCTGACATGTTGCGAACGTACAAACGGGGGTAATAACGTTCGGTGTAAAACATGAAAATATATGTTGGCATGTTTGGCACATGCCAACGACAATGACGTTTATGCGGTATAAATTGTTATACCCAAGAATAAAAGTCATGACATTTACATATAATTGAGAAGTGGTAAAATATGTAAATTTAGAAAACACGGTATGCTTAACCCAAGGTTGGATTAAGTTGTGACGTAAACCTGCCCGGACCCGCCCGGCTGTCTAGTAGTCACAACAATACCTATCCAATATGGATGGTTAAGCATTGAGCCCAATAAGGACCCGAGGTTAGACTGAGCTACGATGTAAACCTGCCCGGAACCGACCGGCACATCCAGTAACCGTAGCAATATCTGTCTAATGTGAGTGGTCAGGTGCTCTAAGAGGCTAAGGAAGATGGTAGGGTTAAGTCAACTAAAAACACTTAACCAAATTCAACATGTTAACAAGAATTGATGGGTGAGGTTAGGTAAATACAGACACTTAACCACTTAACATGTTTGACTAGATAACCCTAGTAACGAGGGACCCGTTTCAGCAGTAACACAAGTTAGGTAAAATGGTACCTTGAAACTAGGCAGGGTGGGGCACGATTACTGGGCTGATTGTAAGCGGTCAAAACGACGGTAGTGGGTGCACTGTAATGACACGGGTTTCGCACGCCCTTAATCGATCGCCAAATCGACCAAGACCGTTCAAAATCCGCATACGTTAACTTTGGGAATACAACACATCAGAACAATAACAGCAGACTTTTATTACATCATGATAATATAACATCAGAGTACAGAATATATCAGAGTGCATCGAAATTTAAAATACAGCGGAAGAAAATTTTACAATAAATTTAATACAGTGCAGCGGAAATAAAATAACTAAGGCAGCGGAAGGCTTACAATGTTCTGGACACAGCTTTAAGCTTCAATCCAGGATCCTGCTAAAAAGATAAACCTGTAGACACTGCTCGACTGCCCGTGTGGAAAGAGGGCACCCGAGTTTGCAAAAAGGTGGAAACAAACAACGGGTCAGTCGTGGGACTGGTGTGAGAATTCTTGCCTAATAAATCACTATTAATAGGGCAAATCCAAAGACCACGCCGCTAAAGCGGAACGGGTTTACTCTAATGGATTGTCGTGCATAACTTAAAGTAAATCGTAAAACAACGCAATGCTTTTTAGAAAAATGAAATCACCATAAGACTCAGGTCCCATCACACAATGCAACGCACACCAGAGGATAGAGTTTTACCTTATGGTGATCAAACATGATAAATACGGCAAATACGAGTTTGATATTATTATTAGTGTGTATATGTTTGAAAAACAATTTCAATCATAATGTATCAATCCTAGGAAGCATAGGTACCATATGCTATGCCTCCGTACTAGTAATACAATCAAAACCGAATGGCGCGTATTGGAAATTGGTTTCCATCATGAGTCAAGGCTAGGGAGGAGCTCCTTACCAATTCGAGACACTCTAGCTAATGCCTCAGGATTACCCGCAGTTAACCCTTGGAAATGGCAGGGCCGGTCCTCAAATACAGCTTAGAGGATTGGAAATTCCTAAGCACACGTTCCCCGGTCCTATAGGACCTATCCGAGGCGCCTCATTCCATCATCCACATAAGTAAAATGTCAGGGCTGGTAGGTCACTGACACCACTCTAGCTAGAAAGAAACGTGCTGCTCTCCCTGCGTTCCCTTCTCCCGTTTTAGACTCTGCCGGTGTGTGAGGCTCGTGAAGTCACGTCATACACAAAGCTATACCTAAACAGGTTATGCTTTGATCATCCCACAAGGCCTGCTTTTCAACAAAGCCTTGATCATATGCATCTTAGCATGCCACATCATAACTCCATATCACACTACCAATCCTTTGCCGAAATATATGAACGGGTGTTAAGCAAGAGAATAAATTCTCCGCCACCAAACATCCCTGCATTCGTCAGAAGATTAATAATATGATATATAATGGAGTACGATGTCAGACACACAATCCATTTATAAGCTTATGCTCTGGGTCTGCGCGAAAGCCAAATCCGTTCAATCAACATGTTCGTTCGGACGACGACCATGACCTTGACTTGGGAGCAAATCAATTCAAAGTCTCAATCGCTGTCCTCCTGAGGGGAAGATTGATGGTCTTCATTAGTCGTCTTCTTCTTCAATTCTCATCGTCGTTTGATTATTTGGAATGAGATTAACTCGGTCTTCCCAAATAATCTTCGTATATATATATATGTAAATATATTGAAAACTCTTCCTTATCGTTATTTCTAATTTATAACGATTATTTCCTATTTTATTTAATTAAAAATAATTAAATCTTTAATCAACTACGATTCAGATCAATGGCGATTTTGGTACTGTTTTCAACCAATTTTGATTTTCACATATCTCAAAATCTAACCGTTGGATTTTGACGTATTATATATTGTTGGAAAGATTTTTCCAACACGGTCCTAACGGTTTCAGTTTTGGGAAAATCCGACGGTCGAATCTTCCGGTATATTCGTTTAAAGATATGATTTCAAAACGCAAACTACCGCGCTTGATTCGATTAATTTTAATTATATTTACATATAAATATATAAATAAATCGTTTGTTCTCATTCTTATGTACATTTTCATTCTCTTATTTTTTCATTTCTTCATTTACATGAAAATGTAATTTATAATTAGATGATGAATCATTCCTTTTAATTTATTTTTATTTCATATCTCTATAATTTACCTTAAAATGTAAATTATAATCCATCGTACTATTTATTCCCTTTCATCTTTCAATTATATTATGATTCTATTTACATATAAAATATTCATTCTCTTTTTGAGTGCATTCAAAATTTCAATTACATCTAAAATGTAATTTTATTTTATGATGTTATTTTATTTTACGATGTAGTTTTCCTTCCTAATTACATATAAAAACGTAATCTTTATTTACATGATACATCCTTATTTTATTTTATAAAATAAAAATGTAAACTATCATTTTTGCCACCTTCTTATTTTACTTACATTAAATAAAAGGTAAATTTCACGTACGGTGTAAATTCTTATATACATTACAAAAATAAAATGTAATCTTTTCTCTATGGTGTGTTTTCTCTTTTACATACATTAAAAATAATGTATATTTATCCTACGGTGTAAATTACCCTTTTTTTTAATTAACATTAAAATGATGTTCATTTTCTATGGTATAAATCCTTTTTATAATTACATTATAAAATAATGCAAATTAACATATAGTGGAATCCCATTATACTACATTATAAAATAATGTAATTTTAACCTACCTGCGTAATTCTCTTAATATTAACATTAAAGATAATGTTAATTTAATCCTATAGTGAAATCCTTTTATTTTAACATTGAAAATAATGTTAAATCATCCTATGGTGTAATTCCTTTATATTAACATTAAAATAAATGTAAATTATCATACGGTGTAGTTCTTTTTATTACATTATAAAATAATGTAAATTATCATACAGTTGAATTTCTTTTTTTATTAACATTATAAAATAATGTAACTTATTCTACGGTCAAATTCTTTAAATATTAACATTATAAAATAATGTAACTTATTCTACGGTCAAATTCTTTAAATATTAACATTATAAAATAATGTAACCTATTCTACGGTCAAATTCTTTAAATATTAACATTATAAAATAATGTAACTTATTCTACGGTCAAATTCTCATAATATTAACATTATAAAATAATGTAACTTATTCTACGGTCAAATTCTCATAATATTAACATTGAAAATGTTAATTGCACATACGATGAAATAACTATTTAATTAACATTAAAAATAATGATAAATTTACATACAATGCATTTCCTATTTATTAACATTAAAAATAATGATAAATTTACATACAATGCATTTCCTATTTAATAACATTAAAAATAATGATAAATTTACATACAATGCATTTTCTATTTATTAACATTAAAAATAATGATAAATTAACATACAATGCATTTCCTATTTATTAACATTAAAAATAATGATAAATTTACATACAATGCATTTCTTATTTATTAACATTAAAAATAATGATAAATTTACATACCATGCATTTCCTATTTATTAACATTAAAAATAATGATAAATTTACATACAATGCATTTCCTATTTATTAACATTAAAAATAATGATAAATTTACATACCATGCATTTCCTATTTATTAACATTAAAAATAATGATAAATTTACATACAATGCATTTCCTATTTATTAACATTAAAAATAATGATAAATTTACATACAATGCATTTCCTATTTATTAACATTAAAAATAATGATAAATTTACATACAATGCATTTCCTATTTATTAACATTAAAAATAATGTTAATTTTTCTATCTTTACATTACACATGAAAAATGTATATTTTGATACATTGCAAATTCCCACTTTATATTTACAAAATAAAGAGTAAACCTTGTCATGCGGTGAATTCCTACCTTATTTTACAAATAAAAAGCAAATCTTATCATACAGTGAAAATGCCAACTTACCTTTACAAATAAAAGTGTACATCTTATCATATGGTAAAAATACTCTAATATTAACATTATAAATAAATGTTAATGCCAATTTCTCTTACAATGTAAATTTCTCTTTTAATATGCATTAAAAATAATGTACATCTTCCTTACGAGGTAAATTCTCTTTTGCTTAACATTATAAATAATGTTAATCTTACATACGGTTCAATTCCTTTTTATTAACATTAAAAATAATGTTAAATTTACATACGGTTCAATTCCTTTTTTATTAACATTAAAAATAATGTTAAATTTACATACGGTTCAATTCCTTTTTATTAACATTAAAAATAATGTTAAATTTACATACGTTGAAATTCTCCATATAGCATTAACAAAAATGTTATTTTCCTACGATGAACAATTTCATTCTATAAATTTGATCAATTCAAATCTTGGCACAAGCGATAACATGTGATAGTAATAATCAATTTCTTTGATGATAAATAAAATCAATAGAAAGTGATAACATGGCAGTGATAACATGACATAGTATAAACATGACATCAAAGGGATCCTTCCTGACTACTCAATCATAGAACAAAGCATCACAAATAGATCTGAAACATTCATCGTACTAGAATAGTTTAATTTTATTAAATTTTAAATAAAAGAACTCTCACCTTGTTTGGATAAGAATTAAAATAAATCCAAATAATTTTCAGAATGCTCCAATCAATCACAGCAGATCCCACTCGTCGTCACGGTCCTAACGGATCTGAAATTTTCAGATTCGGGGTTGATACGCATTAGTTATCAACGTTTTTAAATATACAGATTTTTAACAACTGCTGCAGCAACACTTAAAAGTGTGGGGAAATCTGTAATAGTTCATACCTTAAAACCGACTTTTGTTCAAAAATTCAAATCCGATTTGTTGGAGAAGGACCGGCCCGGAGAGGGCTTTGATCGGCCAGAGGGGGGTGGCGTTCGGCGGCGGCGTGTGGGGCCCAGGGGGCGCGAACGGCGGCGGCTTCTTGGCCTTGGTGGCGGCGCTGCGGTGCACGGGGAGCGGCGAGACTTGTCGGAGATCGAAGAGCTCGGGAAGAGCTTCGAAATGAGTACTCACACGCTAAATTTCATCGAAAAATGGAAGAGAAATCGAAGCTCAAAGTTTGGAGCTTCTATGGGTTCGGCAGCTACAACATACGGAGGAAGGAGATGAAGGAGGCCCAACCTTTATATAATATTATAATATTAGGGTAAATTAATTATTATTTAATTAGCCCGCTTAAGCCCGTTTTGGTCCGAACTCCGATTCGCGCTCAACGACTGTCAATCTTAATGTTTTGACGTCTTCTGAACGCGATGGCGCTATCCCCGAAGTTCAATTCTGATGTTATACGCATGTTTCTTTTATTTTCAAAATAAATCCTTTATTTTTAATTCAAACGCACACAGAAATTCACCGGGACCACATACGGACCCAGAAAAATCCAGAAAAATTATTTTTGGCTTTCTTATGACGATACGATCACAACAAAATTTGTTTCGTTCAATTCTGAGCCTTTTTGAAAAATGGCTATTTTCAAGGTGAATATATTTAATATTAAAAATACATTTTGAAACAAATATTTTCTGAAACTCAAAACACATAAGTGTTTACTATTTTACAATGCAGAAACGTCATTCTGAACTCAATGGAATTGGTTTCGAGTTCAAATTCCTTCGTATGCAAAAAGTAGCATTTTTGTCCGATGCAAATTACCCAACGACCTTTCTAAAAATTGAATTGGCCATAACTTTTGATTTCCGCTATGAAATTTCGATTTTTCGGATTCGTTGGAAATATATTTTTAAATAGATTCTAATATTTTTGGTTTCACTAAAATCCGTTAAATTTTGCATCTTGTATGGTCAGTCAAAGATCAAGTTTGACTTTTCAAACTACCGCGCTATTTCTGGCTCTTTTTATAATTAAAATTAAATTATTCATTCTAACTTCGATTTGAAATCACTTAAAATAAATTTTAAATTGGCCCCAAAATTCAGGGTTGTTACAGTCTCCCCCACTTAAAAACTTTTCGTCCTCGAAAAGGGACGAAGCTAAAAGTTGATTAATTAACTAACTAATTTATATATATATTCTCCATTGGTTTAAATAATTTCATTAGTTGATTAACTTTCAATTATATAACTTTTTATATATTCAAAATCATATTTTCCAAAATAAAGTATAATTAATCACAAATACGTATATTATAGGCTTGCTACTCCCAACTAATTCTAGGGCATTGCTAACCCTATCTCTAATGAGTTTTCTCATTCTAGGATACTGTTGATCCTATCTCTAATGATTATTCCTATTGGATGTTACTAATCCAATCTATGATGAGACTTTTGTTCAGTTCTAATGAGTTGTACCCCAAAGATTTGAGCTAACCAAAGATCTGATACCAACTGTAACGACACGGGTTTCGCCCGACCTTAATCGATCGCCAAATCGACCAAGACCGTTCAAAATCCGCATACGTTAACTTTGGGAATACAACACATCAGAACAATAACAGCAGACTTTTATTACATCATGATAATATAACATCAGAGTACAGAATATATCAGAGTGCATCGAAATTTAAAATACAGCGGAAGAAAATTTTACAATAAATTTAATACAGTGCAGCGGAAATAAAATAACTAAGGCAGCGGAAGGCTTCCAATGTTCTGGACACAGCTTTAAGCTTCAATCCAGGATCCTGCTAAAAAGATAAACCTGTAGACACTGCGCGACTGCCCATGTGGAAAGAGGGCACCCGAGTTTGCAAAAAGGTGGAAACAAACAACGGGTCAGTCGTGGGACTGGTGTGAGAATTCTTAACTAATAAATCACTATTAATAGGGCAAATCCACTTTTGTTCAAAAATTCAAATCCTATTTGCTGGAGTTGTAGTTGATGAAACGACGAGCCGTTTGTTGGAGAAGGACCGGCCCAGAGAGGGCTTTGATCGGCCAGAGGGGGGTGGCGTTCGGCGGCGGTGTGTGTGGCCCACGGGGTGCGAACGGCGGCGGCTTCTTGGCCTTGGTGGCGGCGCTACGGTGCACGGGGAGGGGCGAGACTTGTCGGAGATCGAAGAGCTCGGGAAGAGCTTCGAATTGAGTACTCACACGCTAAATTTCGTCGAAAAATGGAAGAGAAATCGAAGCTCAAAGTTTGGAGCTTCTATGGGTTCGGCGGCTACAACATACGGAGGAAGAAGATGAAGGAGGCCCAACCTTTATATAATATTATAATATTAGGGTAAATTAATTATTATTTAATTAGCCCGCTTAAGCCCGTTTTGGTCCGAACTCCGATTCGCGCTCAACGACTGTCGATCTTAATGTTTTGACGTCTTCTGAACGCGATGGCGCTATCCCCGAAGTTCAATTCTGATGTTATACGCATGTTTCTTTTATTATCAAAGTAAATCCTTTATTTTTAATTCAAACGCACACAGAAATTCACCGGGACCACATACGGACCCAGAAAAATTATTTTTGGCTTTCTTATGACGATACGATCACAACAAAATTTGTTTCGTTCAATTCTGAGCCTTTTTCAAAAATGCCTATTTTCAAGGCGAATATATTTAATATTAAAAATACATTTTGAAACAAATATTTTCTGAAACTCAAAACATATAAGTGTTTACTGTTTTACAATGCAGAAACGTCATTCTGAACTCAATGGAAGTGGTTTCGAGTTCAAATTCCTTCGTATGCAAAAAGTAGCATTTTTGTCCTATGCAAATTACCCAGCGACCTTTCTAAAAATTGAATTAGCCATAACTTTTGATTTCCGCTATGAAATTTTGATTTTTCGGATTCGTTGGAAAGATATTTTTAAATGGATTCTAATATTTTTGGTTTCACTAAAATCCGTTAAATTTTGCATCCTGTATGGTCAGTCAAAGTTCAAGTTTGACTTTTCAAACTACCGCGCTATTTCTAGCTCTTTTTATAATTAAAATTAAATTATTCATTCTAACTTCGATTTGAATCAAATTTGTTATCATTATAATTTAAAATAAATTATTTTAAATATCAAAACTCATTTAAAATCACTTAAAATAAATTTTAAATTGGCCCCAAAATTCAGGGTTGTTACATGCACAGTGTAGGTTATAACGGGGTGCGGGCGTGCACACACTCCGGAGCAGAATAACAGGGCACTGGGGCACCAGTATTATATATATATATGTATTATAAGGTTTGTGTCGGGGCCGTCACCAAGCGTCTTGATACACCCCATGGTGGGACCAGCATAGGTATCTATAGTTCTTGGTGGCCGTAAGACACATATGTTTATGCGAGTAGGAGCCGATTCTTAGAAACGGAATCACTTCACCCTCAGTATAGGGTGCATCTTTAGAAACGAGATAACTTCACCCTCAGCATGGGGTTCCAGTTAGAATAAGCTCTAGTAGGCGTAGAGAAACGATAGCACATTCGATTCTAAACTACAATTCCTTAGCTTGTGATACTTTCCTGTTTTCAGTTTATATCTATCATGCCCTTTTTCCTATTCGTATACTGAAGAGTTACTAGATTTACTCAGGCTTTATGTCTGACCCCATTTTTTTTCGTCTTCTTTTCTTTCGTTCCCTCCCCCTCTCCCCAGGTCCACAGGGAGGAAACAACCCAGCTTAGTCAGACTCTTTGCAAGCTTCCGGACCGTAGATGTATGGTTTGGATCTCTTTTGCTCGGACTATGGCTTTGGATATCACTATGGGGATTTTTCTTACTTTATATATGTTTTATGCTTCTTTAATATGCAAGACAGTAATGAGGTTGTAATGTTGAAAGTATTTTGAGACAATTATGGAAATCATTTGTTTGAACACGTATTGATGAAATTAACGTTTGTTTGGTCTCCGCTGTTTAAAATATGTGTATTTATATCTGTCTTGTGTTTACCTGTGACTTTTACTTATAAACCTCCACCAAAGTTAAGGCATTCCCTTTGTGAGTGACCTTAACGGAGGTGGGGTGTTTCACCCAATCCAAATGATTCATCATCTTTCGTGTTTGTCGATCTACCCCTATTACGCTTAAACTACCCTTACTTCTCTTAATACTTCAAAACAACATTCTTTATAATCCAACCCCTTATTCTCTAAATATCCCTTACATCCAACAATTACCCCTATTTTTTAACAACTGTTAAGGGTTGGTTTTTGCAGCACCCGATCCAAACGATTCATCATCTTTCATATTTGTCGATCTACCCCTACTATGCTTAAACTACGCCTACTTCACTTAATACATCAAAATAGCTATTCTTTTTAATCCTACCCTTAATTCTCTAAATAGCCCTTACTTCCAACAATTACCCCTATTTTTTAACTACTATGAAGGGTTGGTTTTTGCAGCACCCAATCAAAATGATTCATTATCTTTCAAATTTGTCGATCTACTCCTATTACGCTTAAACTACCCTTACTTCTCTTAATACTTCAAAACAACCCTTCTTTTTAGTCCAACCCCTAATTCTTTAAATAACACTTCCGACAATTACCTCTATTTTTAAAAATCTTTGAAGGGTTGGTTTTTGTAGCACCCAATCCATATGATTCATCATCTTTATATTAGTCGATCTACCCCTACTTTGCTTAAACTACCCCTGCTTCTCTCAATACTTCAAAACAATCCTTTTTTTATCCTACACCCAATTCTCTAAATAGCCCTTACTTCCAACAATTAACCCAATCTTTTATGCAGTACCGAATCAAAACGAATCATAATCTTTCATATTTGTCGATCTACCCCTACTATGCTTAAACTACCCCTACTTCTCTTAATACTTCAAAATGACCCTTCTTTTTAATCCTAGCCCAAATTCTATAAATAGCCCTTACTTCCAACAGTTGCCCCTATTTTTTTACTACTGTGAAGGGTTGGTTTTTGCAGCACCCAATTCAATCGATTCATCATCTTTCGTATTTGTCGATCTACCCGGGCTATGCTTAAAATATCCCTACTTCTCTTAACACTTCAAAACAACTATTCTTTTTGATCTTACCCCTAATTCTCTAAATCGCCCTTACTTCAAAAAATTACACCTATCTTTTAGTACTATGAAGGGTTGGTTTTTGCAGTACCCAATTCAACGATTCATAGTCATTCATATTTGTCGATCTACCCCTGTTATGCTTAAACAGCCCCTTCTCTCTTAATACTTCAAAACAACCCTTCTTTTTAATCCTACCCCAAATTCTCTAAATAGCCATTACTTCCAACAATTACCTCTATTTTCTAAATACTGTGGAGGGTTAGTTTTTGCAGCATGTAGTCCAAACGATTCATCATCTTTCATATTTGTCGATCTACCCCTACTATGCTTAAACTACCTGTACTTCTATTAGTACTTCAAAACAGCCATTCTTTTTAATCCAACCCCTAATTATCTAAATATCCCTTACTTCCAACAATTATCCCTATTTTTAACTACTCTGAAGGATTAGTTTTTGCTGCACCCAATCCAAACGATTCATCATCTTTCATATTTGTCGATCTACCCATATTATGCTTAAACTACCTCTATTTCTCATAATACTTCAAAACAACCTTCTTTTTAATCCTACCCCTAATTCTCTAAATAGCCCTTACATCGAACAATTACCCCTATTTTTTGACTACTGTGAAGGGTGGTTTTTGCAGCACCCAATCCAAACGATTCATCATCTTTAATATTTGTCGATCTACCCCTACTATGCTTAAACTACCCTTACTTCTCTTAATACTTCAAAACAGCTATTCTTTTTAATCCTACCCCTAATTATCTAAATAGCCCTTACTTCCAACAATTACCCTTATTTTTTAACTACTAAGAAGGGTTGGTTCTTGCAGCACCCAATTTAATGAATAATCATCTTTCAAATTTGTCGATCTACTCCTACGATGCTTAAACTACCCATACTTCTCTTAATACTTCAAAACAACACTTCTTTTTAATCCAACCCCTAATTCTCAAAATATCCCTTCCAACAATTATCCCTATTTTTAAACTATTTTGAAGGGTTTGTTTCTGCAGCACCCAATCCATACGATTCATCATCTTTATATTTGTCGACCTACCCCTACTATGCTTAAACTACCCCTACTCTCTTAATTCTTCAAAATAGTCCTTCTTTTTAATCCTACCCCTTATTCTCTAAATATCCCTTACTTCTAACAATTAAGCAAATCTTTTTACTATTATGAAGGGTTGGTTTTTGCAGCACCCAATCTAAACGTTTCATAATCTTTCATATTTGTTGATCTACCCTTAGTATGCTCGAACTACCCCTACTTCTCTTAATACTTCAAAACGACCCTTCTTTTTAATCCTACCCCAAATTATCTAAACAGTTCTTACTTCCAACAAATACCCCTATTTTTTAACTAGTACGAAGGATTGGTTTTTGCAGCACGCAATGCAAACGATTCATCAGCTTTCGTATTTGTCGATCTACCCGTACAATACGCAAAATATCCCTACTTCTCTTAATACTTCAAAATCGCTATTCTTTTTAATCCTACCCCTAATTAACTAAATAGCCCTTACTTTCAATAGTTACCCCTATTTTTTACCTATTGTGAAGGGTTGATTTTTGCAGCACCTAATACAATTGATTCATCATCTTTCAAATTTGTCGATCTACCCTACTATGCTTAAAGTACCCCTACTTCCCTTAATACTTCAAGACAAATAAAATATTTAATCCTACCCCTAACTCTCTAAATAGCCCTTACTTCCTACAAATATGCCTATCATTTACTACGGTGACACCCAATCCAAATGATTCATAATCTTTCATATTTGCCGATCTACCCCTACTATGCTTAAACTACCCCTACTTCTCATAATACTTCAAAACGACCCTTCTTTTTAATCCTACCCACTATTCTCTAAAAATCCCTTACTTCCAACAATTACCCTAATTTTTTAACTACCGTGAAGTGTTGGTTTTTGCAGCACCCAATCTAAATGATTCATCTTCTTTCACATTTGTCGATCTTCCCCTACTATACTAAAACTACCCTTACTTCTATTAATACTTCATAACAGCCTTCTTTTTAAACCTACCCCTAATTCTCTAACTATCCCTTACATCAAACAATTTCTCCTATTTTTTCACTACTGTGAACTGTTGGTTTTTGCAGCAACCAATCCAAACGATTCATCATCTTTCGTATTTGTCTATCTATGCGGGCTATGCTTAAACTATCCCTACTTTTCTTAATACATCAAAAAACTATTCTTTTTAATCCTTCCCTAAATCTCTAAATTGACCTTACTTCCAAAAATTACCCTTATTTTTTAACTATCTTGAAGGGTTGGTTTTTGCAGTATCTAATACAAACGATTCATAATCTTTCATATTTGTCGATTTAACCCTACTATGCTTAAACTACCCCTACTTCTATTAATACTTAAAAACAATTATTCTTTTTAATCCTACCCATAATTCTCTAAATAGCCCTTACTTCCAACAATTACCCTTATTTTTCAACTTCTGTGAAAGGATGGTTTTTGCGGCACCCAATCCGAATGACTCATCATCTTTCATATTTGTCGGTCTACCTGTAACACCCTACATCTATTAAGGTCACTCACAAAGGGAATGCCTTAACTTCAATGGAGCATTATGGGTACTAGAACAGAAATATTACAAGACAGACATATGTAAAACAGCGGAAAGTAAAGTAGAAGTACTTAAAATCATTTATTAAGTAGAATTGTTTACAACAAAAGCCCATCAACTTCCAATACCCAAATACATAGCTAAAATATTTGTCTTGCTCAAAAACAAAGAAGCATAAAAATAAACTGTAGTATTCCCCAATAAAGCAAAGCAAGCTATAGCCAAGAGGAATCCAAGCCTTACATGAAAGAGCCTTGGGGCTTGGTAAGATCTGCACTAAGTTGTATTCCCACCCTGTGAACCTGGGAGGGAAACGGAAGAAAATGAGGCAAAACAAAACGGGTCAGTCATAAAGACTGAGTAAGTCCTAGTGACTTTTAGCATAAAAATAGGTAAAGATAACATGGCATGAATAAACTGAAAGTAAACATAAGCATGATGGCAAGGTAAGCTACAGGCACGATAAATCAAGTATAACATCCCATAATTCCTATCAAGTATTACATCGCATGGTTTCTATCAAGAATAACATAGCAAGGTTTCTTAGGCTTCACCATTAAAATGATATCTAATTGCTCTGCACTACCTAAGTAGTGTCCTAACTAGTCATTTAAATCAATTGCTAATATTGCAACGGGATCCCAATCCCCGTAGTTGTGGTAGCCTTTAAGTATACATCTAGTATGAGGATTCCACCTCAATCAGACCAATTGTTATGAAGATGTTAGATGTACCCTTACTACCCTATCGATCAGCTCCCTATTTGTACGCCTGTGTCGCGTGTGTCATACGGCCCTATTCGATTGTAGATACCAATGCTGGTCCCACCATGGGGTGTATCAAGTCCCATAGTGGCGGCCCGACACACAATTCCTAGAATGCATAGGGTATACTACTGATGCCCCAGTGCCCTGACTTGTCTGCTCCAGAGTGTGTGCACGCCCGCATTCCGTTAGAACCCACACTGTGCACCAACCATCGTCGCTTTGACCGCTTACAATCAGCCTAGTAATCGTGCCCCACCCTGCCTAGTTCAGGGTATCATTGATACCTAATTGGGTTACTGCTGAAATGGGTCCCCGTTACTAGGGTTTCCTATTGGTTAAGTCTGTGGGCCTGTATATACAGATATTACCCACCTACCCGTGATGTACTTAACCCTCCCACCGATTCAAGCATGTTCATTAACGGTTAAGTTTGTGGGCCTATATTTACTGATATTACCCACCAACCCTGGTATGTACTTAACTCTTCCACTGATTCAATCATATTTATTTTATGGTTAAGTGTTTGTTTATTCATGTTCATTTAACCCGCCCATTCCTCATATCATATTGGTTAAGTGTTTTTAATTGTTAACTTAACCCCACGTGTTCCTCAGGTTGTTGTGGTTAAGTGTCATTAATGAATTCCAGTTAACTTAATCCTCCTACTTATCATGTTACTCTGGTTAAGTGTTGCCTCGTGGTGCTAACTTAACCTCACCATCTATTTAACTAACATGTTACAGCGGTTAAGTGTTTCCTGTTAACCTAACCCCAGTCACCCATCTTGTTATACTGGTTGAGCGGCCTTAACCCTAGTTAGTAATTTTATATTGGTTAAGTGTTTCTAACTTACTTGACCTCAATCACTTGTCTAACTAACATGTTTCTATGGTAAAGTGTTCTAATTAACTTAACCTCAATCACTAGTCCTGTTAATCATGTTATAATGGTTAAACATTTGCTTAACCTTAGCCACTCACCAAGTCAACATATTAAATTGGTTAAGTGTCCAGATTAAACTTAACTCTACCCATCATTTTAGTTAACATGATGAATTTGGTTAAGTATTAATTTAATTGACTTAACCCTCTCAATCCTGACTTAGCCTTAATTTGTTAATTACCTTAATTTGTTAATTAAAGCACCAACCACTCACATTAGACAGGTATTGTTGTGGCTGCCTGTATGCTGGTTGGTTCTGGGCAGTCTTACGCCACAACTCAGTCTAACCTCGGGTCTTTACTGGGCTCAATTGCCTTAACCTCTCACATTGGATAGGTATTGTTGTGACAACTGGACAGCCGGGCGGGTCAGGGCAGGTTTACGTCACAACCTCGGGTTAAGCATAATCGTGTTTTTCTAATTTACATTTTATTTATGTAAATTATTCAAATTCAAATTATTGCCACATTTATTCTCAATAAATCTCATTAATTTAGGTATATAATTAACGCCATTTATTCCATCAATCACTTATGTGATTAATTACTAATTTATGGCAATCATCCTAAAATTACCATTTTAACCCAACGTTACCTCGTCTAACGTTAGGCTAACCAACTTAGCCTAATTTACATTCGCATGGTTTTTGGTATACATATTAGGCTAAAAGCTTTGCCTAATTTATGTACACAAATTGGCATAAATTAGCATAAACATGACTTGGTATAATTTTGGCATTGATGACATAATAAATATGAACATAATGGGTAGCCTAATTTATGTACACAAATTGGCATAAATTAGCATAAATATGACATGGTATAATTTTGGCATTGATGACATAATAAAGATGAACATAATGGGGAGCCTAATTTATGTACAGAAAATTGGCATAAATTAGCATAAACATGACATGCTATAATTTTGGCATTGATGACATAATAAATATGAACATAATAGGGGTGAACTTGCAAAATAGCCATCATGAACATTATAGGGGTGAACTTGCAAAATGACCAACATGAATACTATAATGTCAGAGGTGTAAACTTGCAACTTAGCATAATTCATGAGTTTCAACTTGCATAAAAAGGGGAAATCCAAATAAGTGTCTCATGAATTAGACATAAATAGCATATGACGAGACATGTATAATTTTTATCACATGAACTAGACCTAAAATCATGACATAAGGCATGTATTAAAGTGGATCGTGACATGGATCCAATTTATAACTAGCAATATTTGTGCGAACATATGAACATATGTGTAAACTTAATCAAGTAGGCATAGAGGTTTCTAGCACATAATTTGTATACATGAGATCTCAAGTACATACAAATCATGTTAAACATATAGATCTAGCATTTGGCCACATAAGTGGTATGGTTTTACAACCTAATACTTGCATAACATAATAAACTACAACTTGTCATAACAGGCTATACATATGAATAGGCTCATTCATAATTCCCAATTCATCATGATAAATCAAATCACACGCATAAATTAATATTATAAAATTTCACATATAACATAACCAACATCGTTCTATTTTCATTTGAATACAAGGCATGACATAAATCTTAATTCGCATCTCACAATTATAACTAAACTTACATCAATTTCACTTTATTTCATCGCCATATTATAATTAAGTATTTAGATCTGAAAATAACTAGAACTTACATAGCACGGCTAGTGAATTAAGAGTTGGTTTTGTTGTAGAAATGTTGCGACGTTGCTGATTTATTGTTTGAACCATTGTTGAAGCTTTGTTCTTTGATATGAGTTGAATAGATTAGTTTTGAATTGATTTGCTGTTCATCTCTTCAAGTGGAGGCTGTCCTTAGTTTTCTCCCGACAGCATGGCGGCTCCAGTTCTTATTTTTATGTGAATTTTAGTCTAGAGACCTAGGGTGTATATATAGAATTGCAAGTTAATTTGAGCCGTCGATGAAGCCAGGGTTAATCAAAGCCATCCGTTCTAAAGAGAAGCCAATTATGTTCACAATTTAAGGGCTGTAAATTACTCCTATTTCAAATTATGTCATAATTACTTTCTTAATGTACATTATCAACATTTATTATTATTTGTCAATCCATCAAATAGAAATACGTACACATTAGATACAGCTCCCATTTACACATTTATTTGTATGCACATTAGATACATCTCCCTTTTACACATTTATTTGTATGCACATTAGATACATCTCCCCTTTACACATTTATTTGTATGCCCATTAGATACATCTCCCCTTTACACATTTATTATTTAATTAGCAACTTTAGCGTTAAAAGAAATACGGGGTGTTACATTCTCCCCTCCTTAAAGGATTTCGTCCCCGAAATCTTCAAGTCTAGGGGAATGCATATCCTACCATCCAATCGCCCATCTACTCAGCCATCAAACACAGGCATCCATTATCCTTAAAGGCTTCTAATGAGTTCATGTTTATATGCATAGTGTGTGTACATGTTCGTATCTAATGCAAAATTAGGCGGTCTACTGATTCAGTTGACCTCCTTAATGCAAACCATGATAGTGCCATGCATCCAATATGTATGCAAAAAGATTCCTAATGATACATATTAATTCTACATGCGTGCCCAACCGTTCATCGAAATGCATCATCCATATGGTAACACATTCAAATTCATCCATAAACAAGTAAAAACACTCATGCATATGCAATATGAAAGGTGACTGAGCCGATCTAGTGCCTAATGTGTAAATGCATCCATGAGCAACCACTTGCAGCCATTTGCAACCATCAATCATAACATGTATTGTTCCTATCTAAAGATATAGTCGAAAGACATAAGCAAGTAAAAACTTTGTACCCATTAGGCAATGTCAAAACTGGAAATCTACGCCACATATATCCTGATTAGGAGAAGAACCCCCTAAGCATCAGCCCCGAAGACCGAAATCAACATCAGACTGACCTGACACCCAAAGAATTACTCAACCCAACCAATATATATATATATATATATGTATATATGTTTCTAGGAAACTAAGCATGGCAGACTCCTTCCAGGTCACAGGAAATCCCTTCCTAAAACTAACCCATATCCTATAAAACCCAAAAAGTTTAGTTAACCCAACGAACACCGTCAAGCCCCAACATGTGTTACCAACATATAAGTCATACTCCCTATAGTGTTTGCAACAGAAATTGGATTGAGAATAGGACCGAGAGGATATACACAAAAGATAGCATGTGAGTAAGCTCTACAGGAAAAGAGGGATCAAGGATATACTCTTAAAAAGAGATATGATGTGCGAATCTAGTCTTCAAACTTCTAAGTCACATTTCCTTGAGCTTAACTCCATTGTGCTTTGACCGTCTTTAACTTCACAATTTCGTAGCTTCTTAATTCTTGTTTCCAAAATATGAGTTGGAACCCATTTCACTGTTGCCCCTCGTTCCACTTTCACTTATTCTCCTTCTTGTATACTTGGATCAAGCATAACTGCGTACTCATGGTTTCTTGCAAGCTCTCCAAAATTCACTAGTGAATCTTGGATCTCGTTCACTTACTAGAAGGTATTCCACATAGATGAATTATCTCTTGAAAATAAACAAATGTCAACCATGTTGCCAAATGTACTTACTAAGGTGATTCTTTACAACTCATGCATAAGCGAAATGAACCATCCGCCTTAGTGGTGAACGCTACTAGAGCGGATCAATAAATGTATCCAGAGATTCTAGGTAATTAATCATGGTAGAACCCTAAGAGTTACACGAGACTCTGAGGGCATTACTAAGGCAAGTCAAGAGTCTAACTACCCTTTTTCTTCATACTCAATAATGGTACCATTTCTGGATAACCACTCCATTCCTACAATCAACCCATAGCCTAAAAACATAAGCATTACTTCTAAACCCAACACTTAGCATAGACATCCTCAAATCCAAACAAGTCATCAATAAATGAGCCGATTCCCCAACACGATTTGAGACAAAAACGGGATCCTCTACTACGCTAGTACTAAGGTGCAGAGACTCAACTATTAAAGCATAATTAAAAGGATGCGATGTACAAAAACAAAGTTCTAGTAGGATGATAGAAAAGAAAAGCTAAGCCTTTAACAAAAATGTTACCACCTCTCTTAGGTGCGCTAGTAGTGAGAGCATACAATTGCCCTCTCGACGATCTTGTCTTTTGCCCTTGTCCTTGTCCTATAATACTTAACTACACGTCCCTTCTTACCATACTAAAGATACTCTCTCTTGTCATGGGTTTTACTTATTCCTTTCACTTTGGCCTCTCTCCTTTCACCTTTTTCCTCCTTCTTGGATGTTCTTACTATCGTTGTATAGCTTGTTGACAAGTTTTCTCGGAAGCTATCTCCATCGTACGGCAATTCTACATTGCTTGAAATAAGATTAGACGCAGATGGAACTACAACGGCTACAGATGGAGGTTGGGCACTTCTATGCCCTCCGACATGAGTAGTACGCCTATAGAACTATGGTGAAAAGAGGAGAAAGAAAAGATTCAAAGAGAGAATCAAAAGATAGTGCATGTGGCTTTGGGGAATATGCCTTTCGTAAAACAAAACTTTTCTTTAGAAAAATGCTTCTTTGTAAATGTTTTGAAAATAATTTCAGAAGGTTTTTAAAAGCTTTTGCCCAGTCTGGTAACCTTCTGCTCTGATACCAAATGTAACACCCCACATCCGTTAAGGTCACTCACAAAGGGAATGTGTTAACTTCAATGGAGCATTATGGGTATTGGAACAGAAATATTACAAGACAAGCATGTATAAAATAGCGGAAAGTAAAGTAGAAGTACTTCAAATAATTTATTAAGTAGAATTGTTTACAATAAAAGCCCATCAACTTCCAATACCCAAATACATAGCTAAAATATCTGTCTTGCTCAAAAACAAAGAAGCATAAAAGTAAACTGTAGTATTCCCCAATAAAGCAAAGCAAGCCATAGCCAAGAGGAATCCAAGCCTTACATGAAAGAGCCTTGGGGCTTGGTAAGATGTGAACTAAGTTGTATTCCCACCCTGTGAACCTGGGGGGGGGGGGAAACGGAAGAAAATGAGGCGAAACAAAACGGGTCAGTCATAAAGACAGAGTATGTCCTAGTGACTTTCAGCATAAAAATAGGTAAAGATAACATGGCATGAATAAACTGAAAGTAAACATAAGCATGATGGCAAGGTAAGCTACAGGCACGATAAATCAAGTACAACATCCCGTAATTCCTATCAAGTATTACATCGCATGGTTTCTATCAAGAATAACATCGCAAGGTTTCTTAAGCTTCACCATTAAAATGATATCTAATTGCTCTGCACCACCTAAGTAGTGTCCTAACTAGTCATTTATATCAAATGCTAATATTGCAACGCGATCCCAATCCCCGCAGTTGTGGTAGCCTTTAAGTATACATCTAGTATGAGGATTCCACCTCAATCAGACCAATTGCTATGAAGATGTTAGATGTACCCTTACTACCCTATCGATCGGCTCCCTATCTGTATGCCTGTGTCGCGTGTGTCATACGGCCCTATTCGATTGTAGATACCAATGCTGGTCCCACCGTGAGGTGTATCAAGTCCCATAGTGGCGGCCCGACACACAATTCCTAGAATGCATAGGGTATACTACTGATGCCCCAGTGCCCTGACTTGTCTGCTCCGGAGTGTGTGCACGCCCGCATTCCGTTAGAACCCACACTGTGCACCAACCATCGTCGCTTTGACCGCTTACAATCAGCCTAGTAATCGTGCCCCACCCTGCCTAGTTCAGGGTATCATTGATACCTAATTGGGTTACTGCTGAAATGGGTCCCCGTTACTAGGGTTTCCTATTGGTTAAGTCTGTGGGCCTGTATATACAGATATTACCCACCTACCCGTGATGTACTTAACCCTCCCACCGATTCAAGCATGTTCATTAACGGCTAAGTTTGTGGGCCTGTATTTACTGATATTACCCACCAACCCTGATATGTACTTAACTCTTCCACTGATTCAATCATATTTATTTTATGGTTAAGTGTTTGTTTATTCAAGTTAATTTAACCCGCCCATTCCTCATATAATATTGGTTAAGTGTTTTTAATTGTTAACTTAACCCCACGTGTTCCTCAGGTTGTTGTGGTTAAGTGTCATTAATGAATTCCAGTTAACTTAACCCTCCTACTTATCATGTTCCTCTGGTTAAGTTATTAATTAATTAATGCACCGACCACTCACATTAGACAGGTATTGTTGTGGTTGCCTGTGTGCCAGTTGGTTCCGGGAAGTCGTACGCCACAACTCAGTTTAACCTCGGGTGTTTATTGGGCTCAATTTCCTTAACCTCTCACATTGGATAGGTATTGTTGTGATAACTGGACAGCCGTGCGGGTCAGGGCAGGTTTACGTCACAACTTAATCCAACCTCGGGTTAAGCATAATCGTGTTTTTCTAATTTACATTTTATTTATGTAAATTATTCAAATTCAAATTACTGCCACATTTATTCTTAATAAATCTCATTAATTTATGTATATAATTAACGCCATTTATTCCATCAATCACTTATGTGATTAAATTACTAATTTATGGCAGTCTTCCTAAAATTACCATTTTAACCCAACGTTACCTCGTCTAACATTAGGCTAACGAACTTAGCCTAATTTACATTCGCATGGATTTTGGTATACATATTAGGCTAAAAGCTTAGCCTAATTTATGTACACAAATTGGCATAAATTAGCATAAACATGACATGGTATAATTTTGGCATTGATGACATAATAAATATGAACATAATGGGGAACCTAATTTATGTACACAAATTGGCATAAATTAGCATAAAAATGACATGGTATAATTTTGGCATTGATGACATAATAAATATGAACATAATAGGGGTGAACTTGCAAAATAGCCATCATGAACATTATAGGGGTGAACTTGCAAAATGACCAACATGAATACTATAATGTCAGAGGTGTAAACTTGCAACTTAGCATAATTCATGAGTTTCAACTTGCATAAAAAGGGGAAATCCAAATAAGTGTCTCATGAATTATACAAAAATAGCATATGACGAGACATGTATAATTTTTATCACATGAACTAGACCTAAAATCATGACATAAGGCATGTATTAAAGTGGATCGTGACATGGATCCAATTTATAACTAGCAATATTTGTGCGAACATATGAACATATGTGTAAACTTAATCAAGTAGGCATAGAGGTTTTTAGCACATAATTATGTAAACATGAGATCTCAAGTACATACAAATCATGTTAAACATATAGATCTAGCATTTGGTCACATAAGTGGTATGGTTTTACAACCTAATACTTGCATAACATAATAAACTACAACTTGTCATAACAGGCTATACATATGAATAGGCTCATTCATAATTCCCAATTCATCATGATAAATCAAATCTCACGCATAAATTAATATTATAAAATTTCACATATAACATAACCAACATCGTTCTATTTTCATTTCAATAAAAGGCATGACATAAATCTTAATTCACATCTCACAAATATAACTAAACTTACATCAATTTCACTTTATTTCATCGCCATATTATAATTAAGTATTTAGATCTGAAAATAACTAGAACTTACATAGCACGGCTAATGAATTAAGAATTTGTTTTGTTGTTGAAATGTTGCGGTGTTGCTGATTTATTGTTTGAACCATTGTTGAAGCTTTGTTCTTTGATATGAGTTGAATAGATTAGTTTTGAATTGATTTGCTGTTCATCTCTTCAAGTGGAGGCTCTCCTTAGTTTTCTCCCGACAGCATGGCGGCTCCAGTTCTTATTTTTATATGAATTTTAGTCTAGAGACCTAGGGTGTATATATAGAATTGCAAGTTAATTTGAGCCATCGATGAAGCCAGGGTTAATCAAAGCCATCCGTTCTAAAGAGAAGCCAATTATGTTCACAATTTAAGGGCTGTAAACTACTCCTACTTCAAATTATGTCATAATTACTTTCTTAATGTACATTATCAACATTTATTATTATTTGTAAATCCATCAAATATAAATACGTACACATTAGATACATCTCCCCTTTACACATTTATTTGTATGCACATTAGATACATCTCCCTTTTACACATTTATTTGTATGCACATTAGATACATCTCCCCTTTACACATTCATTTGTATGCACATTAGATACAGCTCCCCTTTACACATTTGTTATTTAATTAGCAACTTTATTGTTAACAGAAATACGAGGTGTTACACTACCCCTACTATGCTTAAACTATCCCTACTTCTCTTAGTACTTCAAAACAACCATTCTTTTTAACCCTACCCCTAATTCTCCATATAGCCCTTAGTTCCAACAATTACCCCTACTTTTTAACTACTGTGAACGGTTGGTTTTTGCAGCAACCAATTCAAACGATTCATCATCTTTCATATTTGTCGATATACCTCTACTATGCTAAAACTACCCATAATTCTCTTAATATTTCAAAACATCTATTCTTTTTAATCCCACCCCTAATTCTCCAAATAGCCGTTACTTCCAACAATTACCCTTATTTTTTAACTTCTGTGAAAGGTTGGTTTTTGCAGCATCCAATTCAAATGATTCATCAGCTTTCATATTTGTCGATCTACCCATACTATGCATAAAATATCCCTACTTCTCATAGTATTTCGAAACAGCCCAATCCTACCTCTAATTCTCTAAATATCCCTTACTTCCAACAATTACCCCTATTTTTTAACTACTATGAAGGGTTGGTACTTGCAGCACCCAATTTAATGAATAATCATCTTTCAAATTTGTCGATTTACTCCTACTATGCTTAAACTACCCGTACTTCTCTTAATACTTCAAAACAACACTTCTTTTTAATCCAACCCCTAATTCTCTAAATAGCCCTTCCAACAATTATCCCTATTTTTAAACTACTTTGAAGGGTTGGTTTCTGCAGCACCCAATCCATACGATTCATCATCTTTATATTTGTCGATCTACCCCTACTATGCTTAAACTACCCCTACTCTCTTAATACTTCAAAATAGTCCTTCTTTTTAATCCTACCCCTAATTCTCTAAATAGCCCTTACTTCCAACAATTAAGCCAATCTTTTTACTACTATGAAGGGTTGGTTTTTGCAACACCCAATCTAAACGATTCATAATCTTTCATATTTGTTGATCTACCCTTAGTACGCTCAAACTACCCCTACTTCTCCTAATACTTCAAAACGACCCTTCTTTTTAATCCTACCCCAAATTCTCTAAACAGTCCTTCCTTCCAACAATTACCCCTATTTTTTAACTACTATGAAGGATTGGTTTTTACAGCACGCAATGCAAACGATTCATCATCTTTCGTATTTGTCGATCTACCCATACAATGCGTAAAATATACCTACTTCTCTTAATACTTCAAAATCGCTATTCTTTTTAATCCTAACCCTAATTCTCTAAATAGCCCTTACTTCCAATAGTTACCCCTATTTTTTACCTACTGTGAAGGGTTGATTTTTGCAGCACCTAATACAATTGATTCTTCATCTTTCAAATTTGTCGATCTACCCCTACTATGCTTAAAGTACCCCTATTTCCCTTAATACTTCAAGACAACTAAAATATTTAATCCTACCCCTAACTCTCTAAATAGCCCTTACTTCCAACAATTACACCTATCTTTTACTACGGTGACACCCAATCCAAACGATTCATATTCTTTCATATTTGCCGATCTACCCCTACTATGCTTAAACTACCCCTACTTCTCTTAGTACTTCAAAACGACCCTTCTTTTTAATCCTACCAACAATTCACTAAATAGCCCTTACTTCCAACAATTACCCCAATTTTTTAACTATTGTGAAGTGTGGGGTGTTGCAGCACCCAATCTAAATGATTCATTATCTTTCACATTTTTCGATCTACCCCAACTATGCTAAAACTACAGTTATTTCTATTAATACTTCATAACAGCCTTCTTTTTAATCCTACCCCTAATTCTCTAACTATCCCTTACATCCAACAATTACTCCTATTTTTTAACTACTGTGAAGTGTTGGTTTTTGCAGCAACCAATCCAAACGATTCATCATCTTTCGTATTTGTCGATCTACCCGGGCTATGCTTAAACTATCCCTACTTCTCTTAATAGTTCAAAACAACTATTCTTTTTATTCCTTCCACTAAATTTCTAAATCGACTTACTTCCAAAAATTGCCCTTATTTTTTAACTACCGTGAAGGGTTGGTTTTTGCAGCATCCAATACAAATGATTCACAATCTTTCATATTTGTCGATTTAACCCTAGTATGCTTAAACTACCCCTACTTCTCTTATACTTAAAAACAATTATTCTTTTTAATCCTGCTCATAATTCTTTAAATAGCCCTTACTTCCAACTATTACCCTTCTTTTTTAACTTCTGTGAAAGGATGGTTTTTGCGGCACCCAATCCAAATGAATCATCATCTTTCATTTTTGTCAGTCTACCCCTACTATGCTTAAACTATCCCTACTTCTCTTTGTACTTAAAAACAACCATTCTTTTTAATCCTACCCCTCATTCTCCAAATAGCCCTTAGTTCCAACAATTACCCCTATTTTTTAACTACTGTGAAGGGTTGGTTTTTGCAGCAACCAATCCAAACGATTCATCATCTTTCATATTTGTCGATCTACCTCTACTATGCTAAAACTACCCATAATTCGCTTAATATTTCAAAACATCAATTCTTTTTAACCCCACCCCTAATTCTCCAAATAGCCGTTACTTCCAACAATTACCCTTATTTTTTAACTTCTGTGAAAGGTTGGTTTTTGTAGCACCCGATCCAAATGATTCATCAGCTTTTATATTTGTCGATCTACCCATACTATGCATAAAATATCCCTACTTCTCTTAGTACTTCAAAACAGCCCTTCTTTTTAATCGTGCCCCTAATTCTCTAAATATCCCTTACCTCCAACAGTTATCCCAATTTTTTAACTACTGTGACGGGTTGGTTTTTGCTGCGCCTAATCCAAACGATTCATCATTTTTCATATTTGTCGATCTATCCTTATTATGCTTAAACTACCCCTGCTTCTCTTAATACTTCAAAACAGCCTTCTTTTAAATCCTACACCTAATTCTGTAAATAGCCATTACAACCAACAATTACCACTATTCTTTAACTACGGTGAAGGGTTGGTTAGTGCAGCAGCCAATCCAAAAGATTCATCGTCTTTCAATTTGTCGATCTACCACAACTATGCTTAAACTACCCCTACTTCTCATAATACTTCAAAACAACTATTCTTTTTTGTCCTCCCCCAAATTCTCTAAATAGCCCTTACTTCAAACAATTACCCCTATTTTTTAATTACTGTGAAGGGTTGGTTTTTGCAGCATCCAATCCAAAGGATGGATCATCTTTCATATTTGTCTTTCTACCCCTACTGTGCTTAAAGTAGCCCTACTTCTCTGAATACATCAAAACGTCTATTCTTTTTAATACTAGCCCGAATTCTCTAAATAGCCATTACTTCCAACAATTACCCCTATTTTTTAACTTATGTGAAAGGTTGGTTTTTGCAGCACCCAATCCAAATGATTCATCATCTTTCATATTTGTCAATTTATCCCTACTATGCTTAAACTATCCCTACTTCTCTTAGTACTTCAAAACAACCCATGTTTTTAATCCTGCCCCTAATTCTCTAAATAGCCCTTACTTCCAACAATTATCCCTATTTTTTAACTACCGTGAAGAGTTGGGTTTTGCTGCACCCAATCCAAACGATTCACCATCTTTCATTTTTGTCGATCTACCCCTATTACGCTTAAACTACCCCTACTTCCCTTAATACTTCAAAACATCCTTCTTTTTAATCCTACCCCTAATTCTCTAAATAGACCTTACATCCAACAATTACCCCTATTTTTTAACTACTGTCAATGGTTGATTTTTGCAGCACCCGATCCAAACGACTCATCATCTTTCATATTTGTCGATCTACCCGTACTATGCTTAAACTACCCCTACTTCCCTTAATACTTCAAAACAGCTATTCTTTTTAATTCTAACCTTAACTCTCTTAATAATTCAAAACAACCTTGTCGATCTACTCCTACTTCTCTTTCAATCTAAATGATTCATTGTCTTTCAAATTTGTCGATCTACTCCTACTATGATTAAACTACCCCTACTTCTCTTAATACTTCAAAACAACCTTTTTTTTTAGTCCAACCCCTAATTCTCTAAATAGCCCTTCCAACAATTACCCCTATTTTTAAACTTCTTTGAAGGGTTGGTTTTTGCAGCACCCAATCCATATGATTCATCATCTTTATATTTGTCGATCTACCCCAACTATGCTTAAACTTCCCCTACTTATCTTAATACTTCAAAACAGTCTTTCTTTTTAATCATGCCTCTAATTCCCTAAATAGCCCTTACTTCAAAAAACTAAGCCAATCTTTTTACTACTGCGAAGGGTTGGTTTTTGCGCACCCAAACAAAACGATTCATAATCTTTCATATTTGTCGATCTACCCCTACTATGCTTAAACTACCACTACTTCTCTTAATACTTCAAAACGACCCTTCTTTTTAATACTAGCCCAAATTTTATAAATATCCCTTAATTCCAACAATTACCCCTATTTTTTAACTACTTTGAATGGTTGGTTTTTGCAGCACACAATCCAAACGATTCATCATCTTTCGTATTTGTCGATCTACCCGGGCTATGCTTAAACTATCCCTACTTCTCTTAATACTTCAAAACATCTATTCTTTTTAATCCTACACCTAATTGTCTAAATCGCCCTTACTTCCAAAAATTACACCTATCTTTTAGTATTCTGAAGGGTTGGTTTTTCCAGCACCCAATCCAAACGATTCATAGTCTTTTATATTTGTCGGTCTACCCCTACTATGCTTAAACAACCCCTTCTCTCTTAATACTTCAAAACAACCCTTCTTTTTAATCCTACCCCAAATTCTCTAAATAGTCGTTACGTCCAACAATTACCTCTATTTTATAAATACCGTGAAGGGTTGGTTTTTGCAGCATCCAATCCAAACGGTTCACCATCTTTCATATTTGTCGACTTACCCCTACTATGCTTAAACTACACTTACTTCTCTTAATAATTCGAAACAGCTATTCTTTTTAATCCTACACCAAATTCTGTAAATAGCCCTTACTTCCAACAATTACTCATATTATTTAACTTCTGCGAAAGGTTCGTTTTTGTAGCATCCAATCCAAACGTTTCACCATCTTTCATATTTGTCGACCTCCCCCTACTATAATTAAACTACCCCTACTTCTCTTAATACTTCAGAACAACTATTATTTTTAATCCTACCCCTAATTCTCCAAATAACCCTTACTTGCAACAATTAGCCCTATGTTTTAACTTTTGTGAAAGGTTGGTTTTGCAGCAGGCAATCCAAATGATTCATCATCTTTCATTTTTGTCGTTCTACCCTACTATGCTTCAACTATCCCTGCTTCTCTTAGTACTTCAAAACATCCCTTCTTTTTAATCCTACCCTTAATTCTCTAAATAGCCGTTACTCCGAACAATTATCCCTATTTTTTTACTACTGTGAAGAGTTGGTTTTTGCTGCACCCATTCTAAACGGTACATCATCTTTCATATTTCTCGATCTACCCTTATTATGCTTAAACTACCCCTACTTCCCTTAATACTTCAAAACAGCCTACTTTTTAATACTACCCCTAATTCTCTAAATATCCCTTACATCCAATAATTACCCCTATTTTTAAACTACTGCGAAGGGTTGGCTTTTGCAGCAAACAATCCAAATGATTCACCATCTTTCATATTTGTCCATCTACCCCTACTATGCTTAAACTACCCCTACTTCTCTTAATACTTCGAAACAACTATTCTTTTTTAATCCTTCCCTAATTCTCTAAATTGCCCTTACTTCCAACAATTAACCCTATTTTTTAACTACTATAAAAGGTTGGTTTTTGCAGCAACCAATCCAAGTGATTCATCATCTTTCGTATTTGTCGATCTACCGCTACTATCCTTAAACTATCCCTACTTCTCTTAGTACTTCAAAAGAGCCCTTCTTTTTAGTCCTACCCCTAATTCTCTAAATAGCCCTTACTATCAAAATTACACCTATTTTTTAACTATTGTGAATGGTTGGTTTTTGCAGCATCCAATCCAAACGATTCATCATCTTTCATATTTGTCGATCTACCCCTACTATGCTTAAACTACCCTTACTTCTCTTAATACTTCAGAACATCTATTCATTTTAATCCTACCCCTAATTATCTAAATAGCCCTTACTTCCAACAATTACCCCTATTTTTTAACTTTAGGGAAAGGTTAGTTTTTGTTGCACCCAATCCAAATGATTCATCATCATTCATATTTGTCGATCTACCCATACTATGCTTAAACTATCCCTACTTCGCTTAGTACTTCAAAACTGTGATGACCGGGAATTTCGCTCGATCCGAATCTGTGGCTAAACCGATCAAGACCGTTCGAAACGCCTGATTGTTGAGAACGCGACAAATTAGAACGTAGATAGAAGAAAATTTCATTGCTAATTTGCAACAATTCCATCAGTATACAAGAATATACAGAGTATAAATCAATATTACACATTCGATAAATATCAGAGATTACAATACATTACATAGCAGTGGAAAATAATACAATACACAACTAGAAGTAATACACGGATACAAAGCTTTCCGAACATCGTTCCAGCTGTAAATCAGGATCCTGTGAATAAAATCTGCAAAACCCAAACTACTAGCTGCCCGTGTCAAAATAAGGGCACCCAGAGTTTAGGTTAAAACTGTAAACTCCAGGTCAGTCATGGGACTGGTGTGAGAACTAAAACAGTTATTAATCTTTATTTTAAAATTAGTTAAATCAAGGGACCACGCCATATAACACGGAACGGGTTTCCTCCCAAGAATACCAGTGCATAAAACAAACAGCGCAATGCTAAATAAAGAAAAATGAAGCTATTATAAGACCCAGGTCCTATCACACAATGCAACGCAAGCCAGGGGATAGGGTTTTGCCTTATAATAGCCAAAGAATGCGTGATACGCGAAATTTTCATGTTTTATTATTACTATAAGTGTATAGTGTCAAAACAATTTCACATCATAAATATCAATCATAGAGGCATGAGAGCCCCATCCCACTATGTCGCCATACTAGGCTCTACAATCAAAACCGCACATGTCACGTATTTGGAAGTTGGATTTCCATCTGTGAACCGAAGCAAAAGATAGTCCTCTACCTATTCGAGACACTCTAGCCCGTGTCTCAGTATCAGAACGCATCAACACTTTGGATCGTCAGGGCCGGTCCACCGATGTGGATTATTATGCCTGAATACTACGTTTCCCCACCCTATGGGGTGTCAATGAGCCAACGAATGACTTCGTCGGTCCCGGATCGACTGATTTAACCGAGGTGCCTCGCAATAGCAACAACCACATAAGTCAAACTCGCCAGGGCGTGTAAAACCACTGACGCCACTTCTAGCTAGAAGGAAACGCATGCCCTCCCTAATGTCCTCTCCCGTTTCTGGTTCACAACCGAGGTGTGAGGCTTGCGAATTCACGTTACACAAAGCTGTGCCACACAGGCTGTGCTTTGATCATCACCCACAAGACTTTGTGTTTCAACAGAAGCCTTGACAATATTGCCACTTAGGCATGCCACACAGGCAATTCACTCCATGAGTTTGATATCCATCAATATACAACCTCTGAGCTCGTACGTCTCAGAGAAGGGCGTCAAGCAAGAGAATAAATTCTCCGCCGCCAAATAGATATATATTTAATAGAAATCAATCACACAGACTAAAATCCAATGTCAGACACACAGTCCATTTACAAGTTCGTTTTGGGTCTGAACGAAACCGGAGGCACCTAGTACCCCGCATATCCATCGATCTCCAAGTACGTCTAGACGACCACTGTAACAACCCGTATTTTTGAATAACATGTTATAACACAAATCGAGGCAGAATTAAACTGTAATTTCTGAATCAAGGGAAAAGGGCTGTGCCATTGCATTCGTCTCAGAAAAATACGCGAAATAGAGTCCGAGTTTTCGAAAATCGGAGTCCGTATGACCAAGATATGGCCTCGCGAAGTTTCACGAAAAATTCAAATTCAAAACAGATTTCAAATTTCAGAAAATCAGAAGTGGCGGGAAAATTCCCGCCAGACCCAGGGGGGTCGACCTGGGAGTCGACTGGGGAGTCGACCTCCCCCCTAGGTCGACTGGGGAGTCGACCCCAGGGTCGACCTGGGTGTCGACCTGCCTGGTCAGCCCAGGCAGCCTGGTGCACCCATTTTGGCTGTTTTGACCTGTTTTGGAGGCTAGTGACGGGATTTGATGGCTTGGATTGAATCTAGGGTTAATCCTATGGCTAATACTATCCTAATCTTCTATAAAAAGGACCTAACACCTAGCCTAAATCATCATTATTCAATTCTATAACTAAACTATGTCAAAATTGTTCCTCTCATGGCCTCCACTCTCATGCTAAAATTTCTAAGTAATTTATATGAGAGATTTTGAGTGCATACAAGTGTTTTCAACCTTGTATGAGTGTTCTTAGTTTGCATTCAAGTAAAGTTGCAACATTTCTATTTCAAAGCAAGGATTTTTATTGATTTGGCTCAAGGGTTTTTCATTTGGAGCTTGCATATTTGGGTGAGTGCATAAGGGCTTCATCTCAATCTTTTAATAACTATTTATTTGTGTCTTCATAGCATTGTAAGCCCTTTTCTACTTTCATTTTTGAAAATCTAAAGTTAAATAAATGACGCAAGTTTGGGGTTGATCATTATGATATGCAAGTTTGGTTGATCATCATGATATGCAAGTTTGGTTGATCATTATATGCAAGTTTGGTTGATCATTATGATATGCATGTTTTGTTGATCATTATGCAAGTTGACACATGTTGCTATGTTATGCAAGTTTGGGTTGATCATGTCATCATGTTATGCAAGTTTGGGTTGATCATGTTATCATGTTATGCAAGTTAAACTTGAGTTTGTGAGCTTAAAGCTTCAACCTTTATGTCAAAGGTTGCATTTTGGCAACATGGAAGTTATCGCATCCCTTATGATAACTTTCATATGAGGCTAAATGCGAACTTCTAGCAACTTCTACATGTCATTTATCACCATGTATCACTTATATGCTAAGTTTGGTTTTATGCATGCTTTTGAAGCCTAATAATGCAATATGCAAGTATATGAACATATGTACATTTCATATGCCACCATGTTAAACTTGTGGCTTCAACACCTTTTTGTCATGATTATGCCAAGTTCCCTATTTTATCCTTTATGCGTTGTTGCGATTATGTAAACGATGGGATTACGTTGGGGTTGGGTAACATTATGACAAGAACATGGTTTTTATAACATGACGTGATATGTAATTATGTTTGGGAAACATAATGGGCATGACACTTAGAAAAGATGAGTGTGGCCAACTCGAGGTTGGGTTGAGTTTGTAGCATAAATCTACCCGGACCCGCCCGGCTTAACTAGTGCCTACAAACAAAAGGACCCAATGTGAAAAGTTGGTCATATTGTGCTCGAACCCGAGGTTAGAACAAGTTGTGGTGTAAAGCTACCCGGACCCGCCCGGCTTAACTAGTAACCACAACAGGGTCTAATGTGAGAGGTTAAGCACATTAAGTTAATGAATGCCTCCTGATTAGGGTTAAGTCATGGTCCACTTAATACTTAACCAATTTGGGCTTGATGGGTTAATCGGGGTTAAGTCACGAACCTTGGTTACGCTTAACCAATTTAATCCACGTTTGGGTCGGGTTAACCACATTTAACCCGTTAGGAAACCCTAGTTGCGTGGACATTTTCAGTAGTAACCCTCTAGATAGTATCATAAGACCCTAGGACTAGGCGAGGGTGGGGCACGATTACTGGGCTGATTGTAAGAGACCAAAAGAGACGGCTGAATGATGCACCGGTTGTTCAGACGGACCATGGTCGTGCACATTAAGTCCGGAGTTGAACACGGAGGCCGGTAGGTTTAGACTGTGCATCCTAGAATTGTGTTTGATGGTTACACCGTATAGCCTGATACACCATAGGGGTGGACCCTGCACAGTCAACTACATTACATGATTAAGCCGTATGACACCGATACACGACGAGTTAGGCTTGTAGGGAGCCGATCGACTAGACCGTGTAGTTGGACCTTGATTTAGGTCACCTCGTGATATTGGGCCAACCATGGGCCAAGGGATCGATTCTCATTTTTACTTGACATGTTAGAATGCTAGTACAACCGTGGTGCAAAACTTAACCTTGATTATGCGATGACATCTTTATCTATCTTGTTAGTTAATCATCATGCCAGTTAACTTTACTAGTTCATGGACTGATAGTAGTAGGGCATACCAGTCTTTTTGACTGACCTGTTTTCTTTCGCCTCTTTTCTTCCATTTCCCCCCCCCCCTCAGGTTCTCAGGGTGGGAACATTGGAGCTTAGCTTGGACCTTTACAGCTTGCTTACTGGATTTGCTCATGTACGGTTTTGGACATTGAGCTAGCTATGGTTTATCACTTTACTTTCGGGATAGTACTTTATGTATTTCAGTTTTTCAGATTATGCTTTTATCTAGACTTTGTTTGTTGGAAAATAATGACCAAGTACTTTGTTGTAACTTAACTATGGTTTTGAAATGCTAGTTTTATCTGCTGCTTTACTACTCTGTTTTACTTATATGTTCTGTCTTGTGATATCTGCATGCATGTTTACCTTGTTTAAACGCCCCTCCGAAGCCAATGTACTTGCAAGAGTTACCTTGGCGGAGGTGGGGTGTTACATTTGGTATCAGAGCATAAGGTTTACAAGATTTGAGCAAAAGTGTTTTTAAAACTTACTTTTTGAAAAACTATTTTCAAAACCAATTAAGTATTTTCCAAGAAAAGTCTAGTTATTTTAAAAGGCTATTCCCAAATGCCATAGCACTATCCTTCATTTCCTCGTTCTGAATCTATCTTTTTTCTTTTTCAGTATGGCCGATCTTAACCTTCCCGAGGGAGTGACCATTCCCGGATGGTTCCGGAGGTACTTGGAAGCTAGGTCAAACGATGTGGGCCCAGCAAATACCCCCAACATAACTGAGGTCCCTCCTCCTCCTCCCCCTCCTCAGAATCCACAAGCGGATTTCGCTAAAGTTTGCAAGGACTTTAAGGCGATGGGTGGCAAGAATTTCATCGGGACGGAGACTTTTGTGGAGGTACGAAATTGGTTGAAAGAAACTGAAGATCTCTTTGCCATCTTCGATTTACAAGATCATAGGAAGGTTTTATTGGCAGCATGGCTACTAAAGGAAGAAGCTGCTTATTGGTGGGAGGTCACCAATGCTACGAGGCCTATAGAGACTTGGGCCGACTTTAGGACAAGATTTGGGCTTAAGTTTCTATCATCAGCTAAAGCGAATCTGCAATTGGAGAAGTTTATATCTTTAAAGCAAAGGGACATGACAGTGAGGGAGTATGTGAATGAGTTTAACAAGCTCGCCCGATTCGGTTTGGACATGGTTAATACTCCCCAGAAGAAGGCTTTACGCTTTGCACGAGGGTTGAATGAGCCATTACAAGGTTTAGCCCTATCTCATATACCCATGGGGGCCACTTTTGAGGGCTAGTAGACATGGCATTGCTTCAAGGAGACAATAAGAAGGAAGACAAGACTAATGAGACTCAAACTAAGAAGATAGACTCCAAGTGGGGAGGAAATCAAAGCAATCAGAACAACAAAAACAACAAGAACAACAAGGGCAACAAGGCCAAGGCAAAGGATCCAAGAAAATGCAATTACTGTCGGATTGTTGGGCACATAGCTAAAGACTGTAGGAAGAAGAAGAGGAAGTTGGGTGCATGCTTTCATTGTGGAGAGGCCGGACATTTTAGCAAGGATTGCCCCAAGAAGCAAGGGCATAATCAGCGTGCAGGACCTTCTGGAGGGCAAGTGCTTGCTCTCACTGCTGCTCCAGTTCAGGACCGAGGTAGTATTTCTGTAGAAAGTTTTGTTTATATTTATGATTATCCTGTTCGCACCTTATTTGATTCCGGCGCATCACATAGTTTTATCTCTTCTGACATTGTTGAAAGTTTGCACCTAAGTACTAGCCTAGTTGAGGATCCCGTTTGTGTTTCAAATCCAATTGGGGGTTCCGCCCATTTATCTATGGTTTGTGTGGATTTGAAAATTTCTATCTTGGCCGTAGAATTCACGTATAAAGCTTATGTTCTCGGATTCACGGGATATGGGTTGATCTTGGGCATGGATTGGTTGTCCAGTTATGGAGCCATCCTCGATTGTGAGCATAGGGTGGTGAGGCTCATGACTCGCCTCGGTAATACCCTAGAAATTTCTTGTAACCCTAGAGGTCCCGTCATGTTATGTTATCTTGAATCTCTCGACTCGTCCATCGATGATCTGCAATCTGTAAGGGTGGTCCGAGACTATCCTGATGTCTTCGAAGAAGTTAAGGGGTTACCCCCTAAACAAGAGATAGATTTCCCATTTATCTAGTTGATAATGCCAAGCCAGTATCATTGCCCGTTAGGCACATGGCCCCTCGTGAAAGAAGGGAGCTCAGTAAGCAGATCAAGGAGTTTCTTGAGAAGAATTTTATTAGGCGAAGCATTTCTGAATGTGGTGCTCCGGTGTTATTCGCTACTAAAGCGGATGGTTCGCTTCGTCTATGTGTTGATTAAAGAGAGTTGAACAAACTGACAAAGAAGAATAGGCACCCGTTACCGAGGATTGATGATCTCTTTGACCAGCTGGCTGGTGCTTCTGTTTTCTATCAGCTCGATCTAGCCATCGGATTCCATCAGCTTAGAGTAGCTAAGGATAGCATTGATAAAACTGCGTTTAGGACTCCAGACGGATTCTTTGAATGGCTTGTCATGCCATTCGGTTTGACTAATGCACCCGCCTACTTCGTGGACTTGATGAGTAGGGTGTTCTGGGAGTTCCATAACAAGTTCGTGGTTGTCTTTGTGGATGACATCTTAGTATTTTCTAAGAGTGAAGAAGAGCATGCCCTACATCTTAGGGAAGTGTTGGAGACTCTTCGAGCACATAGCCTTAAGGCTAAATTCTCTAAATGTCACTTCTGGAGGAAGGAAGTGCGGTTCTTAGGGCACGTGGTCTCCAAGGAAGGGATAGCTGTGATCCCGCGAAGGTAGTATCCATTCAAGATTGGAAGGTTCCGAAGAATGCTACTGAGGTGAGGAGTTTCTTGGGGTTGGCTGGCTATTATAGGAAGTTTATCAAGGACTTCACGAAGATATCAGCCCCATTAACTCGCTTGACAAAGAAGAATCTAGTCTTCGCATGGGATGTAGATTGTGATAACGCGTTCCGACGGTTAAAGAGAGCTTTAACCACAACTCCAGCCTTAGTATTGCCAGATGGGAGTAAGCCATTTGTTGTCTATACCGATGCTTGTGGGACAGGACTGGGCGCAGTCTTAATGCAAGAGGGAAGGGTAATAGCCTACGGTGGAAGGCAGTTGAGGGCGCATGAGAAAAAATATCCTACCCATGATTTAGAGTTGGGCGCTATTGTTTTTGCGCTTAAGATTTGGCGCCATTACCTTCTGGGAGAGAGGTTCGAATTGTTCACTGACCACAAGTCATTGAAGTACTTGTTTTCTCAGAAGGATTTGAACTTGAGACAACAAAGGTGGATGGAGTTCTTAGCATCCTATGATTTCGAGATAGCGTATACCCCTGGCAAGGGTAATGTAGTGGCGGATGCCTTGAGTAGAAAAAGGTTGTCCTTGAGTCCATTGTTCGTGGAACAACGAAGCTTGGAGTTTATCTCGATGTTTGATTTCAGACCTTCCGTTGACTATATACCCGGTTTGATAGCATCCTTGGAGGTCAGGCCTACTCATTTGGGACGGATTGGTGAGGCACAACGGGACGACCCACAGTTGGTTGAGTCGGTAGAGAGGCTCATAAGGGGGAGTCGTCCAGCCATTTGAGTAGGTACACCCTAGACGATAGGGGGTGCTTGCGTAGAGATGGTAGACTTTGTGTACCGCAAAATGAGGAGTTGAGGAAGGCTATTTTTGATGATGCACACCGTTCTAGGATGACCATTCATCCCGGTGGGGACAAGATGTACCAAGACATGAAGCGAGTTTTCTTTTGGGTCGGTATGAAGAAAGATGTGGCCGAGTATGTCGCAAGATGCTTGGTGTGCCAACAAGTGAAAGCGGAGCAAAAGAAACCCGGCGGGTTGCTTCACCCATAGGAAGTTCCGCAATGGAAGTGGGATAGCGTCTCGATGGATTTTATTGATGGGTTACCGAGATCGAAGAAGGGTAATACGGGAATGGGTTGTGGTAGACAGACTTACTAAAAGCGCCCATTTCATACCCGTGAAGAGCAAGAGGACTGCTCCATGGCTAGCTTCAGTTTATCTTCGAGAGATAGTTCGATTGCATGGGGTACCTTCTAGCATAGTGAGTGGTCGAGATCATATCTTCACTAGCGAGTTTTGGAAGAGTTTGTAAGAAGCAGTGGGGACTCAGTTGTGTTTGAGCACCGCATATCATCCTCAGACGGACGGCCAGACCGAGAGGGTGAATCGTGTTCTAGAAGACCTTTTGAGGCTTTGTATCTTGGATTTTGGAGGTACATTGGAAGAGCATCTTCCATTGGTGGAGTTCGCATATAATAACAGCTTTCAGTCTAGTATTGGTATGGCTCCTTTCGAAGCTCTTTATGGAAGGCCTTGCTGATCACCTACATGTTGGTGGGAATCTACGGATAAGATCTTGCTTGGGCCTGATATGGTTAGAGAGACTTCAGAGAAGATTGATTTGATTCGAAGAAGGATGAAAGCAGCACAAGACAGGTAGAAATCTTAGGTGGATAAGAGGAGAACGGATCTGGAGTTTGATATTGGGGACGTGGTCTTTGTCAAGGTATCCCCATTACGGAATGTTGTCCGCTTTGGGTCCGTTGGGAAGTTAGCTCCAAGGTTTGTAGGACCGTTTCCCATTAAGGAAAGGATTGGACGGATGACATATAGAGTGGATCTACCCGAGAGACTTAGTAGGGTACATGATGTATTCCATGTGTCACATTTGAGGAAGTGCCTTCATGAGACCGCAGGGGTGGTAGAGCCGAGCTTGCTTAGAGAAGTGGAGGTAGAGCGTGATGCGACTATTCGACGAGCTCCTACCCGCATCCTTGGGTCAGATATTAGGAAGTTAAGGAATCGAGAGGTCAAGCCGGTGAAAGTTCAGTGGGGTGAAGCCGAGGAAGACGCAACTTGGGAAACCGAGGAGAAGATGCGTGGGCTTTATCCATTCCTTTTTGAGGGTACATTCTCGATCTCTTTTCCTAATTAATACATCTTTCTTTTGCTTGTTTAGCTAGTTATCTCGTTAATCATGTCATGAGAACCTTAGGTAGAAACCCTTTGGATGAAACATGTATTTGAAACATGTTATGCTTGATGGTTGCAAGTGGTTGCAAGTGTTTGTACGTGGATACTCGTGGATGCATGATACACATTAGGCACTAAGATCGGCTCACACACTTTCATGTTGCATATGCATGAGTGCTTATACTTATTCATGGATGAAACTTGTTATGCTATCACGTGGATGTTGCATATGGATGAAGGTTATGTGCACTCATGTAGAGATTATAAATTATGTTAGGAATTTGCATACATATGGACTCATTTCACTAACATATTTTGCATTAAGGGGGTTTACTGAATCAGTAACCTCCTGATTTTCGCATTAGATAAGTACATATACACACACCTTTGCATATGATCATATAGAATTTAGAATCCCTTAAGGACAATGATTGCTCGTGGATGATGATGTGAGTAGATGGATGATGGATGGTAGGATACGTTCTTCCTAACTTGGAGATTTCGGGGATGAAATCCTTTAAGGAGGGGAGAATGTAACAACCCGTATTTTTGAATAACATGTTACAACACAAATCGAGGCAGAATTAAACTGTAAAATCTGAATCAAGGGAAACGGGCTATGCCATTGCGTTAGTCTCGGAAAAATACGCGAAATAGATCTGAGTTTTCGAAAATCGGAGTCCGTATGACCAAGATATGGCCTCGCGAAGTTTCACGAAAAATTCAAATTCAAAACATATTTCAAATTTCAGAAAATCAGAAGTGGCGGGAAAACTCCCGCCAGACCCAGGGGGGTCGACCTGGGAGTCGACTGGGGAGTCGACCTCCCCCCTCAGGTCGACTAGGGAGTCGACCCAAGGGTCGACCTAGGTGTCGACCTGCCTGGTCGGCCCAGGTAGCCTGGTGCATCCATTTTGGCTGTTTTGACCTGTTTTGGAGGCTAGTGACGGGATTTGATGGCTTGGATTGAATCTAGGGTTAATCCTACGCCTAATACTATCCTAATCTTCTATAAAAAGGACCTAACACCTAGCCTAAATCATCATTATTCAATCCTATAACTAAACTATGTCAAAATTGTTCCTCTCATGGCCTCCACTCTCATGCTAAAATTTCTAAGTAATTTATATGAGAGATTTTGAGTGCATACAAGTGTTTTCAACCTTGTATGAGTGTTCTTAGTTTGCATTCAAGTCAAGTTGCAACATTTCTATTTCAAAGCAAGGATTTTTGTTGATTTGGCTCAAGGGTTTTTCATTTGGAGCTTGCATATTTGGGTGATTGCATAAGGGCTTCGTCTCAATCTTTTAATAACTATTTATTTGTGTCTTCATAGCATTGTAAACCCTTTTCTACTTTCATTTTTGAAACTCTAAAGTTAAATGAATGATGCAAATTTGGGGTTGATCATTATGATATGCAAGTTTGGTTGATCATCATGATATGCAAGTTTGGTTGATCATTATATGCAAGTTTGGTTGATCATTATGATATGCAAGTTTGGTTGATCATTATGCAAGTTGACACATGTTGCTATGTTATGCAAGTTTGGGTTGATCATGTTATCATGTTATGCATGTTTGGGCTGATCATGTTATCATGTTATGCAAGTTAAACTTGAGTTTGTGAGCTTAAAGCTTCAAGCTTTATGTTAAAGGTTGCATTTTGGCAACATGGAAGTTATCATATCCCTTATGATAACTTGCATATGAGGCTAAATGCGAACTTCTAGCAACTTCTACATGTCATTTATCACCATGTATCACTTATATGCTAAGTTTGGTTTTATGCATGCTTTTGAAGCCTAATAATGCAATATGCAAGTATATGAACATATGTACATTTCATATGCCACCATGTTAAACTTGTGGCTTCAACACCTTTTTGTCATGATTATGCCAAGTTCCCTATTTTATCCTTTATGCGTTGTTGCGATTATGTAAACTATGGGATTACGTTGGGGTTGGGTAACATTATGACAAGAACATGGTTTTTATAACATGACGTGATATGTAATTATGTTTTGGAAACATAATGGGCATGACACTTAGAAAAGATGAGTGTGGACAACTCGAGGTTGGGTTAAGTTTGTAGCATAAATCTACTCGGACCCGCCCGACTTAACTAGTGGCTACAAACAAAAGGACCCAATGTGAGAAGTTGGTCATGTTGTGCTCTAACCCGAGGTTAGACCAAGTTGTGGTGTAAAGCTACCCAGACCCGCCCGACATAACTAGTAACCACAACAGGGTCTAATGTGAGAGGTTAAGCACATTAAGTTAATGAATGCCTCCTGATTAGGGTTAAGTCATGGTCCACTTAATACTTAACCAATTTGGTCTTGATGGGTTAATCGGGGTTAAGTCAGGAACCTTGGGTACGCTTAACCAATTTAATCCACGTTTGGGTCGGGTTAACCACATTTAACCCGTTAAGAAACCCTAGTTGCGTGGTCCTTTTCAGTAGTAACCCTCTAGATAGTATCATAAGACCCTAGGACTAGGCTATGGTGGGGCACGATTATTGGGCTGATTGTAAGAGACCAAAAGAGATGGCTGAACGATGCACCGGTTTTTCAGACGGACCATGGTCGTGCACATTAATTCCGGAGTTGAACACGGGGGCCGGTAGGTTTAGACTGTGCATCCTGGAATTGTGTCTGAGGGTTACACCGTAGGGCCTGATACACCCTAGGGGTGGACCCTGCACAGTCAACTACATTACATGATTAAGCCGTATGACACCGATACACGACGAGTTAAGCTTGTAGGGAGCCGATCGACTAGACCGTGTAGTTGGACCTTGATTTAGGTCACCTCATGATATTGGGCCAAGCGTGGGCCAAGGGATCGATTCTCGTTTTTACTTGACATGTTAGAATGCTAGTACAACCGTGGTGAAAAACTTAACCTTGATTATGCGATGACATCTTTATCTATCTTGTTAGTTAATCATCATTCCAGTTAACTTTACTAGTTCATGGACTGAAAGTAGCAGGGCTTACCAGTCTTTTTGACTGACCTGTTTTCTTTCGCCTCTTTTCTTCCGTTCCCCCCCCCCCCCCCTCAGGTTCTCAGGGTGGGAACATTGGAGCTTAGCTTGGACCTTTACAGCTTGCTTACTGGATTTGCTCATGTACGGTTTTGGACATTGAGCTAGCTATGGTTTATCACTTTACTTTGGGGATAGTTCTTTATGTATTTCAGTTTTTCAGATTATGCTTTTATCTAGACTTTGTTTGTTGGAAAATAATGACCAAGTACTTTGTTGTAACTTAACTATAGTTTTGAAATGCTAGTTTTATCCGCTGCTTTAATACTCTGTTTTACTTATATGTTCTGTCTTGTGATATCTGCATGCATGTTTACCTTGTTTAAACGCCCCTCCGAAGCCAATGTACTTTCAAGAGTTACCTTGGCGGAGGTGGGGTGTTACAACCACTATCAGATTCCCTCCTCTTGGGTGTACGGCCCAATCAAGATCATCAGTAATCACCCAAATGCCGTGAAGACCTCCGGTCTTCAACCACCGTCTTCATCTTCGACACCATGTCGAATCAGTTATTCAGAATGGGATAAACCCGGTCTTTCTGAACAACTCGCGTATATAATAAACACTTGTGACACAAACACAACATATGCCTCAATCCCATTCAGAATATTCTTTTATTCAAATATTCTTATACTTTGGGAAAGGTTCCCATTAATTTTATCAAAGATAAATTCTTTAAATTTATTCTTTAATCTTCTTTGAATATCAATTCAAACTAGTCGGGATTAGCGAACAACACCGGAGTAATCATTTATTTTATTTACCAATCCCTACCTATCCGCGTTTTACTTCTAGTTGTGTATTGTATTATTTTCCGCTGCTATGTAATGTATTGTAATCTCTGATATTTATCGAATGTGTAATATTGATTTATACTCTGTATATTCTTGTATTTTGATGGAATTGTTGTAAATTAGCAATGAAATGTTCTTCTATTTGCGTTCTTATTTGTCGTGTTCTCAACAATCAGGTGTTTCGAACGGTCTTGATCGGTTTAGCGACTGATTCAGATCGAGCGAAATTCCCAGTTGTCACAGCTGGTATCAGAGCTTCGGTTTACAAAGCTCAGAGAAAAAGACACATTACAACCATACGAAAGAATTCATCAGAAATTGGATTAGTAAGATCCAACGGGAATGACTCGTTAGAGATGGGATCAGTAGTATCCTAGAACGAGTGTGAAGAGTATATTTTTAAATTGAAAACAAGTTTTTTTTTTTAAATTTAATTCACTTATTCGTATTTGAATATTTATTCAAATTGATTTGGACCATCCAATATATAAAGATTTTACGTATACGTCTGGTCTGCGTGTATTCGGAATTTTAATATACTAGATATATATAGATTCGCACTCTAGTCACTCGGAGATAATTCTGGTGATGTTCGGACATCATCAGTATTTATATTCGTGTTTCGAAGGTGTGATATCTATATATTTCAATTAGACTATTGTGAGAACCAAAATTAGATCGGGCATGTTGTTGTGATTTGGCATCAAAATGTGATTTTCTGACTATATATCAAAATTATGTGTTTGAAATGATAATTAACAAATTGATTGCTGATTGTGTTGCTGGATTATTGTTTGATTAATGAAATGTTGAACCTTTCGCCAAATTGATTCAAATAGTGAGTTGTATTGAAAATTAGTCGCATTTGCTTGCATATACATGTACTTACATTGAACAAGTCATAGCAAGGAGGCTAGAGCAGAGAATAAAATTGTTTGCCCGACAAATAGGTACATGTTTATCGTAATTTACTGTTTTGTTTGGGTGATGATGATTTTGTGAGCCGATTGGGCTTTTTATTTTTATTTTTAATTGAAGAAGGCCATGGGAGGCTATATGAAATATCCCGAATTCCCCGGTGTAGGGGAGGCTATGGCGAAATTTTTCGGAAATTTAGGGTGATAGCCAAAATTTTGTAAATTTTGAAAAGTTCTTAGAAACTGAAAAGTTGAAGAACTTAAGTCATAAGGAAAACAATGGAAGTTGAGTTGATTAGTTAAACAACTTTCGGCTTTGTTCCTTTTCGGGGACGAAAAGTTTTAAGTGGGGGAGAATGTAACAACCCGGAAATGCGAGCCAATTTAAAAATTTTATTTTGGCAATTTTGAACAATTTTGATTATTTAAAATGAATTATTTTAAATAATATGTAATAACCCGGAAATTCTGGGCCAGTTTAAAATTTTTATTTTGGCAATTTTAGCGAATTTTGATTATTTAAAATGAATTATTTTAAATAATATCGACGAAAATTTATTTTGAATATAATTCGAACGTATATATTATACGCGTCGTCGTTAGAATATAAAATATTAATATATAATTATAAATAGAATTGAAAATGGCGCGGTAGTTCGATAATTCGATTTCAAACTTCAATTGAATGTACCGGTTGCAAAACAATCCGGATTTTAGTGAAACCAAAAATGTTGGAATCTAATTGTGAATATCTTTCCAACGAATCCGACAAATCAAGATTTCATAGCGGGAATCAAAAGATAGGTCCAGTTGAAAATCCTTAATAGTCGCTATGGAATTCAGGCCCATAAAAATGGAAATTTTGCAAATGACCTCGGATTTCGACGAAACCAGTTTTGTTGGGTCCGCAGTGTCAAGTTATTGCTAGGTTCCAAATTTCATAATTTTTCGAATCAGTATGTGAGCGTGGCAAAGGAAAGCGCGTTTGACCAGTTTCAGTTGATTTTAATCGACTGGAAATTGGCCATTTTTCAAACGGTGTCAGAATTCAACGAAACTAGTTTTGTTAGGACCGTATCGTCAATACGAAGCTAGAAAATATTTTTCTGGAATTTATAAAGTTAGTATGTGACCCCGGTAATTCGAAAAGTACATTTAAAATTCAATATAGTGATTTAAATGAAAATTCAATGGAAACTGATCGAAACGATCAAACCAGCTTACGATACATATCCCATTGTGTTCGGAATGGGGGTGAAACGCTATGGACGACAGGCGGTGGGCCTCGTTTAGAGGTCGTATGAAAAAGTCAACTTTTTAATAATTAAAAAAAAAAAAAAAGGAAAACCCTTCTCCCTCTATATATTTCTGCCCCCCCCCCCCCGTTATAATTCAGAAAAGTAAATCCAGTATAAAAAAAAAGTAATCGAATCGAAATCGCGTCGATGCCCACCCCCCCCCCCCCCCACGCCGCCGCAGGTGGCAGAGCCAACCACCACCGCGCCACATCCGTACGCCTCCCCTCCTCATCCTCCTCCTCTTCCCCATATACGCGACATCGAGCCCCCTCCCTCGCGCCAGCAACCGCCTGCATCGACCCACCCACCTCGACGCAGCCCAGCCAACCACCGCCGCCCTCTTCCCCGACCTCTTCCTCTCCTCCTCTACAGGACTCGCTCGCCCACCGACGCCCCCTTGCCTGCCAAAACCGCCGACAGTGAAGTCACCATCGGAAAAATCGAAATGAAAGTAAGTTTTCCCCTTATTTATAGGTTTTATTAATTCTGAGTTTATATGTGATTTAATTCTGATTTTATATGTTTTTAAAACTAAAGATTTCATTTTTTTTTTTTACATAGCAAAAATGAGATTTTTATTTATACGAAGTTAGCGGGGAAAGAATCGATATTTAAAGTAGAAAAGATTTGATTTTTATGATTAGAAAAAATATGGTTTTTGTGTGAAGAGAAATAAAAATGTGATCTTTATATTTTTTAAGATTATAAAAATATGATTTTTATATTTTTAAAAGTATTAAAAATATAATCTTTACTCTATAGAAGTAGTAGAAATATGATTTTTGTTTAAGTAGTGGATTAAAAATATCATTTTTACATTATAGGTATATTAAAAATATAATCTTTATTATGTAGAAGATGAAAAATGAAATCTTTATTTTAGAAAAAATGAAATCTTTATTTTAGAAAAGGTGAAAGATCTATTTTTGAAAAGGCGGAAACTTTATATAGAAAATAGCGTGATAAAATAGAATATTTATCCATATAACATCGAAGAAAAATAGGATTTTTATATATTGAACTTCGATAGAAAAATAGGATTTTTATATATTGAACTTCGATAGAAAAATAGGATTTTTATATATTGAACTTCGAGATAAAAATATGATTTTTATATATTGAATAGCGAAGTAAAAAATTCGATTTTTACATATGTAGTGGCTACGGGCAACGAAGATGACGAAAAGGCGAGTTGGCGAAGATTTCCTGCATTAGAAGTGCCGTGGAGCTAGGATAGCTATTTGTGAGAACTTCTCACCTTTCAAATTCTTTTTTTAGTTATATATATATACTAGGATGCAGACGGTGCTTAGTAGCACCCGACACAATCGTCCACAGACCATGGACTTGTTTGTTTGGTTGCATAGATTAGTTATATGATTTGATCTGAATTTGAATTGTTTGGTGAAATTGAATGGTTTGATTGATGTGTGAATGGCGTGGGCCTTCACTAGACCGGGGATAAGGCTAGGCCTCGTCCCGTTTCTAGTATCGTGCCGTTATGCCGCGGAAATTTTCTAAAATAAGTTAGAAAAATAAAAATATCATTTTATTGAATAAATGAATTGAATAGAAAATTCATAGGTTGAAATAAAATGTTTTATCGTTAAAAATATAATTTTTAACGTGAAGTGAATAAAATAGAATATTCATTTACAAACCACACGGTTTGTTTATGTACACCTATTTGAATGACATTTATTGGGACGATAAATTTTACACATCGCCCAACAGCACAAATAAAATATGTGTTTGATTGTTTGAAACCCCACACGGGTGTTGGGATGAAATTTGAAGTTCACTCATCCTGATTGATTAAATATGTCGATCGATTGATTGACAGGCTGTTATAAGCGTTGAATATCTATATTTGATGCTTTTACAGTGTAGTGCACTTTGGTTGATGGTTGATTATTTTCAATGTTATTATATACATGTGTTGTATGAAAATCCATATAATTAACTTTATATGGTAATTGATTGGGCCTCATTCCAATCGTGAAAATAAAGAATATTTGAAATAGAAATATTTGAAATAGAATATTTGAAAATAGAAATATGTGAAGCCGTGATGATTAGATTGACGCCATTTTGACGTGAACGATATTTATATCGATTTTAAACGATTTCGAAATAAATTGAATTGAAAACGATTTCGAAATGAATTGAATTGAAAACGATTTCGAAATGAATTGAATTGAAAACGATTTCGAAATGAATTGAATTGAAAACGATTTCGAAATGAATTGAATTGAAAACGATTTCGAAATGAATTGAATTGAAAACGATTTCGAAATGAATCGAATTGAAAACGATTTCGAAATGAATCGAATTGAAAAGATTTCGAAATGAATCGAATTGAAAACGATTTCGAAATGAATCGAATTGAAAACGATTTCGAAATGAATCGAATTGAAAACGATTTCGAAATGAATTGAATTGAAAACGAATTCAAATTGAATTGAAAGCGAATTGAATTGAATTCAAATTGAATTGAAATTTGAATTGAATAGAAATGAACTTTGAAACGAATTTATAAAGAAGAATTCAATTTTGCTTTGAATTGAAATGGAAGTTGAAATTGTTTTTGAAACGAATTTAAAACTATTTAGATAATTCGTTTTAAATAGAAATCGACGAAGTATATATTATATATATTATATATATAATATAATGGCCTGAATAGAACGCGCCGCGCCGCGGCAGTTCGTGAATTTCGACTATTTATTTCAAACGGACATTGCGGGAGATCCGACCGTCGGATTCTCCTAAAACCGGAACCGTTGGGTTCGTATCGAAAAGAACTTTCTAATGAATATTAGAAATTTGAAATCTAACGGTTGGATTTGGAATTATGTCCAAATCAAATTTGAAAAAGGTCGCTGTAAGTGCAGTTCGATGGCCATTGATGGAAATCGACTGTACGGGCCTTGATAAAATTATTAAAAATAGTAATAATTTGTGTAAAATCATAAGAAATGATTTGTGAAGATTTGGGATGAAAAACTCCTTATTTGAAAAGATAAAAATAGATTTTTATCGAAATGAACTAGTTTGAACTAGAAATATAATTCTATTTATTTTCAAATAAATAAATTGAATTTAAAAAGGGTTTTGAAAATAACCAGAATATCCAATGATTGCATTGGAGTGGATTTGAACCGAAATTGTCTTCGGAATATTTCGATGTTGGAATTCGTGATTATACAGGGGTTGTTATGGAAATTTGAAAGATATATATTTATATCGTTATTTCCCATACGACGTTTGTTAGTTGTAGAATTCGATATTGAATATAAGCCGATATATTTTCTATTCAGAGCCTTGTATTGAATGTCGAATGTGATTTGGGTTTGTCGTGAATGGTGTCTTCACTAACACTGTTCTTGAACCCAGTTGAGAAAAGATTAAATCTTTTTATTTGGATTTAATAAAGTGTACCAATTAAATGAGATTTAATTGGAATTGAATTGATATTGATTTTTGGGTTTATCGTGAACAGTGTTTTAAATAACACTTGTTCTTTAACCCGATAATTAATGGAATGTGATTTTGGGTTTATCGTGAACCGTGTTTTAAATGACACTGATTCTTTAACCCAGTTAAAGATTAAAACTAAGTGGAGTTTTAATGAATCTTTAATTAGATTGAGATGATCGAAAATGGAGTATCACCAGTTTTGCTCCAGGCAATGGTTAAATCTTTAATTAGATTTGAACGTGAAATGGTAATTGAATTTACCGATAACACTGTGGTGTTAGATATGAAATATTAACAGTTTTACTTCATGGGATGAATAGGTTGGGATTGGGAAATAAAATAAATGATTACTTCGGTGTGGTTCGCTAATCCCGACTAGTTTGAATTGATATTCAAAGGAGATTAAAGAATAAATTTAAAGAATTTATCTTGGATAAAATTAATGGGAACTTTTCCCAAAGTATAGGAATATTTGAATAAAAGAATATTCTGAATTGGAATGAGGCGTATGTTGTGTTTGTGTAACACTTTTATAATATATACGCGAGTTATTCAGAAAGACCGGGTTTATCCCATTCTGAATAACTGATTCGACGTGGTGTCGAAGATGAAGACGGTGGTCGAAGACCGGAAGTCTTCACGTCGTTTGGGTGATAACTGATGATCTTGATTGGGCTGTACACCCAAGAAGATGGAAACAGTTAGTGATCGTCCAGACGTACTTGGAGATCGATGGATATGCGGGGTACTAGGTGCCTCCGGTTTCGTTCAGACCCAGAACGGACTTGTAAATGGAATGTGTGTCTGACATTGGATTTTAGTCTGTGTGATTGATTTCTATTAAATATATATCTGTTTGGCGGCGGAGAATTTATTCTCTTGCTTAACGCCCTTCTCTGAGACGTACGAGCTCAGGGGTTATATATTGATGGATATCAAACGCATGGAGTGAATTGCCTGTGTGGCATGCCTAAGTGGCAATTGATCGAGGCTTCTATTGAAAAGCAAAGTCTTGTGGTGATGATCAAAGCACAGCCTGTGTGGCACAGCTTTGTGTAACGTGAATTCGCGAGTTTCACACCCGGTATGAACAAGAAACGGGAGACGGACCTCAGGGAGGGCATGCGTTTCCTTCTAGCTAAAAAGTGGCGTCAGTGGTTTTACACGCCCTGACGAGTTTGACTTATGTGGTTGTGGCTGTTGCGAGGCGCCTCGGTTTGATCGGACGATCCGGGTCTGATGGAGTCATTTGTTGGCTCATTTACGCCCCAAAGGGCGGGGAAACGTAGTGTTCAGGCATTTTAATCCACATCGGTGGACCGGCCCTGTCGCTCCAAGGGTCACTCGAGCTCTGATCCTGAGACATGGGCTAGATTGTCTCGAATCGGTTGAGGACTATCTTTTGCCTCGGTTCATAGACGGAAATCCAATTTCCAAATACGTGACATTTGCGGTTTTAATTGTAGAACTAGTATGGCGACATGATATATGGTACCCATGCCGCCTATGATTGATACTTATGATTTGAAGTTGTTTTATATGCTATGCACTTATAATAGTATCAAATGATTTGTTTTAAACGTATCAAGCATTCTTTGGCTGTTATAAGGGAAAACCCTATCCCCCGGCTTGCGTTGCATTGTGTGATAGGACCTGGGTCTTATAACAGCTTCATTTTTCTTTATTTAGCATTGCGCTGTTTGTTTTATGCACTGGTATTCTTGGGAGGAAACCCGTTCCGTGTTATACGGCGTGGTCCCTTAATTTACCTAACTTTTAAAATAAAGATTAACTGTTTTAGTTCTCACACCAGTCACATGACTGACCTGGAGTTTATTGTTTTAACCTAAACTCTGGGTGCCCCTATTTTGACACGGGCAGCTAGTAGTTTTGGTTTTGCAGATTTATATTCACAGGATCCTGGTTTACAGCTGGAATGATATCCGGAAAGCTTTGTATCCGTATATCTCTTCTAGTTGTGTATTGTATTATTTTTCGCTGCTATGTATTTAAATGTAATTTAAATCTCTGATATTTCTGTGTAATATTCTTTTTACTCTGTATATTCTTGTATTCTGATGCGTTGTTGTAATATACAATGAAATGTTCTTCTGTATGCGTTCTGTTTTGTCCTGTTCTCAAATGATAGGGCGTTTCGAACGACCTGGATTGGTTTAGCGACTGGTTCGGACCGAGCGAAATTTCTTGGCCGTCATAGTTGGTATCAGAGCTTTGGTTTACAAAGCAGAGAACAAGGCACATTAGAACCATACGAAAGAATTCATCAGATATTGGATTAGTAACATCCAATTAGGATGACTCGTTAGAGATGGGATCAGTAGTATCCTAGAACGAGTGTGAAGAGTAAATTTTTAAAGTGAAAACAAATTTTGTTTTGAAAATTTAAATCAATTATTCGTATTTGATTATTTATTTATATTGATGTGGACAATCCAGTATATATAGATTTTGCGTATACGTCTGATCCGCGTGTATTCGAAGTTTTAATATATTGGATAGATATAGAATCACACTCTAGTCGCCCGGAGAAGGTACTGATGATAGCACGTGCATCATCAGTATTTATGTTCGTGTTTCGAAGGTGTGATTTTCTATATATTTCCATTGGACTGGTGTGAGAACCAAAACTAATATAGTTAGAACACTTTGTTGTGAATTGGCATCAAAAACACGATTTTAGTATATGTATCAAAATTATGAATTTGAAACTTTAAATTCACTAATTGATTGATGTTTGTGTTGTTTGTTCATTTGTTTGCTAATTTTGAACCATTATGCCTAATTGAATCAAATATTGAATTGTATTGAAAATTGGTTGCATCTGCTTGCATATACATGTATATCATTGAACAGGTCATAGCAAGGAGGCTAGAGCAGAGAATAAAATTTGTTTGCCCGACAAATAGGTACATGTTTACTACATAATTTCCTGTTTAGTTTGGGTGATGATGATTTTGTGAGCCTATTGGCTAGCCGTTTGGCTTTTTCTTTTTCTTTTTGAGATCTGAAGGACCGGGGAAGCTATTTGAAATTCCCCGATGCTCCCGGTGCAGGGGAGGTTATGGCGAAATTTTTCGAAAATTTAGGGTGTTAGCCAAATTTTTGAAATTTTGAAATTTCTCAGAAACTGAAAAGTTGGAGAATGGAAGCCAGATCGAGCGTAGAGTTGAATAATCAAACCACTTTCGACTTTGTTCCTTTTCGGGGACGAAAAGTTTTAAGTGGAGGAGATTGTAATAACCCGGAAATTCTGGGCCAGTTTAAAATTTTTATTTTGGCAATTTTAGCAAATTTTGATTATTTAAAATGAATTATTTTAAATAATATCGACGAAAATTTATTTTCAATATAATTCGAATGTATATATTATACGCGTCGTCGTTAGAATATAAAATATTTATATATAATTATAAATAGAATTGAAAATGGCGTGGTAGTTCGATAATTCGATTTCAAACTTCAATTGAATGTACCGGTTGCAAAACAATCCGGATTTTAGTGAAACCAAAAATGTTGGAATCTAATTGTGAATATCTTTCCAACGAATCCGACAAATCAAGATTTCATAGCGGGAATCAAAAGATAGGTCCAGTTGAAAATCCTGAATAGTCGCTATGGAATTCAGGCCCTTAAAAATGGAAATTTTGCAAATGACCTCGGATTTCGACGAAACCAGTTTTGTTGGGTCCGCAGTGTCAAGTTATTGCTAGGTTCCAAATTTCATAATTTTTCGAATTAGTATGTGAGCGTGGCAAAGGAAAGCGCGTTTGACCAGTTTCAGTTGATTTTAATTGACTGGAAATTGGACATTTTTCAAACGGTGTCAGAATTCAACGAAACTAGTTTTGTTAGGACCGTATCGTCAATACGAAGCTAGAAAATATTTTTCTGGAATTTTTAAAGTTAGTATGTGACCCCGGTAATTCGAAAAGTACGTTTAAAATTCAATATAGTGATTTAAATGAAAATTCAACGGAAACTGATAGAAACGATCAAACCAGCTTACGATACATATCCCATTGTGTTCGGAATGGGGGTGAAACGCTATGGACGACAGGCGGTGGGCCTCGTTTAGAGGTCGTATGAAAAAGTCAACTTTTTAATAATTAAAAAAAAAAAGGAAAACCCTTCTCCCTCTATATATTTCTGCCCCCCCCCCCCCCCCGTTATAATTCAGAAAAGTAAATCCAGTATAAAAAAAAAAGTAATCGAATCGAAATCGCGTCGATGCCCACCCCCCCCCCCCCCACGCCGCCGTAGGTGGCAGAGCCAACCACCACCGCGCCACATCCGTACGCCTCCCCTCCTCATCCTCCTCCTCTTCCCCCTATACGCGACATCGAGCCCCCTCCCTCGCGCCAGCAACCGCCTGCATCGACCCACCCACCTCGACGCAGCCCAGCCAACCACCGCCGCCCCCATCTTCTTCCCCGACCTCTTCCTCTCCTCCTCTACAGGACTCGCTCGCCCACCGACGCCCCCTTGCCTGCCAAAACCGCCGACAGTGAAGTCACCATAGGAAAAATCGAAATGAAAGTAAGTTTTCCCCTTATTTATAGGTTTTATTAATTCTGAGTTTATATGTGATTTAATTCTGATTTTATATGTTTTTAAAACTAAAGATTACATTTTTTTTTTTTTACATAGCAAAAATGAGATTTTTATTTATACGAAGTTAGCGGGGAAAGAATCGATATTTAAAGTAGAAAAGATTTGATTTTTATGATTAGAAAAAATATGGTTTTTGTGTGAAGAGAAATAAAAATGTGATCTTTATATTTTTTAAGATTATAAAAATATGATTTTTATATTTTTAAAAGTATTAAAAATATAATCTTTACTATATAGAAGTAGTAGAAATATGATTTTTGTTTAAGTAGTGGATTAAAAATATCATTTTTACATGATAGGTATATTAAAAATATAATCTTTATTATGTAGAAGATGAAAAATGAAATCTTTATTTTAGAAAAAATGAAATCTTTATTTTAGAAAAGGTGAAAGATCTATTTTTGAAAAGGCGGAAACTTTATATAGAAAATAGCGTGATAAAATAGAATATTTATCCATATAACATCGAAGAAAAATAGGATTTTTATATATTGAACTTCGATAGAAAAATAGGATTTTTATATATTGAACTTCGATAGAAAAATAGGATTTTTATATATTGAACTTCGAGATAAAAATATGATTTTTATATATTGAATAGCGAAGTAAAAAATTCGATTTTTACATATGTAGTGGCTACGGGCAACGAAGATGACGAAAAGGCGAGTTGGCGAAGATTTCCTGCATTAGAAGTGCCGTGGAGCTAGGATAGCTATTTGTGAGAAATTCCCACCTTTCAAATTCTTTTTTTAGTTATATATATATACTAGGATGCAGACGGTGCTTAGTAGCACCCGACACAATCGTCCACAGACCATGGACTTGTTTGTTTGGTTGCATAGATTAGTTATATGATTTGATCTGAATTTGAATTGTTTGGTGAAATTGAATGGTTTGATTGATGTGTGAATGGCTTGGGCCTTCACTAGACCGGGGATAAGGCTAGGCCTCGTCCCGTTTCTAGTATCGTGCCGTTATGCCGCCGAAATTTTCTAAAATAAGTTAGAAAAATAAAAATATCATTTTATTGAATAAATGAATTGAATAGAAAATTCATAGGTTGAAATAAAATGTTTTATCGTTAAAAATATAATTTTTAACGTGAAGTGAATAAAATAGAATATTCATTTACAAACCAGACGGTTTGTTTATGTACACCTATTTGAATGACATTGATTGGGACGATAAATTTTACACATCGCCCAACAACACAAATAAAATATGTGTTTGATTGTTTGAAACCCCACACGGGTGTTGGGATGAAATTTGAAGTTCACTCATCCTGATTGATTAAATATGTCGATCGATTGATTGACAGGCTGTTATAAGCGTTGAATATCTATATTTGATGCTTTTACAGTGTAGTGCACTTTGGTTGATGGTTGATTATTTTCAATGTTATTATATACATGTGTTGTATGAAAATCCATATAATTAACTTTATATGGTAATTGATTGGGCCTCATTCCAATCGTGAAAATAAAGAATATTTGAAATAGAAATATTTGAAATAGAATATTTGAAAATAGAAATATGTGAAGCCGTGATGATTAGATTGACGCCATTTTGACGTGAACGATATTTATATCGATTTTAAACGATTTCGAAATAAATTGAATTGAAAACGATTTCGAAATAAATTGAATTGAAAACGATTTCAAAATGAATTGAACTGAAAACGATTTCGAAATGAATTGAAGTGAAAACGATTTCGAAATGAATTGAATTGAAAACGATTTCGAAATGAATTGAATTGAAAACGATTTCGAAATGAATCGAATTGAAAACGATTTCGAAATGAATCGAATTGAAAACGATTTCGAAATGAATCGAATTGAAAACGATTTCGAAATGAATCGAATTGAAAACGATTTCGAAATGAATCGAATTGAAAACGATTTCGAAATGAATCGAATTGAAAACGATTTCGAAATGAATCGAATTGAAAACGATTTCGAAATGAATCGAATTGAAAACGATTTCGAAATGAATTGAATTGAAAACGATTTCGAAATGAATTGAATTGAAAACGAATTCAAATTGAATCGAAAGCGAATTGAATTGAATTCAAATTGAATTGAAATTTGAATTGAATAGAAATGAACTTTGAAACGAATTTATAAAGAAGAATTCAATTTTGCTTTGAATTGAAATGGAAGTTGAAATTGTTTTTGAAACGAATTTAAAACTATTTATATAATTTGTTTTAAATAGAAATCGACGAAGTATATATTATATATATTATATATATAATATAATGGCCTGAATAGAATGCGCCGCGCCACGGCAGTTCGTGAATTTCGACCATTTATTTCAAACGGACATTGCGGGAGATCCGACCGTCGGATCCTCCTAAAACCGGAACCGTTGGGTTCGTATCGAAAAGAACTTTCTAATGAATATTAGAAATTTGAAATCTAACGGTTGGATTTGGAATTATGTCCAAATCAAATTTGAAAAAGGTCGTTGTAAGTGCAGTTCGATGGCCATTGATGGAAATCGACTGTACGGGCCTTGATAAAATTATTAAAAATAGTAATAATTTGTGTAAAATCATAAGAAATGATTTGTGAAGATTTGGGATGAAAAACTCCATATTTGAAAAGATAAAAATAGATTTTTATCGAAATGAACTAGTTTGAACTAGAAATATAATTCTATTTATTTTCAAATAAATAAATTGAATTTAAAAAGGGTTTTGAAAATAACCAGAATATCCAATGATTGCATTGGAGTGGATTTGAATCGAAATTGTCTTCGGAATATTTCGATGTTGGAATTCGTGATTATACAGGGGTTGTTATGGAAATTTGAAAGATATATATTTATATCGTTATTTCCAATACGTCGTTTGTTAGTCGTAGAATTCGATATTGAATATAAGCCGATATATTTTCTATTCAGAGCCTTGTATTGAATGTCGAATGTGATTTGGGTTTGTCGTGAATGGTCTCTTCACTAACACTGTTCTTGAACCCAGTTGAGAAAAGATTAAATCTTTTTATTTGGATTTAATGAAGTGTACCAATTAAATGAGATTTAATTGGAATTGAATTGATATTGATTTTTGGGTTTATCGTGAACAGTGTTTTAAATAACACTTGTTCTTTAACCCGATAATTAATGGAATGTGATTTTGGATTTATCGTGAACCGTGTTTTAAATGACACTGATTCTTTAAACCAGTTAAAGATTAAAACTAAGTAGAGTTTTAATGAATCTTTAATTAGATTGAGATGATCGAAAATGGAGTATCACCAGTTTTGCTCCAGGCGATGGTTAAATCTTTAATTAGATTTGAACGTGAAATGGTAATTGAATTTACCGATAACACTGTGGTGTTAGATATGAAGTATTACCAGTTTTACTTCATGGGATGAATAGGTTGGGATTGGGAAATAAAATAAATGATTACTTCGGTGTGGTTCGCTAATCCCGACTAGTTTGAATTGATATTCAAAGGAGATTAAAGAATAAATTTAAAGAATTTATCTTGGATAAAATTAATGGGAACTTTTCCCAAAGTATAGGAATATTTGAATAAAAGAATATTCTGAATTGGAATGAGGCGTATGTTGTGTTTGTGTAACACTTTTATAATATATACGCGAGTTATTCAGAAAGACCGGGTTTATCCCATTCTGAATAACTGATTCGACGTGGTGTCGAAGATGAAGACGGTGGTCGAAGACCGGAAGTCTTCACGTCGTTTGGGTGATAACTGATGATCTTGATTGGGCTGTACACCCAAGAAGATGGAAACAGTTAGTGATCGTCCAGACGTACTTGGAGATCGATGGATATGCGGGGTACTAGGTGCCTCCGGTTTCGTTCAGACCCAGAACGGACTTGTAAATGGACTGTGTGTCTGACATTGGATTTTAGTCTGTGTGATTGATTTCTATTAAATATATATCTGTTTGGCGGCGGAGAATTTATTCTCTTGCTTAACGCCCTTCTCTGAGACTTACGAGCTCAGGGGTTATATATTGATGGATATCAAACGCATGGAGTGAATTGCCTGTGTGGCATGCCTAAGTGGCAATTGATCGAGGCTTCTGTTGAAAAGCAAAGTCTTGTGGTGATGATCAAAGCACAGCCTGTGTGGCACAGCTTTGTGTAACGTGAATTCGTGAGTTTCACACCCGGTATGAACCAGAAACGGGAGACGGACCTCAGGGAGGGCATGCGTTTCCTTCTAGCTAAAAAGTGGCGTCAGTGGTTTTACACGCCCTGACGAGTTTGACTTATGTGGTTGTGGCTGTTGCGAGGCGCCACGGTTTGATCGGACGATTCGGGTCCGATGGAGTCATTTGTTGGCTCATTTACGCCCCAAAGGGCGGGGAAACGTAGTGTTCAGGCATTTTAATCCACATCGGTGGACCGGCCCTGTCGCTCCAAGGGTCACTCGAGCTCTGATCCTGAGACATGGGCTAGATTGTCTCGAATCGGTTGAGGACTATCTTTTGCCTCGGTTCATAGACGGAAATCCAATTTCCAAATACGTGACATTTGCGGTTTTAATTGTAGAACTAGTATGGCGACATGATATATGGTACCCATGCCGCCTATGATTGATACTTATGATTTGAAGTTGTTTTATACGCTATGCACTTATAATAGTATCAAATGATTTGTTTTAAACGTATCAAGCATTCTTTGGCTGTTATAAGGGAAAACCCTATCCCCCGGCTTGCGTTGCATTGTGTGATAGGACCTGGGTCTTATAACAGCTTCATTTTTCTTTATTTAGCATTGCGCTGTTTGTTTTATGCACTGGTATTCTTGGGAGGAAACCCGATCCATGTTATACGGCGTGGTCCCTTAATTTACCTAACTTTTAAAATAAAGATTAACTGTTTTAGTTCTCACACCAGTCACATGACTGACCTGGAGTTTATTGTTTTAACCTAAACTCTGGGTGCCCCTATTTTGACACGGGCAGCTAGTAGTTTTGGTTTTGCAGATTTATATTCACAGGATCCTGGTTTACAGCTGGAATGATATCCGGAAAGCTTTGTATCCGTATATCTCTTCTAGTTGTGTATTGTATTATTTTCCGCTGCTATGTATTTAAATGTAATTTAAATCTCTTATATTTCTGTGTAATATTCTTTTTACTCTGTATATTCTTGTATTCTGATGCGTTGTTGTAATATACAATGAAATGTTCTTCTGTATGCGTTCTGTTTTGTCCTGTTCTCAAACGATAGGGCGTTTCGAACGACCTGGATCGGTTTAGCGACTGGTTCGGACCGAGCGAAATTTCTTGGCCGTCACATAATAGCAACGAGAAATTTATTTTGAATTGAATTAGAAAGAATATATTTATACGCGTCATCGTTAGAATATAAATATTTATTTTAAATTATAAAAGGAATTGAAAATGGCGCGGTAGTTCGATAATTCGATTTTAAAATTCAATTGAACATACCGTGTGCAGAACAAACCGGATTTTAGTGAAACCAAAAATATTAGAATCTAATTGAGAATATCTTTCCAACGAATCTGAAAAATCAAAATTTCATAGCGGGAATCAAAAGATATGGCTAAATGAAAATTCAGAATAGTCGCTATGGAATTTCGGCCTTTAAAAATGGGAATTTTGCAAACGACCTCGGATTTCGACGAACCCACTTTTGTTGGATCCGCGATGTCAAATTATTGGTAGGTTTCAAAATTCGTAATTTTCTGATTCAATATGTGAGCATGGCAAAGGAAAACGCGTTTGACTAGATTCACTTGATTTTAATCGACTGGAAAATGGCCATTTTTCATATGGCCTCAGAATCTGATGAAATTAGTTTTGTTAGGACCGTATCATCAATACGAAGCTAGAAATTATTTTTCGGAAATTTTTCTAGTTAGTATGTGGCCCCAGTAAATTGAAATGATTCAATATATAGAGTTATATGTTGATTTTGACGAAAACTGATCGAAACGACCGAATCAGCTTACGTGACATATCCCATTGTGTTCGGAATGGGGTTAATTAGCTAGGGACGACAGTCGGTGGGTTTGATTTTGGGTTCGAAATAAAAAGTTTCTTTTTGAAAATTAAATATTAAATTAAATATATATTATATATAAACACCCCAATATACTCTCCTTTCCTCCACGTTCTTTTTTCAGATAAAAGAAATTTAAAAAAATAAAGGGAGATCCCTCGCTGCCTCGACCTCGCGCCACGGTGCTGACCACCACGCCTCCGGCCGTGGCGCTGCCGGCCCTCCCCTATCCCCTCCTCCCTCCTCGTGTGAACCCTCTCCCTTCCAGCCCAATCCGACGTCCACAAACCCGAGACCTCCTCCACTACCCCAGATCCGCCGCCCTCCCCAGATGCGCCTCCCTCCCCTCGCCCTTCTCCCTCCTCTCTATGCTTTCGCTCCCTCTAATCCATGAAACCCCACCCCAAATCAAATCGAACACCTCCACTACCTCGAGTTGGCCACCAGACCGACCACACCCCGCCTGCTGCATTCTTCAGCTTCTCCCCCACGCTCGATTCTAGCAGTAAGCCTCCTTTACTTGTTAATCTTCATTTATTTACCTTTTTTAGATTATAAAACACTTGATTTGTAATATAGAAAACATATGAATTTTTATAGGCAAAGATTCGACTTTTAATTAGCTTAAAGATGTGATTTTTATATTAGTAGAAAGAATAAAAATATGACTTTTATATTGTATAAGTATTGAAAATGTGATTTTTATATAATAGAGAATATGAAAATATTATCTTTTAATTTATAGCAAAATAAAAATCTGATTTTTATTATATATATGTTGAAATGAAAATTCGATCTTTTATATATGAAGTAAAAATATAAAAATATAATTTATATAGAATAAAAGCGTTGTAAAATATATATGAAGTAGAAATAAAAATAGATTTTTATTTATTAAAATAAAGCGATAAAAATATAATTTTTATTTGAACAGCGTGAAAAGAACTGCATTGGAACTTCAAGCAAATCCAGATGTTCATCAGTTCAAAAGCAAAGCACGACGGAGTGGAACCCTCTGTGAGAACTTCTCACCTTTCATTTTGTTTTCTAGTTAATAATATATAGTAGGATGCAGACGGTGTTTAGTAGCACCCGACACCCATCGTCCACAGACCATGGACGTCTTATATGCTTGTTTGTTTGATTTTGATGTGTAGTTGATTGTGTGATGTGATGTGAAATGAAATAAAATATTTTATAGTGGAAAATATTTTATAGTTGAAAATAGAATTTTTAACGTGTATTTAAAATAAATATTTATAAACAAATCTGAGATTTGTTTACATACACTAATTTGATTGATATTGATTGGCACGGTAAATTTTACACATCGCCCAACTGCACAAATAAAATCTGTGTTTGATTGTTTGAAACCCCACACGGGTATTGGGATGATATATGACATACACTAATCCCAATAATTATTTGTATGTCGATCGATTGATTGACAGGATGTTATAAGCGTTAAATATTTATATTTGATGCTTATACCGTGTGGAACGCACTCTGGATGATGGTTGATTATTTATCGTTGTGATTTTATACATGTGTTGTGGAAAATCCATATAATTAACATTATATGGTAATTGATTGGGCTTCATTAAAGTTTTGAAATAGAAATATTTGAAATATAATATTTGAAAATAGAAATATATGAAGCCATGATGATTAGATTGACGCCATTTTGACGTGAACGATATTTATATCGATTTTATTCAATTTTCAATGTATGTTGAAAGTGTTTTCGAAACTTGAATTATATTGAAAGTGATTTCGAAATTTGAATTATATTGAAAATAATCGAAATTCGAATTAAATTGAAAAGAATTGAATTCAAATTGAAATTGAAATTGAATAGAATTGAATTTGAATTAAATTGAAATTGAATAGAATTGAATTCGAATTAAATTGAAATAAATTGAAATTCAAATTAAATTGAGTAGAATTGAAATTCGAATTAAAATGAAATTGAATTGAAATTGAATTGAAATTGAGTTGAAATTGATTTAAAACAAATTTATATGGGAATATTCAATTTTGATTTGATATTGAATATGAAGTTGAAACCATTTTGAAAATGAATTTAAAACGATTTATAAAGCACATTTTGAATTGAAATCGGTGAAGTATATATTATATATAATATAATGGCCTGAATAGAATGCGCCGCGCCGCGGCAGTTCGTGAATTTCGACCATTGATTTTGAATTGATATTGCGGGAGATCCAACCGTCGGATTCTCCTGAAACCGGATCCGTTGGGTTCGTATCGAAAAGAGATTTCTAACGAATATTATAAATTTGAAATCTAACGGTTGGATTTGGAATTATGTCCAAATCAAATTTGGAAAAGGTCGCTGTAAGTGCAGTTCGATGGCCGTTGATGGAAATCGACTGTACGGGCCTTGACAAAATTATTAAAAATTGTGATAATTTGTGTAAAATCATAAGAAATGATTTGGGAAGAATTGGGATGAAAAACTCCATATTTGAAAAGATAAAAATAGATTTTTATTGAAATGAACTAGTTTTGAACTAGAATTATAATTCTATTTAATTTTTTAATAAATAAATTGAATTTGAAAATGGTTTTGAAAATAACCAGAAATTCCAGTAATTGAATTGGAATGGATTTGAATCAAAATTGTCTTCGGAATATTTCAGTGTTGGATTTCGTGATTATACAGATATTTTTATGGAAATTTGAAAGATATATTTATATCATTATTTCCGATACGATATTTGTTGGTCGTAGAATTTCATATTGAATATTAGCCGATATATTTTCTATTAAGAGCCTTGTATTTAATATCAAATGTGATTTCGGTTTGTCGTGAATGGTGTCTTCATTAACACTGTTCTAAAACCTAGTTGAGAAATAGATTAAATCATTTTATTTAGATTTCATGAAGTGTACCGATTAAATAATATTTAATTGGAATTGAATTGGTATTGATTTTTTTGTTTATCGTGAACAGTGTTTTGAATAACACTTGTTCTTTAACCCGATAATTAATGGAATGTGATTTTTGTTTTATCGTGAACCGAGTTTTAAATGACACTAATACTTTAACCCAGTTAAAGATTAAAACTAAGTGGAGTTTTAATGAATCTTTAATTAGATTGGAAAGATCGAGAATGGAGTATCACCAGTTTTACTCCAGGTGATAGTTAAATCTTTAATTAGATTTGAACGTGAAATGGTAATTAAATTTAACGATAACACCGTGGTGTTAGATATGAAGTATTACCAGTTTTACTTCATGGGATGAATATAAAACTTTCCGAATATCGTTCCAGCTATAAATCAGGATCCTATGAATATAAATCTGCAAAATCAAAACTACTAGCTGCCCGTGTCAAAATAAGGGCACCAAGGGTTTTGTTTAAAACAATAAACTCTAGGTCAGTCATGGGACTGGTGTGAGAACTAAAACAGTTATTAATCTTTATTTTAAAGTTAGGTAAATCAAGGGACCACGCCGTATAACACAGAACGGGTTTCCTCCCAAGAATACCAGTGCATAAAACAAACAGCGCAATGCTAAATAAAGAAAAATGAAGCTATTATAAGACCCAGGTCCTATCACACAATGCAACGCAAGCCGGGGGATAGTGTTTTCCCTTATAATAGCTAAAGAATGCTTGATACGCAAAATTTTATGTTTTGTTATTACTGTAAGTGTATAGTGTCAAAACAATTTCACATCATAAATATCATTCATGGACGACATGAGCGCCCCATCCCACTATGTCGGCATACTAGGCTATACAATCAAAACTGCACATGTCACGTATTTGGAAGTTGGATTTCCATCTGTGAAACGAGGCAAAGGATAGTCCTCTACCAATTCGAGACGCTCTAGCCCGTGTCTCAGGATTAGAATGCATCAACCCTTTGGATCATCAGGGCCGGTCCACAGATGTGGATTATTATGCCTGAACACTACGTTAACCCACCCTATGCGGGTGTCAATGAGCCAACGAATGACTCCATCGGTCCCGGATCGACCGATATAACCGAGCCGCCTCGCAACAGCAACAACCACATAAGTCAAATTCATCAGGGCGTGTAAAACCTTTGACGCCAGTTCTAGCTAGAATGAAACGTATGCCCTCACTGATGTCCTCTCCAGTTTCTGGTTCACAACCGGGGTGTGAAGCTCGCGAATTCACGTTACACAAAGCTGTGCCACACAGGCTGTGCTTTGATCATCACCCACAAGACTTTGTTTTTCAACAGAAGCCTTGATCATATTGCCACTTAGGCATGCCACATAGCCAATTCACTCCATGCGTTTGATATCCATCAATATATAACCTCTGAGCTCGTACGTCTCAGAGAGGGGCGTTAAGCAAGAGAATAAATTCTCTGCTTCCAAACGGATATATATTTAATAGAAATCAATCACATAGACTAAAATCCAATGACAGACACACAGTCCATTTACAAGTTCGTTCTGGGTCTTTACGAAACCGGAGGCACCTAGTACCCCGCATATCCATCGATCTCCAAGTACGTCTGGACGACCACTAACTAATTCCCTCCTCTTGGGTGTACGACCCAATCAAGATCATCAGTAATCACCCAAACGACGTGAAGACCTCCGGTCTTCAACCACCGTCTTCATCTTCGACACAACGTCGAATCAGTTATTCAGAATGGGAGAAACCCGGTCTTTCTTTACAACTCGCGTACATAATAAACACGTGTTACACAAACACAACATACGCCTCAATCCAATTCAGAATATTCTTTTATTCAAATATTCTTATACTTTGGGAAAGGTTCCCATTAATTTTATCAAAGATAAATTCTTTAAATTTATTCTTTAATCTTCTTTGATTATCAATTCAAACTAGTCGAGATTAGCGAACCACACCAGAGTAATCATTTATTTTATTTACCAATCCCCACCTATTAATCCCATGAAGTAAAACTGGTAATACTTCATATCTAACACCACGGTGTTATCGGTAAATTCAATTACCATTTCACGTTCAAATCTAATTAAAGATTTAACTATCGCCTAGAGTAAAACTGGTGATACTCCATTCTCGATCTTTTCAATATAATTAAAGATTCATTAAAACTCCACTTAGTTTTAATCTTTAACTGGGTTAAAGGATCAGTGTCATTTAAAGCACGGTTCACGATAAACCCAAAATCACATTCCATTAATTATCGGGTTAAAGAACAAGTGTAATTTAAAACACTGTTCACGATAAACCCAAAAATCAATACCAATTCAATTCCAATTAAAGATTATTTAATTGGTACACTTCATTAAATCTAAATAAAAAGATTTAATCGTTTTCTCAATTGGGTTTAAGAACAGTGTTAATGAAGACACCATTCACGACAAACCCAAATCACATTTGATATTAAATACAAGGCTCTGAATAGAAAATATATCGGCTTATATTCAATATCAAATTCTACGACCAACAAATATCGTATTGGAAATAATGATATAAATATATCTTTCAAATTTCCATAACAATATCTGTATAATCACGAAATCCAACATCGAAATATTCCAAAGAAAATTTCGATTCAAATCCATTCCAATTCAATTATTGGAATTTCTGGTTATTTTCAAAACCATTTTCAAATTCAATTTATTTATTAAAAAAATAAATAGAATTATAATTCTAGTTCAAAACTAGTTCATTTCGATAAAAAACTATTTTTATCTTTTCAAATTTGGAGTTTTTCAACCCGATTTTTCCCAAATCATTTCTTACGATTTTACACAAATTATCACTATTTTTAATAATTTTGTCAAGGCCCGTACAGTCGATTTCCATCAACGGCCATCGAACTGCACTTACAGCGACCTTTTCAAAATTTTATTTCGACATAATTCCAAATTCAACCGTTATATTTCAAATTTCTAATATTCATTAGAAAGCTCTTTTCGATACAAACCCAACGGTTCCGGTTTCAGGAGAATCTGACGGTCGGATCTCCCGCAATATCAATTCGAAGTCAATGGTTGAAATTCACGAACTGCCGCGGCGAGGCGCGTTCTATTCAGGCCATTATATTATATATATATAATATATATAATATATACTTCGTCGATTTCTATTCAAAACGTGCTTTATAAATCGTTTTAAATTCATTTTCAAAACGGTTTCAACTTCATATTCAATTTCAAATCAAAATTGAATATTCCCATATAAATTCATTTTAAATCCATTTCAAATCGATTTCAATTCAATTTCAATTTAATTCGAATTTCAATTCATTTCAATTTAATTCGAATTTCAATTCTACTCAATTTAATTCGAATTTCAATTTATTTCAATTTAATTCGAATTCAATTCTATTCAATTTCAATTTAATTCGAATTCAATTCTATTCAATTTCAATTTGAATTCAATTATTTTCAGTTTAATTCGAATTTCGATTACTTTCAATATAATTCAAATTTCGAAATCACTTTCAATATAATTCAAATTTCGAAAACACTTTCAACATACATTGAAAATTGAATAAAATCGATATAAATATCGTTCACGTCAAAATGGCGTCAATCTAATCAACATGGCTTCATATATTTCTATTTTCAAATATTCTATTTCAAATATTTCTATTTCAAAACTTTAATGAGGCCCAATCAATTACCATATAATGTTAATTATATGGATTTTCTACAACACATGTATAAAATCACAACGATAAATAATCAACCATCATCCAGAGTGCGTTCTACACTGTATAAGCATCAAATATAAATATTTAACGCTTATAACAGCCTGTCAATCAATCGATCGACATACAACTAGTTATTGGGATTAGTGTATGTCATATATCATCCCAATACCCGTGTGGGGTTTCAAACAATCAAACACAGATTTTATTTGTGCAGTTGGGCGATGCGTAAAATTTATCGTCCCAATCAATATCAATCAAATCAGTGTATATAAACAAATCTCCGATTTCTTTATAAATATTTATTTTAAATACACGTTAAAAATTCTATTTTTAGTTATAAAATATTTTCCACTATAAAATATTTTATTTCATTTCACATCACATCACACAATCAACTACACATCAAAATCAAACAAACAAGCATACAAGCCGTCCATGGTCTGTGGACGACGGGTGTCGGGTGCTACTAAACACCGTCTGCATCCTAGTATATATTATTAACTAGAAATAAAAATTAAAGGTGAGAAGTTCTCACAGAGGGTTCCACTCCGCCTTGCTTTTCTTTTGAACTGCTGAACATCTGGATTTGCTTGAAGTTCCAATGCAGTTCTTTTCACGCTGTTCAAATAAAAATTATATTTTTATCGCTTTATTTCAATAAATAAAAATCTATTATTATTTCTACTTCATATATATTTTACAACGCTTTTATTCTATATAAATTTTATTTTTATATTTTTACTTCATATATAAAAGATTGAATTTTCATTTCAACATATATATAATAAAAATCATATTTTTATTTCGCTATAAATATAAAGATAATATTTTCATATTCTCTATTATATAAAAATCACATTTTCAATACTTCTACAATATAAAAGTCATATTTTTATTCTTTCTACTAATATAAAAATTACATCTTAAATCTAATTAAAAGTCGAATCATTGCCTATAAAAATTCATGTGTTTTCTATACTACAAATCAAGTGTTTTATAATTTAAAAACAGTAAATAAATGAAGAATAACAAGTTAAGGAGGCTTACAGTTAGAATCGAGCGGGGTGGGGGGAAGCTGAAGAACGCGGCAGGAGGGGTGTGGTCGGTCTGGTGGTCAACTCGAGGAGGTGGAGGCGTTCGATTTGATTTAGGGTCGTGGTTCATGGATTAGAGGGAGCGAAAGCGTAGAGAGGAGGGAGAAGGTTGAGGGGAGGGATGCGCATCTGGGGAGTGCGGCGGATCTGGGGTAGTGGAGGGAAGTCTCGAGTTTGTGGACGTCTGATTGGGCTAGAAGGGAGAGGGTTCACGCGAGAAGGGAGGAGGGGATAGGGGGAGGGCCGGCGGCGCCACGGCCGGAGGCGCGGTGGTCAGCACCGAGGCGCGAGGTCGAGGCAGTGAGGGATCTCCCTTTTTTTTAATTTTCTTTTATCTGAAAGAGAACGTGGCGGAAAGGAGAGTATATCGGGGGGTTTATATAAAATATGTATTTAATTTAATATTTAATTTTCAAAAAGCAACTTTTTATTTCGAACCCGAAATCAAACCCACTGATTGTCGTCCCTAGCTAATTACCCCCATTCCGAACACAATGGGATATGTCACGTAAGCTGATTCGATCGTTTCGATCAGTTTTCGTCAAAATCAACATATAACTATATATATATTGAATTTGAACGCGCATTTCAATTTACTGGGACCACATACTGACTAGAAAAATTCCCGAAAAATAATTTCTAGCTTCGTATTGATGATACGGTCCTAACAAAACAAATTTCATCAGATTCTGAGGCCATGTGAAAAATGGCCATTTTCCAGTCGATTAAAATCAACTGAAAAGGGTAAAACGCGTTTTCCTTTGCCACGCTCACATATTGAATCAGAAAATTACTAATTTTGAAACCTACCAATAATTTTACATCGCGGATCCAACAAAAGTGGTTTCGTCGAAATCCGAGGTCGTTTGCAAAATTCCCATTTTTAAAGGCCGAAATTCCATAGTGACTATTCTGAATTTTCGTTTAGCCATATCTTTTGATTCCCGCTATGAAATTTTGATTTTTGGGATTCTTTGGAAAGATATTCTGAATAAGTTTCTAATATTTTTGGTTTCACTAAAATCCGGTTTGTTCTGCACCCGGTATGTTCAACTGAATTATAAAATCGAATTATCGAACTACCGCGCCATTTTCAACTCCTTTTATAATTTAAAATAAATATTTATATTGTAACGACGACGCGTATAAATATATTCGTTCTAATTCTATTCAAAATAAATTTCTCATCGCTACTATTTAAAATAATTCATTTTAAATAATCAAAATTCGTCAAAATTGCCAAAATAAAAATTATTTAATTAGCTCGCATTTCCGGGTTGTTATAAAAACAACCCTTTATCTTAATCCTACCCCTAATTCTCTAAATAGCCCTTACTTCCAACAATTATCCTTAACTACTATGAAGGGTTGGATTTTGCTGCACCTAATCCAAACGATCCATCATTTATCATATTTGTTGACTTACCCCTATTATACTTAAACTACCCGCTACTTTTTTTAATACGTCAAAACAGCCTTCTTTTTAGTCCTACCCTTAATTCTCTAAATAGCCCTTACATTAAAAAATTACCCTTATTTTTTAACTAATGTGAAGTGTTGGTTTTTGCAGCACCCAATACAAAAAAATTCAACATCTTTTCATATTTGTCGACCTACCCCTACTATGCCTAAACTACCCCTACTTCTCGTAATACTTCAAAACAACTATTCTTTTTAATCCTACCCCAAATTATCTAAATAGCCCAACTTTCAACAATTACCACCATTTTTAACTACCGTGAGCGTTGGTTTTTGCAGCATCCAATCCAAACAATTCATCATCTTTCATATTTGTCGACCTACCCCTACTATGCTTAAACTACCCCTACTTCTCTTAATACTTCAGAACGGCTATTCTTTTTAATCATATCCTAATTCTCTAAAAAGCCCTTCTTCCAACAATTACCCCTATTTTTTAACATCTGTGAAAGGTTGGATTTTGCTGCAGCCAATCCAAATGATTCATCATCTTTCATTTTTGTCGGTCTACACCTACTATGCTTAAACTATCCCAACCTCTTTTGGTACTTCAAAACAACCCTTCTTTTTAATCATACGCCTAATTCTGTAAATAGCCCTTACTTTCAAAAATTATCCCAATTTTTTAACTAGCGTGAAGGGTTAGTTTTTGCTGCACCCAATCCAAATGATTCATCATCTTTCATATTTGTCGATCTACCGCTACTATGCTTAAACTACCCCTACTTCTCTTAGTACTTCAAAATAGCTTTCTTTTTAATCCTATTCCTAATTCTCTAAATAGTCCTTACATCCAACAATTACCCCTAATTTTTAACTACTACGAAGGGTTGTATTTTGCAGCAATCAATCCGAATGATTCATCATCTTTCATATTTGTCGATCTACCACTACTATGCTTAAACTACCCAACTTCTCTTAATACTTCAAAACAACTGTTCTTTTTAATCCTACCCCTAATTCTCTAAATAGCCCTTACTGCCAACAATCACCCTTATTTTTTAACTACTGTGAAAGGTTGGCTTCTCCAGCACCCAATCCAAATGGTTCATCATCTTTCATATTTGTCGATCTACCATTACTATGCTTAAACTATCCCTACTTCTCTTAGTACTTCAAAACAACACATCTTTTTAATCCTACCCCTGATTCTCTAAATGGACATTACATCCAACAATTAACCCTATTTTTTAACTACTGTGAAGGGTAGGTTTTTGCAGCATCCAATCCAAACGATTCATCATCTTTCATATTTGTCGATCTACCCTACTATGCTTAAACTATCCCTACTTCTCTTAGTACTTCAAAACAGCCCATCTTTCTAATCCTACCCGTGATTCTCTAAATAGACTTTACTTCCAACAATTATCCCTATTTTTTAACTACCGTGAAGGGTAGGTTTTTGCAGCATCCAATCCGAACGATTCATCATCTTTCAAATTTGTAGATCTACCCCTACTATGCCTAAATTACCCATACTTCTATTAATACTTCCAAATGGCTATTCTTTTTAATCCTACCCCTAATTCTTTAAATAGCCCTTACTTCCAACAATTACCCCGATTTTTTAACTTCTACGAAGGATTGGTTTTTGCAACATCCAATCCAAATGATTCAACATCTTTCATATTGGTCGATATGCCCCTACTATGCTTAAGCTATTTTTTTTAAATCCTACCCCTAATTCTCTAAATAGCCCTTACTTCCAACAATTACCCTATTTTTTTATTTCTGTGAAAGGTTGGTTTTTGCAGCACCAAATCCAAATGATTCATCATCTTTCATATTTTTCGATCTACCCCTACTATGCTTAAACTATCCCTGCTTCTCTTAGTACTTCAAAACAAGCCATCTTTTTAATCCTACCGCTAATTCTATAAATAGCCCTTACTTCCAACAATTATCCCAAATTTTTAACTACTGTGAAGGGTTGTCTTTTGCTGCACCCAATCCAAACGATTCATTATCTTTCATGTTTGTAGATCTACCCCTATTACACTTAAACTACCCCTACTTCTCTTAATACTAAAAAACAGCCTCCTTTTTAATCCTACCCCTAATTCTCTAAATAGCACTTACATCCAACAATTACCCCTATTTTTTAACTACTGTGAAGGGTTGGTTTTTGCACCACCCAATCCAAACGATTCTCCATCTTTCATACTTGTCGATCTACCCCTACTATGCTTAAACTACCCCAACTTCTCTTAATACGTCAAAACGGCTATTCTTTTTAATCCCACCCCTAGTTGTCTAAATAGACCTTATTTCTGACAATTACCCCTATTTTTTAACTACTGTGAAGGGTTGGTTTTTGCAGCACCCAATCTAAATTATTCATCATCTTTCAAATTTGTTGATCTACTCCTACTATGCTTAAACTACCCCTACTTCTCTTAATACTTCAAAACAACCCTTGTTTTTAATCCAACCCCTATTTCTCTAAATAGCCCTTCCAACAATTACCCCTATTTTTAAACTTCTTTGAAGGATTGGTTTTTGCAGCGCCCAATCCATATGATTCATCATCTTTATATTTGTCGATCTACCCCTACTACGCTTAAACTACCCCTACTTCACTTAATACTTCAAAACAGTCCTTCTTTTTAATCATACCCCTAATTCTCTAAATAGCCCTTACTTCCAACAATTAAGCCAATCTTTTTACTACTGTGAAGGATTGGTTTTTGCAGCACCCAATCAAAACGATTCAAAATCTTTCATATTTGTCGATCTTCCCCTACTATGCTTAAACTACCCCTACTTCTCTTAATACTTCAAAACGAACCTTCTTTTTAGTCATAACCCAAATTCTATAAATAGCTCTTACTTCCAACAATTACCCCTATTTTTCAACTACTATGAAGGGTTGTTTATGCAGCACGTAGTCCAAACGATTCATTATCTTTTGTATTTGTCGATCTATCTGTACTATGCTTAAACTATCCCTACTTCTCTTAATACTTCAAAACAGCTATTCTTTTTAATCCTACTCCTAATTCTCTAAATAGCTCTTACTTCCAATAGTTAACCCTATTTTTTGGCTACTGCGAAGGGTTGGTTTTTGCAGCACCTAACCCAAATGATTCATCATCTTTCATATTTGTCGATCTACCCCAACTATGCTTAAACTACCCCTACTTCTCTTAATACTTCAAAACAACCCTTGTTTTTAATCAACCCCTAATTCTATAAATAGCCCATCCAACAATTACCCCCATTTTTAAACTTCTTTGAAGGGTTGGTTTTTGCAGCCACCAATCCATATGATTCATCATCTTTATATTTGTCGATCTACCCCTACTATGCTTAAACTACCCCTACTTCTCTTAATACTTCAAAATAGTCCTTCTTTTTAATGCTACTCCTAATTCTCTAAATAGCCCTTACATCCAACAATCAAGCCAATCTTTTTACTACTATGAAGGGTTGGTTTTTGAAACATCCGATCAAAACAATTTATAATCTTTCATATTTGTCGATCTACCCATACTATGCTTAAACTACCCCTACTTCTCTTAATACTTCAAAACGATCCTTCATTTTAATCCTACCCCAAATTATATAAATAACACTTTCTTGCAACAATTAACCTTATTTTTTAACTAATGTGAAGGGTTGGTTTTTGCCGCACCCAATCCAAAAGATTCATCGTCTTTCGTATTTGTCGATCTACCCGTACTATGCATAAACTATCCCTACTTCTCTTAATACATCAAAACAACTATTCTTTTTAATCCTACCCCTAATTCTCTAAATAGCCCATGCTCCCAACAATTACGCCTATCTTTTACTACTGTAAAGGGTTGGTTTTGCAGCACCTAATCCAAATGATTCATCATCTTTCATATTTGTCGATCTACCTCTACTATGCTTAAACTATCCGTACTTCCCTTAGTACTTCAAAACCGCCTTCTTTTTAATCCTACCCCTAATTCTCTAGATAGCCCTTACTTCCAAATATTATCACTATTTTTTAACTGCTGTGAAGGGTTGGTTTTTGCTGCACCCAATCCAAACGATTCATCATTTTTTATGTTTGTCGATCTTCCCCTATTATGCTTAAACTACCCATACTTCTCTTAATACTTCAAAACTGCCTTCTTTTTAATCCTAACCCAAATTCTCTGGATAGCCTTTACTTCCAACAATTCCTCCTATTTTTTCACTATTGTGAAGGGTTGGTTTTTGCAGCATTCAATCTAAATGATTCATCATCTTTCATATTTGTCGATATACCCCTACTATGCTTAAAATACCCCTACTTCTCTAAATACTTCAGAACAACTATTCTTTTTAATCCTACCCCTAATTCTATAAATATCCCTTACATCCAACAATTAAACCTATCTTTTACTACTGTAAGGGGTTGGTTTTTGCGGCATCTAATCCAAGTGATTCATCATCTTTCATATTTGTCGATCTACCCCTACAATGCAACTATCCCTACTTCTCTTAGTACTTCAAAACTGGCCTTCTTTTATAATCCTACCCCTAATTCTCTAGGTAGCCCTTACTTCCAAAAATTATCCCTATTTTTTAACTACTGTGAAGGGTTGGTTTTTGTTGCACCCAATCCAAGCGATTCATCATTTTTCATATTTGTCGATCTACACTTATTATGCTTAAACTACCCCTAATTCTCTTAGTACTTCAAAACTGTCTTCTTTTTAATCCTACCCCAAATTCTCTTGATAGCCCATACTTCCAATAGTTACCCCTATTTTTTAACTACTATGAAGGGTTGGTTTTTGCAGCGTCCAATCCAACTGATTCATCATCTTTGATATTTGTCAATCTAGCCCTACTATGTTTAAACAACCCCTACTTCTCTTAATGCTTCAAAACGACCCTTCTTTTTAATCCTACCCCAAATTCTATAAATAGCCCTTACTTCCAATAAGTACCTCTATTTTTTAACTACTGCGAAGGGTTGGTTTTTGAAGCACCCAATCTAAACGATTCATCATCTTTCATATTTGTCGATCTACCCGTACTATGCTTAAACTATCCCTAGTTCTCTTAATACTTAAAAACGACTATTCTTTTTAATACTACCCCTAATTCTCTAAATAGCCCTTACTTCCAATAGTTACCCCTATTTTTTAGCTACAACGAAGGGTTGGTTTTTATAGCAGCTGAAACACCCCACATCCGTTAGGGTCACTCTCAAAGGGAATGCCCTAATTTTGGTGGAGGTTTATAAGTATAAGTCACAGATATACAAGACAGATATAAGAACACATATTTTTGAACAGCGGAAAACAACAACAACTTTTATTTCAAAAAACAGCGTGTTACACAAACCATGTCATAATTTGTCTTACAATACTTCCAAAAACATAACATCTTCATAACTGTCTTGATTACATTATTTAAAGAAGCATAAAAACATAAGTAAACTGCATAAGTCCCACAATTGTTGTCCAAAGCCATAGTCCAAAACGAAAAAGATCCAAGCAATACATTCTTTCTCTTCAAGCAGGATGTGAAAACTGGTCAAGCTGCGGTATTCCCTCCCTGTGGACCTGGGGGGGGGGGGGGGGGAACGAAAGAAAAGAAGATGAAAGGAAAGTAGAGTCAGACATAAAGCCTGAGTAAGTCTAGGACTATTCAGTCTATGAATAAAGAACTGGGTATGATAAGTATAAACTGGAAATGGGAAAGCACACTAACTAAGTTAAGTTGTCTAGAGTCGAATATACTACCGTACCCCATATTAATCTCTGTACCCATATAAACTAGTTCCCAACACGCACCCCATAATCATGGTGAAGTGATCCATTTCTGATGATCGGCTCCTACTCGCATAGTTACATGAGTCTTATGGCCCCCGATGTTGTAGTTACCTATGCTGGTCCCACCATGGGGTGTAGCAAGTCCCATGGTGGCGGCCCGACACAATCCTATGATGAACAGGTATGCTACTGGTGCCCAGTGCCTTATTTTTCTGCGCCGGAGTTTGTGCATGCCCGCACCCCGTTAGAACCTACAATGCTGCACCACCGCCGTCGATTTGACCTCTTACAGTCAGCCCAGTAATCGTGCCCCACCCTGCCTAGTTCAGGGTATCCTGATACACCTTGTAGGGTTACTGCTGAAAAGGGTCACCCGCTACTAGGTTTTCTATTTCTAGCCAACCTGCTAAGTTGGTTAAGTGTTTTGTAAACCTAACCCCCAATCAGTCTGCATAGTTTAGCATGTTCCATTTTGATTAAGTATTAATTTAATTTACTTAATCCTATTAATCTCGACTCAGCTTTAATTGTCTTATTAAAGCTTCGACCTCTCACATTAGACAGGTATTGTTGTGGCTGCCTGTTGCCGGTTGGGTCCGGGCAGTCTTACGCCACAACTCAGTATAACCTCGGGCCCTTATTGGGCTCTGTGTTTAACCACCCACATTGGATAGGTATTGTTGTGACTACTGGACAGCCGGGCGGTTCCGGGCAGGTTTACATCATAACTCAATCCAACCTCGGGTTAAACACATCGTATTTTCTACATTTACATATTTTGTCTCTTTTCTTTTTATATGTAAATCTTTGCGGCCCATTATTCAAATTTATCTTTATTGGGTGAAATTAATTTACACCACTTAATTGTTTTTCAAAGTCGTTGGCATGCATCAAACATGCCAACATATATGTTTTATATTTTAACCCAACCGCCATTACCCCCATTTTATACGTTTGCTACAATATAACATATGTTTGGTTTATCATTTAAACCCAACTCAGCCACATGAAAAAGGGGAGGCTTATAACATGGTGTATATATATTCTAAGCAACATAAAAAGGGGAGTGTGAATGCATGAACTTGCAACATAGCGAACTAATTAACATAGATTAGGCACTTGTGAACTTGCATTGTAAAAGCATATAATTATGGCATAAACAAACCCAAACATGAATCATGGTTTTTATTCTATTCATAGAATTATGGCATAAACATACCTAAACATGAAATCATGGTTTTTTATCTATTCATATAATCATGGCATAAATATACCTAAACATGAAATCATGGTTTCTAAATATTCCTAAACATGAAATCATGGTTATTAATCTATTCATATAATATAAACATACCTAAACATGAAATCATGGTTTTAATTTATTCATGCAAACTTGCAATTGGAATGTAAATCTAATTTAGCTATGTGTCACATATATTATCATATGATTTTTGATAACAATATAGGCCTAAAACATGTTTTTCAATTAGGCATAACCCCAAACATTGTCTAGTCATGTTCATAGAATTAATACAAGTTCACAAAGATGCTTGCTTTTGTCACTAATACAAAAGCATGGTTTTTATACTTGAACCATGATGCCAATTCCAACATAACTTCATATGAATCATAATACTCAAATGGATCCGATTACACTAAAGATGACCGTAAAATTACACATCATGTTGGCATAATATGAATCTTAAATAAACTACCCCAAACATATAGTCATTTCTTTCAACATGAATCATATACTCGCAATTATCCAATAGGTGTTGAAATAAACTACTACAAACATGTAATTGTTAACTTTCAACATGAATCACATACTTGTAAATATCCAATCGTTATGTCACAACATCCCAAATTGATTAGAATCATAGCAACATACAAATATGAATTATTATCGCCACAAATCAAGTACAATTCTATTTCTCACTTTACACAAATCAAAACACAATTATTTATTCACATCGGAATAGCACTCTACTTACAACGTATGACGAATCTTCAATTCAGGAATCAGAATTCTGAATTTGGAGATGCTATCCTTTGTTGTAGGCGTTGTTTTGATTTAGTTGCCGTTGCTTTAAGCTTTTGAATTATCTCCTAATTGTCTCTCAATTTCTGACGGCTATTCCTAGTCTTTCCTCAGCAGCATGACGGTCTCATCTCCATTTTTGTTTGTGTGAATTAGGGTGAGTCTTAGGTCATTTTTATAGAGTTTGTGAATTGATTAGGACCATCGATGGAGCTTGGATTAATATTAGTCGTTCACTTGAAGGAGAGACCAACTAGGAGCTGACACCTAGCCCTAGTGACAAGGCAAGGCTCAGAAATTCGACTAGACCCTGATAAGGCTAGCCAAGAACTGACCAGCAGGTCATTCTGACCTGGGCGCACTTGGAAGGTGCGCCAGGCTAAAAATGTACTGGCGCACTTCCCAAGTGCGCTACTTCATTTCTGTTCTGGCGCACTTCCGAAGAGCGTCAGTGCATTCTGACCCATTTTCTGGTTTTTCGCCCATCTTCTTTCGTCCATATCTTCTTCATACGATATCCGTTTTACGCAAACTCGGACTCTAACTCAAGCAGAATTTCGAGACGAACGCAATGGAGTAACCCATTTCCCTTGTTTTCATCATTTATAATTAATTATACTTTAATTCGTGAAGCTTAACGTTATAGAATACACGGGGTGTTACAGCACCTAATCCTAATGATTCATCATCTTTCATATTTGTCGATCTACCCCTACTATACTTGAAGTAACCTTACTTCTCTTAATACTTCAAAACAACTACTATTTTTAATCCTACCCATAATTTTCTAAATAGCCCTTACTTCCAACAATTACGCCTATCTTTTATTTCTGTGAAGGGTTCGTTTTTGTAGCACCCAATCCAAACGACTCATAATCTTTCATTTTTGTCGATCTACCCCTACTATGCTTAAACTACCCCTACTTCTCGTAATACTTCAAAATGACCCTTGTTTTTAATCTTACCCCAAATTCTCTAAATAGCTCTTACATCCAACAATTACCCCTAATTTTTTTTTACTACTTTGAAGGGTTGCTTTTTGTAGCACCCAATCTAAATGATTCATCATCTTTCACATTTGTCGATCTACCCCTATTGTGGTTAAACAACCCCTACTTCTCTTAATACTTCAAAACAACCTTCTTTTTAATCGGACAACTAATTCTCTAAATAGCCCTTACATCCAAAAATTACTCCTATTTTTTAACAACTGTGAAGGGTTAGTTTTTGCAGCACCCAATCCAAACGATTCAGCATCTTTCTTATTTGTCGATCTACCTTTACTATGCTTAAACTACCCCTACTTCTCTTAATACTTCAAACCAGGTATTCTTTTTAATCCTATCCCTAACTGTCTAATTAGTCCTTACTTCCAACAATTACTCCTATTTTTTAACTACTGTGAAGTGTTGGTTTTTACAGCACCCAATCTAAATGATTCATCGTCTTTCAAATTTGTCGATCTACTCCTACAATACTTAAACTACCCCTACTTCTCTTAATACTTCAAAACAACCCTTTTTTTAATCCAACCCCTATTTCTCTAAATAGCTCTTCCAACAATTACCCATATTGTAATGACCCGGATTTTTGGCGACTTTGGTTATCGACATAAACTCGATGTCGATAACCAAAACATTGAAAAATCCCGGTAATTAATGAAAGAGAACAGAGTGTGAGGATAGATAAGATAGAAACTTAGAATAGAAGAAGAAGAAGAACACAACATCAGAGTAAAACGAACCTCACAGCGGAACGAATAACATATAATAGATAACATAACTTTAAAATATAACAGTTATGTATACGATAGCACTTATCAGAGTACAACACTTACAACACAGCGGAAATAAACTATAGCTATATGATCTTGAAACCTCTAGCTCCAAGCTCTCCAAGTATATCTGTAAATTCCTGACTACTTGACTGCCCATACAAATTTAGGCACCCAAGAGTTTAGGGAAAACAACAAAGTAAACTCCGAGTCAGTCATGGAACCGGTGTGAGTAAAACAGTTTAAACGGGTATATGAACAAGTAAACGATATCTCATAAGACCACGCCGCAGAACGGAATGGGTTTTTCCCTTATGAGAATCCAAAATATCTTTATATCAAAACCTTTTGATATTACAATAATGTCTATCAGCCACAATATTATAATCATCTAGCATAAATGCTTTCATCTCACGTTCTACATATATGCTATACAATCAAAACTGTTAGCACGTATTGGGTAATGGATTTCCAACTATGACAAGGTATGGAACCACCTTCCGATCAGTGTACTCTAGGAACGATACACTGGAGTTCAACAAGAACATCTTGTAAATCAGCAACACATGACCGACCACTCATTTTGCTTGAGTGTATCGAATGTATATCACCAACGGTTGGGATAAGCAACTGTTCCCGTATATATATGGGACAGCATTGATAGATTAAAGAAGCAAATGAATATTCTCTACATAGGTGATTATACACCCTACTTCGGTGCGACCGACTTAGCCATGCTGCCTGCGCGATTTCTGTCATTTACCGATTGATGAGGCTAGAAGCTACGCTTTATCATCACATTAGATTTACTTCAAATGCCACATTGTCAGATCCATCGAAAATCACTAATTGACGTCTACAACCATACTTTATGTGTCAGCTAAAACAAGTTTCCTTCTCCGCTTCCACTCTCGGTACGGTTTAAGAAATCAATGTACGTGACCTCTCTAGAAATACACTGTCAGACATTCATCAACACAAGTCATCCTCATTCGCTTAGAATGTTACATCGTCATACCCGCCAAATCACATATTGATTTATCCAAAAATAACACGGGTATACAGCTTAGAGAAACGAATTCCTCCGCCACCAAACGTGAATACGTTTGAACAGACCAACTTACGCGATCCATTGGATATACTCTGTCAGACCTTCATCCATACAAGTTGTCCTGGGACTGGACAAACCGAAGGCACTACTCAGTATATCCATCTTAGTCACTGTTATCTAAGACTTATACAGCATCCCCTTGCACTTTACTCCGTCTTCAATTATCTTTGGCATACATGATTCGCAACGCTTATGCCAATACAGAGTGGTTCTTTGGATAATAATCCAACCGGTCTCTCCATATTAACAACGTTAAAATGGTCAAAACTTCGATAGTCTGTGCGTTAACTATCAAAGAAAAACAAGTGTGCAAACAATGATATTATTTCCAGATGGAAATTATATCGAACAAACATCATTTAATATTAATCTCTTTATTTCATTTTCATCTCTTGTTTCCCTATATTGAATATTTCTTATTTTCTAAATTTAGAAAAATATATTTATTACTACTGGAAAACATTTCCATTCCATGTTTTCTATACTAGAAAACAATCCTGATACTTCTTTGGAAAACATTTCCAAAACTCAAACATTGGACTTAGACAGATGGTTAAACAAACCATCGCGATGCCAACTTAAACCATTATACTTATTAACTAAATCCACTTAACTATTTCACTCTCGAACTATAACCATTTATTAATTAAAAAAACAGTCAATCAAGTTGGGGTATAGCTACCTCTCTGACCTTAACTGAACAACACTTCTAACCTTGAAATAGGCAAAGTTCATGTAACACCCCACCTCCACTAGGATCACTCCTTAGAATGTACTAGATTTGGAGGGGCGTTATTGTGAAGGTAAACATGCACAGAGATATATATAAATAAATATAAGTAAAGCAGCGGTAGCAGATAAAAACCCATCAGCATCATCTCAGAAAACCGACATAGTCAAGTACATAATATCAAAATGTCATGATCCAAAATACAACACAAGTCTAGATACGTGATAACAAAATACATGGTAAAACATCAGTACTAATCCCCAGAAATAAAAGATAAGCCACAGCTAGCTCAGATCCATACATGAGCTATCCAACAAGCAAGCCAAAGATCCACTAAGCAGATGTAGCCCCTCCCTGAGAACCTGTGGGGGGGGGGGGGGGGGGGAACGGAAGAAAAGAAGCGAAAAAAAACAGGTCAGTCAAAAAGACTGGTAAGCCCTACTACGATCAATCTATAAACTAATAAAGTTAACAGCATGATGGAAACTGAGATGAACATACTGGTAATAGATAAAGGTGACCTCACATAAGAAGATTAAGTTTTTGCACCACAGTGTACTAGCAAACCCACAAAACAGATCTTGATCCCTTAGCCCAAACTTTGGCCCAATAACTGAAGTGACCTTAGTATAAGGTCCAGCCCAACGGTCTAGTCGATCGGCTCCCTATAAACCTAACACGTCAAGTGTTGGTGTCCATATGGCCCACATGGATGTAGTCAGACTGTGCTGGGTCCACCTTCGGGTGTATCAAGCCCTAAGGTGTCAACCCCAGACACCTAAGCAATAATGCACAGTCTAACCTACTGGTACCCGTGCCTCGAGTTTGTCCAACATCGGACTACGTGCACGTCCGTAGCTCGCCGGACCCGCACCGCTGTACCACTCAGCCGTCGCTTTGGTCGCTTACATCAGTCCAGTAATCGTGCCCCGCCCTAGCCTAGCCTCTAGGGTTGTGAATGATACCAAACTGGGATTACTGCTGGAACAGACCACGTTGCTAGGGTTTCTAAGAGGGTTAAGTGTGGTTTTAACCCCTCACTAATCCTGGATTAAATTAATTAAGTGTAACCACTTAACCCCATATAATCCTCGCATCCCCATTATTGGTTAAGTATTAGTGGGCCATGACTTAACCCTAATCATGAGGCATTAATTACTTAACGCACCCAACCTCTCACATTAGACATCCGTGGTTACCTGGGAAGATTTACACCACGTCTAGGTCTAACCTCGGGTCTTATGGTGCAACATGACCAACTACCCACATTAGACCCCACGTTGTGGTTACCTGGGAAGATTTACACCACAACTAGGTCTAACCTCGAGTTGGCCATATCATGTTATCTAATGTCATGTCCACTTTAGAACATATTTACAAGTTAACATATACTTGGGTAAACCTAACTTAATAGGTAAATTCCCAAGGGGTAGACCTAACTTAATAGGTAAATTCCCACTCTTTTAGTTTCATGTATTTTTAAGTTTACCCAAACCCTCCCAACGTCATTATCTCGCTTACATATTCGTCACAACGCATAAGGGTATAAAAGGTAACTTGGCATAACATACATGATGGACTTCACATATCATAATAAACATGCATACATGTTAAACTTGCAAATCATGTCATAGTGAACTCGCATAAACATGCATAGCTTATTAAATGTGCATAACATGGTAAGGTGAACTTGCATAAGCATGCATAATCCATTAAACTTGCATAACATGGTAAGATGAACTTGCATAAGCATGCATAATCCATTAAACTTGCATAACATGGTAAGATGAACTTGCATAAGCATGCATAATCCATTAAACTTGCATAACATGGTAAGATGAACTTGCATAAGCATGCATAATCCATTAAACTTGCATAACATGGTAAGATGAACTTGCATAAGCATGCATAATCCATTAAACTTGCATAACATGGTAAGGTGAACTTGCATAAACATGCATAACCCATGAAACATGTAGAACATGGCATAATAAACTCGCATAAGCATGCATAACTTGTGAAACATGTAAAACATGGCATAGTGAGTTCGCATAAGCATGCATAATCAAATAAACTCACATAAATCTCAACTTTCACCACATATTAACTTTAGAGTTTGTAAAGTGAAGGTAAGAGGGCTTACAAATATAAACAAGTCACAAATCCACCAAATAAGATGAAGAAGCCCTTTTAAAAACCCAAAACAAAGCTTCAAATAAGAAAACCCTTTTGCAAAATCCCAAAATCACAAACTTAGCAAATCAAACTTGCAACTTAATGAAGTATGCAAGTTATTAAGCATTCATACAACATAGAAAAGGTTGTATGATCATCATATCTTCATAGGATTAAACTTTGAGGAAGGTGGAGGCTAGGGATTTTTAGGTGGAGGCCATTTGAGGATTAAAATTGACATAGTTTAGTTGCTAGATTGATTAATGAGGCTTTAGGGTAGGATTAGGGGTATATTTATAGAAGATTAGAGTGTTTTTAGCCCTAGGATTAACCCTAGATTAGTTTAGGCCCGTCAGATCTCGGAACTCTCTAGAACCAAGCCACAAGACCCAACCCAAATCAGAAATGGTGCACCAGGCTAAACTGCCTGGGCACCCCCTGTCGACAGGGCTGTCGACAGGGCTGTCGACACCCTGGGGGCCCTGTCGACATGCCTGTCGACATGGGGCCCCTGGCGGGAATTTTCCCGCCTGACCCTGATTAGCCCCAATCCTTGTTTTTAATTTGAAATTTAAATCTGTTTTTAGCATAGAAATTTATGAAAACTTCAATGGGCCTTAACTGGGTCATACGGACTCCGATTCTCGAAAACTCGGACTCTATTTCGCGTATTTTTCCGAGACGCACGCAATGGCATAGCCCGTTTCCCCTGATTATGATTTTTGAATTAAATTCTGCCTCGATTTATGTTATAACAGTTTATTGAAAATACGGGTTGTTACATTCTCTCCTCCTTAAAGGATTTCGTCCCCGAAATCTTCAAGTTAGGAAGAACATATCCTACCATCCAACATCCATCTACTCAAAACATCATCCACGAGCAACCATTGTCCTTAAAAGATTCTAAATGCTGTATGAACATATGCAAAAGTGTGTGTCTATGTACCTATCTAATGCAAAGATCAATGCAAAATATGTTAGTGAAATGTATCCATGTGTATGCGAATCCCTAACATAATATCTACATGCGTGCTCAACCATACATCCATATGCAACATCCATGTGATTGCATACAAATTTCATTCAAGAATAAGTATAAACACTCATGCACATGCAATATGAGGAGTGTGTGAGCCGATCTAGTGCCTAATGTGTATCATGCATCCACGAGTAACCACTTGCAAACACTTGCAACCACTCGCAACCATCAAACATAACATGTCTCAAGCACATGTTTCATCCAAAAGGGTTTCTACCTAAGGTTCTCATGACAAGATTTGCACGGTAGCTAGATAAACATGGATAGCAAGGAGAAAGATATGCTAAACAAAGAAAAGAGATTGAGAGTGTACCCTCAAAAAGGAATGGATAAAGCCCACGCATCTTTTCCTCGGTTTCCCAAGTTGCGTCCTCTTCGGCTTCACCCCATTGAACTTTCACCAATCTGACCTCACGATTCCTTAGCTTCTTGGTCTCTGTCCCCAAGATACGAATCGGAGCTCTCCTTAAAGTTGCTTCTTTCTCTACTTCCACGTCTTCAAGAATGCTAGGTTCAACCACCTCAGCGGACTCATGCAGGCACTTTCGGAGATGCGAGACATGAAAGACATTATGCACTCCGGACAACTTTTCGGGCAATTGCACTTTATAAGCCATCTTCCCAATTCTCTCTATGATAGGGAAGGGTCCAACAAATCTCGGTGCTAGCTTCCCAACAGCTCCAAATCGGACCACATTCCGCAAAGGAGAAACCTTTACGAAAACCTTGTCCCCGACCTCAAACTCCAAATCGGATCTCCGCTTATCAGCATAGGATTTCTGCCGGTCTTGGGCCTCTTTCATCCGTCTTCTAATCAACTCTACCTTCTCGGATGTGTCCCTAATCATGTCGGGTCCAAGTATAAGCTTATCCGTGGACTCCCACCAACATGTAGGTGACTTGCACGGCCTCCCATATAAAGCCTCAAATGGTGCCATCCCTATGCTCGCCTGATAACTGTTATTATATGCAAACTCAACGAGAGGGAGATGGTCTTCCCAAGCACCACCAAAATCCAGAATGCAAAGCCTCAACAAGTCCTCAAGTACCCTATTCACCCTTTCTGTTTGGCCGTCTGTTTGTGGGTGATAGGCCGTACTCAGGTTCAACCTTGTGCCCATAGCCTCCTGCAAACTGTTCCAGAATTGACTAGTAAAGATGGGGTCTTGGTCACTGACTATGCTGGAAGGGACTCCATGTAGCCGCACTATCTCACGAAGATATACTGATGCTAGTCCAGAGGCGGTCCTTTTGCTCTTCACTGGGATAAAATGAGCACTCTTCGTGAGCCTATCCACAATGACCCATATGCTCGTATTCCCCTTCCTGGACCTTGGAAGCCCATCAATAAAGTCCATAGAAATGCTCTCCCACTTCCATAGCGGGACCTCTAGTGGATGTAATAGCCCACCGGGCTTCTTCGACTCAGCTTTTACTCTCTGACAAATAACACATCTCGAGACAAACTCCGCCACATCCTTCTTCATTCCAGGCCAGAAGAAAACGCGCTTCATGTCCTTATACATCTTATCACCACCTGGATGTATAGTCATCTTGGAGCGATGTGCTTCCTCAAGAACTTTCCTCACCAAGTCTTCTACCATCGGAACACAAAGCCTTCCGTCTCTCCTCAGCCAACCCTTATCGTCTATAGAATATCGAGCAAGGTGACTAGATGTCTCTCCTCGAATCAGCTTGTCCATGATCTCAATTATCTGAGGGTCTTCCTTCTGTGAAGCCCCGACTTGATCCAGAAGGGTAGGCCTGAGCTCTAGAGATGCCAAGGAACCGGTCACCGGCTCCATTGCCAAAGAGAAATCAAAGGTCGCCAAGAACTCTAAATTCTTCATCTCAACAAATAGAGGACTTAGTGTCAATCTTTTCCTACTCAATGCATCCGCTACAACATTTCCCTTGCCAGGGGTATAGGATATCTCAAAATCATAGGAAGCCAAGAATTCCATCCATCTCTGCTGCCTTAAGTTCAGATCCTTCTGCGAAAAGAGATACTTCAAAGACTTATGATCAGTATATAGCTCAAATCTCTCTCCCAGAAGATAATGACGCCATGCTTTGAGTGCATATACAATCGCTGCCAGCTCTAGATCATGAGTGGGATAATTCCTCTCATGCACCTTAAGTTGCCTCCCACCAAAACATATAACTCTGCCCTCTTGCATCAGAACGGCGCCCAATCCCGTGCCACAAGCATCAGTGTACACGGTAAATATCTTGCCACCATCGGGTAAGGCTAGAACTGGTGCTGAGGTGAGGGCTCTCTTTAGCCTTTGAAAAGCAAGCTCACAATCCATATCCCAAGCAAAGACTAAGTTCTTCTTCGTTAACTTTGTACGAGGAGCGGATATCTTCGCGAAGTCCTTGATGAACATCCGATAGAAACCCGCAAGACCCAGAAAGCTTCTCACCTCGGTTGCATTCCTTGGCGTCTTCCAATCCTGAACTGCAACCACCTTAGCGGGATCCACCGCCAAGCCTTGCTTGGATACGATATGCCCAAGAAATCTGACTTCCCTTCTCCAAAAGTGGCACTTGGAGAACTTGGCTTTTAACTGGTGTGCTCTGAGTGTGTCCATTACCTCTACTAGGTGCCTCGCATGCTCTTCCTCATCCTTGGAGAAGACCAGAATATCATCCACAAAGACCACGACAAACTTATTCAAGAACTCCCGAAACACCCTACTCATCAAATCCACAAAATACGCGGGTGCATTCGTCAAACCGAACGGCATAACAAGCCATTCAAAGAATCCGTCTGGAGTTCTGAATGCAGTCTTGTCTATACTGTCTTCAGCCACTCTGAGCTGATGGAAACCCGTAGCAAGGTCAAGCTGAGAGAAAACAGAAGCACCAACAAGTTGGTCAAAGAGATCATCGATCCTTGGTAACGGATGTCTGTTTTTCTTAGTCAGCTTATTCAATTCTCTATAGTCCACACAGAGCCGAAGAGAACCATCTGCCTTAGTTGCAAACACCACAGGCGCTCCCCATTCGGATATACTCCTTCTGATGAAGTTCTTCTCAAGCAATTCTTTCACTTGCTTGCTCAGCTCCCGTCTCTCACCGGAGCCATATGCCGAATGGGTAAAGAAACAGGCTTAGCATTATCTACCAGATAGATGCGAAAATCAATCTCTCATTTAGGGGGCAACCCCTTGACTTCTTCAAAAACATCTGGGTAATCTCGGACCACCCTTACAGACTGAAGGGCCTCCTCTGATGAGTCGAGAGATTCTAGATAGCATAACATGACGGGATTCTTCGGATTGCATGAAATCTCTAAGGTGTCGCCCAGGCGAGTCACAAGCCTTACAACCCTATGCTCACAATCCAGAATGGCTCCATATCTAGACAGCCAATCCATGCCTAAGATCAATCCGTATCCCCTGAAACCAAGCACATACGCACTACACAAGAACTCTACGCTGAGTATAGAAATCCTCAGATCCTCACATATTATAGATAGATGAGCAGAACCCCCAATGGGATTCGAAACACAAACGGGATCATCCACTAAGCTAGTAGTAAGGTGCAAGCTATCAACAAGATCAGATGAAATAAAGCTATGTGATGCACCAGAATCAAACAAGGTACGCACTGGAAGATCAGAGATATAAACAAGGTTCTCAACAGAAACACTACCTCGCTCGGGAACTGAAGCGGCGTTGAGAGCATGAACTTGCCCTCCTAAAGGTCCAGCCTGTCCTTTCTTCTTTGGGCATTCTTTGCTGAAATGCCCAGTCTCTCCACAAGAAAAACATCCACCACTAAGCTTCATTTTCTTCTTCCTGCAATCCTTAGCAAAATGCCCAGCTAAGCCACAGTAATTGCACTTTCCCTTGCCTTTGTTGTTGTTGTTCCCCTTCTTGTTCTTGCCCTGATTCCCCTGGCTGCTTTGACCCCCTTGATTGCCTTTGCCTTGAGAATCAGTCTTCTTTGCTTGAGTATCACTCGACTTGAATTCTTTCTTTCCATCTCCCTGAAGCAGAGCCATGTTGACCAAACTCTCAAAAGTAGCTCCATGCGGAATATGTGACATCGCCAAGCCCTGTAGCGGCTCATTCAGCCCTCTAGCAAATCAAAGAGCCTTCTTCTCCGGGGTGTTTACCATGTCCAAACCAAAACGGGCCAGCTGATTAAACTTGTTCACATACTCCTTGACAGACATATCACCTTGCTTTAATGCAATGAACTTCTCCATTTGTAAATTCGCCTCAGCTGAAGATAGAAACTTGGTCACAAATCTAGCCCTCAAATCGGCCTAAGTCTCAACGGGCCTCGTCCCATTGGTGACCTCCCACCAATAGGCCGCCTCATCCTTCAAAAGCCATACTGTCAATAAGATCTTCCTCTCGTCATCAATCCCAAAAATAGCAAACAGGTCCTCCGTGTCTTTCAGCCAATTCCTAGCTTCAACAAAAGATTCCGTGCCTAGGAAATTCTTGCCTCCCATTGCCTTGAAGTCTTTACAAACCTTTGTAAGCTCAATCTGAGGATGTTGAGGGGGAGGAGGAGGAAGAGGAGCCTCAGCAATGGGAGGGGGAGGATCATTAGCAACGGGAGGGGGAATATTAACTGCTGGAGGAGGGGGAGCAGGAACCACCGGAGGAGGGATATTAGGGATAGGATTCTCAACTACAGGAGGAGGAGTGGGAGTAGGGTTGGCGGGACCAGCTGCCGCCCTAGCTTCTAGAAGTCTCCTATACCAGAGTGGTACGTTTACTCCATCTGGGATGTCAAGATTCTCAGCCATACTGAAACGAAAGATAAGATAAGATTAGGTCAAGGGAACGAAGGATAACGCTGATGGCTTTTGGGGATTAGCCTTAAAATAATCTAGACTTTATTTTGGAAAATACTTAGTAGGTTTTTTGAAAATAGTTTTTCAAAAAGGGTTTTTTTTTTAAAAGTTTTGTTAAATCTTGTTAACCTTGTGCTCTGATACCAAATGTAACACCCCACCTCCACTAGGATCACTCCTTAGAATGTACTAGCTTTGGAGGGGCGTTATTGTGAAGGTAAACATGCACAGAGATATATATAAATAAATATAAGTAAAGCAGCGGTAGCAGATAAATACCCATCATCATCATCTCAGAAAACCGACATAGTCAAGTACATAATATCAAAATGTCATGATCCAAAATACAACACAAGTCTAGATACATGATAACAAAATACATGGTAAAACATCAGTACTAATCCCCAGAAATAAAAGATAAGCCATAGCTAGCTCAGATCCATACATGAGCTATCCAACAAGCAAGCCAAAGATCCACTAAGCAGATGTAGCTCCTCCCTGAGAACCTGTGGGGGGGGGGGGGAAACGGAAGAAAAGAAGCGAAAGAAAACAGGTCAGTCAAAAAGACTGGTAAGCCCTACTACGATCAATCTATAAACTAATAAAGTTAACAGCATGATGGAAACTGAGATGAACATACTGGTAATAGATAAAGGTGACCTCACATAAGAAGATTAAGTTTTTGCACCACAGTGTACTAGCAAACCCACAAAACAGATCTTGATCCCTTAGCCCAAACTTTGGCCCAATAACTGAAGTCACCTTAGTATAAGGTCCAGCCCAACGGTCTAGTCGATCGGCTCCCTATAAACCTAACACGTCAAGTGTTGGTGTCCATACGGCCCACATGGATGTAGTCAGACTGTGCTGGGTCCACCTTCGGGTGTATCAAGCCCTAAGGTGTCAACCCCAGACACCTAAGCAATAATGCACAGTCTAACCTACTGGTACCCGTGCCTCGAGTTTGTCCAACATCGGACTACGTGCACGTCCGTAGCCCGCCAGACCCGCACCGCTGTACCACTCAGCCGTCGCTTTGGTCGCTTACATCAGTCCAGTAATCGTGCCCCGCCCTAGCCTAGCCTCTAGGGTTGTGAATGATACCAAACTGGGATTACTGCTGGAACAGACCACGTTGCTAGGGTTTCTAAGAGGGTTAAGTGTGGTTTTAACCCCTCACTAATCCTGGATTAAATTAGTTAAGTGTAACCACTTAACCCCATCTAATCCTCGCATCCCCATTATTGGGTAAGTATTAGTGGGCCATGACTTAACCCTAATCATGAGGCATTAATTACTTAACGCACCCAACCTCTCACATTAGACATCCGTGGTTACCTGGGAAGATTTACACCACGTCTAGGTCTAACCTCGGGTCTTATGGTGCAACATGACCAACTACCCACATTAGACCCCACGTTGTGGTTACCTGGGAAGATTTACACCACAACTAGGTCTAACCTCGAGTTGGCCATATCATGTTATCTAATGTCATGTCCACTTTAGAACATATTTACAAGTTAACATATACTTGGGTAGACCTAACTTAATAGGTAAATTCCCAAGGGGTAGACCTAACTTAATAGGTAAATTCCCACTCTTTTAGTTTCATGTATTTTTATGTTTACCCAAACCCTCCCAACGTCATTATCTCGCTTACATATTCGTCACAACGCATAAGGGTATAAAAGGTAACTTGGCATAACATACATGATGGACTTCACATATCATAATAAACATGCATACATGTTAAACTTGCAAATCATGTCATAGTGAACTCGCATAAACATGCATAGCTTATTAAATGTGCATAACATGGTAAGGTGAACTTGCATAAGCATGCATAATCCATTAAACTTGCATAACATGGTAAGATGAACTTGCATAAGCATGCATAATCCATTAAACTTGCATAACATGGTAAGATGAACTTGCATAAGCATGCATAATCCATTAAACTTGCATAACATGGTAAGATGAACTTGCATAAGCATGCATAATCCATTAAACTTGCATAACATGGTAAGGTGAACTTGCATAAACATGCATAACCCATGAAACATGTAGAACATGGCATAATAAACTCGCATAAGCATGCATAACTTGTGAAACGTGTAAAACATGGCATAGTGAGTTCGCATAAGCATGCATAATCAAATAAACTCACATAAATCTCAACTTTCACCACATATTAACTTTAGAGTTTGTAAAGTGAAGGTAAGAGGGCTTACAAATATAAACAAGTCACAAATCCACCAAATAAGATGAAGAAGCCCTTTTAAAAACCAAAAACAAAGCTTCAAATAAGAAAACCCTTTTGCAAGATCCCAAAATCACAAACTTAGCAAATCAAACTTGCAACTTAATGAAGTATGCAAGTTATTAAGCATTCATACAACATAGAAAAGGTTGTATGATCATCATATCTTCATAGGATTAAACTTTGAGGAAGGTGGAGGCTAGGGATTTTTAGGTGGAGGCCATTTGAGGATTCAAATTGACATAGTTTAGTTGCTAGATTGATTAATGAGGCTTTAGGGTAGGATTAGGGGTATATTTATAGAAGATTAGAGTGTTTTTAGCCCTAGGATTAACCCTAGATTAGTTTAGGCCCGTCAGATCTCGGAACTCTCTAGAACCAAGCCACAAGACCCAACCCAAATCAGAAATGGTGCACCAGGCTAAACTGCCTGGGCACCCCCTGTCGACAGGGCTGTCGACACCCTGGGGGCCCTGTCGACATGCCTGTCGACATGGGGCCCCTGGCGGGAATTTTCCCGCCTGACCCTGATTAGCCCCAATCCTTGTTTTTAATTTGAAATTTAAATCTGTTTTTAGCATAGAAATTTCTGAAAACTTCAATGGGCCTTAACTGGGTCATACGGACTCCGATTCTCGAAAACTCGGACTCTATTTCGCGTATTTTTCCGAGACGCACGCAATGGCATAGCCCGTTTCCCCTGATTCTGATTTTTGAATTAAATTCTGCCTCGATTTATGTTATAACAGTTTATTGAAAATACGGGTTGTTACAGTTCACTTTATATTTATTTAACTAACTTCCTTACTTAACCTTTCTTTTGAACAACTATATTCGATTAACTCCTTTCAATTATCTCCATTGGACTGACCCTATTGGATTAACTCTATTTGATTTAACTCTAATCGATTTATTCTTTTTCACTTAACTTCTTTCGAATAAACTATATTCGATAACTCCTCTAACTCTATTCGAATAACTCTATTCGATTAACTCCTCTAACTCCATTCGAATAAACTGTATTCGATAACTACTTTCAAATAACTAGATTTGATAACTCCTTTCGAATAACTAGATTCCGATTAACTCACCTCGAATAACCAATATTCGATTACTTTTCTCTCAAATACACTATATTCGATAACTCTACTTCGCATAAGTGATATTCGATAACTCTACTCGATTAACTCCATTTGGATAATTCTAACTCTATTCGAATAAACTATAGTTGATTAACTCTTTAAAATAACTAGATTTGGTAACTCCTTTCGAATAACTAGATTCGATCAACTAACTTCGAATATCTCAGAATCGATTATCTCACTTCGAATATCTATTTTCTCACTTCAAATATCTACTATTCGATTAACTCCTTCGATTAACTCAAATCAATTAACTCATCTCCAATTTTTCTGATTCGATTAACTCTACTGATTAAATCTAACTGATTACTTCTAACTGGATAACCCTAATGGGTTAACTCTAATGGTTTAAACTAATTGGTTAACTCTAACTGGTTAACTCTAACTCTAATCGATTATTTCTAACTCTAACTGATTTCCTTTATTCGAATAACTCCTATTTAATAACGTTTATTTATTTATAAAGATTTACTTTTAGTAACGGTTCTGCACTTTATAAATGTTCTCTTAAATAATGTTATTCCACTTATACAAGTTTTGTGTATCCATTTTATTTATACTATCGGTGTTAAAACTAATATCTCGTCTCTATATAAGTTCTGCCTTATATATTTCGTTTATAGAATGATAAATATTCATTTATTTTATAAACTGTTATTTATAAATTAATCTTTTCCATTCATTTGTTCAAAACAAATTTCCATTTTCTATTCACATCTAAATATTCCTTTGATTAAATCCTATTTATTTAATAAATAAATATCTCCTTTATTTTATTTATTCTAACAAATAAATAATCCTCTTACTTTATTTATTCCCCAAATAAATAAATCCTTTAACTTTATTTATACCCTAAATAATAAATTCTTTTACCTTTATTTATTTCCTAAATAAATAAATCCCTTTAACTCTTTATTTATGTTTTAACAATATATTCCTTTATATTTGCTTTCAAATATATTTCCTTTATATTTGATTTCAAATATATTCCCTTATATTTGATTTCAAATATATCTCCTTTATATTTCGTTTCAACTATATCCTCTTTATATTTCATTTCAAATATATCTCCTTTATATTTCATTTCAAATATATCTCTTTTATATTTGATTTACAAATAAACTCCTTTATATTTGATAAACAAATAAATTCCCTTCTATATTTGATTAACAAATAAATTCCCTTATATTTGATTTACAAATAAAATTCCCTTATATTTGATTTACAAATATAATTCCCTTATATTTGATTTAAAAATATAATTCCCTTATATTTGATTAACAAATATAATCCCCTTATATTTGATTAACAAATATAATCCCCTTATATTTGATTTACAAATATATTTCTTTTATTCAAAATCCTTTTTCTTTTATAATATAAAATCCATTGATTTTATATAAATAAATTACTTTCAAAATATACTTCGAAAATCCCTTTTCTACATTCTGGTATTTCTTATGGTATTTAGCACACCATATAACAACGATAAATATCGTCCCAACACACATAATCATCGTCAGATTATATATCACATTTATATATCACAATATATAAATCACGGTAAAATAAATGTTGAGGAATCCAGTTGGATTCCTCCGACCTGTTTCCCTGCATCACAGATGTTAAACAGTAAAATCAACATCACTTTCAGTTCGATATGAATTATTCTGATCAACAGAATCAATATATAAATATCTAACTGTTATATATATATATATATATATATATATATATATATATATATATATGTATACACACACATATATATATAATTTCCAATAAATGTCTAGCAGTTCAATCCAACAGTCAACACACAATCAAACAGACAATATTTAGCAGTTCTAAGAACACGTTGAAAATATAAAACTGTTCAGAGTTGGTGAGTTTTACTCACATTGACGCATTAACCGTAAAATAACGGTTTGCGTTATTTGATTGCGATAGACAATTTATTTCTCCATAAATTGTAACGAGCTCGGATTCATTCCCAGTCAGTCTCATTGTGTTGCTCCCGTCCATACGATCCTATCGGATCTTGTTTTACTGAATTCCGATATCATATGAGAGAGTTATTCATTTTATAAGTTACTATATGAATTGAATTTAAAACTTGAATTAAAAATAAATGATGGGCCTCACCCCTCCTATTACCACCGGCCAATCAACCCAAAAGCCCACCAACTCAAAAGCTTTCTTCCACAAATCGGCCGTGACATGCTGTGCTCCTCGTTTCATTTACGAAGGCCATGACCGCATCTTCAAATCACCACAACTCCGTCTTCACCTCACGATAATCCAAACCGATGACAACACGGATCATCTCATCGTGAGCTCCACCCGTCCATCACCATTTTGAGCAGTTCGATCCTCACCCAGGCGTCGCGACGACGAGCCCCTCCACTATAGGTAGCGAACCCTTTTTGTACCGATTCCACCACGTTTTTGCGAGCAAACTCGGTTTCACTTCCTCGATCCAATTCCGAACTTGATTTGCATCGATTCTTCCTCAGTTAGGCCAAAACTCGAACCCTAGGCGTTACTGTTCGAAAATGGCATCCCAGATATTTCAATCGCACCCTATACGAATGGTGCTGGGTCGAAGCTCCTCCTCTCTTGAGTCCAAAAATATCAATTTGGTTATTTATAGGAATTTTTGGGATTTGCTTGTGATTTTTCTTTTGAACGAATGTTTGCTGTGAAGAAGAAAAACAACGGCGGAATATCTCATTGACTAAAGAAGAGAGTTGAATTAGGTTAGAACGATAAGGGGGGTATTTATAGGGGTTTAGATTTTGATATTTTGAAGTAGGGAATATTCTCGGTATATTCTCCATCGTTTATTCGTCTTCTAAAAATTCGTGTGATCACAGACAATACCCAAAAATCACCAAAGTGGACATGCTGCTAGAGTTTGACAATACGGTCCCAACGAAACTGGTTTCTTTGAATTCCAACTTCGTATGCTCACACAACGTATTTTAACCGTCAAAATACTGACTGTTCTTCACATTAAAATCTCGTACGGCCACACACCGACTCTAAAAATCACGCAAACTGACATCTAGTAATAATCTAACATTGTGGATCCAACAAAATTAGTTTCGTCGTATTCCGACTTCATTTGCAAACACAGCGTATTTTTAAAGCTATGGATGACCTATTTAAATATATAAATATATTTAAATAAAAATTAAATTAAATATAAATAAATTTATATTATCGTATATATATTCACAGTGGAATACCATACAGCTTTAGAATATTCCTATATGAATTTCTAACTCGATATTCACTTCTGGGTCAACCCGATATTCGATTCATATTGAAATTCCCTTTTAAAAATATAAATAATTCCTTTATAAATTATAAAGGAATTCCACAGCGACTTTTCTGAAATTTGATTTGGACGCAAATCAAAATCTACATGACGAAATCCCGATTTTTCTCTTCCACTAGAAAAATATACTCCACCAGCTCCACACGTTTCTTGTTTCACAGAAATCCGGCTTAAATTGAATCATGTACATTCAGTTGAAGTTCGAATCACCAATTTATGAACTGCAGCGCCATTTCGTGCTCGATTTTTATAATATTATAATTATACGTTCAAACTGACGTCGATTGAATATATTCGTCAATATAATTCAACTCTAAGGTGAATTAAATCTAAGGGACGACCCCGTTCAAAGAATATTGTGATTTCCAATATTTTTGATTATTTCTGAATTATATATATTATTTAATTATTTAATTTAAATTAAATATTCCATATTATTTAAATAGACCTCTATTTAATTCACTACAACACGATATATATAATTAAATTAATTAATTATAATACCCCTGACAATGCGGGTCATTACATTCTTCCTCACTTAAAATAATTTTGTCCTCGAAATTGCTAAGTTAGAGACGACCCTATCTATTTAGTAAAAGCTTATCGGTTTACCCCTTATCCCTTGTTTCTTTGAACCAATTAATATCGACTAAAATATTAATTCCTTCTGACTAACTAAAATTTTCAAAAATTCCGAAAATTTTCTAACACTTAAAATTTTCGAAAAATTTCGCCATAACCTCCTTTATACAGCCCTATCGGTAAAACCACAACTCGCCCCTCTGGGCCTTCTCCAACCCAAAAGAAAATCAAACAGCTAAGCGGCTTGCCAATTCGGCTCATAAATTTCAAACTCATATCAAATATAAACTTGTACCTTTTTGTCGGGCATTTCATTATCTCATTTCCATCTTCTATCAATTTAGCAGATACCAATGCCACCCCAATCAAATTCCCATCAGTTTTAGCACCAACACACCCATTCGCTTATATCCAAGCCAATCATCATTTCAACACGAGTTTGATTCTCGATTTCAAACTCTTAACTCATCAGTACACGACCATTTTAGATTATTCTCTTATCACCCCAGTTTTTACTTAACCTAACAAGTTAAATTTAAATTTTAGAACTTAAATTCCTGGGCTTTTATTTCAAGTAAATATGAAATCATAATACCAATTCAAAACATTTGAATTCTTAAACACTTGTTTTCGCAAAACAAATTTGAAAATAGAATCTTGGGTAGTAATCCAGCGATCAAAGTGAGTTCAATACTATATTCCTTTTCAAAACTCCAACTTAAACACTTCCATCTTGAATCAGTTCAAATTATCCTTATTAAAACAAAATTAAAAAACTCCCAAGATTTTAAAATTCACATATACCCAATCCAGATTTAATTACAGACACTTGTCTAAATTTCCAGTTTTAAATTTTTAATTCTACTTTTAATTTCAGATTTAATTCATCTTATTTCATATATAATACTTATATGAATTCTGATCGGTTATATATAACCATTTCACATTTTATAATCTTATCTGATTATAATTACTACCAACACATCTTATATATGATAATATATGACATATCCATACTGTATCGGTCCAATGTATTCAAGTGTTTATTTACTCCTACCGATACAGTGGATCAAACTGATCGACCAAAACTCATAAACGACTCAGCCAATGAATCTCCACAATATAAAACCATTTTTATATCAAATACAAATACGCACTCGTATATATACACTAAAACTCAATTTAGGGTATTACTAACCCTATCTCTACCGTCACGCCATAGAGCCAAGGTAATTCACTTAACTTAAGCTCTGATACCAACTGTAATGACCCGGATTTTTGGCGACTTTGGTTATCGACATAAAATCAATGTCGATAACCAAAACATCGAAAATTCCCGGTAATTAATGAAAGAAAACAGAGGGTGAGGATAGATAAGATAGAAACTTAGAATAGAAGAAGAAGAAGAACACAACATCAGAGTAACACGAAACTCACAGCGGAACGAATAACATATAATAGATAACATAACTTTAAAATATAACAGTTATGTATACAATAGCACTTATCAGAGTACAGCTCTTACAACACAGCGGAAATAAACTATAGCTATATGATCTTGAAACCTCCTGCTCCAAGCTCTCCAAGTATATCTGTAAATTCCTGACTACTTAACTGCCCGTACAAATTTAGGCGCCCAAGAGTTTAGGGAAAACAACAAAGTAAACTCTGGGTCAGTGATGGCACTAGTGTGAGTAAAACAGTTTATACGGGTATATGAACAAGTAAATGATATCTCATAAGACCACGCTACAGAACGGAACGTGTTTTTCCCTTATGAGAATCCAAAATATCTTTATATCAAAACCTTTTGATATTACAATAATGTTTATCAACCACAATATAATAATCATCTAGCAGAAACACTTTCATCTCACGTTCTACATATGTGGTATACAATCAAAACCGTAAGCACGTATTAGGTAACGGATTTCCAACTATGACAAGGTACGGAACCACCTTCCGATCAGTGTACTCTAGGAACGATACACTACAGTTCAACAAGAACATCTTGTAACTCAGCCACATATGACCGACCACTCATTTTGCTTGAGTGTATCGAATGTATATCACCAACGGTTGGGATCAGTAACTGTTCCCGTATATATATGGGGCAGCATTGATAGATTAAAGAAGCAAATGAATATTCTCTAGATAGGTGATTATACACCCTACTTCGGTGCGACCGACATAGCCATGCTGCCTGCCCGATTTCTGTCGTTTACCGGTTGATGAGGCTAGAAGCTACACTTTATCATTACATTAGATTCACTTCGAATGACACATTGTCAGATCCATCGAAAATCACTAATTGACGTCTACAACCATACATTACCTGTCAGTTAAAAGAAGTTTCCTTCTCTACTTCCACTCTTGGTACGGTTGAATAAAATCAATGTACGTGACCTCTCTGGAAATACTCTGTCAGACATTCATCAACACATGTCATCCTCATTCACTTAGAATGTCACATCGTCATACCCGCCAAATCATAAATTGATTTATCCAAAAATAACAAGGGTATACAGCTTAGAGAAACGAATTCCTTCGCCACCAAACGTGAATACGTTTGAATAGACCAACTTACGCGATCAATTGGATATACTTTGTCAGACCTTCGTCCATACAAGTTGTCCTAAGACTGGACAAACCGAAGGCACTACTCAGTATATCCATCTTAGTCACTGTTATCTAAGACTTATACAACAGCCCTTGCACTTTACTCCGTCTTCAATTATCTTTGGCATATATGATTCGCAACGCTTATGCCGATACAGAGTGGTTCTTTGGATAATAATCCAACCAGTCTCTCCATATTAACAACGTTAAAACGGTCAAAACTTCGATAGTCTGTGCGTTAACTATCAAAGAAAAACAAGTGTGCAAACAATGATATTATTTCCCAATGGAAATTATATCGAACAAACATCATTTAATAATAATCTCTTTAGTTCATTTTCATCTCCTGTTTCCTTATATTCAATATTTCATATTTTCTAAATTTAGAAAAATATATTTATTACTACTGGAAAACATTTCGATTCCTTTTTTCCTATACTAGAAAACAATCCTAATACTTCTTTGGAAAACATTTCCAAAACTCAAACATTGGACTTAGACAGATGGTTAAACAAACCATCGCGATGCCAACTTAAACCATTATACTTATTAACTAAATCCACTTAACTATTTCACTCTCGAACCATAACCATTTCTTAATTAAATACGCAGTCAATCAAGTTGGGGTATAGCTACCTCTCAGACCTTAACTGAACAACACTTCTAACCTTGAAATAGGCAAAGTTCACTTTTTATTTCTTTAACTAACTTCCTTACTTAACCTTTCTTTTGAACAACTATATTTGATTAACTCCTTTCAATTAACTCCATTGGACAGACCCTATTGGATTAACTCTACTTGATTTAACTCTAATCGATTTATTCTTTTTCACTTAACTTCTGTCGAATAAACTATATTCGATAACTCCTCTAACTCTATTCGAATAATTGTATTCGATTAACTCCTCTAACTCCATTCGAACAAACTGTATTCGATAACTACTTTCAAATAACTGTATCTGATAACTCCTTTCGAATAACTAGATTTGATTAACTCACCTCGAATAACCAATATTCAATTACTTTTCTCTCGAATACACTATATTCAATAACTCTACTTCGCATAAGTGATATTCGATAACTCTACTCGATTAACTCCGTTTGGATAATTCTAACTCTGTAACACCCCACCTCCGTTAAGGTAACTCACAAAGGGAATGCCTTAACTTTGGTGGAGCGTTTTAGTAAACAAAACATAAACTTACAAGATAGATAAAATAGTACATGAAAATTTTATAACTTTATTTCAACAGAAACCGAAATAAACTTGGTTACATCCTTTCAAATGACATTATCGGAATTCAAGTACAAAATGTCAATCTTGTACAACAGCCTTCAGAGTGCATAGTTTAAAATCATAATCCCCACAGAACGGAAGCTATACAGAGCCAAGCCATACTTTAAGCACTTCAAGCGGAAGAAATCTGAATCAATCTAAAGTATTCCCTCCTTGGATAACCTGGGGGAGGGGGGAACGAAAGAAAAAGGGGCGAAAACAAGCAAGGTCAGACAAAAAGTCTGGCAAGTCCAGTGATTTTCAGTTATGAACAGATAATAATAACATGACATGAAAATAGAACTGGATGAGAGATAACAGTAACAGGTGTAGCGGATATTACAGAAGAACAGAATGATATAAGCTATTGCTTTACACTTCTCTGCAATAATACTAGTATAACAGAATTAGGTGTCACCCTAATGTCTAAACTGAAACAGAAACCGGTACAGAATAATTTTCACAGAAGAGAATGCTAGTAATGGGCCTTTACCACCCGAACAGAAACAGACAGAAGCAGAACAGATTAATCCCTACGGAAATAGAATGTAGAATTAGGTCTACGCTAGTAATGGGCCTTTACCACCCGAACAGACGGTACCATACAGTAACAGACAGGTGTTACCAACTAACAGAAACAGACGGAACCAACAGAAACAGACAGAACTAAGTGCACCCTAAAAACCTACCCCAAGCGATCGACTCCCTTATACATAAATATCCAGTGTCGGCCCTACAGTAGGGTGTATCACTCCCTAAAGTGAAAACCAATTGGCATAGACCTATTTACAGATGTCACAGTGTCTTACATCCTCAGAGGAAGACTGGGATCCATGCACGCACATGACCCGGTTGGAACGCACCATCAATACCCCTCGCCATTATCAGAATGAACCGCTTATAATTAGTTCAGTAAGCTTGCCCGGAACCTACCTACTGCTGGGTCAAATTTTGATACTAGAAAGGGTTACTGACTAATATGGGTCCCAAACAACAGATGACACAAGTAATTCCCCTCCTAACCTTGTGTCCCCAGACTAACAGATTTCAGATGAACTTGTTTACAAATTCAGACATACAGAATTTAGACCAACCAGTTCACAGACAAGTTATCAGACTAATGGATAAGATATACAGACTTACCGATTAACCAGTTACAGATTAGCAGACTTACAGATTTGTCTAACTTTGTAATTGGGCCTACAGATTCACGGAACGGATTTATTAAATTCATCAATCTAGTGGGTTTAATCCTATCCGCCCAAAACATTTTAGACATCATTTTTATCTCAAATTTTCATTAATTAAATATCAATGCCCAGACCTCTCACATTAGACTGACAGTTTGCGGCTACTGGTTAGGCGTGTTGGTTCTGGGCAGATTTCTGTCGCAAACTGAGTCTAACCTCTGGTTTCAAGCACGTTATGACTAACTTCTCACATTAGAACCTTTTGTTTGCGGCCACTAGAATATGCCGGGCGGTTCTGGTAGAATTACGCCGCAAACTCATTCTAACCTCGAGTTATCCATGTTTATCTTTGCGGCCAATTAATTAATGATTTGCCATGTATACCCACGCCTAATATACATGTCAATTATTCATAACTAACGACAATAACAGACTGAATATATCAACTTAGCAGATATAGCAGATAACAGGTTTAGGTGACTTAACGGATTTATCAGATTAAGCAAACTAGCAGATTTAGCAGATAACAGATTAGACATCTCAACAGATTTAGTTTAGCAAGACTTAGCAGATGGCAGATTTGGCAGATGAACAGATCTAGCAGACTAGGCAGTAGAGCAAATTAAACAATATAACAGAACTAGCAGATTAGGCAAATATAGCCGAACTAGCAAATTAGGCAAATATAACAGATTTGATCATTCCTTAAAGTTTCGCAAAAATATCTTGCCTAAATATAAATCTTGCCTAAGTTTACATGCATAAATAATATTCATGACTCACAATATGATCATATACCCCATGTTTGCACTAAATTTACATAGCACAGATTATGGTCATAATTTACCATATATCATATGCTTCACTTTTTTATTAAACTTGCATAGTACAGAAGATCCATATATAATTTTATACAAAATATAGCCATAGATTACTATGCATGTCATGTATCCCAAAGGTCCCTTACTTAGGTGTTTATTTACATTAATAGATATCCTACTTTCATGTAAATCTTTATACCTAAGCCATATTCTTTTTACCTCAAATCATACGTTCCATACCCTTTATGTTATAAATATAACATGTCCAGTCATATGTCTCAGATTTATGTTCTAGCTACAGTCCATGTTCTTTCCTCCAATCAGTCACCTATTGGTCATGCCCAATTTATGCATCATTCATTTTACTGTCCCAAACATTATAGCGTATGTTAATCTCTTATGAGATTAGCTCAAGCTCGTGGTAGCCTGGCTATAGAACAAAAAGAGGAAAGAGATACAAAATAAGGTAGATCTAAACAGAACAGAAAGATATAATCTCAGATTCAGATTTACAATTCATTCCTCAAATCAGAATTAACGTTTATAGCGGAAAATAACTGTACTTGCTGTTAGATCAAAATTTGGACCTAACACCCAAATTGTTCTGATTCTTAAAGAATTATAACTGGAGAATGAAGAAAAAGCAGAAAACACATAGAATTTATAGTGGTTTGGCGTTAACGAGCCTACGTCCACTTTATATGTTATCGATTATACTTTGAATGCTAGTACAATTAATGATTTCTCTCAAACTCACTCTTAAAATTGAGATTTTACTCAGTAATCTGGTAATAAAACTGATAAGGAATAGTGGTATGATAGCAATGGTGGAATCAATGCTCAATACTGCTAAAGGATCCTCAAAAATGCCAAGCTCTGGGCTATTTATAGCTGATTTTGTCAGGCGGATCGCGGTCACACGTGGCACAGATCCCGAGAATATCGGATCGGATCGCAGCTTGATGAATAATTAGTCAAATTAGCCGTTGTGGACAGGTGTCGCGATCCCCTTAAATATCGGATCGAGCAAGGAGGAAGAATTGGTCAAAGTGATAGTTAGGGACACGTGTTGCTGGATCCGTGCATCTCGGATCGCCGAAGACTAGCTCGTGCTTGAACAGGTCAGAGGCTTCGCTATGCGTCGGGGAATCGGATCGGTCCGTGCAGGGTAGTGGTGTAAGTATGGATTGAATCGTATAGAGGTAATGGGATCGCTGATGCTATGGGGGCGATCCGATGGGGGGCGATCCGTGAGGGGCGATCCTCTGGTGCGATCCGATCTTTCATGTACTTAAGGAACGTAGTTTCATACTTTCTTCTTGTGAGTGAACCTTGGTGGCTTGGGCAAAAAGCTAGCCAGCATTTTGCCCCCTCGAAGTATGTTTTATCGATGATGGAACATGCTTCGAAACTATAGAAACGTATTTTCATAAAGAGATGCAGCTTAGTGGTAGCGTCTATCCGAAAGGCCAGATCATTTATGGAAAGTTGTCTCTTTGCACGCTATAAATATCGGATAAATCTTTAATAGTTTCCCCGTTTATTGGATAATTCTTTTCTAGGATCTTTCAGAGTCTTCATCATCGAATCTACCAGGTGTATTTTTGAATTTTCTATGATCATTTCTGAGTTTTCATTCCTGTTGGTCGTTTATCAGTTCGGATCGCATGTGCGAGTCACGGTCCGTTAGCAAGTTGTTCGCCTCGTCCTTTGGTGAGCATTTGGGCCTCTTCACGGAACGAGATGGGCTTCTCTTCGAGACGTGGTGGGCTTTTGGTTCGCGGCCCGCCTATTTTCACGGATCGAATAAGACAAAAAAAATGGGGGAGACTAACGGTCGCCCTTTTGCCTATATAAATCGATCCTCACCCTCATTCTTCTCCTCTTTTTTCTTCTTTCGCAGCTGCCGCCAATTTTCTTGAGAGAAAACCCTAACTTTGATTTCCCAATTTCCAACCGATTTCAAACTTTAAGAAGGTAATTAAACAGCTTTTCTTTAGCTTCTATCGTGTACGCACTGGTTTAGAGAGTGGAGACAGCGGGGTTTTGTAGGATTAGGTGATAGTAAACGCGAAAGTGCCTGGTTTGATTCCATGGATTTAAGGGTGAAGAGGATAGTTGAGGAAGAAGAAGGAAGGGATGACCAGGTCGGTTCGTGGGCGAGGCCCGAGTTCGAAGCGATGTTGAGGCGAGGGGAGAGGGAACGGAAATTGAATGCTGATTCGGCTAGTGGGTCGGATCGCGGAAACGGCAAGGCTACAGTTCATGGGGAACTAGACGCGAGTGTCAGATCGTGGAGATACTGGAGTTTCGGGTCATGGAGAATGGGGGGCGATGCGGATCGCCAGGATACCATCGCGATCCATCTGGAAGAATCAGTGCGCTTCACGATTTGAAGCCTTTCCATGATCTAGTACCCTTCCGCGTACCGAGTCCTTCACCACGATCCGTCCATATGTCACGATCTGAACCTGTCCTGCGATCCGACTAACGAACGATCTGATGCACACGCTGACTAAATAATATGATGCAACTCTATCAAATCGATGAACAGTTAGGTTAGATACCTTGAGACGAACATTCCGGATTGAACAAATGCATAATCTACCAATTGAACAACGACCAATGTCTCGATGATTTTGTTGACCTTTGTACCTTTCTTTAATGCACGCACAAGCACACACTGGCACTTGCACACACAGGGGGATGGGTAGTTTTAATCTTATTTCTCATGTTTATTCGCCTAAACAGTAATGTCGGATAATCACTCCTCTTCAAGATCTAACACAGAGACGGATCCCGAGGTGTCTGAGCATCATAACCCTGAGGTCCTTCCAATTAACCCAGGGGGCGAGGATTCTGGATCCGAGTATGAGGCAACGGAATCGGATCCCTCTGAAAGTACTTCACTTAATGAAGAGTTTGAAGTAGACGGGCGAGCTCCTGACGAGATTCCTGACGCACTTGGGATAAATAAATTTACTGATTTTTTAGCTTCCAAACTCGATGACATAAAGCTTAAAAGGATTTGTCTGAGACATGGGATACCTTGGGATGATGTGAGGACACCCGGTAGCGAAGATAGACCCCACTTAGCTCCTGAAGGATATATGGCAGTCAGCCGAATCATGTGCTTGGTAGGAGCTATTCCTCCGTTTCCTCTAATCGTCATTGAGACCTTAAAACGATTGGGTATCGCTCCGATGCAGCTTCATCCTAACGCCTACGCGGCTCAATACACTCTATATATCGCATACGCGGAGATCTTGCATACCGAGTTCACATTTAAAGATTTGAAATTCTTTTATCTTTTCAAGCATCGCTCTTCGGCAACCCCAATTTTCTCTTTCTTCGAATCGGTAGCGAATAGGAAGGTTCTGTATGACGGATACAACAATATAGGGGATCCCAAGTCTGATTGGTTCTATATAAAGAGACAGGCTTGGTGCTCAAGAAGATGGCTTAAATCAAGTAAACTTTAATCTTTTGACTGAATATCATGCTTAAGAAACCGAAGCATTAACATCCCCCTTTTTTTTGTTTTAAGCAGATCACGTCTTTCCCAAGATGGAAGGCTTGGTATACAATAATCGATTGTCTATTCTTCTACAAAGCAGATACGATTTTCTAAGGATCAAGAAGTGTATTACTGACGAGAATCTTCACAAGCATCGCCTTTTGGATATAAGGTTTGGACTTGGTGCAGGCGGCAAACCCTACAAATACGTGCCCCTAACGGAGGGAGAGGGAACATCACGGGCAGCAGAAAAAACTGAATTCCGTAAGAGTCCTTCCCCGATAATCATCCAGGACGACGAGGACCTGAACGTATATAGAGGAGATAAGGCCCGTGGTGACAAGTCCAAGGAAATCCCAGTTTCTCCGTGGGGTTTCCCCTCAAGGGCTTCTCTTCCAATCGAACCCGCTGCTCCCGATGACTTAACAGAAGAACAACTATTTAAAGAGCTAAGAAAAATTCCTTTGCCCGATGATGTATACACGGAGGGGGACTTTGAAGGGGAGCCATTCTTCCCTGCTTCTGAGGAAACCACCGTTCCAATTGGAGGACAAGAAACTACTCAGATGAGCCTGACTTCAGGCCCGGGTCTGTTAGGTGGAATTATATAGGATGCACAAATCACACGCACTGCCTGACCCCACACTTTTATATCAACAGTATTCAAAGTTTTAATATGCTCTTTTTTCTTTTACAGTAAGGATGTCTCGCAGGCGGTCCTATTCTTATCGCTCTCTTCGTGAAGGCATACCCAGTCTTCATCCAATCCCGAGCGCTCTCGCAGCCTTTCTCACAAGCCTACTTCATCGCAATTCCGGTCTCCACCAAAATCGACTTCTGGCAAGCTTACTAGTTATTCGGTACCACCTACAGGGGAAAACAACTTCCTAAAGTGTTAACTCCTACGAAGAGTGCACCCTCTCACGACAGGTCGTCAAAAAAACACTACGAGCCCAAGGATAAAAGCAAGGATCCAATCAATGATTTTGAGAAGGAGAGAAGTGACATTGTCCCTTCCCACCAGCAAGATTTGTTTGCCCCCGGGTCAAGAGATTACATCCATGGTCTCGAAACTCAAGCTAAGCTGGAAAAGTTGCGAGAACAATTCCCCAACATTTTCTTCGAAAGGATGATGTTTGTTCCAGCCTTGGAACCAGTCCCTAGGAACTGGGATACTGAAGTCGTCGGGCACATTCGCCATGTAGCCAGGCAGTATCAAATGATGAAGAAACATGCTGTTAATCTTTCAGAAGTCATCCGAACGCTTGAGATGGAAGCACATAGATCTAAGGTGAAGATAGATAATAATGAAAGGGCTAAGACAAAGATGGAGAAGGACTTGGAAGATGCTCAATCCCAACTTGCCTTAGCGTGGAGAGATGCTGAAAATTATAAGACCGAATTGGACAATGCTAAGAAACGCTTTCATTCTAAACTTGACTCAAATAGTCAAGAGAAAATGGCCTTAAAGAAAGAGGTAGAAGATCTTAAAATGGCCAATATTGAGTTGAAGACGGCGCAGGGCCATTTTGAAGCTGAGATAGCCGCTTGGGAAGAAGAAAAAGCAAGCCTAAGAGAAAGTCTAGCTTTGGCTGAAGCGGAGAAGGTAATTTTGAATGATCAAGTCGCGGATGCGGAGAGGTGCACGGCTCTCGCCTAGAAGAATGTTAAAAGTGCCATTTAGATAGCTACTGCTTCCAACAACAAGCTCCTCGAAAGAGAAAAGGATATCGAAGGGTTCGAAGAGTTGATTTTTGACTTCCTCGGCCACATCCTCAAGACCCGTAACATCTCGTGGATCGCGGACTACCATGTTACTATTGCCAATTTATGGGATGCCATCGTTGAGGGTGAGAAGCAGAGATCGGGAGTTGAAGAGATTTACGAAGATGAGCAGATGAAGACCATCCTGAGGGATAACGAGCCCGAGGATTTGGCACAAGGCCGTCGTCTAATTCAAGAAGAAATGGAGAAGGAAAGAGCTCTGGCTAAGGGTAAAAATAAGATTGACAAAGGTTCGAGCTCATCTGTAGAGCCCAAATCCTCCGGAGTTGAGGAGTACCATCCTGATGATCCATTAATTCCTTTGGGCCTAACTCCTGTGGTCGTCGGAGCTTCTGCAGCTAGCCTAGATGGAGGATCAGCGGAAGGTATCTCCCTGTTTTCCCCACAATTTGTCAAAGAAATTGTGAGTTGTCGTCATCTGGTAGAACAACCAATCAAATTAATAACATGTGTTCCCCATAATACAGGTGGTGAGCCCGTCGACAAGGATGTCGAGAAGAGGATAGAGGCGAAGAAGATTGTCGTCTCGCCTAGCGCCGGTGGTGATATATCGAAGCAGGTTGCGGGTACTACAGCAAAGAAGGGCGTCCTGGCACCCAGAGCTGATGCTCCCAAAGATGATGAAACAATCGAGGCCTTGAAAGATATGGACAGGCGCCATGTAGAGGACGAGGAGGATATCATTAGTACCAAGGAAGCCGAAGACGATGACGACGAAACTCCGACTAACAGAAAAGCTAGGCAAGAAAAGCAGCTAGCTTTAAAGAAGGTGGGACAAGAGCCTTTGAACATAGTCCCTATCTCGGAGTTTAATCCTAAAACTAGGATGGTTTTGAAACTCCAGCCCAAATCCATCAGCAAACAGCTTCATTTTGCGAATCCTGATGATTTCCCAGCTTCCCTTACTGATAAAAGAAAGAGAAAGCAGGAGGAGGAGGAGGAGTCTTCTGATGAGTTGGACGTTCCTCTCATAGACAAAAGGAAGAGAAAGAAGGGTGATTAATCTGATGCTGACAAGGTGAAGCTGGAGAAACAGAAGCAGGAGAAGAAGTCAATGCGCAAATAGGATATTGTCGCTTGTTTGTATTTTGTCTTTAGGCTTCCCACTGGCCATGAAATGTAATTGTCAGACTGGCCCTCACTTTTGTTTTAGGTTGTTTTTCACTTTGTAGGCTTACAATTTATAAATGAAAGTTTATCTCTTTTGCATCATCGTGTACCTGCATTTAATAAACTTTTCATGCTTAGTCATAGATCATCTGATTATAACTACAAATCAGTCAAGCAACGGAAAGAAAAATTTAAAAATTTCCGTGCTTCATCAAGGTTCATGTGTATATTTATATGCCCCCCAATCAATCGTTAACATAGCGCTAAACTAGGGCTTATTAAAGATTGATTAGCATTGTTCGCATGTTGCCCCCTATTTCTGAATATGGGGGACATAGAAAATTTAATAAGATAACTGTCCTTGTGGTGCTGAATTTCCGGCACCTTTCAGTGCTTAATCATATGTACTTTTATACTCTCCTGGCGGCCGCCGAGGTTAGAGTTTAAATTCAGTAGTTCAGTCGCTCCCCGTTCCTTCAGCGGGGAAGGAGTTCTTTCTCAGCGCTCAATCAGAGACGCTTTTACACTCTCTCTGCTCTGGAGAGTTAGAGTTCGAGCTCAGCAGTTCAATCGCTCCCCGATCATTCAGCGGGGAAGGAGCTCTTTCTCAGCGCTCAATCGGAGACGCTTTTACACTCTCTCTGCTCTGGAGAGTTAGAGTTCGAGCTCAGCAGTTCAATCGCTCCCCGATCCTTCAGCGGGGCAAGAGCTCTTTCTCAGCACTCAATCGGAGTTGCTTTTACACTCTCTCTGCTCTGGAGAGTTAGAGCGCTATCAATGACATGATTTAATTTATCGCAACCTCTGAGTTTTGACTGGTGTTTGCATTCCATTCTGATGAAAGGCACCTAGAGTTATACGCTTCTGTGATCGTTGCATGATTCACAGCAATTTCCATAAAAATTGAAAGGCAGATAAATAATAGAGCAATAAAGGTAAACGTCACATAATATTTTTCTAGTGGTTCGGTCGAATCATGAACTACGGCCACTTTATAATTTTTTGCTTTAAGAAATCGGACTATTCTAAGCAAGCCGTGCCTTGTACATGGTTCTTAACAAAGCAAAAGAACAGATCTGACATCTTTACGTTAGATACGGCTGTAAATGTCGGTCATTCCACGCTCTGGGGATTTCCTTTCCATCTACGGTCACTAGCTTGAAAGTTCCATTATCAAGCTTGCACAGAATGGAGTACGGTTCTTCCCATTTCGCGCCCATATGAGTTGGGGCTGGGAAGACACGCTTCAGAACCAAGTCTGCGGGTTCGAAGGTTCGGGCTCGAACCTTTCTGCGGGTTCGAAGGTTCGGGCTCGAACCTTTTTATTGTAGTATCGGGCGACTTGTTGCTTGCATCTCAAGGCACGCAGGTCTGCTTCATCCCTCTTTTCTTCGATCATATGCAGGGATTCAAGGAGCAATTCGTTTTTAGTAATCGGATCGTAATAAGTTACTCGGTGAGAAGGTACTTTTATCTCAACCGGGATGAATGCTTCAGCTCCAAAAGCAAGGGAGAAGGGGTTATGCCCTGTTGCCGATTTATACGTTGTCCTATAGGCCCATAGTGCTAAGGGTAATTCATCAGCCCACATGGCTCTGGCCCGTTTAAGTCTTCTTTTCAGAATGGACTTAATCACTTTATTCGCCGCATCGACTTGTCCGTTCGATTGCGGGTGCGCCACAGAGGTGTATCGTTTCTCAACGTGGTATTTCTGGCAGAAGTCTCTGAATTCAGTTCTATCGAACTGAGTTCCATTATCCGTTATAACAATCTTTGGAATCCCGAATCGACAGATGATGTTTCTAACGACAAAATTGATCACTTGTTTGGTTGAGATTGTAGTCAGTGGCTCAGCCTCGACCCACTTAGTGAAATAATCTATGGCTACAATAGCGAACTTCGCTCCGCCCCTGGCTATGGGGAGACTTCCGATGATATCAATTCCCCACATAGCGAAAGGCCATGGGCTCGTCATTGTTTTTAACTGATTAGGAGGTGCTCTATGTATCTTTGAAAATCTCTGGCATGCATCACACCGTCGTGCGTATTTTGCCGCATCCTTTTTTATGGTAGGCCAGAAATAACCATGCCGCAACACCTTTTTCACCAATGTTTGCCCTCCAGTTTGATCGCCGCATTCACCATCATGAACCTCCTGCAGTACACGCTTGATGTCGTCATGAGCTATACATCGGAGAAGGGGCATCGAAAATCTTTGTCTGTAAAGAACTCCGCCTTGCAAAACGTATCGGGCAGCTTTACGAATTACTTTACGCCTCTCGCTTTTCTTGGTCGGAAGCGCTCCATTCATCAAGAAATTCTTTAGAGTGGTCATCCATGACTCCCGCTCTGGTTCCATCTCTAGTAGTGGATCAATTTCCATCTGATCTATACTAGGAGACCGAAGTATTTCAACGGGGGCTAACCCAGTCTCTTCAGGATCGTCAGAGGTAGTCATCTTTGCCAACCTATCAACTCGCTGATTCTCTGACCGCGGAAAATGAGATATGTTGTAGTGATCGAAGCCGTTCAGCAACTCTTTCACTTTCTCCAAGTATAAAATCAAACTTGGACTTTTGGCTTGGAATTTTCCAGTGACCTGGTTTATAATTATCTTGGAGTCGCAAAAGATGTCCAGCTTTGTGATTTCCAACTCATTTGCGATCCTTAGCCCGACTATCAGGGCTTTATATTCAGAGTCGTTGTTAGTTGCGTGAAACTCCATCCGGATAACATAGGATATCAAATGTTTCTCGGGAGTTTCAAGCACTATTCCAGCGCCAGATCTCTTGTCATTCCTAGCGCCATCAGTATACAATCTCCAGGTACTGGGGTCGAGAAGCAACTTTGAGGTGTTAACTTCTTCGTTCGCAGTATCGTCCTCTAGGACAGTAAACTCTGCTATGAAGTCGGCTATCGCTTGCCCACGTATTGACCGCCGGGGTTGAAAGTTCAGGTCAAATTGACTCAACTCAGTGTTCCACTTGAGTATCCTTCCAGACGTTTCTGGTCTCTGTAGAACTTGCTTAAGTGGATGATCAGTGTATACGGTAATGGGATGAGCCTGAAAATAATGTCAAAGCTTTCTAGAGGTGATCAACAAATTATACGCCAACTTTTCTATCCTTGGATAATTATGCTCTGCTGCCGTCAATTTTTTTCTCACGTAATACACAGGTCTTTGGACCTTATCTTCTTCTCTTACCAATGCTGAGCTGATCACGTGGGACGACACTACCAAGTACACGAATAAGTCCTCATGATCCATCGGCATAAATAATATTGGAGGTTTCTCCAGGTGTCTCAGCAAGTTCTGAAACGCTTCTACGCAGTCGGGAGTCCATTTGAAGTGGCGTTTTCCTCGCTTTATCAATTCGAATAATGGGATGCATTTGTCCGTTGCCCTGGAGATAAATCTGCTTAGTGCGGCTACATTTCCTGCAAGGCTTTGCACATCTTTAATCTGCCTAGGTTCCTGAATGTCTCTGATTGTTGTGATCTGGTCTGGATTAATCTCAATCCCACGAGAACTGACGATGAATCCGAAGAATTTTCCGGAGGCGACCCCGAATGAACATTTTGTTCGGTTGAGTTTCATCCCGTACTTTCGAAGAATGCTGAACATCTCTGCCAAGTCTGTAGTGTGATTGGAGGATTGCCTGGACTTAACCAACATGTCGTCAACGTATACTTCCATTGTTTTCCCAATCTGATTATGGAACATTCTGTTCACTAACCATTGATATGTAGTGCCTGCGTTCTTTAAGCCAAAGGGCATTACCACATAGCAGTATAACCCCAGATCCGTAATGAAACTAGAGTGTTCTTGATCTGGAACATGCATTGGAATCTGGTTATATCCTGAATAAGCATCTATAAAAGAGAGGAGTTCATGAACCACCGTTGAGTCCACCAATTGATCGATCCTTGGTAACGGAAAGCTGTCTTTCGGGCAGTCTTTATTCAAATCTGAGAAATCGATACATGTTCGCCACTTCCCGTTATCCTTCTTCACCAGATCTGGATTTGAAATCCAGTCTAGGTAGATTGAGTCTTTGATAAATCCATTACTCTTTATCTTTCCAACTTCTTCTTTCAAGGCAGCGGACCTCTCTAGGCCCTGCATTTGCCTTTTTTGTTTTACCGAAGGATGGTTAGGGTTAATGCTTAATGAATGGATCATGATTGATGGAGATATCCCACACATGTCTGCGTGGGTCCAATCAAATACATTCAAATTATTTTTTAAAAAATTCATCAGTTCTTTAGCTAAATTCGGATATAACTGGGATCCAATCTTAAGGACCTTCTCTGGGTCACTATCATCGATCGGTACATCCACAGTTGTCTCGTTGGGAGTCGCCACCCCGCCCCCAGATTCTTTGCCCTCTATGGGATCTATATCCTCGGGCAACTCTCCTACGGTTATCCTCTTTAATTGCTATAAGGTCTCCGCCCTTGTGGTGGGAGAAGCGCCCTTGGTTTCTATGTCCCGTCCATTGCGGAGTAACTTTAGCTCTGCAACATAACATGCTCGTGCGGCAACCTGATCTCCTCTGATAATACCAACACCATCTTCCATAGGAAATTTCGATAATAAGCAAGGGGGGGCTATACAGGCTCTAAACTTTGCGAGGGCCGATCGGCCCAAGAAGGCATTGTAGGGTGATTCAATATCCAAAACCACGAAGGGAAGGATTCTCACTCTCTGGCGTTCTCCTTCCCCAAGCGTGACTGGTAGCTCTACATAACCCATTGGAGCGGTGGATGCTCCGTTAAATCCATGGATCCATCCCTGACAGGGCTTTAAGTCTTTTGTCTTGAGGTTCATCTGGTCGAATGTCCTTTTGAAAAGAATACTGACGAAACTCCCGTTATCCACCAAAACTTTATGAACAGTGGCCGGGCCAATAGGTACTGTAATTACAAATGGATCTTCGGTCAGAGCATGGACTCCAATGCTTTCTCGTTCGTGGAAAACGACATCGTCGGACATCATCTTTTGTTGCTTTACCGGGACATTGTCCTCGGGGTTGCTACACTTCCCTACCTCAAGGTGTTGCTTGGCTGCATTGACATACTTATCCAATGCCTTGGAACCGTGTCCAGCGAGATAAAGCCCTACGATTACGGTATTGATAACAAGGTCCTTTCCCTTTTGCTGGGCAGTTGGCCTGACAGCAGGTTGATTCTTGTTCTGATTTGGGGCCTGTACGACTTGCCTCCCGTCTCTGGGCGTTACTCTGTATTCATCCAGTTTTCCTTCTCGGAGAAGCCTCTTGACTACATCTCTTAGGTGATGGCATTCATTTGTCGAATGGCCATGAATCTGATGAAAGAGACAAAACTTCCCCGTTTCACGTCCTTTCTCCATCGACTCTCTGGGAGGAGGCCTTTTATTTTGGAGGACGTTGTACGAATCCATGAAGATATTTTCCAAAGTATCGTTTATTGGCGTATAACTCTCAAAAGACCTGGGACGAGTCCTTCTCTGGGAGTCGTTCCCTCGATTCCTCTTCCGGTTGTTGCCATTACTGTTATTATCATTGTTTCCTGACTGACGACCACCCTGATTCCGATTTCCGACATTAACCTCGACCTTCCCCGAGCTGTCTCCTGTCTGCTTGATGGCGACATTGCTCTGGATTTCCTCTTTATCGGCCGTTTTTGCCTTTCGGTTAGCATATACTTCCTCCCAACGTAAGTGTACGTTAGCTTTTTCGTAGAATAACTCTCTAGTATGGGGTGGCTTGCCGGCCAGATATCTCCCAAATTCGGTGTCTTTATCTACCCCATCAATTAGGGCTGCCACAAGAGTTGGCTCATGAGGATCTTTGACTTCAGTAGCGGCCAGGTTGAACCGGTCTAGATACACCCTCAAACTCTCTCCTGGTCGTTGCTTGACAAGGAACAAGTCAATCACACTCTTTGTCTTTTGTGCATAGATGCGGAACTGTTGCACAAACCTTTCACTCAACTCCCTGAAGCTGGAAATTGATCTTGCTGGTAAGCGAGTAAACCATAATAATGCTACATCCTCCAGGAATATAGGAAATGTTTTGCACTTGACAGCGTCAGAAGCTGCGGCAGCGGTCATTGACCAAGAATATCTCATCAGATGTTGGACGGGATCAGATCTACCCGCGTAACGGTTCATCTGTGGCATGTTGAAGCGCCTCGGTAAATTCGCATCTGAAATATCATCAGTGAAAGGGGTATGACTGCGGTTAATTCCCCAATCTTCATTCCGTTGTCCACGGCTATCTGCCAGAATTTGATGGATCATAGCTGCAACATTTGCACTGGTCAGTGGAGGTTCGGGGTCAGCGCTTCTTGCTCGGTGGGTTCTCTAATCTCTCTTCCGGGAGCGGCCACGAAATCCGGGGCTTGGATTAGGCTTCGTTGCCCCCTGTTACCTTGAGGATTTGCACGGCGACGGGGCTGAGGTAGTCTATTTTGTAGAGGGTTGTCCACACCTCGAGCTCTGGGAGTTGCGGCGTGATCGTTCACATTGCGGTTTGAGGGCCCTGCACCCAGTGCCTCTTCTTCCCGTGATGGCAGGGTTCCAAATCGAAGATCCTCTATGTTTTCGGGCCACTCATACGGTCGCCGCGGAGGTCTCGGCGATTCCTCTGACGAAGAAGAGTATTCTGGGGTGAGCAGACGAACTGGGGGCGTCCTTTGCCTTGCGAGATCATAGAGCCTTCTATCCATAGCGGTCAAATTCTGTCGCAGAACGAAGCTTTCCTGCCTCTGAGCAGCCAATTCATCAAACAGCCTTTCCCACATTTCGGAAAAGCGAAAGAGATCCCCCTCAGTAACGGGAGCAGAAGGGTCATATTGATCATCATCATTTTCTCTTATGCGCAAAGAGCTTGAGCCAGGTCGAGCGGAGGGGCCAGGATGGTAGGAGCGAGCCATAGGTTCCTATCCAGGTCGAGTTGTAGTCTGGTCATCAATTCGGATCGTTGTGGATCGAGATCGGCGATTCGGTACGCCCCCCTGTGGTAGGTTCGGAGTCATGGTATGAGGAGGACCCGAGGCGTTATCACGGGATCGAGTAACAACCCCTACAACAGTCTGGATCGCCTCGTCCTCGTCGACTCGGAGCACGACACCTTCATCGGATCGGTTCGCCCCCGGCGCTCCGCGATCCAAAGGTCCCTCATTGCCCAGCTCGTGCACACTTATTTCAACTGCTTCATTCGCGATTTCATTTGTCCGTGAAGCTCGTACTTCCTTAGAATTCTTTCCAGCCTTGATATCAGATGTCGCTGGAGTCTTCAAAAAACTGAATAGTGAAGTTTTGGGACTGTTCCTCTTAGTGAAAGCACCAAAATGTTAGATCAAAATTTGGACCTAACACCCAAATTGTTCTGATTCTTAAAGAATTATAACTGGAGAATGAAGAAAAAGCAGAAAACACACAGAATTTATAGTGGTTCGGCGTTAACGAGCCTACGTCCACTTTATATGTTATCGATTATACTTTGAATGCTAGTACAATCAATGATTTCTCTCAAACTCACTCGTACAATTGTGATTTTCCTCAGTAATCTAGTAATAAAACTGATAAGGAATAGTGGTATGACAGTAATGGTGGAATCAGTGCTTAATACTGCCAAAGGATCCTCAAAAATGCCAAGCTCTGGGCTATTTATAGCTGATTTTGTCAGGAGGATCGTGGTCACACGTGGCATAGACCCCGAGAATATCGGTTCCGATCGCAGCTTGATGAAGAATTAGTCAAATTAGCCGTTGTGGACAGGTGTCGCGATCCACTTAAATATCAGATCGAGCAAGGAGGAAGAATTGGTCAAAGTGACAGTTAGGGACACGTGTTGCTGGATCCGTGCATCTCGGATCGCCGAAGACTAGCTCGTGCTTGAACAGGTCAGAGGCTTCACTGTGCATCGGGGAATCAGATCGATCCGTGCAGGGTAATGGTGTAACCATGGATCGAATCGTATAGAGGTAATCGGATCGCTGATGCTATGGGGGCGATCCGATGGGGGGCGATCCGAGAGGGGCGATCCTCTGGTGCGATCCGATCTTTCATGTACTTAAGGAACGTAGTTTCATACTTTCTTCTTGCGAGTGAACCTTGGTGGCTTAGTCAAAAAGCTAGCCAAAACTTGCCTTGGTTGGACTAAAGAAAGAACTTTAATTTGTTGTAGAATCGTTGCAGAAGCTTTAATCTCTAGTTTGAATCGGGTTGCTTAGGTTGATGTCGATTAGCTTCTAGTTTTGATTCCAGCAGAGTAGCGACGCCATTTTTATTTTTATTTAGAACAAAGGCAGAGAGGAAGCAGAATAGAATTGTGTGTAGAGAAGGCTAGGTATTAGGTTGTTTTTATAGGTGTAGAAATTCATTTCAACCATCAGATTAACCCTAAAACCAATCCGGACCATCAAAAATCGTCCCTGGGCTTCAAAAACGTGTTCTAGACCGAAACAGGCCGACCAGGTCGACCTGTAGGGTGGAGGTCGAAACTATAGTCGACCCCCATGGGGGAGGTCGACTCCCAGGTCGACCCCCTGTTCAACCTGGCCCCCAGGTCGACCTGCCCAGTTCTGTGCTGAACGAAACCTTCTGAATCTTCTACAGGCCATAACTTCTTCATCCGTACTCCGATTTTCGAAAACTCGGACTCTATTTCATGTAAAATTTCGAGACGAACGCAATGGTGATGTCCATTTTACCTAATTCCTGATTCTTAAATTAATTATCCTCATTTTACTATCTTTTCCGTTACACACACCGTTATCGAACTAATTTTTCTTCTCTTTCATGTATTAATTAATTCTTCTTATGCATCACCATTATTTACTTATCATAAGCATATTTTCATATATTTTATTTCATTTTTAATTATTCTTAAATATGCGGGGTGTTACGTTCTCCCCTCCTTAAAGGATTTCATCCCCGAAATCTTCAAGTTAAGAAGAACGTGTCCTACCATCCAATCATCCATCTACTTAATCACCAATCATAGGCATTCATTGTCCTTAAGAGATTTCTAAGGCTGTATGAACATATGCAAGAAGTGTGTGTATATGTTCCTTGTCTAATGCAAAGATCAAGCGGTCCACTAATTCAGTTGACCTCCTTAATGCTAATTATGCCAATGCCATGAGTCCAACATGTATGCAATTTTCCTACTCGATACATATCATTTCTATATGAGTGCACAACCATTCAGTCATAAGCAACATCCATGTGCTGAGTCAATCATTTTGCATCCACAAAAATTGAAATTTCTCACACATCCATATGCAGTATGAGATTGTTTTTGAGCCGATCTAGTGCCTAGTGTGTGTATATGCATCCATGAGTAACCACTAGCAACCACTTGCATCCACTTGCAACCGTCAAACATAACATGTCTCAAACACATGTTTACACCCATCAGTTTCTACCTAAAGTTCGAAGATTCGATCGATAGGATACAGTCGAATGGTGTAAGCAAGTACAGATAAAACAAAAACTTGGTACCCATTAGACATGGGTCCTAAGCATCGGCCCCGAAGACCGAAACCAACATCAGATTGACACCCAGAGGATTACCCTCTTTAGACAATGTCAGAACTGGGAATCAGAATTATTCAGATATTTGCAGACTACCAGTACAGAACAGGTCCCCTAATGATTCTTAGGAAGCTAAGCATGATAAAATCATATTCCACCAAAACTCAGAATGTATGCGTCATACTTAACGTCTAATCACAGATATCCTCAAATCCCAACCTATCACCAGCAGATGAGTCGTGACCCCTATGGGGTTTGAGACTTTAACCAGATCAGAAACAAGACTAGTATTAAAGTGCAGAGACTCGATTGCAAAATCAGAATGCCATAATCGGAAAGAGTTCTAACTCAATAATCAGATAAGGAAACTAAACTCTCTACGGAAATTTTCCAACTTCTATCATATCCACCAACTATGAGCGCATTCGCCTGCCTTCCCGAAGTAGGTCATGTCCTCTGTCCTTCCTCTTGAGTCAAGCTTCCATAAGTAAAGCACTTTTCTCGTCCTTTATCTTCAGGCTTTTCTTCCTTCTTTTGTGTTTCCTTTTTGCCTCCTTTGTGAACCAAGTCCATGTCCATGAGTTTCTCATCCTTGGGTTGTGCTCCTTAGCCAATCTCCCTCATTATCATCTTTTCTATCTGTGTGTAACACGTGGACAAGTCCCTCGAAAACTGCCTCCATTGCCCGGAAAATCCTACAAAGCTCGAAAGAAAATTTGCCGTAGGCGAGACTACTGTGGCTACGGATGGAAGTCGGGCGTTTATTTGCCCTTTGACCAGTGTCGTAGTCTTATCAAGCCTACAGAACCATGCCGCGATGAGGTTACCTCCCAGAAAGCCGGGAGCCCCGGAGAAAGAATGAAACAAAGATTCAAACGGAGGATCAAAAGATAGATATATGGATTTTGGGGATTATGTTTTTCAAAAATAGGCTTTACTTTCGAAAATACTTCCTTTTTAAAACCTTTTTGAAAATCGTTTTCCAAAACTTTACCCAATCTAGTAACCTTCAGCTCTGATACCAAGTGTAACACCCCACCTCCGTTAAGGTCGTTCACAAAGGGAATGCCTTAACTTTGGTGGAGCATTTTAGTAAACAGAACAGAAACTTACAAGATGGATAAAATAGTACTTGAAAAATTTATAACTTTATTTCAACAGAAACCGAAATAAACTTGGTTACATCCTTTCAAATGACATTATCGGAATTCAAGTACAAAATGTCAGTCTTGTACAAAAGCCTTCAGAGTGCATAGTTTAAAATCATAATCCCCACAGAACGGAAGCTATACAGAACCAGACCATACTTTTAGCACTTCGAGCGGAAGAAATCTGGATCAAGCTAAAGTATTCCCTCCTTGGATAACCTGGGGGGGAACGGAAGAAAAAGGGGCGAAAACAAGCAAGGTCAGACATAAAGTCTGGCAAGTCCAGTGATTTTCAGTTATGAACAGATAATAATAACATGACATGAAAATAGAACTGGATGAGAGATAACAGTAACAGGTGTAGCGGATATTACAGAAGAAAAGAATGATATAAACTATTGCTTTACACTTCTCTGCACTAATACTAGTATAACAGAATTAGGTGTCACCCTAATGTCTAAACTGAAACAGAAACGGGTACAGAATAATTTCCACAGAAGAGAATGCTAGTAATGGGCCTTTACCACCCGAACAGAAACAGACAGAAGCAGAACAGATTAATACCTACGGAAATAGAATGTAGAATTAGGTGTACACTAGTAATGGGCCTTTACCACCCGAACAAACGGTACCACACAGAAACAGACAGGTGTTATCACCCAACAGAAACAGACGGTACCAACAGAAAAAGACAGAACTAAGTGTACCCTAAAACCCTACCCCAAGCGATCGGCTCCCTAATACATAAATATCCTGTGTCGGCCCCACAGTAGGGTGTATCACTCCCTAAAGTGACAACCAATTGGCACAGACCTATTTACAGATGTCACGGCGTCTTACATCCTCAGAGGCAGACCGGGATCCATGCACGCACATGACCCGGTTGGAACGCACCATCAACACCACTCGCCATTATCAGAATGAACCGCTTATAATTAGTTCAGTAAGTGTGCCCGGACCGTACCTACTGTTGGGTCAAAGTTTTGATACCAGAAAGGGTTACTGACTAATATGCGTCCCAAACAACAGATGACACAAGTAATTCCCCTCCTAACCTTGTGTCCTCAGACTAACAGATTTCAGATTAACTTGTTTACAAATTCAGACATACAAAATTCAGATCAACCAGTTCACAGACAAGTTTTCAGACTAACGGATAAGATATATACAGACTTACCGATTAACCAGTTATAGATTAACAGACTTACAGATTTGTCTAACTTTGTAATTGGGCCTACAGATCCACAGAACAGATTTATTAAATTCATCAGTCTAGTGGGTTTAATCCTATCTGCCCAACACGTTTTAGACATCATTTTTATCTCAGAATTTCATTAATTAAATATTAATGCCCTGACCTCTCACATTAGACTGACAGTTTGCGGCTACTGGTTAGGCCGGTTGGTTCTGGGCAGATTTCTGTCGCAAACTGAGTCTAACCTCGGGTTTCAAGCACGTTATGACTAACTTCTCACATTAGAACCTATTGTTTGCGGCCACTAGAATATGCCGGGCGGTTCCGGGCAGAATTACGCCGCAAACTCATTCTAATCCCGAGTTAGCCAAATTTATCTTTGCGGCCAATTAATTAATGATTCACCATGTATACCCACGCCTAATATACATGTCAATTATTCATAACTAATGACAATAACACACTGAATATATCAACTTAACAGATATAGCAGATAACAGGTTTAGGCGACTTAACGGATTAAGCAGATTAAGCAAACTAGCAGATTTAGCAGATAACAGATTAGACATTTCAACAGATTTATTTTAGCAGATTTGGCATTTTCAACAGACTTAGCAAATGACAGATTTAGTAGATGAACAGATCTAGCAGACTAGGCAGTAGAGCAAATTAAGCAAAATAACAGAACTAGCAGATTAGGCAAATATAGCCGAACTAGCAAATTAGGGAAATATAACAGATTTGATCATTCCTTAAAGTTTCACAAATATATCTTGCCTAAATATAAACCTTGCCTAAGTTCACATGCATAAATAATAGTCATGACCCACAATTTGATCATATACCCCTTGTTTGCACTAAATTTACATAGCATAGATTATGGTCATAATTTACCATATATCATATGCTTCAATTTTTTATTACTTGCATAGTACAGAAGATCCATATATAATTTTATACAAAATATAGCCATAGATTACTGTGCATGTCATATATCCCAAAGGTCCCTTACTTAGGTGTTTATTTACATTAATAGATATCCTACTTTCATGTAAATCTTTATACCTAAGCCATATTCTTTTTACCTCAAATCATACGTTCCATACCCTTTATGTTATAAATATAACATGTCCAGTCATATGTCTTAGATTAATGTTCTAGCTACAGTCCATGTTCTTTCCTACAATCAGTCAGCTATTGGTCATGCCTAATTTATGCATCATTCATTTTATTTTCCCAAACATTTTAGCGCATGTTAATCTCTTATGAGATTGGCTCAGGCTCATGGTAGCCTGGCTATAGAACAGAAAGAGGAAAGAGATACAAAATAAGGTAGATCTAAACAGAACAGAACATATATAATCTCAGATTCAGATTTACAATTCATGTCACAAATCAGAATTAACGTTTATAGCGGAAAATAACCGTACTTGCCTTGGTTGGATTAAAGAAAGATCTTTAATTTGTTGTAGAATTGTTGCAGAAGCTTTAATCTCTAGTTTGAATTGGGTTGCTTAGGTTGATTTCGATTAGTTTCTAGTTTTGATTCCAGCAGAGTAGCGACGCCATTTTTATTTTTATTTAGAACAGAGGCAGAGAGGAAGCCGAATAGAATTGTGTGTAGAGAAGGCTAGGTCTTAGGTTGTTTTTATAGGTGTAGCAATTCATTTCCGCCATCAGATTAACCATAAAACCCATCTGGACCATCAAAAATCGTCCCTGGGCTTCAAAAACGTGTTCTGGACCGAAACAGGCCGACCAGGTCGACCTGTAGGTGTAGGTCGAAACTATAGTTGACCCCCATGGGGGAGGTCGACTCCCAGGTCGACCATCTAGTCATCTTGGCCCCCAGGTCGACCCCCAGGTCGACCTGCCTTGTTCTGTGCTGACCGAAACCTTCTGAATCTTCAACAGGCCATAACTTCTTCATCCGGAATCCGATTTTCGAAAACTCGTACTCTATTTCATGTAAAATTTCGAGAGTAACGCAATGGTGATGTTCGTTTTACCTAATTCCTGATATTTAAATTAGTTATCCTCATTTTACTATCTTTTCCGTTACACACAACGTTATCGAACTAATTTTTCTTCTCTTTCGTGTATTAATTAATTCTTCTTATGCATCTGCATTATTTACCTATCATAAGCATATTTTCATATATTTTATTTCATTTTTAATTATACTTAAAAGTGCGGGGTGTTACAAACTCTATTCGAATAAACTATATTCGATTAACTCTTTCAAATAACTAGATTTGATAACTCCATTCGAATAACTAGATTCGATCAACTCACTTCGAATATCTCTAATTAGATTATCTCACTACGAATATCTACTATTCGATTTTCTCACTTCGAATATCTACTATTCGATTAACTCCTTCGATTAACTCAAATCAATTAACTCATCTCGAATGTTTCTAATTCGATTAACTCTACTGATTAAATCTAACAGATTACTTATAACTGGATAACCCTAACAGGTTAACTCTAATTGTTTAACCTAACCGATTAACTCTAACTGGTTAATTCTAACTCTAATCGATTATTTCTAACTCTAATCGATTTCCTTTATTCGAATAACTCCTATTTAATAACGTTTATTTATTTATAAAGATTTACTTTTAGTAACGGTTCTGCACTTTATAAATGTTCTCTTAAATAATGTTATTCCACTTATATAAGTGTTGTGTATCCATTTTATTTATACTATCGGTGTTAAAACCAATATATCTTCTCTATATAAGTTCAGCCTTATATATTTCATTTATCGAATGATAAATATTCATTTATTTTATAAACTGTTATTTATAAATTAATCTTTTCCATTCATTTGTTCAAAACAGATTTCCATTTTCTATTCACTTCTGAATATTCCTTTGATTAAATCCTATTTATTTAACAAATAAATATCTCCTTTATTTTATTTATTCTAACAAATAAATAATCCTCTTACTTTATTTATTCCCCAAATAAATAAATCCTTTAACTTCATTTATACCCTAAATAATAAATTCTTTTACCTTTATTTATTTCCTAAATAAATAAATCCCTTTAACTCTTTATTTATGTTTTACCAATATATTCCTTTATATTTGCTTTCAAATATATTTCCTTTATATTTGATTTCAAATATATTCCTTTATATTTGATTTCAAATATATCTCCTTTATATTTCATTTCAACTATATCCCCTTTATATTTCATTTCAAATATATCTCCTTTATATTTCATTTCAAATATATCTCCTTTATATTTGATTTACAAATAAATTCCCTTCTATATTTGATTAACAAATAAATTCCCTTCTATATTTGATTAACAAATAAATTCCTTTATATTTGATTAAAAAATAAATTCCCTTATATTTGATTTACAAATAAAATTCCCTTATATTTGATTTACAAATATAATTCCCTTATATTTGATTTACAAATATAATCCCCTTATATTTGATTAACAAATATAATCCCCTTGTATTTGATTTACAAATATATTTCTTTTATTCAAAATCCTTTTTCTTTTATAATATAAAATCCAATGATTTTATATAAATAAATTATTTTCAAAATATACTTTGAAAATCCCTTTTCTACGTTCTGGTATTTCTTATGGCATTTAGCACACCATATAACAACAATAAATATCGTCCCAACGCACATAATCATCGTCAGATTATATATCACATTTATATATCACAATATATAAATCACAGTAAAATAAATGTTGAGGAATCCATTTGGATTCCTCCGACCTGTTTCCCTGCATCACAGATGTTAAACAGTATAATCAACATCACTTTCAGTTCGATATGAATTATTCTGATCAACAGAATCAACATATAAATATCTATCTGTAATATATATATATATATATATATATATATATATATATATATGTATACACACACACACATATATATATATATATATATATATATATATATATAATTTCCACTAACTGTCTAGCAGTTCAATCAAACAGTCAACACACAATCAAATAGACAATATTTAACAGTTCTAAGAACACGTTGTAAATATAAAACTGTTCAGAGTTGGTGAGTTTTACTCACATTGACGCATTAATCGTAAAATAACGGTTTGCGTTATTTGATTGCGACGGACAATTTATTTCTCCATAAATTGTAACGAGCTAGGATTCATTCCCAGTCAGTTTCATTGTGTTGCTCCCCTCCATACGATCCTATCGGATCTTGTTTTACTGAATTCCGATATCATATGAGAGAGTTATTCATTTTATAAGTTACTATACAAATTGAATTTAAAACTTAAATTAAAAATAAATGATGGACCTCACCCCTCCTATTACCACCAGCCCATTAACCCAAAAGCCCACCCGCTCAAAAGCTTTCTTCCCCAAATCGGCCGTGCCTGCTGTGCTCCTCGTTTCATTTACAAAGGCCATGACCGCATCTTCAAATCACCACAACTCCCTCTTCACCTCACGATAATCCAAACCGATGACACCACGGATCATCTCATCGTGAGCTCCACCCGTCCATCACCATTTTGAGCAGTTCGATCCTCACCCAGGTGACGCGACGACGAGCCCCTCCACTACAGGAAGCGAACCCTTTTTGGACCGATTCCACCACGTTTTTGTGAGTAAACTCGGTTTCACTTCCTCGATCCAATTCCGAACTTGATTTGCATCGATTCTTCCTCATTTAGGCCAAAACTCGAACCCTAGGCGTTTCTATTCGAAAATGGCATCCAAGATATTTCAATCGCACCCTATACGAATGGTGCTGGGTCGAAGCTCCCCCTCTCTTGAGTCCAAAAATACCAATTTGGTTATTTATAGGAATTTGTGGGACTTGTTTGTATTTTTCTTTTGAACGAATCTTTGATGTGAAGAAGAAAAACAATGGCGGAATATCTCATTGACTAAAGGAGAGAGTTGAATTAGGTTAGAACGATAAGGGGGGTATTTATAGGGGTTTAGATTTAGATATTTTGAAGTAGGGAATATTCTCGGTATATTCTCCACCGTTTATTTGTCTTCTAAAATTCGTGTGATCACAGACAATACCCAAAAATCACCAAACTGGGCATGCTGCTAGAGTTTGACAATACGGTCCCAACGAAACTGGTTTCGTCGAATTTCGACTTCGTATGCTCACACAGCTTATTTTTAACCTTCAAAATACTGAATGTTCTTCACATTAAAATCTCGTACGGCCACACACTGACTCTAAAAATCACGCAAACTAACATCTAGCAATAATCTAACATTGCGGATCCAACAAAATTAGTTTCGTCGAATTCCGACTTCGTTTGCAAACACAGCGTATTTTTAAAGCTCTGGATGACCTATTTAAATATATAAATATATTTAAATAAAAATTAAATTAAATATAAATAAATTTATATTATCGTATATATATTCACAGTGGAATACCATACAGCTTTAGAATATTCCTATATGAATTTCTAACTCGATATTCACTTCTGGGTCAACCCGATATTCGATTTATATTGAAATTCGCTTTTAAACATATAAATAATTTGTAACACCCCGTAATTTGAACATAAAAATACACAAATTAAAGTATACTTAATTAATTGAAATGGGTTGCGCAGAGAAATATATATATATATATATATATATTGATATATATATATATATATAATTGAAAATTAAATAAATAAATATGCAAAAATGTTAAAATAGCGAATTGGGAGAGGGGAATAACCGAACCGGCCGATTTTTGAGGTCGACCCGAGCTCGCTGGGTCGACTAGGGGTTAATCCAGGGTGTTTGGCTGTCAACCCGTGGGCCGATTCGCTCAAATGCAGATTTTGCATTTGAATGGTTCTCATGGTTCAGCTTTAATCTAAAGGCCCTAGATGGTTCCTACACTTGACTTCTTCCCCAAGACATGCTTTGATGGCATGGATTGAATCTTGGGTTAATCCTATGGCTAATACTATCCTAATCCTCTATAAAAAGACCCCTAAACCTAGCCTAAATTACCATTATTCAATCCTACAACTAAACTATGTCAAATTTGTTCCTCTCATGGCCTCCACTCTCATGCTAAAATTCCTAAGCCTATTTCTATGAGAGATTGTGAGTTCATACAAGTGCTTTCAAACTTGTATGAGTGTTCTTAGTTTGCATTCAAGTCAAGTTGCAACATTTCTATTTCAAAACAAGGTTTTTTATTTGATTTGGCGCAAGGGTTTTTCATTGGAGCATTCATATTTGGGTCTTTTTGGTGATTGCATAAGGGCTTCGTCTCAATCTTTATAATAAATATATATTTGTGTCTTCATAGCATTGTAAGCCCTTTTCTACTTTCTTTCTTTGAACTCTAAAGTTAAATGAATGATGCAAGTTTGGGGTTGATCATTATGATATGCAAGTTTGGTTGAAAATATGCAAGTTTGGTTGATCAATATATGCAAGTTTGGATGATCATTATGCAAGTTGGTTTAACCATTATGTATGACACATGTTGCTATGTTATGCAAGTTTGGGTTGGACATGTTATCATGTTATGCAAGTTAAACTTGATGTTGTGAGCATAAAGCTCTAAGCTTTATATTAAAGGTTGCATTTTGGCAACATGAAAGTTATCATACACCTTATGATAACTTGCATGTGACGCTAAATACGAACTTCTAGCAACTTCTACATGTCATTTATCACCATGTATCACTCATATGCTATGTTTGGTTTTATGCATGCTTTTGAAGCCTAATGATGCAATATGCAAGTATATGAACATATGTACATCTCATATGCCACCATGATAAACTTGTGGCTTCAACACCTTTTTGTCATGATTATGCCAAGTTCCCTATTTTACCCTTTATGCGTTGTTGCGATTATGTAAACGATGGGATTACGTTGGGGTTGGGCAACATTATGACAAAAACATGGTTTTTATAACATAACGTGATATGTTAACTTGTAATTATGTTTTGGAAACATAATGAACATGACACTTAGAAAATATGAGTGTGGCCAACTCGAGGTTGGGTTGAGTTTGTAGCATAAATCTACCCGGACCCGCCCGGCTTAACTAGTGGCTACAAACAATTGGACCCAATGTGAGAAGTTGGTCATGTTGTGCTCGAACCCGAGGTTAGACCAAGTTGTGGTTTAAAGCTACCCGGACCCGCCCGGCTTAACTAGTAACCACAACAAAGTCTAATGTGAGAGGTTAAAGCACATTAAGTTAATTAATTAATGTCTCCTGATTAGGGTTAAGTCATGGTCCACTTAATGCTTAATAAATTTGGGCTTGATGGGTTAATCGGGGTTAAGTCATGGATCTTGGGTACACTTAACCAATTTAATCCACGTTTGGATCTGGTTAACCACATTTAACCCGTTAAGGAAACCCTAGTTGCGTGGTCCTTTTCAGCAGTAACCCTCTTGATAGTATCATAAGACCCTAGGACTAGGCTAGGGTGGTGCACGATTACTGGGCTGACATGTAAGCGACCAAAACGACGGCTGAGTAGGTACGCCGTTGTAGGTCCAGGCGGACTATGGTCGTGCACATAGTCCGGAGTTGGAGAATCAGGCACGGGTACCAGTAGATCTAGACTGTGCATACTTGATTCGTGTCTGAGGTTGACACCCTAGGACTTGATACACCCTAGGGTGTACCTAGCGCAGTTTAACTACATTGCATGTTTGGGCCGTATGACACCGATACTTGACGAGTTTGGCTTATAGGGAGCCGATCGACTAGACCATATAGTTGGACCTTAATTTAGGTCACCTCATGATGATGGGCCAAGCTTGGGCCAAGGGATCAATTCTTGTTTTTACTTGACATGTTAGAATGCTAGTACACCCGTGGTGCAAAACTTAACCTTAATTATGCGATGACACCTTTATCTATCTTGTTAGTTAATCATCATGCCAGTATGTTGTTATCCTTATGTTCATCTCAGCTTCTCATGCCAGTTAACTTTACTAGTTCATAGACAGAGAGTAGTAGGGCTTACCAGTCTTTTTGACTGACCTGTTTTCTTTCGCCTCTTTTCTTCCGTTTCCCCCCCCCCTTAGGTTCTTAGGGTGGGAACATTGGAGCTTAGCTTGGATCTTTACACCTTGCTTACTGGACTTCCTCATGTACAGTTTTGGACATTGAGCTAGCTATGGTTTATCAATTCATTTTGGGGATAGCACTTTATGTATTTCAGTTTTTCAGTTTATGCTTTTATCTAGACTTTGTTGTTGGAAAATAATGACCAAGTACTTTGTTGTAACATGACTATGGTTTTGAAATGCTAAGTTTTATCCGCTGCTTTACTACTCTGTTTTACTTATATATTCTGTCTTGTGATATCTGCTTGCATGTTTACCATGTTTAACGCCCCTCCAAAGCTAATGTCCTTGCAAGAGTGGCATTGGCGGAGGTGGGGTGTTACATTTGGTATCAGAGCATAAGGTTTACAAGATTTGAGCAAAAGTGTTTTTGAAACTTATCTTTTGAAAAACTATTTTCAAAACCAATTAAGTATTTTCCAAGAAAAGTCTAGTTATTTTAAAAAGGCTATTTCCCAAAAGCCATAGCACTATCCTTCGTTTCTTCGTTCTGAATCTATCTTTTTCCTTTTTCAGTATGGCCGATCTTAACCTTCCCGAGGGAGTGACCATTCCCGGTTGGTTCCGGAGATACTTGGAAGCTAGGGCCAATGATGTGGGCCCAGCAAATACCCCCAATATAACTGAGGTTCCTCCTCCTCCCCCTCCTCTTAAGAACCCGCAAGCAGATTTCGCTAGGATTTGCAAAGACTTTAAGGTGATGGGTGGCAAGAACTTTATTGGGATGGAGACTTTTGTGGAGGCAAAAAATTGGTTGAAAGAAACTGAAGATCTCTTCACCATCTTTGATGTGCAAGATCATAGAAGGGTTCTATTGGCAGCATGGTTATTGAAAGTAGAAGTTGCTTATTGGTGGGAGGTCACCAATGCTACGAGGCCTATAGAGACTTGGGACGACTTTAGGACAAGATTTGGGCTTAAGTTTCTATCATCAGCTGAGGCGAATTTGCAATTGGAGAAGTTTATATCTTTGAAGCAAGGAGACATGACAGTGAGGGAGTACATGAATGAGTTTAACAAGCTCGCCCGATTTGGTTTGGACATGATTAATACTCCCCAGAAGAAGGCTTTGCGCTTTGCACGAGGGTTGAATGAGCCAGTACAAGGTTTAGCCCTATCTCATATACCTATTTGGGCCACTTTCGAAGGTCTAGTAGACATGGCATTGCTTCAAGGAGACGATAAGAATGGCAAGAAGGAAGTGAAGGATAATGAGACCCAAGCCAAGAAGACAGACTCCAAGTGGGGAGGAAATCAGAGCAATCAGAACAACAAAAACAACAAGAACAATAAGGGCAACAAGGCCAAGGCAAAGGATCCAAGAAAATGCCACTACTGTGGGAATGTAGGGCACATAGCTAAAGACTGTAAGAAAAGGAAGAGGAAGTCGGGCGAATGCTTTCATTGTGGAGAGACCGGACATTTTAGTAAGGATTGCCCCAAGAAGCAAGGGCAGAATCAGCGTGCAGGACCTTCTGGAGGGCAAGTGCATGCTCTCAACGCCACTCCAGTTCAGGATCGAGGTAGCATTTCTGTAGAAAGTCTTATTTATATTTCTGATTATCCTGTTCACACCTTATTTGATTCTGGCGCATCGCATAGTTTTATTTCTTATGACATTGTTGAAAGTTTGCACCTAAGTACTAGCATAGTTGAGGATCCCGTTTGTGTTTCAAATCCAATTGGGGGTTCCGCCCATCTATGTATGATTTGTGTGGATTTGAAGATTTCTATCTTGACTGTAGAATTTGCGTGTAATGCTTATGTTCTCAGATTCACGGGATATGGGTTAATCTTGGGCATGGATTGGTTGTCCAGTTATGGAGCCATTCTCGATTGTGAACATAGGGTGGTGAGGCTCATGACCCGCCTCGCTAATACCCTAGAAATTTCTTGTAACCCTAGAGGTCCCGTCAAGTTATGCTATCTTGAATCTCTCGACTCGTCCATCGATGATCTGCAATCTGCAAGGGTGGTCCGAGACTTTCCTGATGTCTTTGAAGAAGTTAAGGGGTTACCCCCTAAACGAGAGATAGATTTTCGCATTTATCTAGTCGATAATGCCAAGCCAGTATCATTGCCCGTTAGGCTCATGGCCCCTCGTGAGAGAAGGGAGCTTAGTAAGCAAATCAAGGAGCTACTTGAGAAGGGTTTTATTAGACGAAGCATTTCTGAATGGGGTGCTCTGGTGGTATTCACTACTAAGGCGGATGGTTCGCTTCGCCTATGTGTTGATTATCGAGAGTTGAACAAGCTGACAAAGAAGAATATGCACCCGTTACCGAGGATTCATGATCTCTTTGACCAGCTTGTAGGTGCTTCTGTTTTCTCTCAGCTCGATCTTGCACCCGGATTCCATCAGCTTAGAGTGGCTGAGGATAGTATCGATAAAACTGCGTTTAGGACTCCAGACGGATTCTTTGAATGGCTTGTCATGCCATTCCGTTTGACTAATGCACCCGCCTACTTCGTTGACTTGATGAGTAGGGTGTTCAGGGAGTTCCTCAACAAGTTTGTTGTTGTCTTCGTGGATGATATTCTGATCTTCTCAAAGGACGAGGAAGAACATGCCAGACATCTCAAGGAAGTGATGGATACGCTTAGAGCGCATCAGTTGAAAGCCAAGTTCTCCAAATGTCATTTCTGGAGAAGGGAAGTTCGGTTTCTTGGACATATAGTTTCTAAGCAAGGCATAGCGGTGGATCCCGCGAAAGTGGTTGTGGTTCAAGATTGGAAGACTCCTAGAAATGCGACCGAAGTAAGAAGCTTTCTCGGTTTGGCGGGCTACTATAGGAAGTTCATCAGAGACTTCGCTAAGATTTCGGCCCCTCTCACTAAGTTGACAAAGAAGAACTTAGTCTTTGCATGGGACTTGGAGTGTGAGCTTGCTTTTCAAAAGCTCAAAAGATCCCTTACCTCAGCTCCAGTTTTGGCATTACCCGATAGTGGTAAGATGTTTACCATGTACACAGATGCATGTGGCACGGGGTTAGGAGCTGTTCTGATGCAAGAGGGAAGAGTGATATGTTATGGGGGTAGGCAACTTAAAGTTCACGAGAAGAACTATCCCACTCATGATTTGGAGTTAGCGGCGATCGTCTTTGCACTCAAATTCTGGCGCCACTATCTTCTAGGCGAAAAGTTTGAGTTGTATACTGATCACAAGTCACTCAAATACCTCTTCTCGCCAAAAGATCTGAATCTAAGGCAGCAAAGGTGGATGGAATTTTTGGCATCTTATGACTTCGAGATAGCTTATACCCCTGGCAAGGGTAATGTTGTGGCGGATGCACTAAGCAGAAGGAGATTGACTTTAAGCCCCCTGTTCATTGAGATGAAGAACTTGGAATTCTTGGCAACCTTTGATTTCACGACGGTTGTTGAGTTGATGACGGGTTCATTAGCATCCCTTGAGCTTAGACCCACACTTCTTGATCAAGTTGGGGCTTCGCAGATTTAAGATACATAGATAGACGAAGTTATGGACAAGTTGATTCGGGGTGAGACGTCTAGTCACCTTGCCAGATATACTATTGATGATAAAGGATGGCTAAGGCGTGATGGGAGATTATGTATTCCTCGGGTGGGAGATTTGGTCCATAGAGTTCTTGAAGAAGCGCATCACTTGAAGATGACTATACATCCGGGAGGAGATAAGATGTATAGAGATATGAAGCGCAGTTTCTTTTGGGATGGAATGAAGAAAGATGTGGCAGAGTATGTTTCAAGGTGCATGGTGTGCCAACAAGTGAAGGCCGAGTCAAAGAAACCAGGTGGGCTATTACATCCATTGGAGGTCCGACAATGGAAGTGGGAGAGTATTTCTATGGATTTTGTGGATGGATTGCCTAGGTCAAGGAGAGGGAACACAAGCATATGGGTCATAGTTGACAGACTTACGAAGAGTGCTCACTTCATCCCAGTAAAGAGCAAGAGGACCGCATCAGGGCTGGCGTCTATTTATCTCCGAGAAATAGTGCGGTTGCATGGAGTTCCTTCTAGCACAGTTAGCGATCGTGACCCGATTTTCACTAGCCAGTTCTGGAACAGTTTGCAAGAAGCGATGGGTACGCGATTGAATTTGAGTACAATCTATCACCCTCAGACGGATGGCCAAACCGAAATGGTGAATAGAGTGCTAGAAGATCTCTTGAGGCTTTGTGTTCTCGACTTCGGTGGTACTTGGGAAGACCACCTTCCTCTTGTAGAATTTGCTTATAATAATAGCTATTAAGCCAGCATAGGGATGGCACCATTTGAAGCTTTATATGGGAGGCCGTGTAGGCCACCATCTTGTTGGTGGGAGACAACAGATAGACTTATACTTGGGCCCGATATGATATGAGACACATCCGAGAAAGTTGAATTAGTAAGAAGAAGGATGAAAGCGGCCCAAGATAGACAGAAATCCTATGCTGACAAGCGAAGGGCAGATTTGGAACTCGAAGTGGGAGACATGGTTTTCGTAAAGGTTTCTCCTTTGCGAAATGTGATACGTTTTGGAGCAGTGGGGAAGCTGGCACCAAGGTTCGTAGGACCCTTCCCTATCATAGAGAGAATTGGAAAGATGGCCTATAAGGTGGGATTGCCCGAGAAGCTAGCCGGAGTGCATAATGCCTTTCATGTCTTGCATCTCCGAAAGTGCCTACATGAGTCCGCTGAGGTGGTTGAACCAAGCATTCTTGAAGACATTGAGGTAGAGAAAGAAGCAACCTTGAGAAGAGCTCCGATTCGTATCTTGGGAACAGAGATCAAGAAGCTAAGGAATCGAGAGGTCAATTTGGTGAATGTTCAGTGGGGTGAAGCCGACGAAGATGCAACTTGGGAAACCGAGGAGAAGATGCGTGGGCTTTATCCATTTCTTTTTGAGGGTACATTCTCGATCTCTTTTCCTAATTAGCATATCTTTCTTTTTATCCGTGTTTTTCTAGTTTATCTTGTTTCGTAGATCTTGTCATGAGAACCTTAGGTAGAAACCCTTGGTTGAAACATGTATTTGAAACATGTTATGCTTAATGGTTGCAAGTGGTTGCAAGTATTTGCACATGGATACTCGTGGATGCATGATACACATTAGGCACTAAGATCGGCTCACACACTTTCATGTTGCATATGCATGAGTGCTTATACTTATTCATGGATGAAACTTATTGAGCTATCACGTGGATGTTGTATATGGATGAATATTATGTGCACTCATGTAGAGATTATAAATTATGTTAGGAATTTTCATACATATGGACTCATTTCACTAACATATTTTGCATTAAGGAGGTTTACTGTATCAGTAAGCGCCTGATTTTTGCATTAGATAAGTACATATACACACACCTTTGCATATGATCATACAACATTTAGAATCCTTTAAGGACAATGACTGCACGTGGATGATGTTTTGAGTAGATGGATGATGGATAGTAGGATACGTTCTTCCTAACTTGGAGATTTCGGGGACGAAATCCTTTAAGAAGGGGAGAATGTAACACCCCGTAATTTGAACATAAAAATACACAAATTAAAGTATACTTAATTAAGTGAAATGGGTTGCGCAGAGAAATATATATATATATATATATATTGATATATATATATATATAATTGAAAATTAAATAAATAAATATGCAAAAATGTTCAAAACAGCGAATTGGGAGAGGGGAATAACCGAACCGGCCGATTTTTGAGGACGACCCGAGCCCGCTGGGTCGACTAGGGGTTAATTCAGGGTGTTTGGCTATCAACCCGTAGGCCGATTCGCTCAAATGCAGATTTTGCATTTGAATGGTTTTCATGGTTCAGCTTTAATCTAAAGGCCCTAGATGGTTCCTACACTTGACTTCTTCCCCAAGACATGCTTTGATGGCTTGGATTGAATCTAGGGTTAATCCTATGGCTAATACTATCCTAATCCTCTATAAAAAGACCCCTAAACCTAGCCTAAATTACCATTATTCAATCCTACAACTAAACTATGTCAAATTTGTTCCTCTCATGGCCTCCACTCTCATGCTAAAATTCCTAAGCCTATTTCTATGAGAGATTGTGAGTTCATACAAGTGCTTTCAAACTTGTATGAGTGTTCTTAGTTTGCATTCAAGTCAAGTTGCAACATTTCTATTTCAAAACAAGGATTTTTATTTGATTTGGCGCAAGGGTTTTCATTGGAGCATTCATATTTGTGTCTTTTTGGTGATTGCATAAGGGCTTCGTCTCAATCTTTATAATAAATATATATTTGTGTCTTCATAGCATTGTAAGCCCTTTTCTACTTTCTTTCTTTGAACTCTAAAGTTAAATGAATGATGCAAGTTTGGGGTTGATCATTATGATATGCAAGTTTGGTTGAACATTATATGCAAGTTTGGTTGATCATTATATGCAAGTTTGGTTGAACATTATATGCAAGTTTGGTTGATCATTATATGCAAGTTTGGATGATCATTATGCAAGTTGGTTTAACCATTATGTATGACACATGTTGCTATATTATGCAAGTTTGGGTTGATCATGTTATCATGTTATGCAAGTTAAACTTGATGTTGTGAGCATAAAGCTCTAAGCTTTATATTAAAAGTTGCATTTTGGCAACATGAAAGTTATCATACCCCTTATGATAACTTGCATGTGACGCTAAATGCGAACTTCTAGCAACTTCTACATGTCATTTATCACCATGTATCACTCATATGCTAAGTTTGGTTTTATGCATGCTTTTGAAGCCTAATGATGCAATATGCAAGTATATGAACATATGTACATCTCATATGCCACCATGATAAACTTGTGGCTTCAACACCTTTTTGTCATGATTATGCCAAGTTCCCTATTTTACCCTTTATGCGTTGTTGCGATTATGTAAACGATGGGATTACGTTGGGGTTGGGCAACATTATGACAAAAACATGGTTTTTATAACATAACATGATATGTTAACTTGTAATTATGTGTTGGAAACATAATGGACATGACACTTAGAAAATATGAGTGTGGCCAACTCGAGGTTGGGTTGAGTTTGTAGCATAAATCTACCCGGACCCGCCCGGCTTAACTAGTGGCTACAAACAATAGGACCCAATGTGAGAAGTTGGTCATGTTGTGCTCGATCCCGAGGTTAGACCAAGTTGTGGTGTAAAGCTACCCGGACCCGCCCGGCCTAACTAGTAACCACAACAAAGTCTAATGTGAGAGGTTAAAGCACATTAAGTTAATTAATTAATGTCTCCTGATTAGGGTTAAGTCATGGTCCACTTAATGCTTAATCAATTTGGGCTTGATGGGTTAATCAGGGTTAAGTCATGGATCTTGGGTACACTTAACCAATTTAATCCACGTTTGGATCGGGTTAACCACATTTAACTCGTTAAGGAAACCCTAGTTGCGTGGTCCTTTTCAGCAGTAACCCTCCTGATAGTATCATAAGACCCTAGGACTAGGCAAGGGTGGGGCACGATTACTGGGCTGACATGTAAGCGACCAAAACGACGGCTGAGAAGGTACGCCGGTGTAGGTCCAGGCGGACTATGGTCGTGCACATAGTCCGGAGTTGGAGAATCAGGCACGGGTACCAGTAGATCTAGACTGCGCATACTTGATTCGTGTCTAAGGTTGACACCCTAGGACTTGATACACCCTAGGGTGTACCTTGCGCAGTTTAACTACATTGCATGTTTGGGCCGTATGACACCGACACTTGACGAGTTAGGCTTATAGGGAGCCGATCGACTAGACCGTGTAGTTGAACCTTAATTTAGGTCACCTCATGTTGATGGGCCAAGCTTGGGCCAAGGGATCAATTCTTGTTTTTACTTGACATCTTAGAATGCTAGTACACCCGTGGTGCAAAACTTAACCTTAATTATGCGATGACACCTTTATCTATCTTGTTAGTTAATCATCATGCCAGTATGTTGTTATCCTAATGTTCATCTCAGCTTCTCATGCCAGTTAACTTTACTAGTTCATAGACAGATAGTAGTAGGGCTTACCAGTCTTTTTGACTGACCTGTTTTCTTTCGCCTCTTTTCTTCCGTTCCCCCCACCCCTCAGGTTCTCAGGGTGGGAACATTGGAGCTTAGCTTGGATCTTTACAGCTTGCTTACTGGATTTGCTCATGTACGATTTTGGACATTGAGCTAGCTATGGTTTATCACTTCATTTTGGTGATAGTACTTTATGTATTTCAGTTTTTCAGTTTATGCTTTTATCTAGACTTTGTTGTTGGAAAATAATGACCAAGTACTTTGTTGTAACATGACTATGGTTTTGAAATGCTAAGTTTTATCCGCTGCTTTACTACTCTGTTTTACTTATATGTTCTGTCTTGTGATATCTGCATGCATGTTTACCATGTTTAACGACCCTCCAAAGCAAATGTCCTTGCAAGAGTGGCATTGGCGGAGGTGGGGTGTTACATAATTCCTTTATAAATTATAAAGGAATTCCACAGTGACTTTTCTGAAATTTGATTTGGACGTAAATCAAAATCTACACGACGAAATCCCGATTTTTCTCTTCAACCAGAAAGATATACTCCACCAGCTCCACACGTTTCTTATTTCACAGAAATCCGACTTAAAATGAATCCTGTACATTCAGTTGAAATTCGAATCGCCAATTTACGAACTACAGCACCATTTCGAGCTCGATTTTAATAATTTTATAATTATACGTTCAAACTGACGTCGATTGAATATATTCGTCAATATAATTCAACTCTAAGCTGAATTAAATCTAAGGGACGACCCCGTTCACAGAATATTGTGATTTCCAATATTTTTGATTATTTCTGAATTAAATATATTATTTAATTATTTAATTTAAATTAAATATTCCATATTATTTAATTAGACCTCTATTTAATTCACTACATCACGATATATATAATTAAATTAATTAATTATAATACCCCTGACAATGCGGGTCATTACACCTATTTTTAAACTTCTTTGAAGGGTTGGTTTTTGCAACACCCAATCCATATGATTCATCATCTTTATATTTGTCGATTTACCCCTACTATAGTTAAACTACCCCTACTTCTCTTAATACTTCAAAACAACTATTCTTTTTAATCATACCCCTAATTCTCTAAATAGCCCTTACTTCCAACAATTAAGCCAATCTTTTTACTATAGCGAAGGGTTGGCTTTTGCAGCAACCAATCAAAACGATTCAAAATCTTTTATATTTGTCAATCTACACCTACTATGCTTAAACTACCCCTACTTCTCTTAATACTTCAAAATGAACCTTCTTTTTAATCCTACACCATATTCTATAAATAGCACTTACTTCCAACAATTACCCCTATTTTTCAACTACTGTGAAGGGTTGGTTTATGCAGCACCCAGTTCAAACGATTCATCATCTTTTGTATTTGTCGATCTACCCGTACTATGCTTAAACTATCCCTACTTCTCTTAATACTTCAAAACAGCTATTCTTTTTAATCCTACCCATAATTCTCTAAATAGCTCTCACTTCAAATTGTTACCCCTATTTTTTAGCTACTGCGAAGGGTTGGTTTTTGCAGCACCAAATCCAAATGATTCATCATCTTTCATATTTGTCGATCTACCCCAACTATGCTTAAACTAAACCTACTTCTCTTAATACTTCAAAACATCCCTTGTATTTAATCAACCCCTAATTCTCTAAATAGCCCTTCCAGCAATTACCCCATTTTTTAAACTTCTTCGATGGGTTGATTTTTGTAACACCCCATAATTTTCATTTTAATGTTGACAAATTTAAAGAATACTTAATTTTAAATGTGAGAATTAAGGGAAATGGGTTACGCCATTGTGTTCATCTCGGAATTTTGGTTGAGATAGAGTCCGAGTTTGCGTTAATTGGACTTTGTATGAAGAAGTTATGGCCATCGTAATTTTCATTAAAATTCAAACAGATTTCAAAAATTCAAATTCAAACCCAGATTGGGCTAGGCGGGAAAATTCCCGCCAAGAGCTAGGTCGACCATGGGGTCGACTTGGGGGTCGACCGACCCATACAGGTCGACCTGGGGGTCACCCTGCCCCCAGTAAAATTTGAGTGATGACGATTTTAGATTTAGATCCATGACATACATCGTTTTATGCAAGTTTGTGACTATGGCCTATGCAAGTTTACACCTTTAGATTTAGATGTATGACATATATAGTTTTATGCAAGTTTGTGACTACGGCCTATGCAAGTTTTAAGTGAAAAACTATATTATATGTTTGCAAGTTCACACCTTTAGGCCTATGACAATAACAAGTTTATGCTAGATATGTGGTAATTCTTATTTGTAAGATTAGATCCGGTTTGTATGTTATCCAAGTTTGTGGCGCTTCTTCTTTTTATGTGTCTTAGACTAATTGCTAGTTGTAACACCTTACCTCCATTAAGGTTACTCACAAGAGGAATACCTTAACTTCAGTGGAGCATTTTTGGCAAACAGACACAGAATATCACAAGACAGATATAAAAATTTTGCAGTGGAAAACAAATAACTTTATTAAATCTCCAAAATACTTTATTACATAATACCATGAGTCATAAAACTATTACAACAAAACAATTCTGTCTTATATCATCAGAGTACATAGGTGTTTAAAAGAAAACATCTTTCCCCTTATCAAAAGAGCAAGCCATATAAGAGACAGAGACTCGAGCCATACTTCGGAAGTAGCACCTAGAAGATGATATCCAAATCCTGAATAAACCTGTGTGTTTCCTCCCTGAGAACCCGGGGGGGAGAAATGAATGAAAACAGGCGAAACAAACTAGGTCAGACATACGTCTGGTGAGTCCAGTAACTTTTAGCTAGTAAAAAAATAAAGGTAAACAGGACATGCAAACAAAGTGGATAAGAGGATCACGGTACAGATGACAGGTATGACAGGACCAGTAAGGTAAGGTGTATGCATGATTCACTACTAAATACTCTGCAGTATTACTAGTCAAATCAAGATGGGATAATCCCTTCTGCTAATCATGATAACGATGGTGGTAGTTTTGTGTATTCCTAGCTGCTGCCATAGGTGCCGCCTGCTCCTATCTCAACTAGTCGTACCCACTACCCACCTACTACAAATTGGTAGACTTAAGGCATATCTCCGGATATACCCTAACCACTACCCAAATCGATCGGCTCCATACTCCGTAGATACCCTGTGTTGGTCCAACAACTAGGGGGTATCACTTCCCTAAAGTGGCAACCTAAGGTGTGCATAGTTATACCTACTGGTGTCACGGTCGTCTTGTCCCTCTCTAATCGGCCCATGCCCCTGGTCGGTTTGCGCCACCTACACCATCCGTCTAGTTTTGGATCTCTTGCAATCAATCAGTAAGCGTTCCCCATCCCCGCCTAGTACAGAGATGTTTACTTTGATACCCCTCTGGGTTACTGACTGAAATGGGTCCCACACAACATGATACAAGCTCTCCCTTATGCCTTGTATCCCCACTAGGTTTTCTACTGACTATGTATACCGTAAGGTGTCTTTAATTACATAGCCCTCAATCAGTTATGCATACCTATAGGTGTCTTTAATACATAACCCCTATTATACCTATCGGTTATGCGTACCTATAGGTGTCTTTAATACATAACTCTATCTATTCCCATTAGTTATGCGTACCCCGAGGGTGTCTTTAATACATAACTTTACCTATTCCCATTAGTTATGCGTACCCCTAAGGGTGTCTTTAATACATAACTTTACATATTCCCATTAGTTATGCGTACGCCTGAGGGTGTCTTTAATACATAACTTTAATATTCTGCCCCGGTTATGTATACCGTTAGGTGTCTTTAATTACATTACCTCTTTTTAATGATTAAGTTTGTGGGCCTACAAATATTAATATTACCCACCTACCCTTCAGTTGTACTTAACCTTCCCACTGATTTAATCCTATTTATTTAATGGTTAAGTTTGTGGGCCTATATACACTAATATTACCCACCTACCCATCATTTGTACTTAACCCACCCACCATCCAACTCGTTTTACTTAACCCTAACTTATGTCTATCATCATACAGTCCATATGTATTAAGTTAGGTTAAGTAGTCTTTAATCAACATTAATTAATTATTGAGACACCTAGTCGTATTTCACATGCCACCCAAGGCACCCACTTAATTCCACATGCCACCCAAGGCACCGACTTATCCCCTTCATGTCCCACTACATGTTTATCTGGTTAAGTGTTTCTTAATTCATTAAAACTGTAACCTTATAAAGACCTCCCACATTAGACTGACATTTGTGGCAGCTGGATTTGCCGGGAGGGTCCGGGCAGTCTTACACCACTAAAGACCCTAACCTCGTGTCTTTACAACTGTCACGCATTTAGTTTATGCCTAAGACCTCCCACATTAGACTGGCATTTGTGGCAGTTGGATTTGTCGGGCAGGTCCGGGCAGTCTTACACCACAAAAGAGCCTAACCTCGTGTCTTAGACGATTAATTACTCCTAATTAATCATCCCCCAATTTGAATTACTTTCCATATTCAAATTATCAATTAATTCCAAATTTCACTATGGCCATAACTGACTCAATTATGTCCATCTATTTATGGTATGTAGAATCATACCAATTTTCATCACAAATTTATTTTATGCCAATTCTCAATATTTAATCTTCAGACTTTAATTGCTTAAACATTACTATTTTGATTAATTAAGTTAATTAATTAATCCTTTCTTTTTTCATAGGTGTCGATACCTATCTTATTAACAATTTGGATTTCTTATCCATAAATGGTCATATTCAAATTATACCATTTTTACCCAATTTTACCCATGTCATAATAGGTAATTATTTATGTTTCCCTACTTGAATCATGTGTCCAATTTACATAGTCACCATGTAAATTATGCCTATTACAAATTCCCCTTTTCCCCGTTTCTTAACTAGCGTAACCGTTTGTGTTTTTGGCGTCATCGAGGCTACAAAGTAGTCTCGCCATAACAATAAAATAAAGGGAATGTCAAGGTGATCGTTTTTAGTACAATTTTGGCATAAGCATGACAACTACGGAAAATGACATGATAACCTCGCATATAATTTTGATTCACCACATAATTAACAACTTGCGTAGATTCATAACAACTTGCATAGGTTAATGAATTAACAACATAATTAACAACTAACATAGGCTCATGATTCTTAACATAATCAACAACTTATATAGGTTCATGATTCACAATATAACAACATGCATGATTCATAACATAACTTCTTGCATAGGTGACTTACATAGATTCAAGATCCACAACATAACAACTAGTATAGGTCCATGAATTAACAACTTATCAACTTGCATAGGTGACTTCATAGGTTCATAATAACTTGCATAACTTCATGATTCACAACAATAATAAACTTGCATCATATCATGATTCACAACAATAACGAACTTGCATAACTTCATGATTCACAATAATAATAAACTTGCATCATATCATGATTTACAACAATAATGAACTTGCATAACTTCATGATTCACAATAATAAGGAACTTGCATCATTTCATGATTCACAACAATAAACTTGCATAACTACAGACAGCATATACCCAAATCATAGTCTACCACAATTCACTTTTATTTATTTAAACCTAAAAGTGACTAGAACTCACCGAATAAGGGGTCTTGAGTTCTGGGTTCTGAATTCTGTAATTGATTTGCGCTCCCTTGTTGTAGGAAATTTCGTTGTTGTAGTTTTAGGCTTAATTTGAATTGAATTGAGTTGCTTTACTTTGCTTTTAGTTGGTGGCGGCTACCCTAGGATTTGGAGTGACAACATGACGGCCATGATCTAATTTTTGATTTGATTCTAGGGTTTGAGTCTACACATGTTTATATAGGATTTCAATTTAATTATAGCCGTCGGATGATCTTAGGGTCAATCAAAACCACTCAGTCGGGATTGGGTGACACCTCAGCCAAAATGACTCGGCAAGGAGTTAGAAAGGACTCAGCAATGAGTCAGAACATGGGTCAGACTGAACCAGAAGGCTGTACAGGTTTTCTCTCGGCCTGGGCGCACTTGGGAATTGCGCCAATGCAAATTTGTACTGGCGCGCTTCCCAAGTTCGCCAGTGCAATTTTTTTTTTCAACCAAACTTCGTTCGTCCATATCTTCTTCATACGGCATCCGTTTTACGCAAACTCGGACTCTATCTCAAGCAGAATTCCGAGACGAACGCAATGGCATGACCCGTTTCCCTTAATTCCCACATTTGAAACTAAGTATTCTTTAATTTAGTTAATCTGATTATTCAAAAATTCGGGGTGTTTCATTCTCCTCTCCTTAAAGGATTTCGTCCCCGAAATCTCCAAGTCAAGAAGAATATGTCCTACCATCCAATCACTCATCTACTCAACCATCATCCACAAGCATCCATTGTCCTTGGAAAACTTCTAATGTTGTATGAACAAATGCAAAAGTGTGTGTATATGTTCCTTATCTAATGCAAAATCAGGCGGCATATTGATTCAGTTGACCTCCTTAATGCAAACCATGATAGTGTCGTGCGTCCAATATGTATGCGAAAGAATCCTATCGATACATATTATTTCTACATGTGTGCTCAACCATCATCAAAATGCAACATCCATATGATAACACAACCATTGTTCATCCATTAACCTAAATATGTACACACATTTATATGCAATATGAAAGTAATTTGAGCCGATCTAGTGCCTAATGTGTGTGTAAATGCATCCACGAGCAACCACTAGCAAACACTTGCATCCACTTGCAACCATCAAACATAACATGTCTCAAACACATATTTACATCCATGGATTTCTTATCTAAAGGTCGAAGATTCGGTTGATGGGATACAAACAAATGATACAACTAAAACAAAAGCTCTGTTCCCATTTGACATCAGTTAAGAGAATAATTCCCTAAGTCTCAGCCCCGAAGACCGAAATCAACATCAGACTGATACCCAAAGAATTACCCCCATTGTAACACCCCACCTCCGCCAGGGTCACTCTTGCAAGTACACTAGCTTTGGAGGGGCGTTTAACCGGGTAATCATGCACAGAGATATCACATGACAGAACATATAAGTAAACAGAGTATATAAAGCATCAGATAAAATTACTATTTCAAAACCATAGTCAAGTTACATCAAAGTACTTAGTCATCATTTTCCAACAAAACAATGTCTAGAAAACATAAACTGAAAAATAACATAAGTAAAGTATTCCCCAAAGATAATAGTAGTATCGCCATAGAAAAGCTCAAGTCCAAACCGTACATGAGCTATCAGAGAAGCAAGCCAAAGATCCAAGCTAGGTGCTAATGTTCCCACCCAGAGAACCTGGGGGAGGGGGGGAACGAAAGAAAAGAGGCAAAAGGAAAATAGGTCAGTCAAAAAGACTGTTAAGTCCTACCTACTATTAGTATAAAAACTAATAAAGTTAACTGGACATGTAAAACAGAGATGAAACATAGGATGATAACTGGCATGGTGAATAGTTAACAAGATAGATCAAGTGTGGCATAGCATATACAAGGTTAAGTTGCACCAAGAGTGTATTAGTATTCTAACCTATGTCAAGTATAAACAAGAAGTGATCCCTTGGCCCAATAGGCCTAATATCATGAGATGACCCCAGTCAAGGTCCAACTATACGATCTAGTCGATCGACTCCCTATAAGCCTAACTCGTCGTGTATCGGTGCCATACGGCTTAATCATGAAATGTAGTTAACTGTGCAAGGTCCACTCCAGGGTGTATCCAGCCCTAAGGTGTTAACCACAGACACAAAACAAGCACGCACAGTCTAAACCTACTGGTGCCCATGTTCAACCCAGGACTCATGTGCACGATCATGGTCCGCTGAACTTAACTGGTGAACACATTCAGCCGTCTCTTTTGGTCTCTTACAATCAGCCCAGTAATCGTGCCCCACCCTAGCCTAGTCCCAGGGTATCCTGATACTATAGGTTACTGCTGAAAAGGACCACGTAATTAGGATTTCAAATGGGTTAAGTGCGGTTAACTCTATCCTAACCATGTATCGAGTTGGTTAAGTGTGTCCAAGAAGCTCATGACTTAACCCTATCGATACATCGTGTTCAACTGGTTAAGTGTATTGAAGTAGTCCATGACTTAACCCTACCAATCCATCGTGTTTAATTGGTTAAGTATTCAAGTAGTCCATGACTTAACCCTACCAATCCATCGTATTTAATTGGTTAAGTATTCAAGTAGTCCATGACTTAACCCTATCATGTGGCATTAATTAACTTAATGCACCCCAACCTCTCACATTAGACCTTGTTGTGGTTACTAGTTAAGCCGGGTGGGTCCGGGTAGCTTTACACCACAACCTAGTCAAACCTCGGGTTTTAAGCGCGACATGACCAACTACTCACATTGGGTCCTATTGTTTGTAGCCACTAGTTAAGCCGGGCGGTTCCGGGTAGATTTATGCTACAAACTCAACCCAACCTCGAGTTGGTCACTTTCATGTTTTCTACATGTCATGTCCACGTTCATGTTTTCAAGCATAATCACATGTCATATTTTCAAGTCATGTTTCATGTTATTTAAGATTGCCTAACTACCCATAACGTATTCCCATCGCACATAAATTCGCATCAACACAAATAGATCAAAGAGGGAACATAACAATATGATAAGGTGGGCATAAGGTGGCAAAGTCTATCACAAGTTAAACATGGTGATATTTGAGGCGAAGGTGTTCAACATACTAGCATATGGCCTCAACATGTATGATAGCATAAAAGGTGACTTGGCCTCAAACATATCAAATAGCATAAGGGTGCTTTGGCCTCAAGCATGAATAATAGCATAAGGGTGATTTGTCCACAAACATGTATGATAACATAATTAGCAAATAGGGTGGTAACATGGTAATAGTTGACATAGGGTGACAATCCTAACTTATGCATAGCAAATAGGTTCAATATCATCATATGCATGTTAGGGAACATGAGGGGTTAAGGTTTGTTAACATGCATAAGCCATAATCCATTTCATAGCATTTTTTCCAAAGGTCAACATGAACGGTACTAGGTTCATGATAGGTCAACAATCATAGATCAAGAGAGGCATGAATAGATCTATGCGATAGGTTCAAGGAAAATATTGCACTTAGGTCCAATTCCAATCTACACAAGTATGGCATTAAACTTAGCAAATGGGGTGATAAACTTGTGATTAGCATATAGGTCGCATCATGGCAAGTTAACATCAAGGTCAATAGAGTTTCTATGTTGCATTATGCAACATTCCCAAATAAAGATCATAGCTTTCTACCTAAAAAGTCAGGGTGAAAGTCCCATAGTCATAGATCAAAAGATTCATAAATAGATCAATGCATAAAATGATAGATCTAAAGTAATCATTACACTTAAACCCAATCTCAACTAGCAACATGTCACATTTAAGTTCATAGTTTAAATCTAAGAGTAGAATAGGGCTTACAAAGCGTGGTAATGAGACTAGAACACAATTAGAACAAGATAGAGACTTGGTAGCAACACTAGAGATCTCCAAATGAAAAGCTCCACTCGAAATCCTTGAGAAATAAGAAGAAGATCCTTGCTTTGATGACGAAAGATGGCTCTTTTACTTTAGAACTAGCTTAGAACACTCAAGGTCTCATGAGGAAGAAGATGGAGGCCATGATTAGGGAGAATTTTGGCATCACTTAGTTGTAGTGTTGATTTGTGTGGGTTTTGGCTAGGTTTTAGGGTCTTTTTATAGAAGTTTAGGTTAGTTTAGGCCATAGGATTAACCCTAATTTAGATCTGAGCCATCAAATCTCGTCATAGGCCTCAAAACATGACTCAAAGGGGACAACAGGTGCACCAGGCCAAACTGTCCCGACCACCAAGGTCGACAGGGGTGTCGACTGGGCAGTCGACACCACCTGGGGCAAGTCGACTCCCAAGTCAACTCCCTAGTCGACTCCCAAGTCAACTCCCCAGTCGACTTGGGGCTGGGCGGGAAATTTTCCCGCCCAGTCTGTTTGGCTCCAGATTTGATTTTTGAACAGTTTTTGAACTTGAAATTTTCTGAAAACTTTGACGGGTCATAACTTGGTCATAAGGACTCCGATTCTCGAAAACTCAGACTCTATTTCGCGTATTTTTCCGAGACGAACGCAATGGCATAGCCCGTTTCCCTTGATTCATAATTTAACATTTAATTCTGCCTTGATTTATGTTATAACATGTTATTCAAAATACGGGTTATTACATTCTCCCCTCCTTAAAGGATTTCGTCCCCGAAATCTCTAAGTTAGGAAGAACGTATCCTACCATCCATCATCCATCTACTCAAATCATCTTCCACGAGTAATCATTGTCCTTAACAAATTCTAAATGTTGTATGATCATATGCGAACGGTGTGTGTATATGTACTTATCTAATGTGAAAATCAGTTACCGCCTTAATGCAAAAAAAAAAAAAAAATTGTTAGTGAAATTAGTCCATATGTATGCAAATTCCTAACATAACTTATAATCTCTACATGAGTGCACATAACATTCATCCATATGCAACATCCACGTGATAGCATAACAAGTTTCATCCATGAATAAGTATAAGCACTCATGCATATGCAATATGAAAGTGTGTGAGCCGATCTTAGTGCCTAATGTGTTTCATGCATCCACGAGTATCCACTTGCAAACACTTGCAACCACATGCAAACATCAAGCATAACATGTTTCAAATACATGTTTCATCCAAAGGGTTTCTACCTAAGGTTCTCATGATGAGGTTAACGAAATAACAAGATAAACATGGACAGCAAAAGAAAGATATGCTGACTTATAGGAAAAAGGATTGAGAATGTACCCTCAAAAAGAAATGGGTGAAGTGCGCGCATCTTCTCCTCAGTTTCCCAAGTTGCGTCCTCTTCGGCTTCACTCCACTGAACCTTGACTAACTTGACTTCTCAATTCCTAAGCTTCTTGATCTCCGTTCCCAAGACACGGATCGGAGCTCGCCTTAGGGTTGCCCCTTTCTCTACCTCCACATATTCAAGAATGCTAGGCTCAACCACCTCGGCTGACTCATGTAGGCTCTTTCGGAGATGCGAGACATGAAAGACATTGTGCACTCCCGCCAGCTTCTCGGGAAATTCCACCTTATAAGCCATCTTCCCAATTCTCTCTATGATAGGGAAGGGTCCTTCGAACCATGGTGCTAGCTTCCCAACTGCTCCAAAACGAACCACGTTTTGCAAAGGAGAAACCTTCACGAAAACCATGTCTCCAACTTCGAATTCCAAATCTGTCCTTCGCTTGTCAGCATAGGATTTCTGTCTATCTTCGGCCGTTTTCATCCGTCTTCGAATCAACTCTACCTTCTCGGATGTGCCCCTTATCATGTCGGGCCCAACTATAAGCTCATCCGTCGTCTCCCACCAACATGTTGGTGACTTGCATGGCCTCCCATACCAAGCTTCGAATGGTGCCATCCCTATGCTTGCTTGGTAGCTGTTATTATAAGCAAACTCCACTAGAGGAAGATGGTATTCCCAAGTACCACCAAAGTCAAGAATACATAGCCTCAACAGATCTTCTAGTACCCTATTCAACCTTTCGGTCTGACCATCCATCTGTGGGTGATAGACCGTACTTAGATTCAATTGTGTACCCATCGCTTCTTGCAAACTAATCCAGAATTGGCTGGCGAGAATTGGGTCACGATCGCTAACTATGCTAGAAGGAACTCCATGCAATCGCACTATCTCTCGAAGATAAACAGATGCTAGCCATGATGTTGTCCTCTTGCTCTTCACCGGAACAAAGTGAGCACTCTTCGTAAGTCTATCAACTATGACCCATATCCAATAAAGCCCAACTAGTTTGGTTAACTAAATGGACATCTTCACCCCAACTGTATATCACAAACAGGCGAGTCATACTCCTTATGGGGTTTGCAACAGAACTAAGATTGAGAATAGGACCGATAGGATATACTTAAAAGATAACATGCGAGTAAGCTCTACAGAATAATAGGGATCAAGGATATACTCTTAGAAAGAGATATAATGCGCGTATCTAGTCTTCAATCTTCTAAGTCGCATTTTCTTGAGCTTAATCCTATCGTGCCTTGACTGTCTTTAAACTTCACAATTTCGTAGCTTCTTAATTCTTATTTCCAAAATATGAGTTAGAACTCATTTCACCGTTGCCTCTCGTTCCACTTCCACTTATCTTTTCCTAAAATACTTGGCTTAAACATAACTGCGTGCTCATGGTTTCATGCATGCTTTCGAAAATTCGTTAGTGAATCCTGGATCTCGTTTACATACTATACGGTATTCCATGCAGAAGAACTATCTCTTGAAAACAAATGCCAATCCACGTTGCCAAATGTACTTACTAGGGTGATTTCTATAACCTGTGCTTAAGCGAAATGGACTATCCGCCTTAGTGGCGAACACTACTCGATTGGATTACAAATTTCCAATAAAGGTGCCAAGGGATTCTAGGTAACTAATCATGACGGAACCCTAAAGGTCACACGAGATTTCTAGGGTATTACCGAGGCGAGTCATGAGCCTCGCAACCCTATGTTCAAAATCAAGAATGGCTCCATAACTGGACAACCAATCCATGCCCAAAATCAACCTGTATCCCATAAACCCGAGAACACAAGCATTTCACATGAATTCTACGCTCATGATTGAAATCCTCAAATCCATACAAATCATAGATAAATGGGTGGAACCCCCAATTGGATTTGAATCACTAACGGGATTTTCAACTAGACTAGTACTTAGGTGCAAACTTTCAACAAGATCAGAAATAAAACTATGCGATGTGCCAGAATTGAATAAGGTACGAACATGGTAATCAGAAATGTAAACATGACTTTCTATAGAAACACTACCTCGATCAAAAGCTGGAAGAGCGAGGAGAGCCTACAATTGCCCTCCAGCGGGTCCTGCTCGCTGAGTTTTACTTTGCCCTTGTCCTCTCTTTTTCAGGCAATCCTTTATATAGTGTCCAGACTCTCAACAATGAAAGGATTCGTCCAACTTCCTTTTCTTCTTCCTACAATCTTTGGCTATGTGCCCAGTGATCCCACAGAAGTTGCACTTCCTTGTCTCCCTGGTCTTGTTGTCATTGCGGTTGTTGCTGTCCTTGCCTCCTTTCTTGGAATCTACCTTCTTGCCTTGAGATTCATTCAACTTGACTTCCTTCTTACCACTCTTATCTTCCTCTTGAAGCAGGGCCATATTTACCAAACTCTCGAAGGTCGCCCCCATGAGTATGTGAGACATGGACAAACCGTGCAATGGCTCGTTCAATCCTAGAGCAAAGTGTAGGGCCTTCTTCTGAGCTTTGTTAACCAATTCTAAACCGAACCGAGCAAGCTGATTAAACTTATCCACCTATTCCCTAACGGTCATGTACCCTTGCTTTAGTGATTGGAACCTCTCCATTTGAAGGTTCTCTTCTGTCGATGATAGAAACCTCAGTCCAAACCTTATCCTAAAGTCATCCCAAGTCTGAATTGGCCTAGTAGTGTTGGTGACTACCCACCAATATGTAGCTTCCCCTTTCAACAGCCATACCGCTAACAGAACTTTCCTACGGTCTTCTATATCAAAGATAGCAAAGAGGTCTTCAGTTTCCTTTAACCAGTTTCTTTCCTTAACAAAAGTCTTCGTCCCAATAAAATTCTTGCCACCCATCACCTTAAAGTCCTTGCAAATCTTCGCGAATTCCGCTTGTGGATGCGGAGGAGGAGGAAGGGGAACCTCAGCTACGGGAGGAGGAATGTTACCCACGGGGGGAGGAGGAGGAATGTCCGCGGGCCGGCTTCATTCGCCCTTGCCACCATGTACCTTCTAAACCAAATAGGTACTGATACGCCCTCCAGAATGGCAAAATTATCGGCCATACTGAAACGAAGAAAAAGATAGATTCAGAACGAGGAAACAAAGGGTAGTGCTAATGGCTTTTGGGGAATAGCCTTTTAAAATAAACTAGACTTTTCTTGGAAAATACTTCTTTATAATCGGTTTTGAAAATAGTTTTTCAAAAGGTAAGTTTTAAAAACCTTTTGCTCAAATCTTGTAAACCTTATGCTCTGATACTAAATGTAACAGCCCACCTCCGTCAGGGTCACTCTTGCAAGTACACTAGCTTTGGAGGGGCGTTTAACCGGGTAATCATGCACAGAGATATCACAAGACAGAACATATAAGTAAACAGAGTAGATAAAGCAGCGGACAAAATTACTATTTCAAAACCATAGTCAAGTTACATCAAAGTACTTAGTCATCATTTTCCAACAAAACAAACTCTAGAAAACATAAACTGAAAAATAACATAAGTAAAGTATTACCCAAAGATAACAGTAGTGTCGCCATAGCAAAGCTCAAGTCCAAACCGTACATGAGCTATCAGAGAAGCAAGCCAAAGATCCAAGCTAGGTGCTAATGTTCCCACCCTGAGAACCTTGGGGGGAGGGGGGAACGGAAGAAAAGAGGCGAAAGGAAAAACAGGTCAGTCAAAAAGACTGTTAAGTCCTACCTACTATTAGTATAAAAACTAATAAAGTTAACTGGACATGTAAAACAGAGATGAAACATAGGATGATAACTGGCATGGTGAATAGTTAACAAGATAGATCAAGTGTGGCATCACATATACAAGGTTAAGTTGCACCAAGAGTGTACTAGTTTTCTAACCTATGTCAAGTATAAACAAGAAGTGATCCCTTACCCCAATAGGCCCAATATCATGAGATGACCCTAGTCAAGGTCCAACTATACGATCTAGTCGATCGGCTCCCTATAAGCCTAACTCGTCGTGTATCGGTGTCATACGGCTAAATCATGAAATGTAGTTAACTGTGCAAGGTCCACCCCAGGGTGTATCCAGTGCTAAGGTGTTAACCACAGACACAAAACAAGCACGCACAGTCTAAACCTACTGGTGCCCATGTTCAACCCTGGACTCATGTGCACGATCATGGTCCGCTGAACCTAACTGGTGCACACATTCAGCCGTCTCTTTTGGTCTCTTACAATCAGCCCAGTAATCGTGCCCCACCCTAGCCTCGTCCCAGGGTATCCTGATACAATAGGTTACTACTGAAAAGGACCACGTAAATAGGATTTCAAACGGGTTAAGTGTGGTTAACCCTATCCTAACCATGTATCGAGTTGGTTAAGTGTGTCCAAGAAGCTCATGACTTAACCCGATCGATACATCGTGTTCAACTGGTTAAGTGTATTCAAGTAGTCCATGACTTAACCCTACCAATCCATCGTGTTTAATTGGTTAAGTATTCAAGTAGTCCATGAATTAACCCTATCATGTGTCATTAATTAACTTTATGTACCCCAACCTCTCACATTAGACCTTGTTGTTGTTACTAGTTAAGCCGGGTGGGTGCGGGTAGCTTTACACCACAACCTAGTCTAACCTCGTGTTTTAAGCGCGACATGACCAACTACTCACATTGGGTCATATTGTTTGTAGCCAATAGTTAAGCCGGGCGGTTCCGGGTAGATTTATGTTACAAACTCAACCCAACCGCGAGTTGGTCATTTTCATGTTTTCTAAGTGTCATGTCCATGTACGTTTTTTCAAACATAATCACATGTCAACTTTTCATGTCATATTTTCATGTCATGTTTCATGTTATTTAAGATTGCCTAACTACCCATAACGTATTCCCATCGCACGTAAATTCGCGTCAACACAAATAGATCAAAGAGGGAACATAACAATATGACAAGGTGGGCATAAGGTGGCAAAGTCTATCACAAGTTAAACATGGTGATATTTGAGGCAAAGGTGTTCAACATACTAGCATATGGCCTCAACATGTATGATAGCATAAAAGGTGACTTGGCCTCAAACATATCAAATTGCATAAGGGTGCTTTGGCCTCAAGCATGCTTAATAGCGTAAGGTTGATTTGGCTACAAACATGTATGATAGCATAATTAGCAAATGGGGTGGTAACATGGTAATAGTTGACATAGGGTGACAATCCTAACTTGTGCATAGAAAATAGGTTCAATATCATCATATGCGTGTTAAGGAACATGAGGGGTTATGTTTTGTTAACATGCTTAAGCCATAATCCATTTCATAGCATTTTTTCCAAAGGTCAACATGAACGGTACTAGGTTCATGATAGGTCCACAATCATAGATCAAGAGAGGCATGAATAGATCTATGCATACAATGATAGGTTCAAGGCAAATATTGCACTTAGGTCCAATTCCAATCTACACATGTATGGAATTAAACTTAGCAAATAGGGTGATAAACTTTTGATTAGCATATCGGTCGCATCATGGCAAGTTAACATCAAGGTCATTATAGTTTCTATGTTGCATTATGCAACATTGCCAAATAAAGATCATAGCTTTCTACCCAAAAGATCAAGGTGAAAGTCCCATAGTCATAGATTAAAGGAGTCATAAATAGATCAATGCATAAAATGATAGATCTAAAGTAATCATTACACTTAGACCCAATCTCAACTTGCAACATGTCACATTTAAGTTCATAGTTTAATTCTAAGAGTAGAATAGGGCTTACAAAGCGTGGTAATGAGACTAGAACACAATTAGAACAAGATAGAGACTTGGTACAACACTAGAGATCTCCAAATGATAAGCTCCACTCAAAACCCTTGAGAAATAAGAAGAAGATCCTTGCTTTGATGACGAAAGATGGCTCTTTTACTTTAGAACTAGCTTAGAACACTCAAGCTCTCATGAGGTAGAAGATGGAGGCCATGATTTGGGAGCATTTTGGCAGCACTTAGTTGTAGGATTGATTTGTGTGGGTTTAGGCTTGGTCTTAGGGTCTTTTTTATAGAAGTTTAGGTTAGTTTAGGCCATAGGATTAACCTTAGTTTAGATCTGAGCCATCAAATCTCGTCACAGGCCTCAAAACATGAGTCAAAGGGGACAGCAGGTGCACCAGGCCAAACTGGCCCGATCACCGAGGTCGACAGGGGTGTCGACTGGGCAGTCGACACCACCTGGCGCAAGTCGACTCCCCAGTCGACTTGGGGCTGGGCGGGAAATTTTCCCGCCCAGTCTGTTTGGCACCATATTTGATTTTTGAGCTGTTTTTGAACTTGAAATTTTCTGCAAACTTTAACGGGTCTTAACTTGGTCATACGGACTCCGATTCTCGAAAACTCGGACTCTATTTCGCGTATTTTTCCGAGTCGAACGCAATGGCACAACCCGTTTCCCTTGATTCATATATTAACATTTAATTCTGCCTTGATTTATGTTATAACATGTTATTCGAAATACGGGTTGTTACACCCATTAAACAATGCCAAAACTAGAGATCTACTCCATGCTTCGAGTAGAAACCCGTATCGTTCATAAATATCCAGATACTTACAACTACAGGAAAAGAAACAAGACTAGTATTAAAGTGCAGAGTCTCCATTACAGAATCAAAAAGAGTCTTAGCTTCATAACAAAATAAGGAAATTAAACCTTCTACATAAATTTTCCTATCCCTATCCTATCCATCATCCGCGAGAACATTTGCCTATCCTATCAAAGGAAGAGATTTTAGACAAAGGATCGAAGGATACTACATATGGCTTTTCGGGGAATGTTTTTTCAAAACAGGATTTCCATTTTGAAAATACTCTCTTTTAAAATCTTTTGAAAAATATTTTCAAAACTTTTATCTAATCTGGTAACCTTCAGCTTTGATACCAAGTGTAACACCCCACCTCCATTAAGGTCACTCACAAAGCGAATGCCTTAACTTCAGCGGAGCATTTTTGGTAAACAGACATAGAATATCACAAGAGAGATATAAAAATTTTGCAGTGGAAAACAAATAACTTTATTAAATCTCCAAAATACTTTGTTACATAATACCATGGGGCTTAAAACTATTACAACAAAACACTTCTGTCTTATATCATTCCCCATATTAAAGAGCAAGCCATATAAGAGACAGAGACTCGAGCCATACTTCGGAAGTAGCTCCTAGAAGATGATATCCAAATACTGACAAAACCTGGGTGTTTCCTCCCTGAGAACCTGGGGGAGGGGGGGGGGACGGAAGATAATAGGTGAAACAAACTAGGTCAGAAATATGTCTGGTGAGTCCAGTAACTTTTAGCCAGTAAATAAATAAAGGTAAACATGACAGGCATACAAAGTGGATAAGAGGATCATGGTACAGATGACAGTTATGACAGGACAAATAAGGTAATGTGTATGCATGATTCACTACAAATTACTCCGCACTATTACTAGTCAAATCAAGATGGGCTAATCCCTTCTGGTAATCATGATAACGATTGTGGTAGTTTCGTGTATTCCTAGATGCTGCCATAGGTGCCGCCTGCTCCTATCTCAACTAGTCGTACCCACTACCCTCCTACTACATATTGGTAGACTTAGGGCATATGTCCGGATATACCCTAACCACCACCCTAATCGATCGGCTCCCTACTCCATAGATACCCTGTGCTGGTCCCACAATTAGGGGTTATCACTTCCCTAAAGTGACAACCTAAGTTGTGCACCGTTATGACTACTGGTGTCACGGTCGTCTTGTCCCCCTCTGCCCGGCCCATGCACGCACATGTCCCCGGTCGGTTTGCGCCGCCCAAAACATCGGTCTCGTTTTGGGTCTCTTACAATCAATCAGCAGGCGTGCCCCTTCCTCGCCTAGTACGGAGATCTTTACTTTGATACCCCTCCGGGTTACTGACTGAAATGGGTCCCACACATAATGATACAAGCTCTCCCCTATGCCTTGTATCCCCACTAGGTTTTCTACTGACTATGTATACCCTAAGGTGTCTTTAGTTACATAGCCCTCAATTAGTTATGCATACCTATAGGTGTCGTTAATACGTAAACCCTGTTCTACCTATCGGTTATCCGTACCTATAGGTGTCTTTAGTACATAACTCTATCTATTCCCATTAGTTATGCATACCCCTGAGGGTGTCTTTAATACATAACTTTACCTATTTCCATTAGTTATGCGTACCCCTAAGGATGTCTTTAATACATAACTTTACCTATTCCCATTAGTTATGCGTACCCCTGAGGGTGTCTTTAATGCATAAATTTACTATTCTGCCCCGGTTATGTAACACCCCGCGTCCATTAATGTCAATCGCAAAGGGAATGCATTAACTTCCATGGAGCATTTTAAGTGAATATAGAACAGAAAATCACAACAAGACAGATATAAAGCAGTACTTGAAAATTTAAAACTTTATTTATTGCAGCAGAAGGTAAATATGTTTGGTTACATCATCAAAAACCATAAACCAAAGTCAATTACATAATATCCATCTTGATAAAACAAAGTACATAATCCCACTACTACAAATAGCCAAAAATAAAATGAGAGGATGAACTTTACTTCGGCAATCCAAATCCAAGTGCTCCCAAAGAGATCCCAATCAAGCTCCACCACTACGAGTCCCACCCTTAGAACCTGGGGGGGGGGGGGGAAGGAAGAAAAGAGGTGGAAACAAAGGGGGTCAGACATAAATCTGGCGAGTGCGATAACTCTTACAACATAATTATTAAAGCAATATGATAAGATATAAGCTGGAGAATAAGGTAATGACTGTGTGAACCAAATGGGTATGGCAAGGAAATCAAGAGAAATAGAGATAATGTTAATGGCGCTTCCTAATTAATATAGGATATTTACTATACTCTACCTTACTGTACCATACTTTACTGTACTAACACTAACTGCACCCCTACTAGTCACTCTAGAAATTTGATCCCTCTTGGCTAAATAGAACGATGATAGCTGCGTGTACTACTACATGTACCCACTATCCTCCATGTTTGACTGTATATGTCTAGTTGCTATCATAGGTACCCAGCGTGTACCTGTCCCCACTAGATGTACCCCTTCAATAAGTAATAATGGTAATTCTACGTACTCCTAGCTGACGTCATAGGTGCCTCCTGCTCCTATCTCCACTAGGTGTCCCCCCTTAATAATTATTAATAATAGTGGTAGCTTCATGTACCCCTAGCTGACTACATAGGTGCCCTCTGCTCCTATCTCCACTAGGTGTACCCACTACCCTGCCCCATTCGATCGGCTCCCTAACTCGTAGATACACGTGCTGGCCCCACAGTGGGGTGTATCACTCCCCAAAGTGGCAAACCGATACAACCAACAATGCATGGCTTATACCTAAACAATGCAACAACGTCTTACCTACCAGCCCGGGTCCACACACGCATATGAACCCGTTGGACTTCCGTTGCCACCGCTAACCCTGTTTGGCCTCTTAAAGTCAAGCCCAGTATGCGTGTCCCATTCTCGACTTGGGTCGAGCCCACAAAGATACGAATGGGTTACTGGTTGAAACAGACCCTCATTACTTGACACAAGCTATCCACCTAAGCTTGGTCCCCTCTAGTATATCCCACTTAATCCCCTTCATGTCCACTTACATGTTTTAAATTTGGTTAAGGTTTCCATTAGTAATTCCACATGCCACCCAAGGCACCAACTTAACCCCTATGTCCCACTTGCATGTTTTACCTTGGTTAAGTGTTACTAATCGTATTTCCTCATGCCACCTAAGGCGCCCACTAGATTCCACATGCCACCCAATGCACCCACTTAACCCCCTCATGTCCCACTACATGTTTATCTGGTTAAGTGTCTCTTAATACATTAAGATCGTAACCTCATAAAGACCTCTCACATTAGACTGGCATTTGTGGCAGCTGGATTTGCCGGGCGGGTCCGGGCAGTCTTACACCACAAACGAGCCCAACCTCGTGTCTTTACAACTGTTACGTATTTAATTTGTGCCTAAGACCTCCCACATTAGACTGGCATTTGTGGCAGCGGGATTTTCCAGGCGGGTCCGGGCAGACTTACACCACAAACTAGCCTAACCTCGTGTCTTCGACGATTAATTACACCTAATTAATCATTCCCCCAATTTGAATTACTTTCCCTATTCAAATTATCAATCAATACCAAATTTAACGATGTCCATAATTGACTCAATTATGTCCATCCATTTATGGCAGGTAAAATCATACCAATTTCATCACTAATTAATTTTATTCCTTAGAATTAATTACATGCCTTTTTAGGCCATTACATGACAAATTAACAATATGTGTATATCCAGTATTATCCCCATCGTACCCCCATCATTCGTTCGCTTAACATGACATATACATATTAGACTAACAAATAGTCTAATACTAAAAAAAGGGAATAAATGTCACAAAGTCACATACACACAATATTAGATCTAATTTGCATCTAACTTGCAATTAAGAATCACAACATACTTGCATAGTCTTTGTATTATCAAGGATCCAAAAATCATAGATCTAAAATGTGTGAGCTTGCATGTATGAACATAGTTTTACACCCAACTAGCCTAGGTAATTATCACAAACTTACATAAACTGTGTATGTCGTCAAACTAAACATAAAGGTGTCATCTTGCATAACTATGGATCTAATAAAGGTGTTAACTTGAGTAAACTATGGATACACATAAAGGTGTAAACTTGCATAACTAGGCATGTGTAACACCCGACTTCCGACAGGGTCACTCTTGCAAGTACACTGGCTTTTGAGGGGTGTTGGACAAGGTAAACATGCAAGAAGATATCACAAGACAGAACATATAAGTAAACAGAGTAGATAAAGCAGCGGATAAAATTGCTATTTCAAAACCATAGTCAAGTTACATCAAAGTACTTAGTCATCATTTTCCAACAAAACAAAGTCTAGAAAACATAAACTGAAAAATAACATAAGTAAAGTATTCCCCAAAGATAACAGTAGTGTCGCTATAGTAAAGCTCAAGTCCAAACCTTACATGAGCTATCAGAGAAGCAAGCCAAAGATCCAAGCTAGGCGCTAATGTTCCCACCCTGAGAACCTGGGGGGGGGGGGGGGGGGGAACGGAAGAAAAGAAGCGAAATGAAAACATGTCAGTCATAAAGACCGGTAAGTCCAACCTACTATTAGTATAAAAACTAATAAAGTTAACTTGACATGAGAAACTGAGATGAAACATAAGGATGGTAGCTAAACTGGCATGGTGAATAGTTAACAAGATAGATCAAGTGTGGCATCGCATATACAAGGTTAAGTTGCACCAAGAGTGTACTAGTATTCTAACCTATGTCAATTATAAACAAGAAGTGATCCCTTGGCCCAATAGGCCCAATATCATGAGATGACCCCAGTCAAGGTCCAACTATACGATCTAGTCGATCGGCTCCCTATAATCCTAACTCGTCGTGTATCGGTGTCATACGGCTAAATCATGAAATGTAGTTAACTGTGCAAGGTCCACCCCAGGGTGTATCCAGCCCCAAGGTGTTAAACATAGACACAAAACAAGCACGCATAGTCTAAACCTACTGGTGCCCATGTTCAACCCCGGACTCATGTGCACGATCATGGTCCGCCTAAACTTAACTGGTGCACACATTCAGCTGTCTCTTTTGGTCTCTTACAATCATCCCAGTAATCATGCCCCACCCAAGCCTAGTCCCTGGGTATCCTGATACTATAGGTTACTGCTGAAAAGGGCCATGTATCTAGGATTTCAAACGGGTTAAGTGTGGTTAACCCTATCCTAACCATGTATCGAGTTGGTTAAGTGTGTCCAAGAAGCTCATGACTTAACCGTATCGATACATCGTGTTCAACTGGTTAAGTGTATTCAAGTAGTCCATGACTTAGCCCTACCAATCCATCGTGTTTAATTGGTTAAGTATTCAAGTAGTCCATGACTTAACCCTACCAATCCATCGTGTTTAATTGGTTAAGTATTCAAGTAGTCCATGACTTAACCCTATCATGTGGCATTAATTAACTTAATGCAGCCCAACCTCTCACATTAGAATTTGTTGTGGTTACTAGTTAAGCCGGGCGGGTCCGGGTAGCTTTACACCACAACCTAGTCTAACCTCGGGTTTTAAGTGCGATATGACCAACTACTCACATTGGGTCCTATTGTTTGTAGCCACTAGTTAAGCCGGTCAGTTCTGGGTAGATTTATGCTACAAACTCTACCCAACCTCGAGTTGGCCACTTTCATGTTTTCTACATGTCATGTCCACGTTCATGTTTTCAAGCATAATCACATGTCATATTTTCAAGTCATGTTTCATGTTATTTAAGATTGCCTCACTACCCATAACGTATTCCCATCGCACGTAAATTCGCATCAACACAAATAGATCAAAGAGGGAACATAACAATATGACAAGGTGGGCATAAGGTGGCAAAGTCTATCACAAGTTAAACATGGTGATATTTGAGGCAAAGGTGTTCAACATACTAGCATATGGCCTCAACATGTATGATAGCATAAAAGGTGTGTTGGTCTCAAACATATCAAATAGCATAAGGGTGATTTGGCCTCAAGCATGCATAATAGCATAAAGGTGATTTGGCCACAAACATGTATGATAGCAAAAGTAGCAAATAGGTGGTAACATTGTAATAGTTGACATAGGGTGACAATCCTAACTTGTGCATAGCAAATAGGTTCAATATCATCATATGCATGTTAAGTAACATGAGGGGTTAAGATTTGTTAACAAGCATAAGCCAAAATCCATTTCATAGCATTTTTCCCAAAGGTCAACATGAACGGTACTAGGTTCATGATAGGTCCACAATCATAGATCAAGAGAGGCATGAATAGATCTATGCATACAATGATAGGTTCAAGGCAAATATTGCACTTAGGTCCAATTCCAATCTACACATGTATGACATTAAACTTAGCAAATAGGGTGATAAACTTGTGATTAGCATATAGGTCGCTTCATGGCAAGTTAACATCAAGGTCATTAGAATTTCTATGTTGCATTATGCAACATTCCCAAATAAAGATCATAGCTTTCTGCCCAAAAAGTCAAGGTGAAATTCCCACAGTCATAGATCAAAAGAGTCATAAATAGATCTATGCATAAAATGATAGATCTAAAGTAATCATTACACTTAAACCCAATCTCAACTTGCAACATGTAACATTTAAGTTCATAGTTTAAATCTAAGAGTTGAATAGGGCTTACAAAGCGTGGTAATGAGACTAGAACACAATTAGAACAAGATAGAGACTTGGTAGCAACACTAGAGATCTCCAAATGATAAGCTCCACTCAAAACTCTTGAGAAATAAGAAGAAGATCCTTGCTTTGATGAAGAAAGATGGCTCTTTTACTTTAGAACTAGCTTAGAACACTCAAGCTCTCATGAGGAAGAAGATGGAGGCCATGATTAGGGAGCATTTTGGCAGCACTTTGTTGTAGGATTGATTTGTGTGGGTTTAGTTTAGGTCTTAGGGTCTTTTTATAGAAGTTTAGGTTAGTTTAGGCCATAGGATTAACCCTAGTTTAGATCTGAGCCATCAAATCTCGTTACAGGCCTCAAAACATGACTCAAAGGGGACAGCAGGTGCACCATGCCAAACTCGACCGACCACCAACGTCGATAGGGGTGTCGACTGGGCAGTCGACACCACCTGGGGCAAGACGACTCCCAAGTCGACTCCTCAGTTGACTTGGGGCCGGGCGGGAAATTTACACGCCCAGTCTGTTTGGCACCAGATTTGATTTTTGAACCGTTTTGGCACCAGATTTGATTTTTGAACCGTTTTTGAACCTGAAATTTTCTGAAAACTTTGACGGGCCATAACTTGGTCATACAGACTCCAATTCTCGCAAACTCGGACTCTATTTCGCGTATTTTTCCGAGACGAACGCAATGGCACAACCCGTTTCCCTTGATTCATATTTTAACATTTAATTCTAGCTTGATTTATGTTATAACATGTTATTCAAAATACGGGTAGTTACAGCATGTCATTGATTCAACATAAAAATGTCAACTTGAATATGGATCTAAAATTTAAAAGTGTGTACTTGTATATATATGAATCCAATTATCACTTGAACTTGCATATGAACATAATACCTATACGAACTAGCATATGTTCCACATCCGTATTCGCATAAAAACTGATGTTATAAACCTAGGTGGTTGGATTATAAAAAGGGATTCATTAACACAAGTTAACATCTTGAAGTACTAACATATATTTTAGATCCAAACTTACATAACATCATATAAATCGCATACAACTTGCGTGATCCTATTAACTTGAATAACATCATATGTTCAAATTGCATAACAACATATATGAAACTTGCATAACATCATATATGAAACTTGCATAACATCATATATGAAACTTGCATAACATCATATGTGAAACTTGCATAACATCATATATAAAACCTGCATAACATCATATATAAAACTTGCATAACATCATATGATATGAATCAAGTTAACATACATGATTAAACATATGAATTAGATTCACAACCACAACTTATAATCCAACATATATCACATCGTAATTGATTTAGCAATTATTTTGTTAAGGTGATCGAACTCACTACTCAAAAGCGGTCTTGAGTTCTGAATTCTGATTTCTGGAGTTGTATTAGCTCTCCTTTGAAGAAGATTCGTTGTTATGGGTGAATAGAACTGATTTGATTTGATGTTCTTCCTCTTTAATTTGTGGTGGCTACTCTAGGGTTCAAGACAACAACATGACGACCATAGTTTATGTTTTAATTATGATTTAGGGTTTGAGTCTATTGGTCTTTTATAGAGTTTTGAATTAATTTAGGGCGTCGGATGATCTTAAGGTTAATCAAAACCGTTTAGTCATGATAGGGTGACAATTCAGCCCTAATGACTCAGCAAGGAGTCAGAAAGGACTCAACAATGAGTCATAACATGGTTCAGACTGAACCAGAAGGCTGTGCAGGTTTTCTCTGGGCCTGGGCGAACTTGGGAAGTGCACCAATGTAAATTTGTACTGGCACACTTCCCAAGTGCGCCAGTGCAATAACTTTTTTTCTTTCTTCCCACCAAACTTCGTTCGTCTATAACTCCTTCATCCGGTACCCGTTTACCGCAAACTTAGACTCTATTTCAACAAGAATTCCTAGACGAACACAATGCCGCAACCCCATTCCCATAATTCTAACGTCTGAGATTAATTATTCTTTAATTTAGTTAATTCGACTATTCAAAAATCCGGGGTGTTACATTCTCCCCTCCTTAAAGGAATTCGCCCCCGAAATCTCCAAGTTAAGGAGAATGCATATCCTACCATCCAAACAACCATCTACTCAACCATCAAACATGGGCATCCATGGTCCTTATAAAATTTATAATGCTGTATGAACATATTCAAGAAGTGGATGTATAGGTTCCTTATCTAATGCAAAATCAGGCGATCTACTGATTCAGTTGACCTCCTTAATGCAAAACATGATAGTGCCATGCGTCCATTATGTATGCGAAAGAACCTTATCGGTACATATTATTTCTACATGTGTGCACAACCATTCACCAAAATGTAACATCCATATGATGGTACAACCATTATACATCCATTACTTAAATATGTACACACATTTATATGCAATATGAAGTGACTGAGCTGATCTAGTGCCTAAAGTGTGTGTATATGAATCCACGAGCAACCACTAGCAACCACTTGCATCCACATGCATCCATCATACATAACATGTCTCAAACACATGTTTCAATCATTGGACTACCCTATCTAAAGGTCAAAGACACTAGCGAGAGGACATACTAAAGATAAGATAAGTACAAGGTAAGCGATAAAGGAGAAATTAAAATACATACCCTCGAAAATAAAAGGGTGCAATGAACGCATCTTCGCTTCCGTCTCCCAAGTAGCGTTGCTCTCATCATCTCCCTATTGCACTTTGACTAGTTTGACCTCTCGATTCCTCAACTTCTTAATCTCCGACCCAAGAATGCGCGTAGGAGCTCGTCGCATCACGCTCGATCTCCACCTCTCTAAGCAAGCTCGACTCTACCACTTCCGCGATCTCGTGCAAGCACTTCCTCAAATGTGATACATGGAATACGTCGTGTACACCACTAAGTCTCTTGGGCAACTCCATTCTATACGCCATCTGCCCAATCCTTTCCTTAATAGGAAACGACCCTACGAATCTTGGTGCTAACTTCCCAACGGACCCAAAGCAAACGACGTTCCGTAATGGAGATCCTTGACAAAGACCATGTCCCCAATATCAAACTCAAGATCTGTCCTCCTCTTGTCCGCATAAGATTTCTGCCTATCTTGCGACATCTTCATCCTCCTTCGAATCAAATTGATCTTTTCTGAAGTCTGTCAAATCATATCGGGCCCAAGTAAGATCTTATCTGTAGACTACCACCAACATGTAGGCGAACGACACGGCTATCCATAAAGAGCCTCAAACGGTGCCATGCCAATGCTAGACTGAAAGCCGTTATTATATGCGAACTCTACCAACAGAAGATTTTCCTCCCATGTACCTCCGGAATCTAAGACACATAACCTTAATAGGTCCTCCAGAATACGAATCACCCTCTGGGTCTGGCCATCCGTCTGAGGATGATATGCGGTGCTCAAACATAACTGAGTCCCTACCGCCTCTTATAAGCTCTTCCAAAATTCGCTAGTGAAGATAGGATCGCGGTCGCTTCCTGTGCTGGAAGGAACACCGGGCAAACGAACTATTTCTCGAACGTATACGGAGGCTAACCATGGGGCAGTCCTCTTACTCTTTACGAGAATGAAATGGTCGCTCTTAGTAAGTCTGTCTACCATGACCCAAATCCCCGTATTTCCCTTCCTCGATCTTGGTAATCCGTCAACAAAGTCCATCGAAACCCTTTCCCACTACCGTTGTGGGACCTCCAATGGGTGAAGCAATCCACCGGGCTTCTTTTGCTCTTCTTTTACTTATTGGCATACCAAGCATCTAGCAACAAACTCTGCTATGTCCTTCTTCATACCGGCTCAAAAGTAAACTCGTCTCATGTCCATGTACATCTTGTCCCCGCCGGGATGGATGGTCATCTTAGAACAATGTGCATCATCAAGAATGGTCTTCCTTAGGTCATCATCTTTTGGTACACAAAGTCTACCGTCCCTATGTAACCAACCCTTATCATCTAGGGTATACCTACAGAGATGGCTCGATGACTCCCCTCTTTTGAGCTTTTCTACTAAGTCAACCAACAATGGGTGATCTCTCTGTGCCTCGCCAATCCATCCCAAAAGCGTAGGTCTGACCTCCAAGGACGCTAGCAAACTGGGTACAAAATCAATGGATGGTCCAAAGTCAAACGTAGAGATGAACTCTAAACTTCCCCGCTCAACAAACAACTGACCCAAGGATAACCTTTTTCTAATTTAGGCATCTGCCACCACATTACCCTTGCCAAAGGTATATGCTGTCTCGAAATCGTAGGACGCCAAGAACTCCATCCACCATAAAATATCACCCTTCCCTAGAGACCACATGCCCTAAAATCCTCACTTCTTTCCCCCAAAAATGGTATTTTAGAGAACTTAGCTTTAAACTGGTGCACTTGTAGGGTCCCTAAGCTTTCCCTAAGATGTAAGGCATGCTCTTCTCTGCTTCTAGAGAAAACCAGGATATTATCCCATGCAAAATCGTCACAACTATCCATCTCTTACACAGACCATCCTAGTCGAACTCGACATCCCCCAAGTGCAAGCCCCAAAGGCCTAAACCAATATCATACAAACACCCAAGGGATACCTCCTTCGAATTCAAACGACCTACGTGAGATGATACTAGTAAGACAGCAAACCAATTGAGCACTTGACCGACTCTGGCTGTCCTTGCCAGTCTTGCTCCAAAACCACCGCTGATTACATAACTGGCTTTGCTTAATTTATTAAGCACATACGAAAACTTATTTCACGTCTCTGGGTAAACCCCGCATTTTATCAACGACGTCTCCACACTCACGGATCACACAAAAAGACTCCCAGTCATTGTTTGATGCATCAGAAGATTCTAGGCAGCTAAGCATCACTGAACCCCTAGGGTCACAAGAAATATGAGGGTCTTTCCATAACGAATCAATAGTCTAACTACCCTCCTTTCACAATCTAGGATGGCACCCCGCCTGGCTAGCCAATCCACCCCTAGAATCAAACTATAGCCCATGAAACCAAGGATGAAGGCGTTGCATTCAAATCCAACGCCAAAGATAGACACTCTCAGATCCGGACAAACCATTGAAGGATGAGCCGAACCGCCAACAGGATTTGAGACTAGGATGGGATCCTTAACTAGACTAGTATTTTGGTACAGTGTTTCAACTAACAAAGCAGATACTAACGAGTATGAAGCGCAAGAATCAAACAAAGTTCGAACAGGATGATAAAGAAAACCAAATTTCAACCTAGACGGTCCTACCCCCATCAGGTATACCAGCCGTGAGGGAATACAACTACCCTACAGAAGATCCTGTACTTTGTCCTTGCCTCTTTGGACAATCCTAATGTGTCCTATTTCTCCAAAACAACTTGCCTTCTTCTTGACATTCTCCATTCGTGACCTCCCACCAAGATGAGGTTTCTCCCTTTGTTAACCAAACAGCTATATGAACCTTCCTCCCATCGTCTATCTTAAAGGTACCAACAAGCCCTCCACTTCCTTGGGCTAACTTCTAGGCCGACAAACGTCTAAGTCCCTTGAAGTGGTTCTCCGTCCTTCGCACGGAAGTCCTTATTTATCATAGAAAAAGCATCTATACGCGGAGGGGAAAAAAAGAGAAGGAGGAAGAGATTCAAAACCGAGAATCGAAGGAAGGATATATGGCTCTTGGGATTATGTTCTTAAAATAAACCTTTCTTTCAAAAATACTCTTCTACAAACATATTTTTGAAAGTATTTTTATAAAAATGCTTTTGAAAATTAGTTTTTCCAAATATCTTATCTGTTCTGGTAACCTTCAGTTCTCATACCACGTGTAACACCCCACGTCCATTAATGTCACTCGTAAAGGGAATGCATTAACTTCCATGGAGCATTTTAAGTGAATATAGAACAGAAAATCGCAACAAGACAGATATAAAGCAGTACTTGAAAATTTGAAATTTTATTTATTGCAGCAGAAGGTAAATATGTTTGGTTACATCTTCAAAAACCATACACCAAAGACAAGTACATAGTATCCATCTTGATAAAACAAAGTAGATAATCCCACTACTATAAATAGCCATAAAGAAAATGAGAGGCTGAACTTTACTTCAGCAATTCAAATCCAAGTGCTCCAAAAGAGATCCCAATCAAGCTCCACTAGTACTAGTCCCACCCTTAGAACCGGAGGGGAGGGGAGGAAGAAAAGAGGTGGAAACAAAGGGGGTCAGACATAAAGTCTGTCCAGTGCGATAACTCTAACAACATAATTATTAAAGCAATATGATAAGATATAAGCTGGAGAATAAGGTAATGATTGTGTGAACCACAGCGGTATGGCAAGGAAATCAAGAGAAACAGAGATAACGTTAATGATGCTTCCTAATCAATATAGGATAATTACTATACTCTACCGTACTGTACCATACTGTACTGTACTAACACTAACTGCACCCCTACTAGTCACTCTAGAAATATGAACCCTCTTGGCTAAATAGAACGATGATAGCTTCGTGTACTACTAGATGTACCCACTATCCTCCATGTTTAACTATATATCTCTAGTTGCTATCATAGGTACCCAGCGTGTACCTATCCCCACTAGATGTACCCCTTCAATAAGTAATAATGGTAATTCTATGTACTCCTAGTTGAAATCATAGGTGCCGCCTGCTCCTATCTCCACTAGGTGTACCCCCTTAATAATTATATATAATAGTGGTAGCTTCGTGTACCCCTAGCTGACTACATATGTGTCGTCTTCTCCTATCTCCACTAGGTTTACCCACTACCCTACCCCATTCGATCTGCTCCCTAACTCGTAGACACCCGTGTTGGCCCCATAGTGGGGTGTATCACACCCTAAAGTGGCAACCCGATACAACCAACACTGCACGGCTTATAACTACATGATTCAACAACGTCTTACCTACCATCCCGGGTCCACAAACTTATATGAACCCGTTGGACTTGCGTTGCCACCGCTAACCCGGTTTGGCCTCTTACAGACAAGCCCAGTATGCGTGCCCCGTCCTCGACTTGGGTTGAGCACACAAAGATACGAATGGGTTACTGGTTGAAACAGACCCCCATTACTTGACACAAGCTATCCACCTAAGCTTGGTCCCCTCTAGTATATCCCACTTAACTCCCTTCACGTCCGCTTACATGTTTTAAATTTGATTAAGGGTTTCCATCAGTAATTCCACATGCCACCCAAGGCACCCACTTAACCCCTATGTCCCACTTACATGTTTTACCGTGATTAAGTGTTACTAATCGTATTTCCTCATGCCACCCAAGGCACCCACTATATTCCACATGCCACCCAAGGCACCCACTTAACCCCCTCATATCCCACTACATGTTTATCTGGTTAAGTGTTTCTTAATTCATTAAGACTGTAACCTCACAAAGATCTCTCACATTAGACTGGCATTTGTGGAAGCTAGATTTGCCGGGCCGGTCCGAGCAGTCTTACACTACAAACGAGCCTAACCTCGTGTCTTTACAACTGTTACGTATTTAATTTGTGCCTAAGACCTCTCGCATTAGACTGGCATTTGTGCAGCTGGATTTGCCGGGCGGGTCAGGGTAGTCTTGCACAACAAACGAGCCTAACCTCGTGTCTTAGACGATTAATTACACCTAATTAATCGTTTCCCCAATTTGAATTACTTTCCCTATTCAAATTATCAATCAATTCCAAATTTAACGATGTCCATAATTGACTCAATTATGTCCATCCATTTATGGTAGGTAAAATCATACCAATTTCATCACTAATTAATTTTATTCCTTAAAATTAATTACATGACTTTTTAGGCCATTACATGACAAATTCACAGTATGTGTATATCCAGTATTATCCCCACCGTAACCCCGTCATTCGTTCGCTTAACATGACATATACATATTAGACTAACAAATAGTCTAATACAAAAAAAGGGAATAAACGTCACAAAGTCACATACACACAATAGTAGATCTAATTTGCATCTAACTTGCAATTAAGAATTACAAGATACTTGCATAGTCTTTGTATTATCAAGGATCCAAAATTCATAGATCTAAAAGGTGTGAGCTTGCATGTATGCACATAGTTTTACACCCAACTAGCCTAGGTAATTATGACAAACTTACATAAACTGTGTATGTCGTCAACCTAAACATAAAGGTGTCATCTTGCATAACTATGGATCCAATAATGGTGTTAACTTGAGTAAACTATGGATCCACATAAAGGTGAAAACATGCATAACTAGGCATGTCATAGATTCAACATAAAAATGTCAACTTGAATATGGATCTAAACTATAAAGGTGTGAACTTGTATATATATGAATCCAATTATCACTTAAACTTGCATATGAACAAAATACCTATACGAACTAGCATATGTTCCACATCCATGTTCGCATAAAAACTGAAGTTATAAACCTAGGTGGTTGGATTATAAAAAGGGATTCATTAACACAAGTTAACATCATGAACTACTAACATATATTTTAGATCCAAACTTACATAACATCATATAACTCGCATACAACTTGCGTGATCCTATTAACTTGCATAAAATCATATGTACAACTTGCATAATCATATAACCTTGCATAACATCATATATGAAACTTGCATAACATCATTTATAAAACTTGCATAACATCATATATAAAACTTGCATAACATCATATGTGAAACTTGCATAACATCATATATAAAACTTGCATAACATCATATATAAAACTTGCATAACATCATATGTGAAACTTGCATAACATCATATATAAAACTTGCATAACATCATATATAAAACTGGAGTAACATCATATGATATGAACCAAGTTAACATACATGATTAAACATATGAGTTAGATTCACAACCACAACTTATAATCCAACACATATCACATCGTAATTGATTTAGCAATTATTTTGTTAAGGTGATCGAACTCTCTACTCAAAAGCGGTCTTGAGTTCTGAATTCTGATTTCTGGAGTTGTATTAGCTCTCCTTTGAAGAAGATTCATTGTTTGGGTTGAATAGAACTGATTTGATTTGCTGTTCTTCCTCTTTAATTTGTGGCGGCTACTCTAGGGTTCAAGACAACAGCATGACGGCCATAGTTTCAGTTTTAATTCTGATTTAGTGTTTGAGTGTATGGGCCTTTTTATAGAGTTTTGAATTAATTTAGGTCGTCGGATGATCTTAGGGTTACTCAAAACAATTCAGTCATGATAGGGTGACAAGTCAACCCTAATGACTCATCAAGGAGTTAGAAATGACTCAACAATGAGTCAGAACATAGGTCAGACAGAACCAGAAGGCTGTGCAGGTTTTCTCTCGGACTGGGCGCACTTGGGAAGTGCACCAATGTAAATTTGTTCTGGCGCACTTTCCAAGTGCGCCAGTGCAACAATTTTTTTATTTTTTCTTTCTTGCCACCAAACTTCGTTCGTCCATAACTCCTTCATCCGTTACCCGTTTCCCGCAAACTCGGACTCTATATCAACCAGAATTCCGAGACGAACACAATGGCGCAACCCCATTCCCATAATTCTCACGTCTGAGATTAATTATTCTTTAATTTAGTTAATTCGACTATTCAAAAATCCGGGGTGGGTTAAGTTTGCGGGCATATAAATATTAATATTGCCCACCTACCCTTCAGTTGTACTTAACCTTCCCACTGATTTAATCCTATTTATTTAATGGTTAAGTTTGTGGGCCTATATATACTAATATTACCCACTTCCCGATTAGTTGTACTTAACCCACCCACAATCCAACTCGTTTTACTTTACCCTAAATTATGTCTATCATCATACAGTCCATATGTATTAAGTTAGGTTAAGTAGTCTTTAATCATAATTAATTAATTATTGAGACACCTAGTCTTATTTCACATGCCACCCAAGGCACCCATTAATTCCACATGCCACACAAGGAACCCACTTAACCCCTTCATGTCCCACTACATGTTTATCTGGTTAAGTGTTTCTTAATTCATTAAGACTGTAACCTTATAAAGACCTTCCGCATTATACTGGCATTTGTGGCAGCTGGATTTGCCGTGCGGGTCCGGGCAGTCTTACACCACAAAAGAGCCTAACCTTGTGTCTTTACAACTGTCACACATTTAGTTTAGGCCTAAGACCTCCCACATTAGACTGACATTTGTGGCAGCTGGATTTGCCAGGCGGGTCCGGGCAGTCTTACACCACAAAAGAGACTAACCTCGTGTCTTAGACGATTAATTACTCCTAATTAATCATCTCCCAATTTGAATTACTTTCCCTATTCAAATTATCAATTAATTCCAAATTTCACTATGGCCATAATTGACTCAATTATGTCCATCTATTTATGGTATGTAAAATCATACCAATTTTCATCACAAATTTATTTTATGCCAATTCTCAATATTAAATCTTCAGACTTTAATTGCTTAAATATTACTCTTTTGATTAATTAAGTTAATTAATTAATCCTTTCCTTTTTCATAGGTGTCAATACCTATCTTATTAACAATTTGGATTTCTCATCCATAAATGGTCATATTCAAATTATACCATTTTTACCCAATTTTACCCATATCACAATAGGTAATTATTTATGTTTCCCTACTTGAATCATTTGTCCAATTTACATAGTCACTATGTAAATTATGCCTATTACAAATTCCCCTTTTCCACGTTTCTTAACTAGCGTAACCGTTTGCGTTTTTGGTGTCATCGAGGCTACAAAGTAGTCTCGCCATAACAATAAAATAAAGGGAATGTCAAGGTGATCGTTTTCAGTACAATTTTGGCATAAGCATGACAACTAGGGAAAATGACATGATAACCTCGCATATAATTATGATTCACTACATAATTAACAACTTGCATAGATTCATAACAACTTGCATAGGTTCATGAATTAACAACATAATTAACAACTAACATAGGCTAATGATTCTTAACATAATCAACAACTTATATAGGTTCATGATTCACAATATAACAACTTGCATGATTCATAACATAACTTCTTGCATAGATGACTTAAATAGATTCATGATCCACAACATAACAACTAGCATAGGTTCATGAATTAACAACTTATCAACTTGCATAGGTAACTTCATAGGTTCATAATAACTTGCATAACTTCGTGATTCACAACAATAATAAACTTGTATCATATCATGATTTACAACAATAATGAACTTGCATAACTTTATGATTCACAATAATAATAAACTTGCATCATATCATGATTTACAACAATAATGAACTTGCATAACTTCATGATTCACAATAATAAGGAACTTACATCATTTCATGATTCACAACAATAAACTTGCATAACTACAAACAACATATACCCAAATCATAGTCTACCACAATTCACTTTTATTTATTTAAACCTAAAAGTGACCAGAACTCACCGAATAAGGAGTCTTGAGTTCTGGGTTTTGAATTCTATAATTGGTTAGCGTTCCCTTGTTGTAGGCAATTTCGTTGTTGTAGTTTTAGGCTTGATTTGATTTGAATTGAGTTGCTTTACTTTGCTTTTATTTGGTGGCGGCTACCCTAGGGTTTGGAGTGACAACATGACAACCACTGATCTAATTTTTGATTTGATTCTAGGGCTTGAGTCTACACATATATAGAATTTCAATTTAATTATAGCCGTAAGGTGATCTTAGGGTTAATCAAAACCACTCAGTCGGGATAGGGTGACACCTCATCCATAATAACTCAACAAGGAGTCAGAAAGGACTCAGAAATGAGTCAGAATATGGGTCAGATTGAACCAGAAGGCTGTGCAGGTTTTCTTTCGGCCTGGGCGCACTTGGGAAGTGCGCCAATGCAAATTAGTACTGGCGCACTTTTCAAGTGCGCCATTGCAATTTTTTTTTCAACCAAACTTCGTTCGTCCATATCTTCTTCATACGACATCTATTTTACGCAAACTCAAACTCTGTCTCAAGCAGAATTCCGAGACGAACACAATGGCATGACCCGGTTCCCTTAATTCCCACATTTGAAATTAAGTATTCTTTAATTTAGTTAATCTGATTATTCAAAAATTCGGGGTGTTACACTAGACTAATATATATATATATATATGTATATATATATGTCATGATAAACAAACGAACAACGTGGGGACGATGGGGTAATATTGAATAAACAACCATTGAGAATTGGCATAAATGGCCTGAAAAAGGCATATAATTAATTTATTTTAATTTAAGACATTAATTAGAGAAATTGGCATTTATGGACATAATTGAGACAATTATGGACATAAGTATATTTGGAATGTATTGACAAATTTGAATAGGGATATTAATCCAATTTGGGGTTAAATGAAGATGTGTAATAATAAACCGCTTAAGACACGAGGTTAGACTCTTTTGTGGTGTAAGACTGCCCGGACCCGCCCGGCAAATCAAGCAGCCACAAATTCCTGTCTAATGTGAGAGGTCAAAGGCATGAATTAAATGCGTAACAGTTGTAAAGGCATGACGTTAGGCTCATTTATGGTGTAAGACTGCCCGGACCCGCCTGGCAAATCCAGCTGCCACAAATGCCAGTGTAATGTGGGAGGTCTTTACAAGATCACGGTGTTAATGAATTAAGAAACACTTAACCAGATAAACATGTGATGGGGCATGAGGGGGTTAAGTGGGTGCCTTGGATGGCATGTGAAATTAAGTGGATGCCTTGGGGTGGCTTTTGAAATATGATTAGATGCACTTAACCAAGATTGAAACATGTAAGAAGAAATGAGTAAGAATAGGGTTAAGTGGGAAAACCTTAGAGGGGACCAAGCATAGGTGGAAAGCTTGTGCCATGCATGGGGGCCCTTTTCAAACTAGTAACCCATTAAGTATCTTTGTGGGCTCGACCCAAGTCGAGGATGGGAAACATGTACTGGATTTGATTGTAAGAGGTCAAAACGGGTCAACGGTGGCAACGCAAGTCCAACGGGTTCATATGCGTTTGTGGGCCTGGGCTGGTAGGTAAGACATTGTTGCATCGTGTAGATATAAGCCATGCATTTTTGGTAGTATCGGGTTGCCACTTTGGGGAGTGATACACCCCACTGTGGGGCCATCACGGGTATCTACGAGTTAGGGAGCCGATCGAATGGGGGTCGTGGGTACACCTTGTGGAGATAGGGGCAGATGGCACCTATGAACGCAGCTAGGGGTACACGAAACTATCATTATCATTTTAAGTTCTGTAGGCGGGATCAACCTTTAGGGGGTCTAGTGGTGGTGTAGATAGTAATTATCTTATAGTGATTTCGGTGTGCCTTTAATGTTATCTTTGTTTGTCTTATTTCCTTTGTTTGCTCTGTCATACCCATTTGTTCACAGTCATCTCCTTATTTTCTAGCTCATGCCTTATCCTAGTTACTTAATGATTATATTGTTAAATTTATTGCACTCGCCATACTTTATGTCTGACCCCCTTGTTTCCACCTGTTTTCTTCGCTTCCCCCCCCCCAAGGTGCTTAGGGTGGGACTAGCACTAGTGGAGCTTGATTTGGACACCTTTATCTCTTTCTTTGGAAGTTGCATGGATCACTGTAGTAAAAGTTCAGCCTTTCTTATTTATGGCTATTTTATGTTGGGGTTATGGCTTTCAATTTATGTACTCTGATCTAATCAAGATGGATATTATGTACTTGACTCTGGTTTTTGGTTTTTGACGATGTAATCAAACTTACCTTTTACCGCTGCAATGAATAAAGTTTTAAATTTTTAAGTACTATTTTATATTTGTCTTGTTGTTAAGTTTCTGTTCTATACACACTTAAAATGCTCCATGGAAGTTAATGCATTCCCTTTGTCAGTGACATTAATGGACGTGGGGTGTCACACGTGGTATCATAGATGAAGGTTACCAGAACAGATATGAATTTTGAAAAACTGTTTTTCAAAAGCACTTTTAAAAAGAAATACTTTCAAAAATACGTTTTAATGGAAGTATTTTCAAGAGAAAAGTCTATTTTATAAACATATTGCTTTAATAAATAAAGTTGTTAGAGTTATCGCACTCGACGGACTTTATATCTGACCCCCTTTGTTTCCACCTCTTTTCTTCCTTCCCCCTCCCCCTACGTTCTAAGGGTGGGACTAGTACTAGTGGAGCTTGATTGGGATCTCTTTGGGAGCACTTGGATTTGGATTGCCGAAGTAAAGTCCAGCCTCTCATTTTCTGTATGGCTATTTGTAGTAGTGGGATTATGTACTTTGTTTTATCAAGATGGATATTATGTGCTTGACTTTGGTTTATGGTTTTTGATGATGTAACCAAACATATTTACCTTCTGCTGCAATAAATAAAGTTTGAAATCTTCATGTACTGCTTTATACCTACCTTGTTGTGATTTTCTGTTCTATATTCACTTAAAATGTTCTATGGAAGTTAATGCATTCCCTTTGTGAGTGACATTAATGGACGTGGGGTGTCACACGAGGTATCATAGCTGAAGGTTACCAGAACAGATATGAATTTTGAAAAACTGTTTTTCAAAAGCACTTTTAAAAAGAAATACTTTCAAAAATACGTTTTAAGGAAAGTATTTTCAAGAGAAAAGTCTATTTTATAAACATAAACCCCAAGAGCCATATATCTTTCTTTCGAATTCTTCGTTTGAGTCTCTTCACTTTCTTTTCAGTATGTCTGGAATTCCTGAGATACCCGAGGGGATACCGATACCAGGATGGTTTAGAAGGTATTTGGAAGCTAGGGCCAATGTCGCAGGCCCAGCAAATGCTCCTCCTCCTCCTTCTCTTCCTCCTCCTCCTCCTCCCCGTGTCGACACTTTCGCGAAGATATGCAAGGACTTTCGGGCAATGGGCAGGAAACCTTTTCACGGGTCGGAGACGTTTGTTGAAGCTCGAAATTGGGTAAAGGAGGTGGAAGAATTGTTTGGAATCTTTGAGCAAGAAGACGGAAGAAAGGTCCAGTTAGCTGCCTGGTTAATGAAGGATGAGGCCTAGTTTTGGTGGGAGGTCACTAATGGAGAGCGTCCAGTTGATACATGGCTGGATTTCAGGCATAGGTTTGATGTAAAGTTTCTCTCAAAGGCTAAAGAGAATCTATACATGGAAAGGTTTTTGGCATTGAGGCAGGGGAATCTATCAGCGAAAGAATACGTCAACAAGCTCAATCAGTTGGTGAGATTTGGCTTGGACTTATTGAATACACCCGAAAAGTAGGCCCTGAGATTTGTTAAGGGTTTTAACGAGCCGCTACATGGGTTTGCTATGACCCACATCCCTATGGGGGCCACCTTTGAGAGACTAGTTGACATGGTGCTTATGCATGAGGAAGAGAAAGGTGCTAATGCTAATATGGCACCTGAGAAGAAAGGAGATCAAAAGAAACCACAACAACAAAACAAGAAGGGTGGGAAGAACAATAATGACAAAGGAAAGGAAACAGGGGCAAGGGCAAAGAACTTCTGGAGAGTAGCTTCAGGCTCTCATGGCACCAGGGCATGCAAGGGAGCAGGACCAGGCTCTCGCGGTCGCACAGTTGTAAGAATGAGGTTAAAACATTTCCGTTGAAAGTTTGGTTTTTCTGTTTGATCATCCTGTTCGTACTTTGTTTGAATCTGGCGCTTCACACTCGTTTGTGTCTGCTTCGTTAGTTGAAACACTACACCAAAATACTAGTCTAGTTTTGGATCCCATAGTAGTCTCAAATCCTATTGGTGGTTCGGCTCATCTTTCTATGATTTGTCGGGATTTGAGAGTGTCTATCTTGGGCTTTGGGTTTGAATGCAATGCCTTTGTTCTTGGCTTCATGGGCTCCGGATTGATTCCAGGTATTGATTGGCTAAGTAGATACGGTGCCATCCTAGATTGTGAAAGAAGGGTAGTTAGATTGTTGACTTGTTGTGGAAAGACCCTTGATATTTCTTGTGACCCTAGAGGTCCGGTAATGCTTAGCTACCTAGAATCACTAGACGCATCCAATTATGATTTGAAATCTGGTCGTGTGGTCCGTGAATATAGTGACGTCTTCGATGAAGTTTGAGGTTTACCCCCGAGGCGTGAGATAGCTTTTGCATATAATTAGTAGATAATCCAAAGCCAGTTGCATTACCAGTGCGCCACATGGCTCCGAGCGAGAGAGAGAAGAGAACTCAGTAAGCAAGTGAAAGAATTGCTTGAGAAGGGGTTCATAAGAAGAAGTATTTCGGAGTAGGGTGCTCCAGTCATTTTTGCTACAAAAGCTGATGGTTCGCCTAGATTGTGCGTGGACTATAGAGAGCTGAATAAGCTAACAAAGAAGAACAGACACCCGTTACCATGGATAGACGATTTATTCGATTAGTTGGTGGGCGCTTCGGTTTTCTCGCAACTGGATTTGGCTACAGGGTTTCATCAGCTAAGGGTGGCTGAAGATAGCATCGATAAGACTGCATTTAGAACTCCTGACGGTTTGTTCGAGTGGCTCGTTATGCAATTTGGCCTGACGAATGCACCCACATACTTTGTTGACTTAATGAGTAGGGTGTTTTGGGAGTTTCTTAACAAGTTTGTGGTAGTCTTTGTAGACGATATTCGGGTTTTCTCTAAAAATGAAGAAGGGCGTGCCCTACATCTTAGGGAAGTCTTAGAGACCCTACGAGCACATCATCTAAAAGCTAAGTTCTCCAAGTGCCATTTTTGGAGAAGAGAAGTGAGGTTCTTAGGACACGTGGTCTCTAAGGAAGGGATAGTTGTGGATCCCGCCAAGGTAGTGGCAATCCAAGATTGGAAAACGCCCAAGAACGTAACTGAAGTAAGAAGCTTTTTAGGGTTGGCTGGCTATAATAGGAAGTCAATTAAGGACTTCGCAAAGATATCAGCCCTTCTCACTCGATTAACGAAGAAGAATTTGATTTTACTTGGGACATTGACTGTGACGATGCTTTCCAATGTCTGAAGAGAGCTTTGACGACACCTCTAGTTTTAGTTTTGCCAGACGGGAGTAAGACATTCATTGTATATACCGATGCTTGCGGGACAGGGCTTGGCGCAGTTTTAATGCAAGTGGGAAGGGTGATATGCTATGGTGGAAGACTGTTGAAAACCCACGAGAAATATTACCCTACCCACGATTTAGAGTTGGCGGCCATAGTTTTTGCGCTTAAGTCGTGGCGTCATTATTTGCTTGGCGAAAGGTTTGAGTTGTATACAGACCATAATTCGCTAAAGTACTTATTCTCTCAGAAGGACCTAAAGTTGAGGCAACAGAGATGGATGGAGCTTTTGGCATGCTACGATTTTGAGATCGCATATAACCCTGGAAAGGGCGACGTTGTGACTGACGTCTTAAGTATAAAGAATTTAACTTTAAGTCCTTTGTTTGTAGAGCGGCAGAGTTTGGAGTATATATCTTCCTTTGACTTCAGACCCTCTTTCAATTATGTACCCGGATTGTTGGCATCATTAGAGGTGCAACCTACACTTTTGGGTCGAGTTGGAGAGGCATAGTGGAACGACCCATAGTTGGTTGAGATAGTAGGCAAGCTTATAGGAGGGGAGTCCTCAAGACATCTTGATAGATATGCTATTGATGAAAGAGGTTGGCTACGTAGAGATGGAAGACTTTGCGTACCACAAGACGAAAATTTGAAGAAGGCAATTCCTGAATACTCACACCGCTCTAAGATGACCATACATCCCGGTGGTGATAAGATGTATAGGGATATGAAGCGAGTTTTATTTTGGGCCGGAATGAAGGATGTGGCCGAGTTCGTTGCTAGATGATTTGTGTGCCAGCAAGTCAAGGTGGAGCAGAAGAAGCCCGGAGGTTTGCTCCATCCCTTAGAGATTCCGCTTTGGAAATGGGAAAGAATTTTCATGGATTTTGTAGATGGGTTACCAAGATCGAGGAAGGGTAATACGGGGATTTGGGTAATATTAGACCAACTTACTAAAAGTGCCCATTTTATTCCCGTCAACAGTAGAAGGACCGCCGCATGGTTCGCATCTGTTTACCTTCGAGAGATAGTTCGTTTGCACGGCATACCCTCCAGTATTGTGAGCGATAGAGATCTTATTTTCACAAGCGAATTTTGGAAGAGCTTAAAAGAGGCGGTTGGAACGCAATTATGCTTAAGTACCGCTTATCATCCTCAGACGGACGGCCAGACCGAGATGGTGAATCGGATTCTAGAAGACCTTCTGAGGCTGTGCATTATAGACTTTGGAGGAACATGGGAAGAACACCTTCCACTAGTAGAGTTCGCCTATAATAATAGTTTTCAGGCTAGCATTAGCATGGCACCTTTTGAGGCTCTTTATGGATGACTATGCCGATCACCTACATGTTGGTGGGAATCCACGGATAAGGTTTTGCTTGGACCCGACATGATTAGGGAGACTTCGGAGAAGATAGACCTGATTTGACGGCGAATGAAGACGGCACAGGACCGACTGATATCATATGCTGATAAGAGACGAACCGATCTTGAATTCAATGTTGGGGACATGGTTTTTATTAAGGTGTCACCATTGAGAAACGTAGTCAGCTTTGGATCGGTAGGGAAGTTGGCACCAAGGTTCATAGGATCCTTTCCAATTACAGAGAGGATTTGACAGATGCCGTACAGAGTAAATTTGCCAGAGAAGCTCGGCGGAGTTCATGACGTGTTTCGTGTTTCACATTTGTGTAAGTGTTTACATAATACGACGGAAGTGGTAGAGCCGAGCATGCTCGAGGAACTGGAAGTAGAGCGCTATGCCACGATCAGACGAGCTCCTACACGCATTCTCGGATCGGAGGTCAAAAAGCTTCGCAACAAAGAGGTCAAGTTGGTCAAAGTGCAATGAGGAGATTATCAAAGAGACGCGACTTGGGAGACGGAAGATAAGATGTGTACAATGTACCCTTTCCTTTTTGAGGGTATGTTTAAATTTCTCCTTTTTCTACCTCTTTGTTGATACTTGTCCTATCTTTTAGTATTATCTTTGCGATGGAATCTTCGATCTTTAGTTAGGTAGAACCCTATGGTTGAAACATGTGTTTAAGACATGTTATGTCTGATGGATGCAAATGGATGCAAGTGGTTGCTAGCGGTTGCTTGTGTATACATATACACACACCTTAGGCACTTGATCGGCTCAATCACCTTCATGTTGCATATAAATGTGTGTGCATATTTAAATTAATGGATGTATAATGGTTGTGTTATCATACGAATGCTACATTTTGATGAATGGTTGTGCACACATGTAGAAATGATATGTATCGACAGGATTCTTTCGCATACATAATGGACGCATGACACTATCATGATTTGCACTGAGGAGGTCAACTGAATCAGTAGACCGCCTGATTTTTCGTTAGATATGAACATGTACACACACTTCTTGCATATGTTCATACAACATTAGAAATTTCGTAAGGACAATGGATGCCTATGTTTGATGGTTGAGTAGATGGATGATTGGATGTTAAGATATGCATTCTCCTTAACTTGGAGATTTCGGGGGCGAAATCCTTTAAGGAGAGGAGAATGTAACACAAAATAATTTTAATATTAAAGTTGACAAATTTAAAGAATACTTAATTTATAATGTGAGAGCTAAGGGAAACGGGTTGCGCCATTGTGTTCTTCTCTGAATTCTGGTTGAGATAGAGTCCGAGTTTGCGTGAATTGGACTTCGTATGGAGAAGTTATGGCTATCGGAAGTTTCATTAAAATTCAAACAGATTTCAAAAATTCAAATTCAAACTCATATTGGGCTAGGTGGGAAAATTCCCGCCAGGGGAAAGGTCGACCTGGGGGGTCGACCTACCCATACAAGTCGACTAGGGGGTCGACCTGTCCCCCGTGCAGATTTGAGTGATGACGATTTTGTGACTGGTTGCTGAGTTATTAGGGTTTCTGGATAGTTCTGATCTTGTCTGAATGGTTGAGGTTAATTCTAGGTTGATCGGATGGCCTAAATTAATCCTAGATTCTATATAAACACATGTAGACTCATACCCTAAAACCTAATTAAAAATTCGATCAATAGCCGTCATGCTTTCACCCCAAAACCTAGAGTAGCCGCCACCAATTAGAGGGAAAGTAAAGCTAATCAGCTCAATTCTATTCAACTCAAATCTAAACAACAACGAATTTGTCTACTTCAAAGGAGAGCTAAATTAATTTTAGAACTTAGATTTCAGAAATCAAGACCTTCTTTGAGTTGTGAGTTCAATTTCTTTAATAAGATAATTAACAAGTTAATTAGGTTGAGTTATAAATTGGGTTATATGGCTATGTTTGTGAATCATTGGAAAAACGTGATATTTTGTGAATAAATGCTAGTTGTTTATCATGATAGTTTTGTTGTGGATCCCTTTTCATATGCCAAATCATCTTTGTTCAACTTGATTCACGTTTGACAACATTTTAAATGCAATTTTGGGTGTACATTATATGCTAGTTTCTATGTGAATCAAATAAAGTGATTCAATGCAAGTTTAGGTAGAAATTGGATTCAAATATATGCAAGTTTACACCTTTAGATTTAGATCTATGACATACACCATTTTATGCAAGTTTGTGACAATGGCCTATGCAAGTTTACACCTTTAGATTTAGATCTATGACATATATAGTTTTATGCAAGTTTGTGACTATGGCCTATGCAAGTTTTAGGAAAAACTATATTATTTATATGCAAGTTCACACCTTTAGGCCTATGACAATAACAAGTTTATGCTAGATATGTGGTAATCCTTATTTGTAAGATTAGGTCCAATTTGTATGTTATGCATGTTTGCGGCGTTTCATCTTTTCAGGTATGTTAGACTAATTGCTAGTCTAATATATATATATATATATATATATATATATATATATATATGTCATGATAAACGAACGAACAACGTGGGGACGATGGGGTAATATTGAATATTCACCTATTGAGAATTGGAATAAATGGCCAGAAAAAGGCATATAATTAATTTATTTTAATTTAAGACATTAATTAGAGAAATTGGCATTTATGGACATAATTGAGACAATTATGGACATAAGTATATTTGGAATGTATTGACAAATTTGAATAGGGATATTAATCCATTTTTGGTTTAAATGAAGAAGTGTAATAATAAACCGCCTAAGACACGAGGTTAGACCTTTTTGTGGTGTAAGACTGCCCGGACCCGTCCGGCAGATCCAGCAGCCACAAATGTCAGTCTAATGAGAGAGGTCAAAGGCATGAATTAAATGCGTAACAGTTGTAAAGACACGAGGTTAGGCTCGTTTGTGGTGTAAGACCTCCCGAACCCGCCCGGCAAATCCAGCTGCCACAAATGCCAGTCTAATGTGGGTGGTCTTCACAAGGTCACAGATTTAATGAATTAAGAAACACGTAACCAGATAAACATGTGATGGGACATGAGGGGGTTAAGTGGGTGCCTTGGGTGGCATGTAAAATTAAGTGGGTGCCTTCGGTGGCATTTGAAATACGATTAGTTGCACTTAACCAAGATTGAAACATGTATGAAGACATGAATAAGAATAGGTTTAAGTGGGAAAACCTTAGAATGGACCAAGCATAGGTGGATAGCTTGTGTCATGTATGGGAGCCCTTTTCAAACCAGTAACCCATTAGGTATCTTTGTGTGCTTGACCCAAGTCGAGGACGGGACACGCGTACTAGATTTGATTGTAAGAGGTCAAAATGGGTCAGCGGTGGCAACGCAAGTCCAACGGGTTGATATGCGTGTGTGGGCCCGGGCTGGTAGGTAAGACGTTGTTTCATCGTGTAGATATAAGCCATGCATTTTTGGTAGTATCGGGTGGCCACTTTAGGGAGTGATAGACCCCACTGTGGGGCCAGCACGGGTATCTACAAGTTAGGGAGCTGATAGAATGGGGATAGCGGGTACACCTATTGGATATAGGGGAAGACGACGCCTATGATGGCAGCTAGGGGTACACGAAACTATCATTATCATTTTAAGTTCTGTAGGCGGGATCAACCTTTAGGGTGACTAGTGGTGGTGCAGAATAGCAATTATCTTATAGTGATTTCGGTGCGCCTTTATAGTTATCTTTGTTCGTCTTATTTCCTTTGTTTGCTCTGTCATACTCATTTGTTCACAGTCATCTCCTTATTTTGCAGCTTATGCCTTATCCTAGTTACTTAATGATTATATTGTTAAAGTTAGTGCACTCGCAAGGCTTTATGTCTGACCCCCTTGTTTCCACCTCTTTTCTTCCATTACCACCCCTAGGTGCTCAGGGTGGGACTAGCACTAGTGGAGCTTGATTTGGACAGCTTTATCTCTTTCTTTGGAAGTTGCTTGGATCGCTGAAGTAAAAGTTCAACCTGTCTTATTTATGGCAATTTTATGTTTGGATTATGTCTTTCATTTTATGTACTCTGATCTAATCAAGATGGATATTATGTACTCGACTCTAGTCTTTAGTCTTTAGTCATCATCTTTATATTTGTCGATCTAACCCTATTATGCTTAAACTACCCCTACTTCTCTTAATACTTCAAATAGTCCTCCTTTTTAATCCTACCCTAAATTCTCTAAGTAGCCCTTACTTCCAACAAACAAGCCATTTTTTTAACTACTGCGAAGGGTTGGTTTTTGCAGCACCCGATCAAAACGATTCATAATCTTTCATATTTGTCGATCTACCCTTACTATTCTTATACTACCCTTACTTCTCTTAATACTTCAAAACGATTCTTTTTAATCCTACCCCAAATTATACAAATAGCAATAACTTGCAACAATTATCCCTGTTTTTTAACTACTGTGAAGGGTTGGTTTTTGCAGCACCCAATCCAAAAGATTCATCGTCTTTTGTATTTGTCGATCTACCCGTACTATGCTTAAATTATCCCTACTACTCTTAATACATCAAAACAACTATTCTTTTTAATCCTACCCCTAATTCTCTAAATAGTCCTTACTTCCAACAATTACGCCTATCTTTTACTACTGTAAAGGGTTTGTTTTTGCAGCACTTAATCATAATGATTCATCATCTTCCATATTTGTTGATCTACCCCTACAATGCTTAAACTATCCCTACTTCTCTTAGTACTTCAAAACTGCCCTTCTTTTTAATCCTACCCCTAATTCTCTAAATAACCCTTACTTGCAAAAATTATCCCTACTTTTTAACTACTATGAAGGGTTGGTTTTTGTTGCACCCAATCCAAACGATTCATCATTTTTTATATTTCTTAATCTACCCTTATTATGCTTAAGCTACACATACTTCTCTTAATACTTCAAAACATCATTCTTTTTAATCCTACACTAAATTCTCTTGATAGCACTTACTTCCAACAATTATCCCTACTTTTTCACTACTGTGAAGGGTTGGTTTTTTGCTGCATCCAATCTAAATGATTCATCATCTTTCATATTTGACGATCTACCCCTACTATGCTTAAAGTACCCCTACTTTTCTAAATACTTCAGAACAACTATTCTTTTTAATCCTACCCCTAATTCTCTGAATATCCCTTACATCCAACAATAAAAACTATCTTTTACTACTGTAAAGGTTTGTTTTTTACATTACCTAATCCAAACGATTCATCATTTTTCATATTTGTCGATCTACCCCTACAATGCTTAAACTATCCCTACTTCTCTTAGTACTTCAAAACGACCCTTCTTTTATATTCCTACCCCTATTTCTCTAAAAAGCCCTTACTTCCAAATATTATCCCTATTTTTTAACTACTATGAAGGGTTGGTTTTTGTTGCACCCAATCCAAAAGATTCATCATTTTTCATATTTGTCGATCTACACCTATTATGCTTAAACTACCCCTAATTCTCTTAGTACTTCAAAACTGCCTTCTTTTTAATCCTACCCAAAATTCTCTTGATAGCCCTTACTTCCAACAGTTACCCCTATTTTTTAACTACTGTGAAGGGTTGGATTCTGCAGCATCCAATCCAACTGATTCATCATCTTTGATATTTGTCGATCTACCCCTACTATGTTTAAACAAACCCTACTTCTCTTAATGCTTCAAAACGACCCTTATTTTTAATCCTACCCCAAAATTCTATAAATAGCCGTTACTTCCAACAATTACCCCTATTTTTTAACTACTGCGATGGGTTGGTTTTTGCAGCACCCAATCTAAACGATTCATCATCTTTCGTATTTGTCGATCTACCCGTTCTATGCTTAAACTATCCCTATTTCTCTTAGTACTTCAAAACAGCTGTTCTTTTTAATCCTACCCCTAATTCTCAAAATAGCCTTAACTTCCAATAGTTACCCCTATTTTTTAACTACAGCGAAGGGTTGGTTATTACAGCACCTAATCCAAATGATTCATCGTCTTTCATATTTGTCGATCTACCCCTACTATATTTAAAGTACACCTACTTCTCTTAATACTTCAAAATGACCCTTCTTTTTAATCCTACCCCAAATTCTTCACATAGCCCTTACTTCCAAAAATTACCCCTATTTTTTTAACGATTTTGAAGGGTTGGTTTTTGTAGCACCCAGTCTAAATGATTCATCTCTTTCACATTTTGTCGATCTACACCTATTGTGCTTAAACTACCCCTACTTCTCTTAATACTTCAAAACAACCTTCTTTTTAATACTACCCCTAATTCTCTAAATAGCCCTTACATCCAACAATTACCCCTATTTTTTAACTACTATGAAAGGTTGGTTTTTGCAGCACCCAATCCAAACGATTCATTATCTTTCATATTTGTCGATCTACCCCTACTATGCTTAAACTTCCCCTACTTCTCTTAATACTTCAAAACTTCTGTTCTTTTTAATCCTACCCCTAATTGTCTAAATAGACCTTACTTCCAACAATTACCCCTATTTTTTAACTACTGTGAAGGGTTAGTTTTTGCAGCACCCGATGTAATTGATTCATCATCTTTCAAATTTGTCGATCTACTCCCACTATGCTTAAACTACCCTTACTTCTTCTAATACTTCAAAACAACCTTTGTTTTTAATCCAACAACTAATTCTCTAAATAGCCCTTCCAACAATTACCCATATTTTAAACTTCTTTGAAGGGTTGTTTTTTGCAGCATCCAATCCATATGGTTCATCATCTTTATATTTGTCGATCTACCCCTAGTATGCTTAAACAACCCCTACTTCTCTTAATACTTCAAAACAGTCCTTCTTTTTAATCATACCCCTAATTCTCTAAATATCCCTTACCTCCAACAATTAAGCCAATCTTTTTACTACTGTGAAGGGTTGGTTTTTGCAGCATCCAATAAAAACAATTCAAAATCTTTCATATTTGTCGATCTATCCTTACTATTCTTAAACTACCCCAACTTCTCTTAATACTTCAAAACGGACCTTCTTTTTAATCCTACCCCAAATTCTATAAGTAGAACTTACTTCCAACAATTACCGCTGTTTTTCAACTACTGTGAAGGGTTGGTTTATGCAGCACCCAGTCCAAACGATTCATCATCTTTTGTATTTGTCAATCTACCCGTACTATGCTTAAACTATCCCTACTTCTCTTAATACTTCAGAACAACTATTCTTTTTAATCACACACCTAATTCTCTAAATAGCACTTACTTCCAATAGTTACCCCTGTTTTTTGGCTACTGCGAAGGGTTGGTTTTTGCAGCACCTAATTAAATGATTCATCATCTTTCATATTTGTCGATCTACCCCAACTATGCTTAAACTACCCCTACTTCTCTTAATACTTCAAAACAACCCTTGTTTTTAATCAACCCCTAATTCTCTAAATAGCCCTTCCAACAATTACCCCTATTTTTAAACTTCTTTGAAGGGTTGGTTTTTGTAGCACCCAATCCATATGATTCATCATCTTTATATTTGTCGATCTACCCCTACTATGCTTAAACTACCCATACTTCTCTTAATACTTCAAAATAGTCCTTCTTTTTAATCCTACCCCTAATTCTCTAAATAGCCCTTACTTCCAACAATCAAGCCAATTTTTTTACTACTGTGAAGGGTTGCTTTTTGCAGCACCCTACCAAAACGATTCATAATCTTTCATATTTGTCGATCTACCCATACTATGCTTAAACTACCCCTACTTCGCTTAATACTTCAAAACGATCCTTCTATTCTTTTTAATCCTACCCCTAATTCTCTAAATAGCCCTTACTTCCAAAAATTATCCCTATTTTTTAATTACTTTGAAGGGTTGGTTTTTGTTGCACCCAATCCAAACGATTCATCATTTTTTGTATTTGTCGATCTACCCCTATTATGCTTATGCTACCCATACTTCTCTTAATACTTCAAAACTACCTTCTTTTAAATCCTACCCCAGATTCTCTTGATAGCCTTTACTTCCAACAATTACCCCTATTTTTTCACTACTGCGAAGGCTTGGTTTTTACACCATCCAATCTAAATGATTCATCATCTTTCATATTTGTCGATCTACCCCTACTATGCTTAAAGTACCCCTACTTCTCTAAATACTTCAGAATAACTATTTTTTTAATCTTACCCCTAATTCTCTGAATATCCCTTACATCCAACAATTAAACCTATCTTTTACTACTGTAATGGGTTGGTTTTTGCAGCAACTAATCCAAATGATTCATCATCTTTCATATTTGTCTATCTACCGCTACAATGCTTAAATTATCCATACTTCTCTTAGTACTTTAAAACCGCCCTTCATTTATAATTCTACCCCTAATTCTCTAAATAGCCCTTACTTCCAATAATTATCCCTATTTTTTAACTACTGTGAAGGGTTGATTTTTGTTCCACCCAATCCAAACAATTCACCATTTTTCATATTTGTCGATCTACAACTATTATGCTTAAACTACCCCCAATTCTCTTAGTACTTCAAAACAACCTTCTTTTTAATCCTACCCCAAATTCTCTTGATAGCCCTTACTTCCAACAATTACCCCTATTTTTTAACTACTGTTAAGGGTTGGTTTTTGGAGCATCCAATCCTACTAATTCATCATCTTTGATATTTGTCGATATACCCGTACTATGTTTAAATAACCCCTACTTCTCTTAATACTTCAAAACGACCCTTCTTTTTAATCCTACCCCAAATTCTATAAATATCCCTTACTTCCAACAATTACCCCTATTTTTTAACTACTGCGAAGGGTTGGTTTTTGCAGCACCCAATCTAAACGATTCATCATCTTTCGTTTTTGTCGATCTACCCGTACTATCTCTACTTCTCTTAATACTTCAAAACAACTATTCTTTTTAATCCTACCCCTAATTATCGAAATAGACCTTACGCCCAACAATTACCCTTATTTTTTAACTATGGTGAAGGGTTGGTTTTTGAAGCACCTAATATAAATGATTCATCATCTTTCAAGTTTGTCAATCTACTCCTACTATGCTTAAACAACCCTTCTTCTCTTAATACTTCAAACCAACTACTCTTTTTAATCCTAACCCTAATTCTCTAAATAGCCCTTATTTCCAACAATTACGCCTATCATTTACTTCTGTGAAGGGTTCGTTTTAGTAGCACCCAATCCAAACGACACATAATCTTTCATTTTTGTCGATCTACCCCTACTATGCTTAAACTACCCCTACTTCTCGTAATACTTCAAAATGACCCTTCTTTCTAATCCTACCCCAAATTCTCTAAATAGCTCTTACTTCCAACAATTACCCTTATTTTTTTTACTATTTTGAATGGGTGGTTTTTGTAGTACCCAATCTAAATGATTCTTCATCTTTCACATTTGTCGATCTACCCCTATTGTGCTTAAACTACCCCTACTTCCCTTAATACTTCAAAACAACATTCTTTTTAATCCTACCCCTTATTCTCTAAATAGCCCTTACTTCCAACAATTACTCCTATTTTTTGACTACTGTAAAGGGTTGGATTTTGCAGCACCCAATCCAAACGATTCATCATCTTCCGTATTTGTCGATCTACCCGGGCTATGCTTAAACTATCCCTACTTCTCTTAATACTTCAAAACAACCATTCTTTTTAATCCTACCCATAATTCTCTAAACCGCCCTTACTTCCAACATTTACGCCTATCTTTTACAACCATGAAGGGTTGGTTTTTGTTGCATCCCGTCCAAACGATTCATAGTTTTTATATTTGTCGATCTACACCTACTATGCTTAAACTACTCCTACTCTCTTTATACTTCAAAACAACCCTTCTTTTTAATCCTACCAAATTCTCTAAATAGCCCTTACTTCAAACAATTACCCCTATTTTTTAAGTACTGTGAAGGGTTGGTTTTTGTAGCATCCAATCCAAACGATTCATCATCTTTCATATTTGTCGATCTACCCCTACAATGCTTAAACTACCCCTACTTCTCTTAATACTTCAAAACAGCTATTCTTCTTAATCCTACCCCTAATTCTCTAAATAGCTCGTACTTCCAACAATTACCCTTATTTTTTAATTGTGTGAAGCGTTGGTTTTTGCAACACCCAATCTAAATGGTTCATCATCTTTCAAATTTGTCGATCTACTCCTACTATGCTTAAACTACCCCTTACTTCTCTTAATACTTCAAAACAACCCTTCTTTTTAATCTAACCCCTAATTCTTTAAATAGCCCTTCTAACAATCACCACTATTTTTAAACTTATTTGAAGGGTTGGTTTTTGCAGCACCCAATCCATATGACTCTTCATCTTTATATTTGTCGATCTAGACCTACTATGCTTAAACAACCCCTACTTCTCTTAATAATTCAAAATAGTCCTTTTTTTAATCCTACCCCTGATTCTCTAAATAGCCCTTACATCCAACAATGTCCAACAATTAACCCTATTTTTTAGCTTTTGTAAAAGTTTGGTTTTTGCCGCTCCCAATCCAAATGATTCATCATCTTTCATATTTGTCGATCTACCCCTACTATGCTTGAATTATCCCTACTTCTCTTAGTACTACAAAACCGTCCTTCTTTTTAATCCTACCCCTAATTCTCTAAATAGCCCTTACTTCCAAAAATTATCCCTATTTTTTAACTACTATGAAGGGTTGGTTTTTGTTGCATCCAATCCAAACGATTCATCATTTTTTATATTTGCCGATCTACCCGTATTATGCTTAAGCTACCCCTACATCTCTTAATACTTCAAAACAACCCTTCTTTTTAATCCTACCCCTAATTCTCTAAATAGCCTTTAGTTCCAACAAATGCCTCTATTTTTTAACGACTGTGAAGGGTCAGTTTTTGCAGCATCCAATCCAAACAATTAATCATCTTTCATGTTTGTCGATCTACCCCTACTATGCTTAAACAACCCCTACTTCTCTTAATACTTCAAAATGACTATATTTTTTAATCCTACCACTAATTCTCTAAATATCCCTCACATCAAACAATTACACCTATTTGTTAGCTTCTGTGAAAGGATGGTTTTGGCAGCACCCAAACCAAATGATTCATCATCTTTCACATTTGACGATCTACCCCTACTATGCTTAAACCATCCCCACTTCTCTTATTACTTCAAAATAGGCCTTCTTTTTAATCCTACCGCTAATTCTCTAAATAGCCCTTACTTCCAAAAATTATCCCTATTTTTAACTACTGTGAAGGGTTGGTTTTTTTTGCACCCAATCCAAACGATTCATCGTTTTTCATATTTGTCGATCTACTCCTATTATGCTTAAACTACTCTACTTCTCTTAATACTTCTAATCTGCCTTCTTTTTAATCCTACCCCTAATTCACTAAATAGCCCTTATATCTAACAATTACCACTATTTTTTAACTATTGTGAAGGTTTGGTTTTTGCAGCACCCGATCTAAAAGATTCATCATCTTTCAAATTTGTCGATCTACTCCTACTATGCTTAAACTACCCCTACTTCTCTTAATACTTCAAAACAACCCTTGTTTTTAATCCAAACCCTAATTCTCTAAATAGGCCTTCCAACAATTACCCCTATTTTCAAACTTCTTTGAAGGGGTTGTTTTGCAGCACCCATTCCATATGATTCATCTTCTTTATATTTGTCGATCTACCCCTATTATGCTTAAACTACCCCTACCTCTCTTAATAATACAAAATTATCCTTCTTTTTAATCCTACCCCTACGTCTCTAAATAGCCCTTACTTTTAACAATCAAGCCAATCTTTTTACTACTACGAAGGGTAGGTTTTTGCAGCACCCAATCAAAACAATTCATAATCTTTCATATTTTTCGATCTACCCATACTATGCTTAAACTACCCCTACTTCTCTTAATACTTCAAAATGACCCTTCTTTTTAATCCTACCCCAAATTATATAAATAGAACTTACTTCCAACAATTACCCCTATTTTTTTACTACTATGAATGGTTGGGTTTCGCGGCACCCAATCCAAAAGATTCATCGTCTTTCGTATTTGTCGATCTACCCGCACTATGCTTAAACTATCCCTACTTCTCTTAATACTTCAAAACAGCTATTCTTTTTAATCCTACACCTCATTCTCTAAATAGTCCTTAATTGCAACAATTACGCCCATCTTTTACAACTGTAAATGGTTGGTTTTTGTAGCACCCAATCCAAATGATTCATCATCTTTCATATTTTTCGATCTGCCCCTATTATGCTTAAACTACCCCTACTTCTCTTAGTACTTCAAAAAAGCTATTCTTTTTAATCATGCCCCAAATTCTCTAAATAGCCCATATTTCCAAAAATTATCCCTATTTTTTAACTACTGTGAAGGGTTGGTTTTTTTTGCACCTAATCGAAACGATTCATCATTTTTCACAGTTGTCGATCTACACCTATTATGCTTAAACTACCCCTAGTTCTCTTAGTACTTCAAAACTGCCTTCTTTTTAATCCTACCCCAAATTCTCTTGATAGCCCTTACTTCCAACAGTTACCCCTATTTTTTAACTACTGTAAAGGGTTGGTTTTTGCAGCATCCAATCCAAATGATTCATCATCTTTGATATTTGTCGATCTACCCCTACTATGCTTAAACTACCTCTACTTCTCTTAATACTTCAAAACGAGCCTTCTTTTTAATCCAACCCCTAATTCTATAAATAGCATTCACTTCCAACAATAACCCCTATTTTTTAACTACTGCGAAGGGTTGGTTTTTGGAGCACCCAATCTAAATGATTCGTCATCTTTCGTATTTGTCGATCTACCCGTACTATGCTTAAACTATCCCTACTTCTCTTAATACTTCAAAACAACCATTCTTTTTAATCCTACCACTAATTCTCTAAATAGCCCTTACTTCCAATCGATACCCCTATTTTTTAGCTACTGCGAAGGATTGGTTTTTGCAGCACCTAATCCAAGTGATTCATCATCTTTCATATTTGTCGATCTATCCCTACTATACTTAAAGTACCCCTACTTCTCTTGTTACTTCAAAACAACTATTCTTTTTAGTCCGAACCCTAATTCCCTAAATTGCACTTACTTCCAGCAATTACGCCTATCTTTTATTTCTGTGAAGGGTTCGTTTTTGTAGCACCCAATCCAAACGACTCATAATCTTTCATTTTTGTCGATGTACCCCTACTATGCTTAAACTACCCCTACTTCTCTTAATACTACAAAACAACCCTTCTTTTCAATCCTACCCCTAATTCTCTATATCGCCCTTACTTCAAACAATTACGCCTATCTTTTTACTACTTTGAAGCGTTGGTTTTTACAGCACCCAATCCAAACGATTCATCATCTTTCATATTTGTCGATCTTACCCTACTATGCTTAAACTACCCCTACTTCTCTTAATACTTCAAAACAGATATTCTTTTTAATCCTAACACTAATTCTCTAAAAAGCCCTTACTTCCAACTATTACGCCTATCTTTTACTATTGTGAAGGGTTGGTTTTTGCCGCACCCAATCCAAACGATTCATCATCTTTCCTATTTGTCGATCTACACGGGCTATGCTTAAACTATCCCTACTTCTCCTAATACTTTAAAATAGCCATTCTTTTTAATCCTACCCATAATTCTCTAATCCGCCATTACATCCAACATTTACGCCTTTCTTTTACTACTGTGAAGGGTTGGTTTTTGTAGCACCTTGTCCAAACGATTCATAGTCTTTTATATTTGTCGATCTACCCCTACTATGCTTAAACTACCCCTACTCTCTTTATACTTCAAAACAACCCTTCTTTTTATTCCTACCCAAATTCTCTCAATATCCCTTACATAAAACAATTATCGCTATTTTTTAACTATTGTGAAGGGTTGATTTTTGCAGCATCCAATCCAAATGATTCATCATCTTTCATATTTGTCGATCTACCCCCAACAATGCTTAAACTACCCCTACTTCTCTTAATACTTCAAAACAACTATTCTTTACAATCCTACCCCGAATTCTCTAAATAGCCAGTACTTCCAACAATTATTCTTATTTTTTAACTATGTGAAGGGTTGGTTTTTGAGCAACCAATCTAAATGGTTCATCATCTTTCAAATTTGTTGATCTACTCCTACTATGCTTAAACTACCCCTTACTTCTCTTAATACTTCAAAACAACCCTTCTTTTTTTCCAACCCCTAATTCTCTAAATAGCCCTTCCAACAATCACCCCTATTTTTAAACTTCTTTGAAGCGTTGGTTTTTGCAGCACCTAATCCATAAGATTCATCATCTTTATATTTGTCGATCCAGACCTACTATGCTTAAACAACCCCTACTTCTCTTAATACATCAAAACAACTAATAAATAGCCCAAATTCTCACTTCCAACAATTATCCCTATTTTTAACTACTATGAAGGGTTGGTTTTTGCTGCACCCAATCCAAACGATTCATCATCTTTCATATTGGTCGATCTACCCCTATTATGCTTAAACTACCCCTACTTCTCTTAATACTTCAAAACAGACTGCTTTTTAATCCGTACCCTAATTCACTAAATGGCTCTTACATCCAACAATTATCTCTATTTTTTAACTACTGTGAAGGGTTGGTCTTTGCAGCACCCAATCCAAATGATTCACATCTTTCATATTTGTCGATCAACCCCTACTATGCTTTAACTGCCCCTACTTCTCTTAATACTACAAAATTACTATTCTTTTAAATCCTACCCATAATTCTCTAAATAGCCCTTACTTCCAACAATTACCCCTACTTTTTAAGTACTAGAAAGGTACATCAAAATAGCCCTTATTTTTAATCATACCCCTAATTCTCTAAATAGCCCTTACCTCCAACAATTACCCCAATTTTTTAACTACTGTGAATGGTTGGTTTTAGCAGCATTGAATCCAAACGATTCATTATCTTTCGTATCTGTCGATCTACCCCTATTATGCTTAAACTACCCCTACTTCTCTAGGAATGAACGCAGAGCTTCTCTAGGCCTCTACTTGATTGTGGTGAGGGACATGACGTTCTTGGGTCGTGCAATGTGAACCCGAAACTGTTTAATGAAGCGTGCGACCAACATGTTCCAACTACTGATCGATTCTGTTTCTAGCTGCCGAGTCCACGTAGCAGCTATATCGGTAAGAAAGAGAGGAAAGCATTTTGCCATGACGCTCTCCGACGCCATTTGATCTTCCATATGTCGTTTGTAGCTCATCAGATGCTTGGTAGGATCGGTCCTACCATTGTAGGGTTCCATTTGTGGATGATTGAAATCTGGGGGATTACAAGAATTTCTGATTTCCTGAGTGAACGAATTGTGATTGACGTCATCCACATCATTCTGATAAGTGCGGCCTCTCGGGAGGCATTCAATACGCTCTGCTAGCCGATTTCCTTCAAAAAGTTGTTGCGAGTTGCCGAGATCAGAGCCGGTGCTCCCAGCGTTGAATGCAAGAGAAGATGGAAGCTGGTGGGCTGTCGTGAGCGGGTCGCGGGTCGCGGTTCGTTGTTCAGGGGAGTCAACCTGACCCGGTCGTGAATCATGGAGGTTGGCATGTGGGGCCGGGTCGTGAAGCAGGGGGGCGATCCGACTAGATCCTGGAGGTAGGTCACGAACCGGTTGTTGTTGAGCAAATGGGAGCGAGTTGTTGGGATTGGCTCGTGAGCCTGGTGGTGCACTACGATCCGGATCGCGATCTAGAGGTGTATCACGAGATGGTTGATGCTGTTGAACGACATATGGAAGATCAAATGCTGCATGAGTAAAAGTTCCAGTCTTGTTCCTTTTGATTGCCATTTATCCAATAGCCAAGCAAATTGATTCCTTTAGAGCCAGAAATTGAAGTAGTATCGTGTGTCCCCTTCCTGGCGCGCCAAAATGTTAGACCAAAATATGGGCCTAACACCCAATTGCAGATCACATATCACCGAATGCAGAAAACAGTAAATAAAGAGGAGACACACGAAGTTTTTATAGTGGTTCGGTTGTAGATGTATCCTACGTCCACTTTATAATTTTACTGTTATACTTTTAGATTACAAGAATCAGTTACATGTTGGCACACAATCCGTGTGTTAATTGGGATTACAAGAAGAGAATTTGTGTGTAGAAAGGTGCAAAATTCTTGCACTTCAGTAATGGAGAAAGTCGTGAAGAAGTATGGCCAAAATTCCTTGAAAATGCCTTCCAATGGTGTATTTATAGCTGTAGGAGAGCTTCTGGGTTGACCTGATCGTGATGGGGTACGTGGCACCCGATCCGAGAAAGTAGGAGTAAGATGTGCCTTGAGAATAGGTCAAGATCTATGTGTGTATTAGCAGGTGCAGGGGTCAGTTCATGGTCATGGGATCAGATCATGATATGGGCTCCACGAACCGAGGTCTGATCATGAGTTGTATGGTGAAGGTTGTGTTTCATGAGCGGGTCGTGATCAGGAGGTGTACCACGAACGGGCCATGGTCTAAGGGTGTATGACGAGCCGAGGGGGCATTCCGATGGTGCTTCACGAATCGAGGTAGGTCCCACGAGCCAGTCCAATTTCCAGGAATCCGATGCTTTGCCACTTCATGCAAGTGATCGCCGGTCCATACTCCTACATGCGTTCACGGAAACGGGGAAAACTTTCAAACCATAAGTTCGATGGAGCAAAACCGAAGCTCAAACTGAAGCTAACTCATAGGGCTACAAGTGTAACAAAGCCCAGCTGCGTAATTGCTGTTTTCGGGCGCAAAAGAGGTCGTCTGATAGGAGTTTCGGGCCTGTTTATGTTGAGGATGTGATTTTGACCAAATTTCTCAATGTCTTCTGACGTTGTTTCCATCGCTTGAGCATGTTGTCATTTAGGAATGGTATGTGTGACAGCTTTTTCTAAAAAATGTGTTAACACGTTTGCCCCCCAGAACATATCTTGCTGGTTGAAGGTAGATGTGTTCTGGATAATCTGAGAAATCCAAATCCAGAATGCGATGATCACACCAGGTCGTATTAAGGCCAGAAAACTGACGACCACACGGGATTGTATTAAGGCCAGAGAAATCCAAGAAGACCAGGAGTTTGTACCTGCAATAAGATAAATCAAAAAACGCAAGAATATTTCCTAGATGGCCTTACCGGAGTAAACAATCCGAGGAGATGTTAGAGGGGTTCCAAGACGGCCTTACCAGAGTAAGACGACAAAGGAAAAGCAATGAAGGTTCCAAGGCGGCCTTACCAGAGTAAGACGACTAAGGAAAATCAGTGAAGGTTTGTTTATACTAGACGGATCCAGTTAGGAGCTGAAGATCAATGCTTATACTAGACGGATCCAGTTCGGAGCCGGAACTCAATGTTTATGCTGGACGGCTCCAGTTATGAGCCGGAGCTCAATGCTTATTACTAATTCATGAAAATGCAGCGGCCGTTTGTCGGACACGACTGGAGACCACAAGTTGGTTTCGTACGTGTGGGCTGATGTGACGGCTCTTATTACATGCAGGGAAAACAAAGGAGGGCGAGAAGTCGCCTAAAAACCTAAAAACATGAACTATGGACAAGAGTCCAGCAAACTGAAGATATCCGCTGAGTAGGATCATTTAATGATAAGCCCGCGATAGCTCGATATGGGATCGTTCCCTCTCCGGGTAGTCGGTGGTGGTAGCGCAGGTGCGGGCGCTATTGGTTGGATGGCGTACTCGGGTAGTTCTCCTCGCCCGACGCAATCCTCGATAAGGTGTCACAAATGTCTGCATCCATCAGTGTTATGACCGTCCATGTCATGAAATATGCAATATGTTCCGGAATTGCGTTGTGCTAGCGTTGGCTCCCTCTTGGGAGGCCTTGGATATGAGGCGGCGCCTCCGGCATCTACGTATATGTTGCTAAGAGTGTCATTCAGTTTAGTGTGTTTGTCGTATCTGGACCCTCTCCGGGGTGGAGCATTACAATCCTTTGTAGCAGGGGTCTTTTCTTTACCCTTATCATTGCCTTTTCCAGGATTGGGCGATTCTCCATCTCCGAGCATTTTGACGTCGAGAGTGTGTTTCTCAGAAGTTGCATCTTCTTCCCGCAGGAATCTATCTTCTTCGAGGTAGAATTCGCTAAGGGTTCGCGGTGGATCTCTTTACAATGACTTCTCCATCTCTGAGCCTCTGCTTGATTGTGGTGAGGGACATGACGTTCTTGGGTCGTGCAATGTGAACACGAAATTGTTCAATGAAGTGTGCGACCAACATGTTCCAACTACTGATCGATTCTGTTTCTAGCTGTCGAATCCATATAGCAGCTATATCAGTAAGAAAGAGAGGAAATCATTTGTCCATGACGTTCTCCGATGCCATTTAAACTTTCATATGTCGTTTGTAGCGCATCGGATGCACGGTAGGATCGGTCTTGCCGTTGTAGGGTTCCAGTTGTGGAAGTTTGAAATCTGGGGGATTACGAGAATTTCTGATTTCCTGAGTGAACAGATTGTGATTGACGTCATCCACATTATTCTGATAAGTGCCGCCTCTCGAGAGGCAATCAATCAGTTCTGCTAGTCGATTTCCTTCAAAAAGTTGTTGCAAGTTGGCAAGATCAGAGACGGTGCCCCTAGCGTTGAATGCTAGAGAAAATGGAAGCTAGTGGGCTATCGTCAACGGGTCGCGGGTCGCAGTTCGTGGTTCAGGGGAGTCGACCCGACCCGGTCGTGAATCATGGAGGTTGGCACGTGAGGCCGGATCGTGAAGCAGCAGGGCGATCCGACTGGATCCTGGAGGTATGTCACGAATCGGTTGTTGTTGAGCAAATGGGAGCGAGTTGCTGGGATTGGCTCATGAGCCTGATGGTGCACCACGATCCATATCGCGATCTAGAGGTGTGTCACGAGATGGTTGATGCTGTTGAATGGGAGCTTGCAATCCGGTGTTTAGCTGATCTGGAGTTGAAGTAGATCGCAGTGGATTTCCAAGAGCGAGTGGGTTGCCCCTGAGTCCTAGTGATGCACGAGCCGCTTCTGTGGGTTCATCTCCAATGACTTGAGCATTGCTCGGCCTTCCATCCATCCGAGCGAAGAATTGGTTGATCATTTCCTGTTGTTTCTGGAGGAGATCATCTTGCCGTGCCATCTGATATCTCAGTTCAGTGAGAACTCTATCCATCTCGTCTCTGGTCAAGTATGAAGAAGGATCTCCATGAGAGGAAGCTTCCTGGTTTGCCTCATTCCTTGTGTCTTCAGCATCATCAGCATGAGCGGAAGTTCCATTCTTCTTCCTTTTGATTGCCATTTATCCAATAGCCAAGCAAATCGATTCCTTTAGATCCAGAAATTGATGTAGTATCGTGTGTCCCCTTCCCGGCGCGCCTAAATGTTAGACCTAAATCTGGGCCTAACACCCAGTTGCAGATCACATATCACAGAATCCAGAAAATAGTAAATAAAGAGGAGACACACGAAGTTTTTATAGTGCTTCGGCTGTAGATGTAGCCTACGTCCACTTTATAATCTTATTGTTATACTGATAGATTACAAGAATCGGTTACATGTTGGCACATAATCCGTGTGCTAATTGAGATTACAAGAAGAGAATTTATGTGTAGAAAGGTGCAAAATCCTTGCACTTCAGTAATGGAGTAAGCCATTAAGAGGTATGGCCAAAAGTCCTTGAAAATGCCTTCCAATGGTGTATCTATAGCTGTAGGAGAGCTTCTTGGATGACCGGATCGTGATGGGGTACATGGCACCCAATCCGGGAAAGTAGGAGTAAGATGTGCCTTGAGAATAGGTCAAGGTCTACGCGTGTATTAGCAGGTGCAGTGGTCGGTTCATGGTCATGGGATCGGATCGTGATATGGGCTCAACGAACCGAGGTCTGATTATGAGTTGTATGGTGAAGGTGGTGTTTCACGAGCAGGTCGTGATCATGAGGTGTACCACGAACGGGTCGAGGTATGAGGGTGTACGACGAGCCGAGGGGGGTGATCCATTGGTGGTTCACAAATCAAGGTAGGTCCCTCGAGCCCGTCCATGTTCCCGAAATCCGAGGCTTTGCCACTTCATGCAAGTGATCGCCGGTCCGTATTCTACATGCATTCACGGAAACAGGCATAACTTTCAAACCGTAAGTCCGATTGAGCCAAACTGAATCTAACTCAAAGGGCTACAAGAGTAACAGAGCCCAGCTCCGTAATTGCTGTTTTCGGGCCCAAAAGAGGTTGTCTGATAGTAGTTTCTGTCCTGTTTATGTTGAGGATGTGATTTTGACCAAATCTCTCAATGTCTTCTGACGTTGTTTCCATCGCTTGAGCATGTTATCATTCAAGAATTCCATGTGTGAAAACTTTTTCCAAAAAATGTGTCAACAAGTTTGCCCCCCAGAACATATCTTGCTGGTTGAAGGAAAATGTGTTCTGGATAATCTGAGAAATCCAAATCCAGAATGCGACGATCACGCCGGATCGTATTAAGGCCAGAAAACTGACGATCACACGGGATTATATTAAGGCCAGAGAAATCCAAGAAGACCAGGAGTTTGTACCTGCAATAAGATAAATCAAACAATGCAAGAATATTTCCTAGATGGCCTTACCGGATTAAACCATCTGAGGAGATGTTCGAGGGGTTCCTAGACGGCCTTACCGGAGTAAGACGACCAAGGAAAAGCAATGAAAGTTCCAAGACGGCCTTAACGGAGTAAGACGACCAAGAAAAAGCTGTGAAGGTTTGTTTATAATGGACGGATCTAGTTAGGAGTCGGAGCTTAATGCTTACACTTGACGGATCCAGTTCGGAGCCGGAGCACAATGTTTATACTGTACGGATCCAGTTAGGAGCCGGAGCACAATGCTTATTACTAATTAATAAAAATGCAGCGGTCGTTTGCCGGGCACGACTGGAGACCACAAGTTGTTTCTGTATGTGTAGGCTGATGTGACGGCTCATATTACATGCAGTGAAAGCAAAGGATGGCGAGAAGTCTCCTAAAAACCAAAAAACATGAACTATGGACTGGTGGCTTGAAGCAGGGGGTCGCGTGAATCATGGAGGTTGGCACGTGGGGCCGGGTCATGAAGCAAGGGGGAGATCCGAATGGATCCTGGAGGTAGGTCATGAACCGGTGGTTGTTGAGCAAATGGGAGCGAGTTGTTGGGGTCGGCTCGTGAGCTTGGTGGTGCAGCGCGATCCGGATCGCGATCTAGAGGTGTATCACGAGATGGTTGATGCTGTTGAATGGGGGCTTGCAATCCGGTGGTCATCTGATCTGGAGCTGAAGTCGGCCGCAGTGCATTTCCAAGAGCGAGTGGGTTGCCCTCGAGGCCTAGTGATGCACGAGACGCTTCGGTGGCTTCATTTCCAATGACTTGAGCGTTGCTCGATCTTCCATCCATCCGAGCGAAGAATTGGTTGATCATTTCCTGTTGTTTCTGGACTCTGTCCATCTCGTCTCTGGTCAAGTATGAAGAAGGATCTCCATGAGAGGAAGCTTTCTGGCTTGTCTGAATCCTTGTGTCTTCAGCGTCAGCATCATCAGCATGAGCGGAAGTTCCAGTCTTCTTCCTTTTGATTGCCATTTATCCAATAGCCAAGCAAATTGATTCCTTTAAAGCTAGAAATTGAAGTAGTATTGTGTGTCCCCTTCCTGGCGTGCCAAAATGTTAGACCAAAATCTGGGCCTAACACCCAATCACAGATCATTGATCACAGAATGCAGAAAACAGTAAATAAAGAGGAGACACACGAAGTTTTTATAGTGATTCGGCTGTAGATGTAGCCGACGTCCACTTTATAATCTTATTGTTATACTGACAGATTATAAGAATTAGTTACATGTTGGCACACAATCCGTGTGTTAATTGAGATTACAAGAAGAGAATTTATGTGTAGAAAGGTGCAAAATCCTTGCACTTCAGTAATGGTGTAAGCCATGAAGAAGTATGGCCAAAAGTCCTTGAAAATGCCTTCCAATGGTGTATTTATAGCTGTAGGAGAGCTTCTGGGTAAACCTGATCGTGATGGGTACGTGGCACCCGATCCGGGAAGTAGGACTAAGATGTGCCTTGAGAATAGGTCAAGATCTACTGGGGTATTAGTATGTGCAGGGGTCGGTTCATGGTCATGGGATCGGATCATGATATGGGCTCCACGAACCGAGGTCTGATCGTGAGTTGTATGGTGAAGGTGGTGTTTCACGAGCGGGTCGTGATCAGGAGGTGTACCACTAACGGGTCGTGGTCTGAGGGTGTACGACGAGCCGAGGGGGGCGATCCGATGGTACTTCACGAATCGAGTTAGGTCCCACGAGCCAGTCCAAGTTCCTGGAATCCGATGCTTTGCCACTTCATGCAAGTGATCGTCGGTCCGTACTTCTACATGCGTTCACGGGAACGGGCTTAACTTTCAAACCGTAAGTCCGATTGAGCCAAACCGAAGCTCAAACAGAAGATAATTCAGACGGCTACAAGAATTACATAGCCCAGCTCCGTAATTGATGTTTTCGGGCCCAAAAGAGGTCGTCTGATTGTAGTTTCGAGCCTGTTTATGTTGAGGATGTGATTTTGACCAAATCTCTCAATGTCTTCTGACGTTGTTTCCAATTCTAGAGCATGTTATCATTCAGGAATTCCATGTGTGACAGCTTTTGCCAAAAAATGTGTCAACACCTTAATTCCAACAATTACGCCAATCTTTTACTACTATGAAGGGTTGGTTTTTACAGCACTCAATCCAAACGATTCACAATCTTTTATATTTGTCGATCTAACCCTACTATGCTTAAACTACCCCTACTTCTCTTTATACTTCAAAACAACTATTCTTTTTAATCCTATCCCTAATTCTCTAAATATCCCTTACTTCTAACAAATACCACTATTTTTTAACTTTTGTGAAGGGTTGGTTTTTGCAGCACCCAATCCAAATTATTCATTATCTTTCATATTTGTCGATCTACCCCTACCGTGCTCAAACTATCCCTACTTCTCTTAGTACTTCGAAACAACCCTTCTTTTTAATCCAACCCCTAATATCTAAATATCCATTACATCCAACAATTATACCTATTTTTTAACTACTGTGAAGGGCTGGTTTTTGTAGCACCCAATCCAAATGATTAATCATCTTTCATATTTGTCGATATGCCCCTACTATGCTTAATCTACCCCAACTTCTCTTAATACTTCAAAATAGCCCTTCTTTTTAAACCTACCCCTAATTCTCTAAATAGCCCTTACTTCCAACAATTAACCCAATTTTTTAACTACTGTGAAGGGTTGGTTTTTGCGGCACCCAATCCAAATGACTCATCATCTTTCATATTTGTCGATCTAACCCTACCATGCTTAAACTACACTTACTTCTCTTAATACTTCAAAACAATCCTTCATTTTAGTCCAACTTCTAATTCTATAAATAGCCTTTCCAACAATTACCCAAAATTTTAAACTTCTGTAAAGGGTTGGTTTTGGAAGCACCCAATCCATATGATTCATCATCTTTATATTTGTCAATGTACCCTACTTTGCTTAAACTACCCCTACTTCACTTAATACTTCAAAACATCCCTTCTTTTTAGTCCTACCCCTAATTATCTAAATAGCCCTTATTTCCAACAATTACCCATATTTTTTAACTATTGTGAAGGGTTGGTTTTTGCAGCACCCAATCAAAATGATTCATCATCTTTCATATTTTTCGATCTGCCCATATTATGCTTAAACTACCCCTACTTCTCTTAATACTTCAAAATAGTTCTTCTTTTTAATCCTACCCCTAATTCTCAAAATAGCCATTACTTCCACCAATTACGCCTATCTTTTTACTACTGTGAAGCGTTTGTTTTTGCAGCACCTAATCCAAACAATTCATATTCTTACATATTTGTCGATCTGCCCCTACTATACTTAAATTATCCCTACTTCTCTTAATACTTTAAAACACCCCTTCTTTTTAATCTTACACCTAATTCTCTAAATAGTCATTCCTTCCAACAATGTAACACCCCGTATTTTTATAACATTAAAATTCACAAATTAAAGTATACTTAATTTGTAGAAAAGAATTAAGTGAAATGGGTTGCGCAGAGAAATATAAATATATATATACTGATATATATATATATGTATATATAAAATAAAAAATAAATAAATAAATATGCGAAAAAGTTCAAAACAGCGAATCGGGAGGGGAAATAACCGAACCGGCCCATTTTTGAGGTCAACCCATGCCTCGCTGGGTCGACTAGGGGTAAATCCAGGGTGTTTGGCTGTCAACCCGTGGGCCGATTCGCTCAAATGCAGATTTTGCATTTGATTGGTTCTCATAGTTCAGGGTTAATTTAATGGTCCTAAATAACTTCCTACACCTATAAATTCATCCTAATGCTAACCCTAAACCTAATTAAAATAGAATAGTTACCGTCATACCGTCGCCATGGAAATAAATGGAGCCGCCGCCAACTAAGAAAGAAGAAAAACAAATTCAATTCTAATTCTCTCAAACCTAAAGCAAAGCAAAACTCTATCTTTTCTTCTCTAAATTGTGAGTATAATAATCTTATGGCCATAATTGAGTCAATTATGGACATCATTAAAAGTTGACTTAATTGATAATTGGAATAGGGAATTATTAAAACTGGTGTAAAAGATTTTAAGTGTTAATCAATGCTTAGGACACGAGGTTGGACTCGTTTGTGACGTAAACCTACCCGGACCCGCCCGGCAAATCGAGTGGTCACAAATGTCATCCCAATGTGAGAGGTCCTAGGCCTAAACTCAAGCATAACGTTTGTAAAGACACGAGGTTAGACTCTTTTATGGTGTAAGACTGCCCGGACCCGCCCGGCAAATCCAGCTGCCATAAATGCCAGTCTAATGTGAGAGGTCTTTATGAGGTTATGGCCTGAATGAATTAAGAAATACTTAACCAGATAAACATGTAAGGTGGACATGGGGGTTTAGTAGGTGCCTTGGGTGGCATGAGGAATCTAGGGGGTGCCCTTAGTGGCATGTGAAATACGATTAGTAAGACTTAACCAAACACACATGTAAATGAACATGACTAAGAGGGTTAAGTGGGATATACTAGTGACAAGCTTAGGTGGGTAGCTTGTGGGGGCCCATTTCGACCAGTATCCCAAACGTATCTTTGTGGGCTTGACCCAAATCGATGATGGGACACGCATGCTGCGTTTGACTGTAAGAGGCCAAAACGGGGAGCGGTGGCAACGCAAGTCCAACGGGTTTCATATTCGTGTGTGGACCCGGGCTGGTAGGTAAGACGTTGTTGCATCGTGTAAGTATAAGTCGTGCATTCTCAAGTTGTATCGGGTTGCCACTTTAGGGGAGTGATACACCCCACTGTGGGGCCAACACGGGCTTCTACGAGTAGGGAGCCGATCGTAAGTGGGTAGTGGGGTACACCTAGTGGAGATATGGGCAGACGACACCTATGTAGTCAGCTAGGGGTATGTAAGGCAATTTATAAAGTTTCTGTGTGAAGCAAGTGGGATCAAACAATAGGGTGACTGGTGTGGTGCAGTGTAGTAATGTGCGGTGCACTGTAGTAATCATTCGTTAGTAATTAGGTGTGCCGTTACCGTTATTTTTAACGTTATCTTAAACGCTATCTTTATCTTCCTAAGAGTTCATAGAAATTTACTTGTCTTCCAGCTTATGCCTTAGTCTAGTTATTTTGATAATAGTATTGTTGGAATTATCATACTCGCCAGACTTTATGTCTGACTCCCTCTATTTCTATCCTTTTTCCCCTCCAGGTACTCAGGTTGGGCCCAGCTCTAGTGGAGTTTGATTGAATTGCTTCATCTCTCTTTGGAAAGCTTGGACCGTTGAAGTAAAGTCCAACTTGTTATCTTTTTAATGGCAATTTATGTAATGGGATTATGTATTTTGTTTTTATGAAGATGGATATTGTACTTGATTATGATCTATGGTTTTATGATGTAACAAACAGGTTTAATTTCCGCTGCAATAAAACAAAGTTTTTGATTTCCAAGTACTATTTACTAGCTGTCTTGTTGTAACTTTTCTGTTCTATATTCACTTATCCATGGAAGTTAATGCATTCCCTTCGTGAGTGACATTAATGGACGTGGAGTGTTACACGTGGTATCAGAGCTTAAGGTTACCAGAACAGATAAAAATACTTTAGAAAAATAGTTATTTTTGGAAGAAGTGTTTTCAAAAACATGTTTTAACGAGAAATTCAAAGAGAAAAGTTTTTTTAAAAAAAAGTAACATAAACCCCAATAGCCCATATCTTTATCTTTCGAAATCTCCATTCTGAATCTTTCCTTTTTCGTTTTAGCATGGCTGAAGATCTTAATCTACCCGACGGTGTAACGATACCAGGATGGTATAGGAGGTTATTAGAGGCTAGGCCGTTGCAGGTCCAGCCAATGTTCCTCCACCACCAGTTGCACCCGTTCCTCCTCCTCCTCCTCCTCCTCGCGTAGATACTTTTGCAAAGACGTGCAAGGAATTCAAGGCTATGGATGGAAAACCATTTCAAGGGTCAAAAACGTTTGTGGAAGCTAGAGATTGGCTTAAGGAGGTGGAAGAATTGCTAGAAATCTTTGAAGTAGAAGAAGGGATGAGAGTTCTGTTAGCAGCTTGGTTGATGAAGGGAGAGGCCTCGTTTTGGTGGGAGGTCACTAATGGGGAGCGTCGTGTTGATTCTTGGGCGGATTTCAGACGTAGGTTCGTGGCGAAGTTTCTCTCAAGGGCGGAAGAAAATCTATATATGGAAAGGTTCTTGACATTGAAGCAAGGAATCTCATCAGTGAAAGAATATGTCAATAAATTTAATCAAGTAGCAAGGTTTGGCTTGGACTTAGTGAACACGCCGGAGAAGAAGGCGCTGAGGTTCGTGAATGGCTTGAATGAACCATTGCAAGGGTTGGCTATGACCCACATCCCTATGGGGGCCACCTTTTAGAAGTTAGTAGAAATGGCGCTAATTCATGAGGAGAAAAGCGCTAAAGCTGATAAGGCACCCGAGAAGAAGGGGGATCAGAAGAAACCACAACAGCAAAACAAGAAGGGTGGTAAAGACAATAACTGCAAGGGAAAGAAGAAATGTTTTAACTGTGGGACACCAGGCCATGTCAGCAAGGATTGCCGAAAGAAAAAGAAGACAGTCTGCTTTCATTGTGGCGATGCGGGACATTTAGTGAAGGAATGCCCAAAAAAGGGGCAGACGGCAGGAGCTACCTCGGGAGGACAGGTGCAGGCTCTTATGGTACCAGGGCAGGCAAGGGGACAAGTTCAGGCTCTCGCGGTCCCACTGCTGCAAGAACGTGGTAGAACCATTTCTGTTGAAAGCTTAGTTTTTCTGTTTGATCATCCTGTCCGTACCTTATTCGATTCGGGCGCATCACATTCGTTTATCTCTACATCATTAGTCGAATCACTACACTTAAACACCAGTTTAGTAGAGGATCCCTTAGTTGTTTCGAATCCAATTGGGGGATCAGCTAATTTGTCTATGATGTGTTTGGATTTGAAAATTTCCATACTTAGCGTTGAATTTAGATGTGATGCTTATGTGTTGGGTTTCACGGGTTATGGGCTAATTTTAGGAATGGATTGGTAATCCAGAAATGGGGCCGTTCTTGATTGTGAAAGGAGAGTAGTTAGGCTCGTGACTCGCCTTAGCAACACTCTCGAAATATTTTGTAATCCCATAAATTCGGTTATGCTAAGTTATCTAGAATCGCTTGACGCGTCTGAGGAAAATCTACGATCTGTTAGAGTTGTCCGAGAATATTCGGATGTGTTTGAGGAGGTGAAGGGCTTGCCTCCGAAGCGAGAGATAGATTTTCGAATATAACTTGTGGATAATGCGAAACCAGTATCTTTGCCAGTACGCCACAAGGCTCCACTTGAAAGGAGGGAACTTGGTAAGCAAGTGAAGGAGTTGCTTGAGAAGGGGTTCATAAGATGAAGTATATCGGAGTGGGGTGCTCCAGTAGTATTTGCCACGAAGGTGGATGGGTCCCTTAGACTATGTGTGGACTATAGAGAACTTAATAAACTTACTAAGAAGAATAGACACCCACTGCCGAGGATTGACGATCTCTTCGATCAGTTAGTTGGCGCCTCAGTGTTTTCGCAGTTGGACTTAGCCACTGGTTTCCATCAGTTGAGAGTGGCAGAGGATAGCATTGACAAGACTGCCTTTATGACTCCTGACGGTTTCAATGAATTGCTAGTGATTCCCTACGGTTTGACAAACGCCCCCGCATACTTTGTTGATTTGATGAGTAGGGTGTTTAGGGAGTAACTTAACAAATTCGTGGCAGTCTTTGTAGATGACATCTTGATCTTTTCTAAGGATGAAGAAGAGCATGCCCTACATCTTAAGGAAGTGTTGGAGACTATTCGAGCGCATAAGCTTAAAGCTAAATTTTCTAAGCGTCACTTTTGGAGGAAGGAAGTACGGTTCTTAGGACACGTGGTTTCCAAAGAAGGAATAGCTGTAGATCCCACGAAGGTGGTGGCCATCCAAGATTGGAAGGTTCCTAAAAATGCTACCGAAGTGATAAGTTTCTTGGGGTTGGTTGGCTACTATAGGAAGTTTATCAATGGCTTCGCAAAGATATCAGCTCCATTGACATGCTTGACGAAGAAGAACCTAGTTTTCACATGGGACGTAGATTGTGATGATGCGTTCCAACGTTTGAAGAGAGCTTTGACTTCAGCCCCAGTCTTAGTATTTCTAGATGGGAGTAAGCCGATTACCATTTATACTGACGCTTGTGGAACAGGACTAGGCGCAGTCTTAATGCAAGTGGGCAGGGTAATAGCCTATGGTGGAAGGCAGTTGAGAGCGCATGAGAAGAATTACCCCACACATGACCTAGAGTTGGCCGCTATTGTTTTCGCGCTTAAGTTTAGGCATCATTATCTTCTTGGCGAGAAATTCGAACTATTCACTGACCACAAATCTTTAAAATATTTATTCTCTCAAAAGGACTTGAATTAAGGCAGCAAAGGTGGATGGAGTTCTTAGCATTCTACGACTTTGAGATAGCATATACCCCTGGCAAGGGTAACGTGGTGGCCGATGCCTTAAGTAGAAAAAGATTATCCTTAAGACCTTTGTATGTTGAGCGGCAAAGTTTAGAATTCATTTCGATGTTTGACTTTAGACCTTCCATTGACTTTGTACCCGGTTTGTTAGCATCCTTGGAGGTCAGACCTACGCTTTTGGGACGGATTGGCGAGGCACAGGGAGACGACCCACAGTTGGTTGAGTTAGTAGAAAAACTCAAAGGAGGGGAGTCATCAAGCCATCACCGTAGGTATACCCTAGACGATAAGGGTTGTTTACGTAGGGACGGTAGACTTTGTGTACCAAAAGACGATTACCTAAGGAAGACTATTCTTGACGAAGCACATCATTCGAAGATGACCATTCACCCCGGCGGGGACAAGATGTACAAAAACATGAAGAGAGTTTAATTTTGGGCCGACATAAAGAAAGACGTGGCCGAGTATGTCGCTAGATGCTTGGTGTGCCAACAAGTAAAAGGGGAGCAAAAGAAACCGGGTGGGTTGCTTCACCCATTGGATGTTCCACTATGGAAGTGGGAGAGTGTCTCGATGGATTTTGTGGATGGATTACCGCGATCGAGGAGGGGTAATACGGGGATTTGGGTTATAGTAGATAGACTTACTAAGAGCGCCCATTTCATTACCGTGAAGAGTAAGAGGACTGCTCCATGGTTAGCTTCTGTATATGTCCGAGAAATAGTTCGTTTGCACGGTGTTCCTTCTAGCATAGTGAGCGACCGTGATCCTATTTTCTCTAGCGAATTTTGGAGAAGCTTACAAGAGGCGGTAGGGACTCAGTTATGTTTGAGCACCGCATATCATCCTCAGACGGACGGCAAGACCGAGAGGGTGAATCGTATTCTAGCGGATCTGTTGAGGCTATGTATCCTAGACTTTGGGGTACATGGGAAGAGCATCTTCCATTGGTTGAGTTCGCATATAATAACAGCTTTCAGTCCAGCATTGGTATGGCACCATTCGAAGCTCTTTATGGACGACCTTGTCGTTCACCTACATGTTGGCGGGAATCGACAGATAAGATCTTACTTGGGCCCGATATGATTAGGGAGACTTCGGAGAAGATCGACTTGACTCGAAGGGAGGATGAAAGCAGCGCAAGATAGGTAGAAATCTTATGCGGATAAGAGGTGGACAGATCTCGAGTTTGAAGTTGGGGACATGGTTTTTATAAAAGTGTCTCCATTACAAAACGTTGTTCGCTTTGGGTCCGTTGGGAAATTAGCACCAAGGTTTGTAGGGTCGTTTCCTATTAAGGAGAGGATTGGACGGATGGCGTATAGAGTGGAGTTGCCCGAGAGACTTAGTGGTGTACATGACGTATTCCATGTGTCACATTTGAGGAAGTGCTTGCACGAGACCGCGGAAGTGGTAAAGCCGAGTTTGCTTAAAGAGGTGGAGATAGAGCATGATGCGACAATTCGACGAGCTCCTACGTGCATTCTTGGGTCGGAGATCAAGAGGTTGAGGAATCGAGAGGTCAAACTAGTCAAAGTGCAATGGGGAGATGATGAGAGCAACGCTACTTGGGAGACGGAAGAGAAGATGCGTTCACGATAATTTCTCCTTTATCGCTTAGCTTGTACTTATCTTATCCTTAGTATATCCTCTCGCTAGTATCTTTGACCTTTAGTAAGGATAATCCTATGGTTGAAACATGTGTTTGAGACATGTTATGTATGGTGGATGCAAAGTGGATGCATGTGTTTGCTAGTGGTTGCTCGTGGATGCATATACACACACTATTAGGCACCAGATCCGCTCAGTCACTTCATATTGCATATTGCATATATATGGATGTATTTAGTAAAATGGATGTATAATGGTTGCATTATCATATAGTTGCTGCATTCGGGTGGATGGTTGTGCACGCATATAGAATTAATATGTATCATTAGGAATCTTCTGCATACATATTGGACGCATGACATTATCATGAATTGCACTAAGGAGGTCGACTGAATCAGTAGACCGCCTAATTTTGCAATAGATATGGACATATACACACACTGTTCATATAAACAATAAAGCATTAGAAGTCTTTTAAGGACAATGGATGCTAGTGTTTGTTGGCAGAGTAGATGGACGATTAGATGGTAGGATATACATTCTTCTTGACTAGGAGATTTCGGGGACAAAATCCGTTAAGGAGGGGAGAATGTAATACCCCATAATTTTATAACATTAAAATTCACAAATTAAACTATACTTAATTTGTAGAAAATAATTAAGTGAAATGGGTTGCGCAGAAAAATATATATATATTGATATATATATATATATATATAAATTAAAAATTAAATAAATAAAATGCGAAAAAGTTCAAAACAACGAATTGGTGGGGGAAATAACCAAACAAGCCCATTTTTGAGGTTGACCGGAGCCTTGCTGGGTCGACTAGGGGTTAATCCAGGGTGTTTGGCTGTCAACCCGTGGGCCGATTCGCTCAAATGCAGATTTTGCATTTGATTGGTTCTCATGGTTCATGGTTAATCTAATAGTCCTAAATAACTTCCTACACCTATAAATACATCCTAATGCTAACCCTAAACCTAATTAAAATAGAATAGTAACCGTCATACCATCGCCATGGAAATCAATGGGGCCGCCGCCAACTAAGAAAGAAGAAAAGCAAATTCAATTCTAATTCTCTCAACCCTAAAGCAAAGCAAAACTCTCTCTTTTCTTCTCTAAATTGTGAGTATGATGATCTTAACAAGATTATTATCATTTTAATTAGGTTGAGTTATGAATGGATTATGAGTTGATGTTGTGAATTATCATATATGTTGTTGTAAACCCCTTTTGCTATCATGTATATTGTAAATCCAATGTTATGTGATGATGATATCTTATATGTTGTAAATCATGCTATGATGATGTTATGTATGTTGAAAGTTTCTATGCTAAGTTGTGATGAATCATACATGTTAAAAAGGCCATGATGTTACCATCTATGCTAGTTAGTTCATATTAATTAAACAATCATGTTTGGGTTATGTTGATCTATATGACAAGTCACATATGCAAGTTAGATTGATTAGAAAAGTTATGAACATATGCTAAGACATCTATTATGACATCTAGAATTATGCTATGACATATGTGATATCCTATGCTAGTTCACACCATCATTATGTTGCTTAAAAACCCCATGTGCAGGTTTATGTATAGATTTGGGCTATGATCATATCATGTAAATTGAGACATTTAACAAGTTGACACTTTTTGATCCCTAACATGTGTAGTTTATGCAAGTTTCACCCCTATTATGATTAGATTTATTTTAATTGTCTATATGTTGTGATAATTTATCTTTGTGCTAGGTGTTAGACTATACAAGTCTAGCCTATATTATGCATTGAATAAGCGAACGTATAAACGTGGGGTAGGGGTAATATTAAGGATTTAATATTAAAAAGTTGGGGTGCAACTGATATGATTTTGCAAGCCATAAGTGGATGGCCATAATTGAGTCAATTGTGGACATCATTAAAAGTTGACTTAATTAATAATTTGAATAGGGAATTATTAAAACTGGGGTAAAAGATTTTAAGTGTTAATCAATGCTTAGGACACGAGGTTGGACTCGTTTGTGACGTAAACCTACCCGGACCCGCCCGACAAATCCATTGGTCACAAATGTCAGCCCAATGTGAGAGGTCCTAGGCCTAAACTCAAGCATAACGGTTGTAAAGACACGAGGTTAGACTCTTTTATGGTGTAAAACTGCCCGGACCCGCCCGACAAATCCAGCTGCCATAAATGCCAGTCTAATGTGAGAGGTCTTTATGAGGTTATGGCCTGAATGAATTAAGAAATACTTAACCAGATAAACATGTAAGGTGGACATGGGGGTTAAGTAGGTGCCTTGGTTGGCATGAGGAATCTAGGGGGTGCCCTTAGTGGCATGTGAAATACGATTAGTAAGACTTAACCAAACACACATGTAAATGAACATGACTAAGAGGGTTAAGTGGGAAATAATAGTGACAAGCTTAGGTGGGTAGCTTGTGGGGGCCCATTTCGACCAGTATCCCGAACGTATCTTTGTGGGATCGACCCAAATCGATGATGGGACATGCATGCTGGGTTTGACTGTAAGAGGCCAAAACGGGGAGCGGTGGCAACGCAAGTCCAACGGGTTTCATATGCGTGTGTGGACCCGGGCTGGTAGGTAAGACGTTGTTGCATCGTGTAAGTATAAGTCGTGCATTCTCAAGTTGTATCGGGTTGCCACTTTAGGCGAGTGATACACCCCACTGTGGGGCCAGCACGAGCATCTACGAGTAGGGAGCCGATCATAAGTGGGTATTGGGGTACACCTAGTGGAGATATGGGCAGACGACGCCTATGTAGTCAGCTAGGGGTACGTAAGGCTATTTATAAAGTTTCTGTGTGAAGCATGTGGGATCAAACAATAGGGTGACTGGTGTGGTGCAGTGTAGTAATGTGCGGTGCAGTGTAGTAATCATTCGTTAGTAATTAGGTGTGCCTTTACCGTTATTTTTAACGTTATCTTAAACGCTATCTTTAACTTCCTAAGAGTTCATAGAAATTTACTTGTCTTCCAGCTTATGCCTTAGTCTAGTTATTTTGATAATAGTATTGTTGGAATTATCCTACTCGCCAGACTTTATGTCTGACCCCCTCTATTTCTATCCTTTTTCCACCTCCAGGTCCTCAGGTTGGGCCCAGTTCTAGTGGAGTTTGATTGAATTGCTTCATCTCTCTTTGGAAAGCTTGGACCGTTGAAGTAAAGTCCAGCTTGTTATCTTTTTAATGGCAATTTATGTAATGGGATTTGTATTTTGTTTTTATGAAGATGGATATTGTACTTGTTTATGATCTATGGTTTTATGATCTAACAAACAGGTTTAATTTCCGCTGCAATAAAACAAAGTTTTAAATTTCCAAGTACTATTTACTATCTGTCTTGTTGTAAATTTTCTATTCTATATTCACTTATAACCTCCATGGAAGTTAATGCATTCCCTTCGTGAGTGACATTAATGGACGTGGGGTGTTACAAACAATTACTCCTATTTTTTAACTTCTGTGAAGGGCTGCATTTTGCAGCAACCAATCTAAATGATTCGTCATCTTTCATATTTGTCGATCCACCCTAACTATGCTTAAACTACCCCTACTTCTCTTGATAATTCAACACAATCCTTCTTTTTAATCCTAACCTTAATTCTCTATATAGCCCTTACTTCCAACAATTATGCCTATGTTTTTACTACTGTGAAGGGTTGGTTTTTGGAGCACCCAATCCAGATGATTCATAATCTTTCATACTTGTCGATCTACCCCTACTATGCTTAAACGACCCCTACTTCTCTTAATACTTCAAAACGACCGTTCTTTTTAATCCTACCCCTAATTCTCTAAATAGTCATTCCTTCCAACAATTACCCCCATTTTTAAACTTCTGTGAAGGGTTAGTTTTTCGCAGCACCAGATCTAAATGATTCATCATCTTTCATATTTGTCTATCTAACCCTATTAGGCTTAAACTACACCTACTTCTCTTAATACTTCAAAACAACCCTTCTTTTTAATCCAACCCCTAATTCTCTATATAGACCTTACTTCCAAAAATTATGCCCATCATTTTACTACATTGAAGGGTTGGTTTTTGCACCACCCATTCCAAATGATTCATCATTTTTCATATTTGTCGATCTACCCCTACTATGCTTAAACTACCCCTACTTCTCTTAATACTTCAAAACAGCTATTCTTTTTTATCCTAACACTAATTCTCTAAACAGTCGTTACTTCTCTTAATACGCCTATCTTTTACTACTGTGAAGGGTTGGTTGTTACAGCACCCAATCCAAACGACTCACAATCTTTCATATTTGTCGATCTAACCCTACTATGCTTAAACTACCTCTACTTCTCTTTATACTTCAAAACAGCTATTCTTTTTAATCCTAACCCTAATTCTCTATATAGCCCTTACTTCCATCAATTACCACTATTTTTTAACTTCTATGAAGGGTTGGTTTTTGCAGCACCCAATCCAAATGATACTTCATCTTTCATAATTGTCGATCTACTCCTACTATGCTTAAACAATCCCCACTTCTGTTAGTACTTCAAAAAAACCCTTTTTTAATCCAACCCCTAATTCTATAAATATCCCTTAATTCCAACAATTATGCCTATATTTTTACTACTGTGAAGAGTTGGTTTTTGGAGCCCCCAATCCAGACGATTCATAATCTTTTATACTTGTCGATCTACCCCTAATATGCTTAAACTACCCCTACTTCTCTTAATACTTCAAAACGGCCTTTCTTTTTAATCCTACCACTAATTCTCTAAATAGTCATTCCTTCCAACTATTACCCCCATTTTTAAACTTCTGTTAAGGGTTGGCTTTTTGCAACACCCAATCTAAATGATTCATCATTTTTCATGTTTGCCTAACTAACCCTACTATGCTTAAACTACCACTACTTCTCTTAATACTTCAAAACAGCCCTTCTTTTTAATCCAACCCCTAATTCTCTATATAGACCTTACTTCCAACAAATACGCCAATATTTTTACTACTTTGAAGGGTTGGTTTTTGCACCACCCATTCCAAATGATTCATCATTTTTCATATTTGTCGATCTACCCCTACAATGCTTAAACTACCCCTACTTCTCTTAATACGTCAAAACAGCTATTCTTTTTTATCCTAACACTAATTCTGTAAATAGTTTTTACCTCTCTTAATAGGCCTATTGTAAAAATACAGGTTCCTACAGACCAATTTTTTTCAAAATCAAATCCACCGGACCCCGAGTTGGGTGCTTTGGTATCCTGTAGAAAGGACAGAGAGAAAGAAACATGTCAGAGTTCGAAAAGCAGCTCACCGCGGAAGGAATAAAATATAATTTATTCAAAGTAGCTTTACCTTAATAATAATACTGCTATACCATCTCTGTCACGAACCTAACCTGCGCATGTTGTAAGGAGGGGGTCAGAACATAAGTTCTGTGTGACTGGACTATAATAAACTCCTGTGTAACTCTACATATACCATTCAGTTATAATTTCTTGTTTATTAGTTTATTCACAATATTAGCACTCAAGGCTAAACCCATGTCATTCTCGTCCAACTACTAGTAGACTAACCTAATACACCGTATATGTAGTTTTTCCCCAACTCGTATAATCCTTTCCATGTATATGTACAGTCCCTTGCCATATATCGTACGGGCTTTATCACATAATTCTATACTACTTCAATGTGGTGCCACCATTCTTGAAATCGTTTGGACTGCCACCCTTGATCTAGCTAGGTTTCCTTATCATGAACTATCGGTTGTTCAAATAGGATTTATGCCACCTAGGACCACTAGGGATTATGCTACCTGTCGAGCAACGCCCTTTTCCCACGTATGTATCGCGATCCGTTTTCGATGTCTATATGCACATGTCCTCTATATGTGCGACCCGAGTCCCGTGGTAGGGCAAATCAAGAAACACAGAACTCGGTCGGGAGCTTTCGGATATCTGCCGATGCATATGCTAAGGTCTGTTTTTGTAACACCCCGTATTTCTGTTAATACTAATATTCACAAACTAAAAGAATTAATATTGATAATTTGTACGAAATATCCTTAAAAAGGCATATAACAAATTTGAGATATGTGAATTGCCTTAAAAGGCGAAAAATGGAATTAAGACATTAATCGGAAAATTAATGTGTAGAAATGGTCATAAGTTAATTATGGATTAATTTGAATTCATGAATAGGTGCGTGTGTATATATATATATATATTTATATATATGTGGGCAGTTAATGTAAACATGAATAGAAGTTTATTAATTTGCTGAGTGTTTGCTGAGTCACTTCTGACTCATTGCTGAGTCAATAAGATAAACCCCATCTAGTATGAATGGCTGCGGTTATTTCTATGTTAAATCTAATGGCCTAAATGAATCCTAACATCTATAAATAAGAGGGTAGACACTAACCCTAAATCACTTGAAAAATTGGAGAGCTACCGACATGTCGTTGCCATGGAGTTCAGCATAGCCGTCACAAACTAAAGAAGAAGAAGGCCTAATCTACAAACTAAATCTACTCAAATCAAATCAAAAGCTCTCTCTCTTTCTATTTCTCTTCTTTAAAATTGTGAGTATGATGAATCTCACAATATTATTATAAAATAATTTGATTAAGTTATGAATGGATCACAAGAAAGTGATATGAATTGTTATGTATTTATGTTGTGCATCTCTTGTTATGCTATTATGTTATCATATACATGTTGTTATGTTGTAGTGATTATGTTGTAAATAATCCTATGCTATGTCATATGTGATTAATCATGCTATGCTATGTTGTAAATCATATCATGCTATGTTGCAAATTATGATATGCTATGTTGTAAATCATATCATGCTATGTTTCAAATTATGATATGCTATGTTGTAAATCTTATATATGTTGTAGATCTCATATTATCACATATGTTGAAATATTTATGTTATATGTTAATGATGTCATGTTAAGTTGTGTTGAATCATACAAGTTGTAAAATCATGATGTTAGTATTTATGCGAATTGGATCATGTTTAAAGTTTGTGTTTTTTTTTTATAATAGATCTTGATTATGTGAATTTGCCTATTGGGTTAGGTGTACCCATATACATGAATCTACAAATTAATTGGATCTTGAATATGGGAATTTGCCTATTAAGTTAGGTGTACCCATATACATGAATCTATGATTAAATGAATTTTGATTTTTGGGAATTTGCCTATTGAGTTAGATGTACCCATATAAAACCATATTGTTAATGATGTTGATTCATACATGTCCCATACAAGTTTATGAAATTTGATCAAAATCATATTATGTGAATTATGAATAAGTTGACACCCTTAGAACCATGACATGTATAACCTTATGCAAGTTGTAATGTATGCAAGTATTACTATGCTATGAGTTAGGCTAATAGGGTCTAGCATACATTTTGCGAATAAACGTTCAAACGTGGGGTAGGGGTAATATTAGGAAAATAATAAATTGGGGTGCAATTGATATGATTTTGCATGCGACTCTTTTGTGGTGTAAGACTGCCCGGACCCGCCCGACAAATCCGGCTGCCATAAATGCCAGTCTAATGTGAGAGGACTTTATGAGGTTACGGCCTTAATGAATTAATAAATACTTAGCCAGATAATCATGTAAGGTGGGACATGGGGGTTAAGTAGGTGCCTTGGGTGGCATGAGGAATCTAGTGGTTGCCTTTAAAGGCATTTGAAATACGATTAGACTTAACCAAATACACATGTAAATGAACATGACTAAGTGGGTTAAGTGGATGAACTAATGGGGACAAGCTTAGGTGGAATGTTTGTGGGAAAATATGGGGGCCCAATTCAACCAGTATCCCAACACGTAGCTTTGTGGGCTCGACCCAAGTCGAGGATGGGACACGCATACTGGGTTTGACTATAAGAGGCCAAAACAGGGAGTGGTTGCAACGCAAGTCCAACGGGTTTCATATGCGTGTGTGGACCCGGGATGGTAGGTAAGACGTTGTTGCATCGTGTAGGTATAAGCCGTGCATCTCCGTTATATCGGGTTGCCACTTTAGGGGAATGATACACCCCACTGTGGGGCTAGCACGGGTATCTACGAGTAGGGAGCCGATCGAAAAATGGAACGTGGGGTACACCTAGTGGAGATAGGGGCAGGCGGCACCTATGTAGTCAGCTAGGAGTACGTTAAGCCATTAAGAAAGTTTTTAAGTGAAGCTAAGTGGAATCATTCTTTAGGGTGACTGGTGTGGTGCAGTATAGTGTTTATCCTTTAGTATTTAGGAGCGCCTATAACGTTTCCTTCAGCGATTGTCTATGTCCTTAATCTGCTCTTTCATAGACATTTCCGAGTTTTCCAGCTTATGCCTTAGTCCAGTTATTTTGATAATAGTATTGTAGAATTATCATACTCGGCAGACTTTATGTCTGACACCCCCCCTTTTTTTCTTCCTTTTCTCCCTTCAGGTCCTCAGGTTGGGCCAAGTTCCAGCGGAGTCTGATTGGATTGCTTATCTCTTGGAAAGCTTGGACTGCTGAAGTAAAGTCCAGCTTGTTATCTTTCTTTTTAATGGCTATTTATGTAATGGGATTATGTACTTGTTTTATCAAGATAGATATTGTACTTGACTTTGATTATGGTGTTATGATTTAATCAAACATGATTTGACTTCTGCTGCAATTAAAATAATGTTTTTAAATTTCCAAGTACTATTTTATATCTGTCTTGTTGAAATTTTACTGTTCTATATTCACCTAAAACCTCCATAGAAATTAATGCATTCCCTTTGTGAGTGACATTAATGGACGTGGAGTGTTACACGTGGTATCAGAGCATAAGGTTACCAGAACAGATAAAATTTTTAGAAAAATATTTTTCTAAAGTATTTTTGGAAGAAGTGCTTTCAAAAACATGTTATTTAGAGAAAGTTTTTATGAAAAAAAATAATCCCAAATAGCCATATCCTTATCTTTATCTTTCGAATTCTCCATTTTGAATCTTTCCTTTTTCGTTTCAGCATGGCTGAAGATCTTAGTCTCCCAGAAGGTGTGACGATTCCAGGGTGGTTTAGGAGATATTTGGAGGCTAAGGCCACCACTGCAGGCCCAGCAGATGTTCCTCCACCCCCAGTTGCACCCATTCCTCCTCCTCCTCCTCGTGTTGACACTTTTGCAAAGACGTGCATGGAATTTAAGGCTATGGGAGGAAAAACTTTTCAAGGGACTGAGACGTTTGTGGAGTCCAGAGACTGGCTTAAGGAGACTGAGGAATTGTTGGATATCTTTGAAGTGGAAGATGGGAGGAAAGTCCGTTTAGCTGCTTGGTTAATGAAGGGAGAGGCCTCGTTTTGGTAGGAGATCACTAACGGGGAACGTCCAGTTGATTCATGGGCGGATTTCAGACGAAGGTTTGAGGCAAAGTTTCTTTCAAGGGCAGAGGAGAATTTAAATATGGAAAAATTCCTGACAATAAAGCAAGGGAGCTTATTAGTGAAGGAGTAGGTCAATAAATTTAATCAGTTAGCAAGGTTTGGCTTGGAGTTGGTGAACACGCCAGAGAAGAAAGCTTTGAGGTTCGTTAGTGGCTTGAATGAACTGTTGCAAGGGTTGGCTATGACCCACATCCCTATGGGAGCCACCTTTGAAAGGCTAGTAGAAATGGCACTTATGCATGAGGATAAGGCAGTTGAAAAGAAAGGGGATCAGAAGAAACCCCAACAGCAAAATAAGAAGGGTGGTAAAAACAATAATGGAGAAGGGAAGAAGAGATGCTTCAATTGTGGGACGCCTGGCCATCTCAGCAAAGATTGTAGAAAGAAAAAGAAGACAGGTTGTTTTCATTGTGGAGATGCGGGACATTTTGTGAAGGACTGCCCAAAGAAGGGGCAGAGGGCAGGGTCTACCTCGGGAGGACAGGTGCAGGCTCTTATGGCACCAGGGCAGGCAAGGGGGCAAGTTCAGGCTATTGCGGCCCCACCGCTGCAAGAAAGAGGTAGAACAATTTCTTTTGAAAGCTTAGTTTTTCTGTTTGATCATCCTGTCCGTACCTTATTCGATTCTGGCGCATCTCATTCGTTTATCTCTGCATCATTAGTTAAATTACTGCACTTGAACACCAGTTTAGTAGAGGATCCCTTGGTTGTTTCAAATCCAATTGGGGGTTCGGATCATTTGACCATGATATGTTTGGATTTGAAAATCTCTATACTTAGCGTTGAATTTAGATGTGATGCTTATGTATTGGGCTTCACGGGCTATGGGCTAATTTTAGGAATGGATTGGTTATCTAGAAATGGGGCCATTCTTGATTGTGAAAGGAGAGTAGTTAGGCTTGTGACTCGCCTTGGTAATGCTCTCGACATCTTTTGTAGTCCCATAAATTCCGTTATGCTAAGTTATCTTGAATCGCTTGACGCGTCTGTAGAGAATCTGCGGACGGTAGAGGTGGTCCGGGAATATCCGGATGTGTTTGAGGAGGTGAAGGGCTTACCTCCAAAGCGGGAGATAGACTTTCGAATTTATCTTGTGGATAATGCTAAACCCGTATCTTTGCCAGTGCGCCACATGGCTCCTCGTGAAAGGAGGGAACTCAATAAGCAAGTGAAGGAGTTGCTTGAGAAGGGGTTCATAAGACGTAGTATATCAGAGTGGGGTGCTCCAGTAGTATTTGCTACAAAGGCGGATGGGTCCCTTAGACTTTGTGTGGACTATAGAGAACTAAACAAGCTTACTAAAAAGAACCGACACCCACTGCTGAGGATTGACGATCTTTTTGATCAGTTAGTTGGCGCCTCATTGTTTTCGCAGTTGGACTTAGCCACTGGCTTTCATCAACTGAGAGTGGCTGAGGATAGTATAGATAAGACTGCTTTTAGGACTCCTGATGGATTCTATGAATGGCTAGTGATGCCCTTTTGTTTGACAAACGCCCCCGCATATTTTGTTGATCTGATGAGTAGGGTGTTTAGGGAGTACCTTAACAAATTCGTGGTAGTCTTTGTGGATGACATCTTAGTCTTTTCTAAGAATGAAGAAGAGCATGCCCTACATCTTAGGGAAGTGTTGGAAACCCTTCGAGCGCATAACCTTAAGGCAAAATTTTCTAAGTGTCACTTCTGGAGGAAAGAAGTACGGTTCTTATGGCACGTGGTTTCCAAGGAAGGGATAGCAGTGGATCCCGCAAAGGTGGTGGCCATCCAAGATTGGAAGGTCCCTAAAAATGTAACCGAAGTAAGAAGTTTCTTGGGGTTGGCTGGCTATTATAGGAAGTTTATCAAAGACTTTGCAAAAATATCAGCTCCATTAACGCGGTTAACGAAGAAGAACCTGGTTTTTACGTGGGACGAAGATTGTGATGATGCGTTCCAACGTTTAAAGAGAGCCTTAACTTCAGCCCCAGTCTTAGTGCTTCCAGACGGGAATAAACCGTTTACCGTCTATACCGATGCTTGTGGGACGGGACTTGGCGCGGTCCTCATGCAAGAGGGAAGAGTAATAGCCTATGGTGGAAGGCAGTTGAGGGTTCATGAAAAGAATTACCCCACGCATGACCTTGAGTTAGCCGCAATTCTTTTCGCGCTTAAGTCTTGGCGTCACTATCTTCTTGGTGAGAAATTCGAACTGTTCACTGACCACAAATCATTAAAATACTTATTCTCTCAGAAGGATTTGAATTTAAGGCAGCAACGGTGGATGGAATTCCTAGCCTCCTACGATTTTGAAATAGCATATACCCCGGGCAAGGGTAACGTGGTAGCAGACGCCTTAAGTAGGAAAAGGTTGTCCTTGAGTCCGTTGTTTGTTGAACGACGAAGCTTAGAATTCATCTCCATGTTTGACTTTAGACCCTCCGTTGACCTAGTACCTGGTTTGTTAGCATCCTTGGAGGTTAGACCTACACTTCTAGGACGAGTTGGTGAGGCACAACAAGACGACCCACAGTTGGTTGAGATAGTAGAAAAGCTCAAAGGAGGGGAGTCGTCTAGCCATCTTCGTAGGTATACCCTAGACGATAAGGGTTGGTTACGAAGGGATAATAGACTTTGTATACCACAAGACGAAGAATTAAGGAAGGCCATTCTTGATGATGCTCATCGCTCAAAAATGACTATTCATCCCGGCGGAGACAAGATGTACAAAGATATGAAGCGGGTTTTCTTTCGGGCCGGTATGAAAAAGGATGTGGCCGAGTACGTCGATAGATGCTTGGTGTGCCAACGAGTAAAAGCGGAACAAAAGAAACCCTGTGTGTTGCTTCACCCATTGGAAATTCCACTATGGAAATGGGAAAGCGTCTCAATGGATTTTGTGGATGGATTACCAAGATCAAGGAAGGGTAATACGGTGATTTGGGTTATAGTAGATAGACTTACTAAGAGCGCCCATTTTATTCCCGTGAAAAGTAAGAGGACTGCTCCGTGGTTGGCTTCTGTATACATTAAAGAGATAGTTCGTTTGCACGGTATTCCTTCTAGTATAGTAAGCGACCGTGATCCCATCTTCACTAGCGAATTTTGGAAGAGTTTACAAGAGGCGGTAGGGACTCTGCTATGTTTGAGCACCGCATATCATCCTCAGACGGACGGCCAGACCGAGAGGGTGAATCGTATTCTAGAGGATCTTTTAAGGCTTTGTATCCTAGACTTTGGGGGTACATGAGAAGAGCACCTTCCGTTGGTAGAATTCGCATATAATAATAGCTTTCAGTCTAGTATTGGCAAGGCACCTTTCGAAGTTCTTTATGGAAGGCCTTGCCGTTCACCTACATGTTGGTGGGAATTTACCGATAAAATCCTACTTGGGCCCGATATGGTTAGGGAAACCTCGGAGAAGATTGATTTGATTCGAAGGAGGATGAAAGCAGCACAAGATAGGCAGAAATCGTATGCTGATAAGAGGAGGACAGATCTTGAGTTTGACATTAGGGACATGGTTTTTATCAAAGTGTCTCCGCTACGGAATGTTGTTCACTTTAGGGTCCGTTGGGAAATTAGCGCCAAGGTTTGTAGGGCCGTTTCCTATAAAAGACAGGATTGGGAAGATGGCGTATAGGGTGGAGTTGCCTGAGAAACTTAGTGGAGTGCACGACGTATTCCATGTATCACATTTGAGGAAGTGTTTGCACAAGACCGCGGAGGTGGTAGAGCCGAGCTTGCTTAAAGAGGTGGAAATAGAGCGTGATGCAACAATTAGACGAGCTCCTACATGCATTCTTGGGTCGGAGATCAAAAAATTGGGAAATTGAGAGGTCAGACTAGTTAAAGTGCAATGGGGAGATGATGAGAGCAACGCTACTTGGGAGACAGAAGGGAAGATGCGTTCGCTATACCCTTTTCTTTTTGAGGGTATGTCTTTTAATTTCCCCTTTATCACTTAGCTTATCTTATCTTATCTTTAGTATGTCCTCTCATTAGTATCTTTGACCTTTAGTTAGAATAATCCTATGGTTGAAACATGTGTTTGAGACATGTTATGTATGATGGATGCAAAATGGATGCAAGTGGTTGCTAGTGGTTGCTCGTGGATGCATATATACACACACTTTAGGCACTAGATCGGCTCAGTCACTACATATTGCATATTGCATAAATGAATGTATTTAGTATAATGGATGTATAATGGTTGTACCATCATATAGATGCTGCATTCGGTTGAATGGATGTGCACGCATATAGAAGTAGTTTGTAAGCAATTAGGATCTTTTGCATACATAATGGATGCATGGCACTATCATGAGTTGCATCAAGGAGGTCAACTGAATCAGTGGACCACCTGATTTTGCATTAGATACGGACATAGACACACACTGTGCATTTAAACATGAAAGCATTAGAAGTCTATAAGGACAATGGATGCCAGTGTTTGTTGATTGAGTAGATGGTTGATGATAGGATATAAGCTTGAAGATTTCGGGGTCGAAATCCCTTAAGGAGGGGAGAATGTAACACCCTGTATTTCTGTTAATACTAATATTTACAAATTAAAAGAATTAATATTGAGAATTTGCACGAAATAGCCTTAAAAAGGCATATAACAAATTTGAGATTTGTGAATTGCCTTAAAAGGCGAAAAATGGAATTAAGACATTAATTGGAAAATTAATGTGTAGAAATCGTCATAAGTTAATTATGGATTAATTTGAATTCATGAATAGGTGCGTGTGTATATATATATATATATTTATATATATATGGGCAGTTAATGTAAACATGAATAGAAGTTTATTAATTTGCTGAGTGTTTGCTGAGTCACTTCTGAATCATTGCTGAGTCAATAAGATAAACCACATCTGGTCTGAATGGCTGCGGTTATTTCTAGGTTAAATCTAATGGCCAAAATGAATCCTAACATCTATAAATAAGTGGGTAGACTCTAACCCTAAATCACTTGAAAAATTGGAGAGCTACCGACATGCCGTTGCCATGGAGTTCAGCATAGCCGTCACAAACTAAAGAAGAAGAAGGCCTAATCTACAAACTAAATCTACTGAAATCAAATCAAAAGCTCTCTCTCTTTCTATTTCTCTTCTTTAAAATTGTGAGTATGATGAATCTCACAATATTATTATAAAATAATTTGATTAAGTTATGAATGGATCACAAGAAAGTGATATGAATAGTTATGTATTTATGTTCTGGATCTCTTGTTATGCTATTATGTTATCATACACATGTTGTTATGTTGTAGTGATTATGTTGAAAATAGTCCTATGATATGTCATATGTGATTAATCATGCTATGCTATGTTGTAAATCATATCATGCTATGTTGCAAATTATGATATGCTATGTTGTAAATCTTATATATGTTGTAGATCTAATATTATCACATATGTTGAAATACTTATGTTATATGATAATGATGTCATGTTAAGTTGTGTTGAATCATACAAGTTGTAAAATCTTGATGTTAGTATTTATGCGAATTGGATCATGTTTAAAGTTTATGTTTTTTTATAATAGATCTTGATTATGGGAATTTGCCTATTGGGTTAGGTGTACCCATATACATGAATCTACAAATTAATTAGATCTTGAATATGGGAATTTGCCTATTAAGTTAGGTGTACCCATATACATGAATCTATGATTAAATGAATTTTGATTTTTGGGAATTTGCCTATTGAGTTAGGTGTACCCATATAAAACCATATTGTTAATGATGTTGATTCACACATGTCCTATACAAGTTTATGAAATTTGATCAAAATCATATTATGTGAATTATGAATAAGTTGACACCCTTAGAACCATGACATGTATAACCTTATGCAAGTTGTAATGTATGCAAGTTTTACCCCTTGTTATGATTTATTTAGTCACATATATATATGTTGTTGTCGTGAATATTTTCTTTTATGCTATGAGTTAGGCTAATAGGGTCTAACATACATTTTGCGAATAAACGTTCAAACGTGGGGTACGGGTAATATTAGGAAATTAATAAATTGGGGTGCAATTGATATGATTTTGCATGCCTTAAATGAATGTCCATAATTAAGTCAATTATGGGCATTGTTAAATTTGGAATTAATTAATAATTCAAGTAGGGAATTATTAAAATTGGGGAAAGTGGATTATTAATAATAATCAATGCTTAGGACACGAGGTTGGACCCGTTTGTGACGTAAACCTGCCCGGACCCGCCCGGCAAATCCAGTAGTCACAAATGTCGGCCCAATGTGAGAGGTCCTAGGCCCAAACTAAACCATAACAGTTGCAAAGACACGAGGTTAGACTCTTTTGTGGTGTAAGACTGCCCGGACCCGCCGGGCAAATCCAGCTGCCATAAATGCCAGTCTAATGTGAGAGGTCTTTATGAGGTTATGGCCTTAATGAATTAAGAAATACTTAGCCAGATAATCATGTAAGGTGGGACATGGGGGTTAAGTAGGTGCCTTGGGTGGCATGAGAAATCTAGTGGTTGCCTTTAAAGGCATTTGAAATACGATTAGACTTAACCAAATACACATGTAAATGAACATGACTAAGTGGGTTAAGTGTATGCACTAATGGGACAAGCTTAGGTGGAATGCTTGTGGGAAATAATGGGGGCCCATTTCAACCAGTATCCCAAAACGTATCTTTGTGGGCTCGACCCAAGTCGAGGGCGGGACACGCATACTGGGTTTGACTATAAGAGGCCAAAACAGAGAGCGGTGGCAACGCAAGTCCAACGGGTTTCATATGTGTGTGTGGACCCGGGCATGTAGGTAAGACGTTGTTGCATCGTGTAGGTGTAAGCCGTGCATCTCCGTTATATCGGGTTACCACTTTAGGGGAATGATACACCCCACTGTGGGGCCAGCACGGGTATCTACGAGTTGGGAGCCGATCGAAAAATGGAAACTGGGGTACACCTAGTGGAGATAGGGGCAGGCGGCACCTATGTAGTCAGCTAGGAGTACGTAAAGCCATTAAGAAAGTTTCGAAGTGAAGCTAAGTGGAATCAATCTTTAGGGTGACTGGTGTGGTGCAGTATAGTGTTTATCCTTTAGTATTTAGGAGCGCCTATAACGTTTCCTTTAGCGATTGTCTATGTCCTTAATCTGCTCTTTCATAGACATTTCCTTATTTTCCAGCTTATGCCTTAGTCCAATTATTTTGATAATAGTATTGTAAAATTATCATACTCGCCAGACTTTATGTCTGACCCCCCTCTTTTTCTTCCTTTTCTCCCTTCAGGTCCTCAGGTTGGGCCAAGTTCCAGTGGAGTCTGATTGGATTGCTTATCTCTTGGAAAGCTTGGATTGCTGAAGTAAAGTCCAGCTTGTTATCTTTCTTTTTAATGGCTATTTATGTAATGGGATTATGTACTTGTTTTATCAAGATAGATATTGTACTTGACTTTGATTATGGTGTTATGATGTAATCATACATGTTTTGACTTCTGCTGCAATTGAAATAAAGTTTTTAAATTTCCAAGTACTATTTTATATTTGTCTTGTTGAAATTTTACTGTTCTATATTCACCTAAAACCTCCATAGAAATTATTGCATTCCCTTTGTGAGTGACATTAATGGACGTGGGGTGTTACAGTTTTTGGTGTGGCTATAGTCCCACTTGACCCCTCCCTCAACTAATGAAAGGCACGCCTTGAAAAATGTGAACTATACGCAAGCCCCCCTATGACCCACTAACCTATGGCCATCCGCAACCATAACTAGATAGCAAATATATGGTCTTTTGGAGTTCTCCGCCTTTCTGCTTCACGTATCTTGATTGACTCAAGATGGTAGGTAGACAACGAGTTGCTATCACAGGGCTACTGGTCTCGCCGAATCACGCTGGTCCATCCTAGTCTTTAGGTTGTCTTACATCGCAACCAAGGCATACTCTTGGTTCTTCTTCCTCAGACCTTAACCTTTATGAGCCCGGGAGGATCATTTGCAACCTCACAGAGGGATACCAAGAGTACCCGGACGTCCCCCGAAGCTACGTGCTTCGTAACCCAGTCCGTTGGAGCCTTTTACGAAATCAGATGGACGTTCGCTCCTCCTCGTGTGCTTGTTAAGCGATGATCTACCATATCGGATTATTCATCTATTTATGGACTGGCTCAGTCTTCTTGACTAAGAATTATTACTTAGTTGTTCTTAACTCAGGTTTACCATTTAGCTTCCTTTCCCATTAATCTTGTTAACTAAGATTTACCACTAAGTCCCCTTAACTAAGGATTACAACTTAGTTCCCATTCTCGATTGTTTTTTGACTATGGTTTATATCCTGGTTCCTATTAACTAAGGCCTGTTCCTTATTTCTCATTCTCATTGTTTTACTTAGTCAATTCTCGTTATCTTAGACATCAGACCACATATTCTCGCTTTATAATTCAACTTGTTTGACTAAGGTTTTCCCATGAATTTAAGCATGCCTTAAGTTCTCTTTCATTCGGCGATAACGCACCGGTGTTTTCCCACAGTTCTTGCTTAGCTTACTCCATATTATAGGTTATCCCACCCTTCAGGTCTTACATTTCATCTTAAGTCTAGTCTTTCTCTGTCCCTAGGACAGGTTTACCCCTTAATTAACCCTTCGACTATTTCAGCTTCAGTTTATAATAGGTAGTTAACATTCCCTATTTTCGTTTTTGGTTAAGTTTTGTTCATTTGTTCGTGTCGACTTAAGCCACCCAAGAATCATGTTACATTAATTAACGTTGTATTTCAAATTCATGATTTAACCCTATGAATCATGTGTCATAATTAATCATGTAGCACAACCTCTCACACTAGACCTGTCGTTGTGGTCACTGGATATACCAGGCGGTTCCGTGCAGGATTACACCACAACTTAGTTTAACCTCGGGTTAAAGCGCGATATGACAAACTTCTCACATTAGGCCTATTGATTGCGGTCACTGGATATGCCGGGCGGTTCCGGGAAGGATTACACCGCACAACTCATCCTAACCTCGAGTTAGCCATGTTCGAGTTCAAGTTCAATCTAGATGTCCAGTGTCAATTCCCCAAATCCAAACTTTACCCAAAAACCCAATTTATATTCAGGCTTATAATCCCATTAATAGGTTACGCCTATCATTAAATTCATATTTATATTCATGTCAATTTCATGTCCAAGTTCTTGATGTAACTTCATGTCAAATTCCAAATGTCAATTTCATTTAAAGTTTGTGTTCTTATCCAAATTCAAGTTATAGTACAGGTTTTAGTCTAGTGACATGTGCCCATTAACAAATCCATAAGTCAATTTCATGCTTAAATCAATGATGTCAATCGTACGCCAAACACCGAATCTTGTTCATACATATAATTACTAATTTGGTTTACCCATTCAAGTCTTGTAAATGTTATATTATGCCCAAACCCCTTTGTAATTTATGACCAAACCCTCTAATTCATGTCATAGCCCAAAATCAAGCGTTTCCCTTTTTCGTTTGCAATAATCATTCAATCGTATTCATTTTATGATAGATCTCGGCTCGAGATAGCCAAGCTATTAAAAATCAAAAGGGAAAGAATAAAAAGGAGGATCATAATCGTAGGCATAATAATTAAAATCGAACACACGATAATATTAAACATTATAGATTCAATTTTTTTCACAATAACTTCATTTCATGTTTACATAGGGAATGTTTCAACGGTAAATAATAATTTTACACAAAAAGTACATTATAACTCCACTCACAGTGTTTTAGCGCTCCAATATGTAGATCCTTAATTGCCCCTTTGAATCATGAATTTGATTAATCCTTGAACTGATTTCCCCCTTTTTTTGTTGCTTTTGATTCGTCTTTGATTGATTTCATGTCCAATTTAATTTATCTTTGACTTCATATGTGGTGTAAGTTGCAAGTCTGAATTCCTTCTCTTTGCGTAGTGATATAGATCTAGCCTCTTCTCTTATTTATTCATGGTTGTAATAGTTATAGATCTCATTTTAAGAAAAGGGAAAGAAAGTGGATCGAGAAATTTCTTGGAGAAGAAGAAAGGGAGTCATGGCACTGCCATTAATTTTTATGGAGAAGAAAAAGAAGAGAAGACCAGCATAGAAGCATCAGAGAATTGTGCGGAGTTTACAATGAGTCTAGGGGTATTTTTATACGTGTCAAGCTACAAATCTCGCCCAAGAACCAGCCCAAATACATCAAAATGAACCCATAACTGATTCTGGGAAAAGTGACTAGGTCGACCCCCAGCTCGACTACATGGTCGACCTGGTTAGGGGGAGGTCGACCACCCAGTCGACCCCCCGGTCGGCCTGGGTATTGGGCGGGAAAAATCCCGCCCTTATTTTCTTGGTTTTAATTTCGAAATACTATTTTCGTTTTTGAGCTGTTTTTGTTGTTTTAATATTATGAAACTTCGGAAGGTCATAACTTCTTCGTACGTAGTCTGATTTTCGAAAACTCGGATTCGATTTCATGCAGAATTTCGAGATGAACGCAATGGTGAAGTCCGTATAATTTAATTCTCAATATTTAAATTAAGTATTTTAAATTTTTCATCGTTCTTTAGTTAGTTCGAATTGTGCATCACCATTGTTTCTAAAATATCTCGGAGTATACGTATTATATATATATATATATATATCATTTTTATAACTATTAAAAAAATGCGTGGTGTTACATTCTCCCAGCCTTAAGGAATTTCGTCCCCGAAATTCAATAAGAGTAAAATTAATAAACCCTCGCAACCATCCAACTAGTGTTCATCCAATTATTGCAACCATGTGCACATGTTGAAAGTGAATTACATTACAGTAAAGTATGTATGCCTAATTTTTGGTACCACCTATATGGATGTAATTATTTAAATTCCTTTTTTCAAGATATGATGCTCGCATCCTAAATATACTTGCAGTTCTTAATGAATGCAATATTTTTGAAAATTTTAAAAGATAGTTTTCATCCAAATTTCCCCACACTCTTATTGAATAAGAGTGCAGTCCATTTAATTGTCGCATCCAAGATCCTACCATCCATTTTTAATTTTAGAAAAATCTAATTTTCTAAATTTTATATTACGGAAAAATATTCATTTTCCCGTTTTTACTTCCTTGTTTTTCTTTGTCCATTTATAACCATTCTTATTACAATGTAATATTTTCATGGTTATATAATCATAACATATTTAATTAAGCAAACAACTTATGGATTGCATCTAAATAATTTTTCTGTACATCATTTCAGCTAGATGACAAAAAAAACAGTCGAGCACTACGAAATAAAACACTACTCTACGGATACAATAATAGAGGTCAAATCCTATCGGACGTAACTACGAATGAGATCCTCGATGCCAGCTATCTGGCTCTCCACCCTATCCAACTGCTCTCTATGATGTTGAGTCCCCTGCCCAACCTCTAGCTGTAGTTCCTGTAGTCCATCTCCCAACTGATCGTTAGAGGTGCCTATATCCTGTAGCATATGCTGTTGAGTCTGTCCTAACTCAACCTGTGTCTAGAGCATCTCATGCTGGGTCCTAAGGATATCCTGCTGGTCTCTAACTTGATGAGCCTGGTGCTCAGAGATGGCCCTCAACTCAGCCCTCCAATCTAAGTCTCGGGAATCCCAGGGATCCCATCTAGACGTATCGGAAGTCCCCCATCCTGGAGACTAGGAAGTCCAAACACCTCCCCAAGCCTGCTATGTCTGAGTCAAATCCTTGCTGGATCAAATCCTTCTTGCGGCACATGCTGGGTTTCTTCATCGTGTTCGGGCTGATAATCATGTCCATCGTGTGGCTCATCTTCCTATCCCTCCTCCTCCCCCTCATCCTCTCCATCATGCTCCATGGACTGCGGCTCTAGTAAATCAAGTAAGTGGATACCCATCCTCGTCAGCGCAGCTAAATCGATAATACTAGAGGAATGTGGAGAAGGCTCTATATGACTCTCGCTACGTAGATCAACACTACTCCATACAAAAACTACAGTCCATAAATTTCCAAAACAAATATTGGACTGTCTCGTCTCCCTAGTGGAGCTGTAATGCTGTAAAATGATGCGTGCCCAGTTCATCTGTATACCCCCAAAAATAGCATAAGTAGCACGCTTCACGGTGTGCGGAACCCTATTGAAACCACCGTTCTACCCAACAAGATTATACTTCAAAATTCTAATGACAAATCTAGCAAGTGGGCATAAATGGACATTATCCCAATGCCTCTCAAAATCATCCTTGAAAATCCTACGCCGTACGGCTACATTATCCATCTCCAGATCTGTTACATCAAGTCCTGTACCACGGATAATTAACATTTCCCCAAATTGGACTTCATTAAAATATATATAAGTACCCTTAACCACTGAATTATAGGTTACCAAACCTTCATCTTCCATACCAATATTTAAATTAGCATCAAAAAGTCTTACCAAATGCTTGAAGCCCCTTCTCTCGGTGGTGTTCATATCCAAAATAGAAGTCAAACCCGCATCCGTAAATAAATCTTCCACGGGGGTTGTAGCAAAATCACCAAATCTCACCGGGCGTCCAAATAATAACTTTAATTTTGCGGTCTCCGTGCATTCCTTGATTATCTCCTCTTGCGTGTTGCACCACTCGATCTCTTGCGGTGTAAGTTGAGGATAAAGCTTATTGAGGGAAGGTTCGTTTACCATGGTGATTCAAGCACAAAATAAAAGGGAAAGGATATAGATCCGGATAGAGGAGGGTTTAAGCTTTAATTTGAAACTAACTTTATGAGAAACAGTGGAGAAACGAAGAGATGGGAGGCAGAAGAAGTTGAAGTAGAATGGGTTTTGGAGCTTGCTGGAAGGGGGAAGACGTGCAAAATATGTGAGCTGAAGGCTTCGACCTTCAGCTCAAATTTTTTATTTTTTTTGTATAGGTGGGGGGTGGGGGTCGACACTATGGTCGACCTGCCCCTTGCTAGGTTGACCATAGTGTCGACCTGACCCTGCAAATTTTTTTCTTTTTTTCTTTTATGTTTTCGTCCAATAATTCTTCGTCTTCCTTTACGATGGTCCACATCCATTCTTATGTCGTGCTGTTAGTCCAAAACTTGACGTGTGCACTAGTGATTGTTAATTCTCCTCATATGTCGGTTCCAATTCCATGAAATGTAATCTTAAGCGGAACATACAATCTTAAATATCCATATTTTTGTAAACTTTCTATTTTTCTCTTTACAAGTACAAAAATTCTTGGAATTCCATTTTCAGTGTACGGGAGTAAAATTTCCATTCCTTTCTAAGCTTAATCCTCAAGCGGGCTCTAGAACAATATAGATTTATATAGTATATATATATAATACATATTATCCCAAAAATACAAATATGCTCCCTCATAATTTTTTCCCAAGGAAAACTAAACCTACGCTTTGATACCAGATGTAACAACCCGAGTTCGGAATGACCAATTTTTTTTCAAAATCCTATCCACCGGACCCCGAGTTGGGTGCTCTGGTATCCTGTAGAAAAGACAGTGAGAAAGAAACATGTCAGAGTTCGAAAAGCAGCTCACAGCGGAAGGAATAAAATATAATTTATTCAATGTAGCTTTACCTAAATAATAATACTGCTATGCCAGTATTCAAGCTATACCATCTCTGTCATGAACCTAACCTGCGCATGTTGTGAGGAGGAGGTCAGAACATAAGTTCTGTGTGACTGGACTATAATAAACTCCTGTGTAACTCTACATATACCGTTCAGTTATAATTTCTTGTTTATTAGGTTATTCACAATATTAGCACTCAAGGCTAAACCCATGTCATTCTCTTCCACTTACTAGTAGATTAACCTAATACACCGTATATGTAGTTTTCCCCTAACTTGTATAATCCTTTCCATGTATATGTAGAGTCCCTTGTCGTATATCTTACGGGCTTCATCACGTAATTCTATACTACTTCAATGTGGTGCCACCATTCTTGAAATCGTTTGGACTGCCACCCTCGATCTGGCTAGCTTTCCTTATCATGAACTATCGGGTGTTCAACTAGCCCTTGATCTGGCTAGGATTTATGCCACCAAGGACCACTAGGGATTATGCTACCTGTCGAGCAACACCCTTTTCCCACGTATGTATCGCGAATCGTTTTCGATGTCTAGATGCACATGTCCTCTATATGTGCGACCCGAGTCCCGTTGCAGGGCAAATCAAGAAACACAGAACTCGGTCGGGAGCTTTTGGATATCTGCCGATGAAGATGCTAAGGTCTGTTTTTGCAGTGGCTATTGTCCCACCTGACCCCTCCCTCAACTAATGAAAGGAACGCCTTGAAAAATGAGAACTATACGCAGGCCCCCCTATGCCCCACTAACCTATGGCCATCCGCGACCGTAACTAGATAGCAAGTATATGATCTTTTGGAGTTCTCCGCCTTTCCGCTTCACGTATCTCGATTGACTCAAGATGGTAGGTAGACGACGAGTTGCTATCACAGAGCTACTGGTCTCGCTGAATCACGCTGGTCCATCCTAGTCTTTAGGTTCTCTTACATTGCAACCAAGGCATACTCTTGGTTCTTTTACTCTAGACCTTAACCTCTGCGAGCCCAGGCGGATCATCTGCAAACTCACAGAGGGATACCAAGAGTACCCTCACGTCCCCCGAAGCTACGTGCTTCGTAACCCAGTCCGCTGGAGCCTTTTACGAAATCAGATGGACGTTCGCTCCTCCTCGTGTGCTTGTTAAGCGATGATCTACCGTATCGGGTTATTCATCTTTTTATGGACTGGCTCAGTCTCCTTTACTAAGAATTATTGCTTAGTTGTTCTTAACTAAGGTTTGCCACTTAGATTCCTTTCCCATTAATCTTGTTAACTAAGGTTTACCACTTAGTCCCCTTAACTATGGATTACAACTTAGTACCCGTTCTCGATCGTTTTCTTGACTAAGGTTTATTGCCTGGTTCCTATTAACTAAGGCTTGTTCCTTAGTTATCATTCTCGTTGTTTTACTTACTCAATTCTCGTTCTCTTAGACATCAGACCACATATTCTCGCTTTATAATTCAACATGTTTGACTAAGGTTTTCCCATGAATTTAAGCATGTCATAAGATCTCATTTATTCGGCGATAGCGCACGGGTGTTTTCCCACGGTTCTTGCTTAGCTTTCTACATATTATAGGATATCCCACCCTTCAGGTCTTACATTTCATCTTTAGTCATAGTCTTTCTATATCCCTAGGATAGGTTTACCCCCTAATTAACCCTTCGACTATTACAACTTCGGTTTATAATAGGTAGTTAAAATTCCCTATTTCCATTTTTGTTTAAGTTTTGTTCATTTGTTCGTGTCGACTTAACCCGCCCAAGAATCATGTTACATTGATTAAATGTTGTATTTAAAGTTCATGATTTAACCCTATGAATCATGTGTCATTAATTAATTATGTGCCACAATCTTTCACATTAGACCAGTCGTTGTGGTCACTGGATATGCCGGGCGGTTCCGGATAGGATTACACCACAACTTAGTCTAACCTCGGGTTAAAGCGCGATATGACTAACTTCTCACGTTAGGCCTGTTGTTTGCGGTCACTGGATATGCCGGGTGGTTCCGGGCAGGATTACACCGCACAACTCATCCTAACCTCGAGTTAGCCATGTTAGAGTTCAAGTTCAATCTAGATGTCTAGTGTCAATTCCCCAAATCCAAACATTACCCAAAAACCCAAATTTATATTCATGCTTATAATCCCATTAACAGGTTACGCCTTTCATTAAATTCATAATTATATTCATGTCAGTTTGAACATTCAGGTTCTAAATGCAACTTCATGTCAAACTTCAGATGTCAATTTCATATCAAGTTTGTGTTCTTATCCAAATTCAAGTTATAGTACAGGTTTTACTCTAATGACATGTGCCCATTAACAAATCCATAAGTCAATTTCATGCTTAATTCAATGATGTCAGTCCTACGCCAAACCCCGAATCATGTTCATACGTATAATTCCTAATATTGTTTACGCATTCAAGTCTTGTAAATGTTACATTAAGCCCAAACCCCTTTGTAATTTAAAACCAAACCCTCCAATTCATGTCATAGCCCAAAATCAAGCGTTTCCCTTTTTCGTTTGCAGTAATCATTCAATCGTATTCATTTTATGATAGATCTAGGCTCGAGATAGCCTAGCTTTTAAAAATCAAAAGTGAAAGAACAAAAAGGAGGAACATAATCGTAGGCATAATAATTAAAATCGAATACAAGACAATATTAAACATTATAGATTCAATTTTTTTCACAATAATTTCATTTCATGTTTACATAGGAAATGTTTGAACGATAAATAATAATTTTACACAAAAAGTCCATTATAACTCCACTCACAGTGTTTTAGCGCTCCAACATGTAGACCCTTGATTGCCCCTTTATTTCATGAATTGGATTAATCCTTGAATTGATTTCCCCCTTTTTTGTTGCTTTTGATTCATCTTTGATTGATTTCATGTCCAATTTAATTTATCTTTGACTTCATATGCGGCGTAGGTTGCAGGTTTGAATTCCTTCTCTTTGTGCAGTGATTTAGATCTAGCCTCTACTCTTTTTTTATTCATGGTTGTAGTAATTATAGATCTCCTTTTTAGAAAAGGGAAAGAAAGTGGATCTAGAAATTTCTTGGAGAAGAAGAAAGAGATTCATGGCACAACCATTAATTTTTATGGAGAAGAAGAAGAAGAGAAGAGCAGCATAGAAGCATCAAAGAATTTTGCGGAGTATACAATGAGTCCATGGTGTTTTTATAGGTGCCAAGCTACGAATCTCGCCCAAGAACCAACCCAAATACATCAAAATGCACCCAGAACTGATTCTGGGAAAAGTGACCTGGTGGACCCCCAGGTCGACTACATGGTCGACCTGGTTAGGGGCAAGTCGACCACCCAGTCAACCCCCCGGTCGACCTGGGTATTGGGCGTGAAAATTCCCGCCCTTATTTTTTGGGTTTGAATTTCGAAATACTATTTTCGTTTTTGAGCTGTTTTTGTTGTTTTAATATTCTGAAACTACGGAAGGTCATAACTTCTTCGTACGGAGTCCGATTTTCGAAAACTCGGACTCCATTTCATGCAGAACTCCGAGGAGAACGCAATGGTGAAGTATGTATAACTTAGTTCTCAATATTTAAATTAAGTATTTTAATTTTTCCATCGTTATTTAGTTAGTTCGAATTGTGCATCACCATTACTTCTAAAATATCTTGGAGCATACGTATTATATATATACATATATCATTTTTATAACTATAAAAAATTTGCGGGGTGTTACACCTATCTTTTACTACTGTGAAGAGTTGGTTTTTACAGCACCCAATCCAAACGACTCAGAATCTTTCATATTTGTCGTTCTAACCCTACTATGCTTAAACTACCCCTACTTCTCTTTATACTTCAAAACAGCTATTCTTTTTAATCCTACCCCTAATTCTCTGAATATCCCTTACTTCCAATAATTACCACTATTTTTTAACATTTATGAAGGGTTGGTTTTTGCAGCACCCAATCCAAATGAATATTCATCTTTCATATTTGTCGATCTATTCCCACTATGCTTAAACTATCCCTACTACTCTTAGTACTTCATAACATGCCTTTTTTTAATCCAACCCCTAATTCTCTAAATAGCCCTCAATTCCAACAATTATGCCTATGTTTTTAATACTGTGAAGGGTTGGTTTTTGGAGCACCCAATCCAGATGATTCATAATCTTTCATACTTGTCGATCTACCCCTACTATGCTTAAACTACCCTTACTTCTCTTAATACTTCAAAATGGCCCTTCTTTTTAATCCTACCCCAGTTCTCTAACTAGTCATTCCTTCCAACAATTACCCCCATTATTAAACTCTGTGAAGGGTTGGTTTTTCGCAGCCCCCAATCTAAATGATTCATCATCTTTCATAATTGTCTATCTAACCCTACTATGCTTAAACTACCCCTACTTCTCTTAATACTTCAAAACAACCCTTCTTTTTAATCCAACCACTAATTCTCTATATATCCTTACTTCCAAAAATTACGCCTATCTTTTTAATACTTTGAAGGGTTGGTTTTTGCACCACCCATTCCAAATGATTCATCATTTTTCATATTTGTCGATCTACCCCTACTATAATTAAACTACCCCTACTTCTCTTATTACTTCAAAACAGCTATTCTTTTTTAACCTAACACTAATTCTCTAAATAGTCGTCATTTCTCTTAATACGCCTATCTTTTACTACTGTGAAGGGTGGGTTTTTTCAACACCCAATCCAAACGACTCACAATCTTTCATATTTGTCGATCTAACCCTACTATGCTTAAATTACCCCTACTTCTCTTTATACTTCAAAACGGCTATTCTTTTTAATCCTACCCCTAATTCTCTAAATAGCCCTTACTTCCAACAATTACCACTATTTTTTAACTTCTATGAAGGGTTGGTTTTGCAGAACATAATCCAAATGATTCTTCATCTTTCATATTTTTCGATCTACTCCTACTATCTTAAACTTTCCCTACTACTCTTAGTACTTCATAACAACCCTTTTTTTAATCCAACCCCTAATTCTCTAAATTTCCCTTAATTCCAACAATTATCCCTATTTTTAACTACTGTGAAGGGTTGATTTTTGCAGCACCCAAACAAAACGATTCATCATCTTTCATATTTGTCGATCTACCCTTATTATGCTTAAACTATCCCTACTTCTCTTAATACTTTAAAACAACCTTCTTTTTAAGCCAACCCCTAATTCTATAAATAGCCCTTACATCCAACAATTACCGCTATTTTTTAGCTACTGTGAAGGGTTGGTTTTTGCAGCACCCAATCCAAATGATTAATCATGTTTCATATTTGTTGATCTAACCCTACTATGCTAAAATCTTCCCCTACTTCTCTTAATACTTCAAAAGAGCTATTGTTTTTAATCCCACCCCTAATTCTCTAAGTATCCCTTACTTCCAACAATTACCCATATTTTTTAACTACTGTGAAGGGTTGGTTTTTGCAGCACCCAATCTAAATGATTCATCATCTTTCATATTTGTCGATCTACACCTACTATGCTTAAACTACCCCTACTTCAATTAATACTTCAAAACAACCCTTCATTTTAGTTCAACTCCAAATTCTCTAAATAGCCCTTCAAACAATTGCCCCTAATTTTAAACTTCTGTGAGGGGTTGGTTTTTGCAGCACCCAATCCATATGATTCATCATCTTTTTTGTCGATGTAACCTACTATGGTTAAACTACCCCTACTTCTCTTAATACTTCAATACATCCCTTGTTTTCAATCCTACTCCTAATTCTCTAACAACCTTTACTTCCAACAATCACCCCTATTTTTTAACAATTGGGAAGTGTTGGTTTTTGCAGCACCCAATCCAAATGATTCATCATCTTTCATGTTTGTCGATCTACCCCTGCTATGCTTAAACTACCCCTACTTCTATTTAAACGTCAACACAGATCTTCTTTTTAATCGTACCCCTAATTCTCCAAATAGCTCTTACTTCCAACAATTACGCCTATCTTTTTACTACTGTGAAGGTTTAGTTTTTGTAGCACCCAATCAAACGATTCATAATCTTTCATATTTGTCGATCTACCCCTAGTATGCTTAAACTACCCCTACTTCTCTTAATAGTTCAAAACACCCCTTCTATTTAACCATACCCCTAATTCTATAATTAGTAATTCCTTCCAACAATTACCCCTATTTTTCAACGTCTATGAAGAGTTGGTTTTTGCAGCACCCAATCTAAATGATTCATCATCTTTCATATTTGTCGATCTACCCAAACTATGCTTAAACTACCCCTACTTCTCTTAATACATCAAAACAACCCTTCTTTTTAATCCTACCCCTAATTTTCTATATAGCCCTTACTACCAACAATTACGCCTACGTTTTTATTATTGTGAAGGGTTGGTTTTTGCAGCACCCAATCTGAACGATTCAACATCTTTCATATTTGTCAGTATACCCCTACTATGCTTAAACTACCCCTACTTCTCTAAATACTTCAAAACAACTATTCTTTTTAATCCTACCCCTAATTCTCTAAATAGCCCACAATCCCAACAATTACGCTTCTCTTTTACAACTGTGAATGGTTGATTTTTACGGTACCCAATCAAAACGATTCATAATCTTTCATGTTTGTCGATCTACCCCTACTATGCTTAAACTCCCCCTACTTCTGTTAACACTTCAAAATAGCTATTCTTTTTAATCCTACCCCTGATTCTCTAAATAGCCCTTACATCCAACAATTACCCCTATTTTTAAACTTCTGTGAAGGTTTGGTTTTTGCAGCACCGAATCCATATGATTCATCATCTTTATATTTGTCGATCTACCCTACTATGCTTAAACTACCCATACTTCACATAATACTTGAAAACATCACTTCTTTTCATCCTACCCTACCCCTAATTCTCTACAAAGCCCTTACTTCCAACAATAACCCCTATTTTTAACTACTGTGAAGGGTTGGTTTTTGCAGCATCCAATCTAAATATTCATCATCTTTCATATTTGTCGACCTATCCCTACTATGCTTAAACTACCCCTACTTCTCTTAATATTTCAAAATTGTTCTTCTAACTTTCAACAATTACGCCTATCTTTTTACTTATTTGAAGGGTTGGTTTTTGCAGCAACCAATGCAAACGATTTATAATCTTTCATATTTGTCGATCTACTCCTACTATGCTTAAACTACCCCTACTTCTCTTAATACTTCATTACAGTCCTTCTTTTTAATCCTACCCCTAATTCTCTAAATATTCATTCGTTCCAACAATTACCCCAATTTTTTAACTTCCGTGAATGGCTGGTTTTTGCAGCATCCAATCTAAATGATTCATCATCTTTTATATTTGTCGATCTACCTCTACTATGCTTAAACTACCCCTACTTCTCTTAATACTTCAAAATAGTCCTTATTTTTAATCCTCCCCTAATTCTCTAAATATCCCTTACTTCCAACAATTACGCCTATCTTTTTACTACTTTGAATGGTTGGTTTTTGCAGTACCCAATCTAAATGATTCATCATCTTTCATATTTTTCGATCTACCCCTACTATGCTTAAACTACCCCTACTTTTCTTCATACTTCAAAAACAACCCTTCTTTTTACTCCTACCCCTAATTCTCTATAAATCCCTTACTTCCAAAAATTATGCCTATCTTTTTACTACTGTGAAGGGCTGGTTTCTGCAGCACCAAATCCAAACGATTCATCATTTTTCATATTTGTCGATCTACCCCTACTATGCTTAAACAACCCCTACCTCTCTTAATAGTTCAAAATAGCTATTCTTTTTAATCCTAACACTATTTCTCTAAATAGCCCTTACTTCCAACAATTACGCCTATCTTTTACTACTGTGAAGGGTTGGTTTTTGCAGCACCCAATCCAAATGATTCATAATCTTTCATATTTGTCGATCTACCCCTACTGTGCTAAAACTACCCCTACTTCTCTTAATACTTCAAAACAGCTATTCTTTTTAATCCTACTCCCAATTCTCTAAATAGCCATTAATTACAACAATTAACCCTATTTTTTAACTACTATGAAGGGTTGATTTTTGCAGCACCCAATCCAAATGATTCATCATCTTTCATATTTGTCGATCCACCCCTACTATGCTTAAACTACCCCTACTTCTCTTAATATTTGAAAACAGCTAATCTTTTTAATCCTACCCCTAATTCTCTAAATACCCTTACTTCCAACTATTACCGCTATTTTTTAACTACTGTGAAGCGTTGGTTTTTGCAGCACCCAAACTAAATGATTCGTCACCTTTAATATTTGTCGATCTACCCCTAGTATGATTAAACTACCCCTACTTCTCTTAATACTTCAAAACAACCCTTCTTTTTAATCCTACCCCTAATTCTCTAAATATCCCTTACTTCCAACAATTACGCCTATCTTTTTACTACTTTGAAGGGTTGGTTTTTGCAGGACACAATCCAAACGATTTAAAATCTTTCATATTTGTCAATCTACTCCTACTATGCTTAAACTACCCCTACTTCTCTTAATACTTCATAACAGTCCTTCTTTTTAATCCTACCCCTAATTCTCTAAATATTTATTCCTTCCAACAATTATCCCTATTTTTTAACTTCGGTGAAGGGTTGTTTTTTGCAGCGCCCAATTTAAATGATTCATCATCTTTTATATTTTTTGATCTAACTCTACTATGCATAAACTACCCCTACTTCTCTTAATACTTCAAAATAGTCCTTCTTTTTAATCCAACCCCTAATTCTATAAATATCCCTTACTTCAAACAGTTACGCCTATCTTTTTACTATTGTGAAGGTTGGTTTTTGAACCACCCAATCCATACAATTCATAATTGTTCATATTTGTCGATCTACCCCTACTATGCCTAAACTACCCCTACTACTCTTAATACTTCAAAACAACCCTTCTTTTTAATCTTACACCTAATTCTCTAAATAGTAATTCCTTCCAACAATTACCCCTATTTCTTAACTTCTGTGAATGGTTGGTTTTTGTAACACCCAATCAAAATGATTCATCATCTTTCAAATTTGACGATCTACCACTACTACGCTTAAAGTACCCCTACTTCTCTAAATACTTCAGAACAACTATTCTTTTTAATCCTACCCCTAATTCTCTATATATCCCTTACTTCCAACAATTACGCCTATCGTTTAACTTTTGTGAAGGGTTGGTTTTTGCAGCACCCAATCAAAACGATTCATCATTTTTCATATTTGTCGATCAACCCCTACTACGCTTAAACTACCCCTACTACTCTTAATACTTCAAAACAACTATTATTTTTAATCCTAACACTAATTTTCTAAATAGCCCTTAATTCCAACAATTACGCCTATCTTTCACTATTGTGAAGGGTTAGTTTTTGCATCACCCAATCCAAAAGATTCATAATCTTTCATATTTGTCGATCTACCCCTATTATGCTTAAACTACCCCTACTTCTCTTAATACTTCAAAACAACCCTTCTTTTTAATCCTAACCCTAATTCTCTAAATATTCATTCCTTCCAACAATTACCCCTATTTTTTAACTTCTGTGAAGGGTTGGTTTTTGCAGCACCCAATATAAATGATTCATCATCTTTAATATTTGTCGATCTACCCCTACTATGCTTAAACTTCCCCTACTTCTCTTAATACTTCAAAACAACCCTTCTTTTGAATCCTACCCCTAATTCTCTATATAGCCCTTACTTCCAACAATTACGCCTATCTTTTTACTACTGTGAAGGGTTGGTTTTTCCAGCACCAAATCTAAAGGATTCATCATTTTTCATATTTGTCGATCTACCCGTACTATGCTTAAACTACCCCTACTTCTCTCAATACTTCAAAACAACGTTTCTTTTTAACACTAACACTAATTCTCTAAATAGCCCTTACTTCCAAAAATTACGCCTATCTTTTACTACTGTGAAGGGTTTGTTTTTGCAGCACCCAATCCAAACGATTCATAATCTTTCATATTTGTCGATCTACCCCTACTATGCTTAAACTACCCCTACTTCTCTTAGTACTTCAAAATCGTTATTCTATTTAATCCTACCGTAATTCTCTAAATAGCCCTTACTTATAATATTTACCCCTATTTTTTAACTTCTGTGAAGGGTTGACTTTTGCACCACCCAGTCCAAATGATTCATCATCTTTCATATTTGTCGATCTACCCTTACTATGCTTAAACTATCCCAACTTCTCTTAGTACTTCAAAACATCCCTTCTTTTTAATCCAACACCTAATTCTCTAAATAGCCCTTACTTCCAACAATTATCCCTATTTTTTAACTACTGTGAAGGGTTGGTTTTTGTAGCACCCAAACAATTCATCATCTTTCATATTTGTCGATCTACCCCTATTTTGCTTAAAATACCCCTACTTCACTTAATACTTCAAAACAGCCTTCTTTTTAATCCTACCCCTAATTCTCTATATAGTTGTTACATCCAACAATTACCCCTATTTTTTAACTACTACGAAGGGTTGGTTTTTGCTGCACCCAATCCAAATGATTCATCTTCATTCATATTTGTCGATCTACCCATACTATGCTTAAACTACCCCCTACTTCTCTTAATACTTCAAAACGACTATTCTTTTTAATCCTACCCCTAATTCTCTAAATAGCTCTCACTTCCAACAATTACTCCTATTTTTTTAATACTGTGAAGGGTTGGTTTTTGCACCACACAATCCAAATGATTCATTATATTTAATATTTGTTGATCTAAACTTACTATACTTAAACTACCCCTACTTATCTTAATACTTCAAAACAAACCTTCAATTTAGTCCAACACCTAATTCTCTTAATAGCCCTTCCAGCAATTAATCCTATTTTTAAACTTCTGTGAAGGGTTAGTTTTTGCAGCACCCAATCCATATGATTCATCATGTTTTTATCTGTTGATCTACACTACTATCCTTATACTACCCCTACTTCTCTTAATACTTCAAAACGTCCCTTCTTTTTAATCCTACCACAAATTCTCTAAATAGTCCTTACTTCCAACAATTACCCTTATTTTCTTACTACTGTGAAGGGTTGGTTTTTGAAGCACCCAATCTAAACGATTCATCATCTTTCATACTTGCTGATCTACCACTACTACGCTTGAACTACCCATACTTCTCTTTTTAATCCTACCTTTAATTCTCTAAATATCCCTTACTTCCAACAATTACGCCTATCTTTTTGCTACCGTAAAGGGTTTGTTTTTGCACTACCCAATCCAAACGATTCATAATCTTTCATATTTGTCCATTTAACCCTCCTTGTCTAAATACTTCAAAACAACCCTTCTTTTTAATCCTACCCCTGATTCTCTAAATAGTCATTCCTTCCAATAATTACCCCTAATTTTTAATTTCTGTGAGGGGTTGGTTTTTGCATCACCCAATCTAAATGATTCATCATCTTTCATATTTATTGATCTACCCCTAATACGCTTAAACTACCCCTACTTCTATTAAAATTTCAAAACAGTCCTTATTGTTAATCCTACCCCTAATTCTCTATATAGCCCTTACTTCCAACAATTACGCCTATCTTTTTACTACTATGAAGGGTTGGTGTAACAACCCGTATTTTCAATAACCTGTTATAACGTAAATCGAGGCAGAATTTAATTTATATATCTGAATCAAGGGAAACGGGCTATGCCATTGCGTTCGTCTCGGAAAAATACGCGAAATAGAGTCCGAGTTTTCGAATATCGGAGTCCGTATGACCCGATTAAGGCCCAACGAAGTTTTCAGAAAATTTCAAAGTAAAAACAGATTTCAAATTCAAGTTTGAATTTGGAAATTTGGGCCAAGTTGGGCCAGGCGGTAAAATTCCCGCCAGAGCACCCAAGTCGACAGCCCTGTCGACTTGGGAGTCGACTTGGTTGGACCCAAGTCGACAGCCCTGTCGACTTGGCTGTCGACTTGGTCCAGCCGGGCAGTTCTGCCTGGTGCACCATTTTGAGATTGTGTTGAGCTTGGGGGCCAGATTCGGTTTTAAGTGCTGAGATTGCAACTAGGGTTTAATCCTATGGCCTAAAACACTTGCCTAATCTATAAATAAGCCCCTAACCTAACCCTGAATCATCATTATTCATTCAGGTAACTAAACTATGGCAAAAGCATTCCTCTCATGGCCTCCACTCTCTTCATAAAATTCTAAATAAATTTCTATGAGAGATTTTCCATGCATACAAGTGTTTTCAAGCTTGTATGAGCATCATTAGCTTGTATTCAAGTCAAGTTTCTATATTTGCATCATAAAGCAAGGGTTTTGATCATTTTGGCTCAAGGGTTTTTATGTTAGAGCTTGCATTTTGGGTCTAATTGGTTGCATAAGGGCTTTGTCATAGTTTTGTGTGTCTTCATAAGCATTGTAAGCCCTATTCTACTTTCATACTTAAACTCTAAAGTTAAATGTATGATATGCAAGTTTGACATGATATGCAAGTTTACTATGTCATGTTATGCAAGTTTAAGATGTTATGATATGCAAGTTTTGTTATGCAAGTATGCCATGTTATGCTATGCAAGTTTGCCATGTTATGATATGCAAGTTTATCATGTTATGCTATGCAAGTTTGCCATGTTATGATATGCAAGTTTATCATGTTATGTTATGCAAGTATGCCATGTTATGATATGCAAGTTTTGTTATGCAAGTATGCCATGTTATGATATGCAAGTTTATCTTGAGTATATGGACATGAAGCTTCAAGCTTTATGTTAAAGGTTGCATTTTGGCAACATGTAAGTTATCATATTTCTTATGATAACTTGCATGTGAGGCTAAATGCGAACTTATGGCCATTTCTACATGTCATTTATCACCATGTATCACCAATATGCTAAGTTTGGTTTTATGCATGCTTTTGAGGCCTAAAATGTAATATGCAAGTATATGAACATATGTACATTTCATATGCCACCATGTTAAACTTGTGGCTTCAACACCTTTATGTCATGATTATGCCAAGTTCCCTCTTTCTATCCTTTATGCGCTATTGCGATATGTAAGCGGATTGCGTTTGGGGTTGGGTAAACTTAAAAGACATAAAAACATAAGCTTGGGAATTTACCTATTAAGTTAGGTCTACCCATTGGGAACTTACCTATTAAGTTAGGTCTACCCAATTGCTTGAAAATTTGTAACATGTTTTGGAAACATGATGGACATGACACTTAGAAAAGATAAGTGTGACCAACTCGAGGTTGGGTTGAGTTTGTAGCGTAAACCTACCCGGAACCGACCGGCTTAACTAGTTGCTACAAACAATAGGACCCAATGTGAGAAGTTGGCCATGTTGTATCTTGAACCCGAGGTTAGACCAAGTTGTGGTGTAAAGCTACCCGGACCCGCCCGGCTTAACTAGTAACCACAACAAGGTCTAATGTGAGAGGTTAAGGCGCATTAAATTAATTAATGCCTCGTGATTAGGGTTAAGTCATGGTCCACTTAATACTTAACCAATTTGGGCATGGTAGATTAATCAGGGTTAAGTCGTGAACTCATCGTTACACTTAACCAAGTTAATCCATGATTAGCAAGAGGGTTAAACCGTACTTAACCCACTAGAAAAATCCTAGCAATGGGGGTCCACTCCGGCAGTAATCCCAAGTTTGTATCATTATGGCCCTAGGGACTAGGCTAGGGTACGGGGCACGATTACTGAACGGGAGGTAAGAGACCAAAAACGACGGCAGAGTGGTACGCCGGTGTAGTTCCGGGCGGACTTATGGTCGTGCACATAGTCCGAAGCCGGGGAAAACATGCATGGGTACCAGTAGATCGAGACTGTGCATGCATGTTTATGGTGTCCAGGGGTTGCCACCCTAGGGCTTGATACACCCGACGGGAGACCCGGCACAGTCTGACTACAATCATGTTTGGGCCGTATGGACACCAACACGTGACGAGTTAGGCTTATAGGGAGCCGATCGACTAGACCATTTGGTTAGACCTTGTATTAGGGTCATTTCATGTTATTGGGCCAAAGCTTGGGCCAAGGGATCAATACTTGTTTATTCAAGTCATGTTAGTTTGCTAGTACACCTGTGGTGCAAAACCTAAAACCTGATTATGCGATGACACCTTTATCTACCTTGTTAGTTAATCATCATGCTAGTATGTTGTTATCCTTATGTTCATCCCAGCTTTCATCATGCCAGTTAACTTTATCAGTTTACATTGATTGTAGTAGGGCTTACTCAGTCTTTTTGACTGACCTGTTTTCTTTTGCCTCTTTTCTTCCGTCCCCCCCCCCCCCAAGGTTCTCAGGGTGGGAATATTGGAGCTTAGCTTGGATTTCTGATCGCTTGCTTGTGGGATTTTAGCTCATGTACGGTCTTGACATGAACCTAGCTATGGTTATCACTTATTTTGGGGATAGTACTTATGTATTTCAGTTTTTCAGTAATGTTATTTTTATCTAGACTTGTGTATTTGGAAAGTTGACATTATGTTGTACCAGACTTGTTTTGAAATGGTTTGAAATCTTCCGCTGTTTTATCTATGTTATTTACTCTGTTTACACATATACATATGTTCTTGTTCTGCCTTGATATATCATTATGCATGTTTACCTGATTCAAACGCCCCTCCAAAGTCAGAGTGTTTGCAAGAGACACCCTGGCGGAGGTGGGGTGTTACATTTGGTATCAGAGCATATAGTTTACGAGAAGGAACAAAAAGGTTTTTAGAAAACTTTTGGAAAACTATTTTCAAAACCAAGTATAAAGTATTTTCCAAAGAAAAGTCTAGTTTATTTTAAAGGCTATTCCCCAAAAAGCCATTAGCAAAAATTCCTTCGTTTTTCTCCATTCTGAATCTATCTTTTTCTTCGTTTTCAGTATGGCCAATAACTTTGCCATTCCGGAGGGAGTACACGTACCTGTTTGGTATAGGAGACTTTTGGAGGCTAGGGCGACCGAAGCTGACCCCGCAAATATTAATCCTCCTCCGGTAGTTGACGTTCCTCCTCCTCCTGTCGCTGAGGTTCCTTTTCCTCCTCCCCCTCAGCATCCTCAAGTTGACTTCGCAAAGATTTGCCAAGACTTTAAGGCGATGGGTTGCAAGAATTTCATTGGAACCGAGACTTATGTTGAGGCAAGGAATTGTTTGAAAGAAACCGAAGATCTTTTTACCTTCTTTGATATAGATGACCGTAGGAAGGTTTTATTAGCAGTATGGTTGCTAAAGGAAGAAGCTGCACGTTGGTGGGTGGTCACCACCGCTACTAGGCCAATTGAGACTTGGGATGACTTTCGGGGAAAGTTTGGACTAAGGTTCCTATCACTAAAGCAAGAGGACATGACTATTAGGGAATACATAGATAAGTTTAATCAACTGGCTTGGGTCGGTTTAGACTTGGTTAACACAGCTCAGAAGAAGGCCCTATACTTTGCTCTAGGATTAAACGAGCCATTACATGGTTTAGCCATGACTCATATACCCTTGGGGGCAACTTTCGAGAGCTTGGTCAATATGGCCCTACTCAATGAATAGAATAGGAGTGACAAGAAAGAGATCAAGAGGAATAATACACAAGCCAAGAAGACTGATTCCCAGTGGAAAGGAAATCAGGGTAATCCAAGCGGTCAGAGCAGTCAAGGCAATCAGAACAAGAACAAGAACAAGAGTCAAGGCAACAAGGGGAACAACAACAAGGGCAATAACAAAAAGGGAAAGTGCTATTATTGCGGTTTAGTTGGGCATCTTATTAAGGATTGTAAGAAGAGGAAAAGTAAGAATGGCGAATGCTTTCATTGTGGTGAGTTTGGACACTTCACTAGGGATTGCCCGAAGAAGCAAGGGCAAGGCCAGTGTCAGACTCAGCGTGCTGGACCTTCGGGAGGGCAAGTTCATGCTCTCAATACCGCTCCAATTCCCGATCGAGGTAGTGTTTCTGTTGGAAGTCTTGTATATATTTCTGATTTTTCAGTTTGTACCTTGTTTGGTTGTGGTGCATCGCATAGCTTTATCTCATCTGATCTTGTTGATAGTTTGCACCTAAGTACTAGTCTAGTTAATTATCCCGTGTGTGTTTGAAATCCAGTTGGGGGTTCCGCCCATTTGTCTATTATCTAGGTGGATTTGAATTCTCGTGTGATGCTTATATTCTCGGTTTCATAGGGTATGGGTTGATTTTTGGGCATGGATGGGTTGTCCAGTTTTGGAGCCATCCTTGATTTTTGAGCATAGGGTTGTGAGGCTCATGACTCGCCTCGGTAATACCCTAAAAATTTCTAGTAACCCTATGAGTCCCGTCATGTTGTGTTATCTTGAATCCCTCAACTCGTCTATCGATGGTTTGCAATCGGTGAGGGTGGTCCGAGAATATCCTGATATCTTGGGTGAAGTGAAGGGGGTTACCCCTAAATGAGAGATAGATTTTCGCATTTATCTGGTTGATAATGCGAAGATAGTTTCGTGGCCGGTAAGGCACATGGCCCCGCAAGATGAGAGTTAAGAAAGCAAGTCAAGGAGTTGCTTGAGAAGAACTTCATTAGACGAAGTATATCTGAATGGGGAGCGCCTGTAGTATTTACTACTAAGGCAGATGGTTCTCTTCGACTTTGGGTTGATTATCGTGAGTTAAAGAGAATAGACAACCGTTACCAAGGATCGATGATTTGTTTGATCAGCTTGTAGGAACATATGTTCCATCAGCTCAAAATAGCTGAAGATAGTATAGGCGAAACTGCGTTCAGAACTCCAGATGGATTCTTAGAATGGCTGGTCATGCCATTCGGTTTGACTAATGCACCCGCCTACTTCGTGGACTTGATGAGTAGGGTGTTCACGGAGTTCTTGAACAAGTTTGTCGTGGTCTTCATAGATGATATTCTGATCTTCACTAAGGATGAGGAAGAGCATGCAATGCATCTCGTGGAGGTGACGGATACGCTTAGAGCGCATCAGTTGAAGGCCAAGTTCTCCAAGTGTCACTTTTGGAGAAGGGAAGTTAGATTCCTTGGGCATATAGTGTCTAAGCAAGGCTTAGCGGTGGATCCCGCTAAGGTAGTTGCAGTTCAGGATTGGAAGACTCCAAGGAATGCAACCGAAGTAAGAAGTTCTCTCAGTTTAGTTAGTTAGTAGCATCCCTTGAGTTTAGACCTACCCTTCTGGATCAAGTAGGGACTTCACAGAGGGAAGACCCACAGTTAGTCAAGATCATGGACCAGTTGATTCGAGGCGAGATGGTGAGTCACGTCGCTATAGATGACAAGGGATGGCTAAGACGCGATGAGAGAAAGAAGGTTCTTGAAGATGCACATCACCCGAGGAGGTGGCCGAGTTTGTCCCAGGGTGCATGTTGTGGCAACAGGTTAAAGGCCGAGTCATAGAAGCCCGGTGGGCTATTACATCCATTGGAGGTCCCCGCAATGGAAGTAGAAAAGCGTCACGAAGGATTTCGTGGATGGACTGCCTAGATCAAGAAAGGGAATACGAGCATGTGGGTCATAGTAGGTAGACTCACGAAGAGCGCTCATTTCACTCCGGTAAACAGCGAAAGGACTGCATCATAGCTAGCGACAGTTTACTTTCAAGAAATAAAGCGGTTGCACGAGGTTCCCTAAAGGATAGTTAGTAACCACGACTCAATCTTCACCAGTCAGTTTTGAGATAGTCTACGGGAAGTCATGGGCAAGCAACTGAATCTAAGCACGGCCAATCATTCGCAGGCGGATGGTTCATTGGCAACGTGGATTAGTATTTTCGAGAAAAGTTCTGCTGCGAGGAATACTTTATGGTAAGTAAACGAGATCCAGGATTCACTAGTGAATTTTGGAGAGCTTGCATGAAACCATGAGGTCATAGTTATGTTTAAGCCAAGAATGATAGAAGAGTAAGTGAAAAAGGAAGACGAGAGGCGACAATGAAATGGGTTCCAACTCATATTTGGAAATAAGAGTTAGGAAGCTAAGAAGTCATGAAGTAAAAGACGGTCAAAGCACAGTAGAGTTAAACTCAAGGAAACTTGACTTAGAAGACTGAAGGCTAGATACGCGCATCATATCTCTTTTTAAGAGCATATCCTTGATCCTTGTTTTCCTGTGGAACTTACTTGCAGGTTATCTTTTACATATATCCTCTCGGTCCCGTTCTCGATCCCGTTTCTGTTGTAAACTCCATAAGGGGGTATGACTCATCGGTTAGTAATACATGTCAAGGTTTGAAGGGGTCTGTTAGGTTGACTAAACCTTTTGGGCTTTTATAGGATTGGAGTTGGGTTAGGAAGGGATTTCTTGTAATCCAAAAGGAGTATATCCTGCTTATCTTCCCGATCTCTTTGTAGCATATCTTTTGCTATCCATGTTTGTCTTGATTATCTAGTTTATCATGTTAATCTTGTCATGAGAATCTTAGGTAGAAACCCTTTGGATGAAACATGTGTTTGAAACATGTTATGCTTGATGTTTGCAAGTGGTTGCAAGTGTTTGCAACTGGTTACTCGTGGATGCATTATACACGTTAGGCACTAGATCGGCTCACACACTCCTCATGTTGCATATGCATGAGTTTTTACGCTTATTCATGGATGAAAATTTTTGTGTTATCACATGGATGTCGCATATGGATGGTAGGATACGTTCTTCCTAACTTGAAGATTTCGGGGACGAAATCCTTTAAGGAGGGGAGAATGTAACAACCCGTATTTTTAATAACCTGTTATAACGTAAATCGAGGCAGAATTTAATTTATAATTCTGAATCAAGGGAAACGGGCTATGCCATTGCGTTCGTCTCGGAAAAATACGCGAAATAGAGTCCGAGTTTTCGAAAATCGGAGTCCGTATGACCCGATTAAGGCCCAACGAAGTTTTCAGAAAATTTCAAAGTAAAAACAGATTTCAAATTCAAGTTTGAATTTGGAAATTTGGGCCAGTTTGGGCCAGGCGGGAAAATTCCCGCCAGAGCACCCAAGTCAACAGCCCGGTCGACTTGGGAGTCGACTTGGTTGGACCCAAGTCGACAGCCCTGTCGACTTGGTCCAGCCGGGCAGTTCTGCCTGGTGCACCATTTTGAGATTGTGTTGAGCTTGGGGGCCAGATTCGGTTTTAAGGGCTGAGATTGCAACTAGGGTTTAATCCTATGGCCTAAAACACTTGCCTAATCTATAAATAAGCCCCTAACCTAACCCTAAATCATCATTATTCATTCAAGTAACTAAACTATGGCAAAAGCATTCCTCTCATGGCCTCCACTTTCTTCATAAAATTCTAAATAAATTTCTATGAGAGATTTTCCATGCATACAAGTGTTTTCAAGCTTGTATGAGCATCATTAGCTTGCATTCAAGTCAAGTTTCTATATTTGCATCATAAAGCAAGGGTTTTGATCATTTTGGCTCAAGGGTTTTTATGTTAGAGCTTGCATTTTGGGTCTAATTGGTTGCATAAGGGCTTTGTCATAGTTTTGTGTGTCTTCATAAGCATTGTAAGCCCTATTCTACTTTCATACTTAAACTCTAAAGTTAAATGTATGATATGCAAGTTTGACATGATATGCAAGTTTACTATGTCATGTTATGCAAGTTTGAGATGTTATGATATGCAAGTTTTGTTATGCAAGTATGCCATGTTATGCTATGCAAGTTTGCCATGTTATGATATGCAAGTTTATCATGTTATGCTATGCAAGTTTGCCATGTTATGATAAGTAAGTTTATCATGTTATGTTATGCAAGTATGCCATGTTATGATATGCAAGTTTTGTTATGCAAGTATGCCATGTTATGCAAGTATGCCATGTTATGATATGCAAGTTTATCTTGAGTATATGGACATGAAGCTTCAAGCTTTATGTTAAAGGTTGCATTTTGGCAACACGTAAGTTATCATATTTCTTATGATAACTTGCATGCGAGGCTAAATGCGAACTTATGGCCATTTCTACATGTCATTTATCACCGTGTATAACCAATATGCTAAGTTTGGTTTTATGCATGCTTTTGAGGCCTAAAATGTAATATGCAAGTATATGAACATATGTACATTTCATATGCCACCATGTTAAACTTGTGGCTTCAACACCTTTATGTCATGATTATGCCAAGTTCCCTCTTTCTACCCTTTATGCACTATTGTGATATGTAAGCGATGGGATTGCGTTTGGGGTTAGGTAAACTTAAAAGACATAAAAACATAAGCTTGGGAATTTACCTATTAAGTTAGGTCTACCCATTGGGAATTTACCTATTAAGTTAGGTCTACCCAATTGCTTGAAAATTTGTAACACGTTTTGGAAACATGATGGACATGACACTTAGAAAAGATAAGTGTGACCAACTCGAGGTTGGGTTTAGTTTGTAGCGTAAACCTACCCGGAACCGACCGGCTTAACTAGTTGCTACAAACAATAGGACCCAATGTGAGAAGTTGGCCATGTTGTACCTTGAACCCGAGGTTAGACCAAGTTGTGGTGTAAAGCTACCCGGACCCGCCCGGCTTAACTAGTAACCACAACAAGGTCTAATATGAGAGGTTAAGGCGCATTAAATTAATTAATGCCTCGTGATTAGGGTTAAGTCATGGTCCACTTAATACTTAACCAATTTGGGCTTGGTAGATTAATCAGGGTTAAGTCGTGAACTCATCGTTACACTTAACCAAGTTAATCCATGATTAGCAAGAGGGTTAAACCGTACTTAACCCACTAGAAAAATCCTAGCAATGGGGGTCCACTCCGGCAGTAATCCCAAGTTTGTATCATTATGGCCCTAGGGACTAGGCTAGGGTACGGGGCACGATTACTGAACGGGAGGTAAGAGACCAAAAACGACGGCAGAGTGGTACGCCGGTGTAGTTCCGGGCGGACTTATGGTCGTGCACATAGTCCAAAGCCGGGGAAAACATGCACGGGTACCAGTAGATCGAGACTGTGCACGCATGTTTATGGTGTCCAGGGGTTGCCACCCTAGGGCTTGATACACCCGACGGGAGACCCGGCACAGTCTGACTACAATCATGTTTGGGCCGTATGGAAAACAACACGTGACGAGTTGGGCTTATAGGGAGCCGATCGACTAGACCGTTTGGTTAGACCTTGTATTAGGGTCATTTCATGTTATTGGGCCAAAGCTTGGGCGAAGGGATCAATACTTGTTTATTCAAGTCATGTTAGTTTGCTAGTACACCTGTGGTGCAAAACCTAAAACATGATTATGCGATGACACCTTTATCTACCTTGTTAGTTAATCATCATGCTAGTATGTTGTTATCCTTATGTTCATCCCAGCTTTCATCATGCCAGTTAACTTTATAAGTTTACATTGATTGTAGTAGGGCTTACTCAGTCTTTTTGACTGACCTGTTTTCTTTCGCCTCTTTTCTTCCGTTTCCCCCCCCCCCATGTTCTTAGGGTGGGAATATTGGAGCATAGCTTGGATTTCTGATCGCTTGCTTGTGGGATTTTAGCTCATGTACGGTCTTGAAATGAAGCTAGCTATGGTTGTCACTTAATTTGGGGATAGTACTTATGTATTTCAGTTTTTCAGTAATGTTGTTTTTATCTAGACTTGCGTATTTGGAAAGTTGACATTATGTTGTACCAGACTTGTTTTGAAATTGTTTGAAATCTTCCGCTGTTTTATCTATGTTATTTACTCTGTTTACACATATACATATGTTCTTGTTCTGCCTTAATATATCATTATGCATGTTTACCTGATTCAAACGCCCCTCCAAAGTCAGAGTGCTTGCAAGAGACACCCTGGCGGAGGTGGAGTGTTACAGTTGGATTTTGCAGCACCCAATCCAAATGATTCATTGTCTTCCATATTTGTCGATCTACCCCTACTATGATTAAACTACCCCTACTTCTCTTAATACTTCAAAACAACCCTTCTTTTTAATCCTACCCCTAATTCTCTAAGTAGTCATTCCTTCCAACAATTAACCCTATTTTTAACTTCAGTGAAGGGTTGGTATTTGCAGCACCCAATCTAAATGATTCATCATCTTTTATATTCATCGATCTACCTCTACTATGCTTAAACTACCCCTACTTCTCTTAATACTTCAAAACAGCTATTATTTTTAATCCTACCACCGATTCTCTAAATAGCCCTTTCTTCCAACAATTACCCCTATTTTTTAACTATTGTGAAGGGTTGGTTTTTGCAGCATCCAATCAATATGATTCATCATCTTTACATTTGTCGTCCTACCCCTACTATGCTTAAACTACCCCAACTTCTCTTAATACTTCAAAACAGCCTTCCTTATTAATACTACCACTAATTCTCTAAGTAGTCATTCCTTCCAACTATTACCCCTATTTTTAACTTTTGTGAAGGGTTGGTTTTTGCCGCACCCAATGTAAATGATTAATCATCTTTTATATTGGTCGATCTGTCTCTACAATGCTTAAACTACCCCTACTTCTCTTAATACTTCAAAAGAGTCCTTCTTTTTAATCCTACCCCTAATTCTCTAAATATCCCTTACTTCCAACAATTACGCCTATCTTTTTACCACCGTGAAGGGTTGGTTGTAACACCCCACATCCTTTATGGTCGCTCACAAAGGGAATGACTTAACTTCAATGGAGAATTATGGGTACTGGTAAAAAAATAAAGAAATACGGGGTGTTACATTCTCCCCTCCTTAAAGGATTTCGTCCCCGAAATCTTCAAGTTAAGAAGAATGTGTCCTACCGTCCATCATCCATCTACTCAATCATCAATCATAGGCATTCATTGTCCTTAAAGAGATTTCTAATGTTGTATGAACATATGCAAGAAGTGTGTGTATATATTCCTTGTCTAATGCGAATTTATCAGGCCTAATTGATCTTCTAAATGCAAAATATGTTTAGTGCCATGAGTCCAACATGTATGCAAATAATCCTAGTCACGTAAACACTATATGTGTGCACAAACATCCATCCATATGCAACATCCACATGATAACACATTCAATTTCATCCATAAACAAGTATAAACACTCTTGCATATGCAATATGAAAGGTGATTGAGCCGATCTAGTGCCTAATGTGTGTAAATGCATTCACGAGCAACCACTAGCAACCACTTGCAGCCACTTGCAACCATCAATCATAACATGTCTCAAATACATGTTTACACCCAATTGTTCCTATCTAAAGGTATAGTCGAATGGTAGAAGCAAGTAAAAACTTTGTGCCCATTAGGCAATGTCAAAACTGGAAATGTATGCCACATATATATTGATTAGGAGAAGAACTCTCTAAGCATCAGCCCCGATGAGCGAAATCAACATCAGACTGACACCCAAAGAATTACTCAACCCAACCAATATATATATGTTTCTAGGAAACTAAGCATGACAGACTCCTTTTAGGTCACAAGAAATCCCTCTTAAAACTAACCCAAAAGGTTAAGTTAACCCAACGAACACCCTCAAGCCCCAACATGTGTTACTAACAGATGATTCATACTCCCTATGGGGTTTGGAACAGAAATTGGATTGAGGATAGGATCGAGAGGATATACACAAAAGATAGCGTGTGAGTAAGCTCTACAGGAAAAGGGGAATCAAGGATGTACTCCTAAGAAGAGATACGATGCACGAATCTAGTCTTCAATCTTCTAAGTCGCATTTCCTTGAGCTTAAATCCATTGTGCTTTGACCGTCTTTAACTTCACAATTTTGTAGCATCTTAATTCTTGTTTCCAAAATATGAGTTGCAACCCATTTCACTGTTGCCTCTCGTTCCACTTTCACTTATTCTCCTTCTAGTATACTCGGCTCAAACATAATTGCGTACTCATGGTTTCATGCAAGCTCTCCAAAATTCATTAGTGAATCTTGGATCTCTTTCACTTACTATCAGGTATTCCACGCAGAAGAACTATCTCTTGGAAATAAACAGATGTCAACCATGTTGCCAAATGAAACACATGGCAACTTTCTACGAATAAAATAAACAGGTTGAAATAAATGTATCAAGAGATTCTAGGTAACAAATCATGATAGAACCGTAAAGGGTTCATGCGACTGCGAGGGTATTACCGAGGCAAGTCAAGAGTCTAACTACCCTCTTTTCAAAACCGAGAAGGCCACCCTTACTGGATAACCACTCCATCGCTAGAATCAACCCATGGCCCAAAACATAAACATTACTTCTAAACTCAACACTTAGCATAGACATTCTCAAATCCAAACAAGTCATGAATAAATGAGCCGACTCCCCAACAGGATTTGAGACGAAAATGGGATCTTCTAATACGCTAGTATTAAGGTGCAGAGACTCAACTATCGAAGCAGAATAAAAAGGATGCGATATACAAAAACAGAGTTCTAGTGGGATGATAGGAAAGAAAAGCTTAACCTTTAACAGAAACGATACCACCTCTCTTAGGTAAGCTAGTAGTGAGAGCATACAATTGACCTCTCGACGATCTTGTCCTTTGCCCTTGTCCTTGTCCTATAATACTTAACTGCATGTCCATTCTTACCATACTAAAGATACTCTCTCTTGTCATGGGTTTTACTATTCTTTCACTTTGGCCTCTTCCCTTTCACCTTTTTCCTCCTTCGTGGATTAAGCCATTTCAACAAGTTTCTCATCCTTAGGCTTGTGTTCCTTATGTTCTTACTATCCTTGTATAGCTTGTTGACAAGTTTTCTCGGAAGCTACCTCCATCGCACGGCAACTCTAAAAGCTTGAAATAAGATTAGACGCAGATGGAACTACTGCGGCTGCAGATTGAGGTTGGGCACTTCTTTGCCCTCCGACATATGTCGGATGCCTACGAAACTATGATGAAAAGAGAGAGAAGTATTTCAAGAGAGAATCAAAAGATAGTGAATATCGCTTTGGGGAATATACCTTTTAATCAAAACAAAATTTTCTTGAAAATTTTCTTCTTGTAAATGTTTTGAAAATAATTTCAGAAGATTTTTGAAAACTTTTGCCCAGTCTGGTAACCTTCTGTTCTGATACAAAATGTAACACCCCACATCCGTTATGGTCACTCACAAAGGGAGTGCCTTAACTTCAATGGAGCATTATGGGTACTAGAACAGAAATATTACAAGACAGACATATATAAAACAACGGAAAGTAAAGTGGAAGTACTTCATATCATTTATTTAATATAATTGTTTACAAGAAAAGCCCATCAACTTCCAATACCCAAATCTATAGCTAAAAAAGCTGTCTTTCTGAAAAACAAAGAAGCATAAAAACAAACTGTAGTATTCCCCAATAAAGCAAAGCAAGCCATAGCCAAGAGAAATCCAAGCCATACATGAAAGAACCTTGGAGCTTGGTAAGATCCGAACTAAGCTGTATTCCCACCCTGCGAACCTGGGGGGGGGGGGAAACGGAAGAGAAAGAGGCGAAACAAAACGGGTCAGTCATAAAGACTGAGTAAGTCCTAGTGACTTTCAGCATAAAAATAGTTAAAGATAACATGGCATGAATAAACTGAAAGTAAACATAAGTTGGATGACAAGGTAGGCAAGATAAACTAAGATAACAAGATAAACTACGATAATAAGATAAACGATGGTAACAAGATAAACTTCGGGCACGATGAAACAAGTATAACGTCCCATAATTCCTATCAAGTATCCCACCACATGGTTTCTATCAAGAGTAAAATCGCAAGGTTTCTAAGCTTTACGATTAAAATGGTATCTATTTGCTCTGCACCACCTAACTAGCATCCTCATAAGTGTCTTACATGGAATGATCTGTACTCCTACTAGTATCCCAACTAGTGTCCTGTGCAACAAGGATCCGTACCCCCTACTAGTGTCCCAACTAGTATCCCGTGTTATATAATAATTTCAACGTGATCCCAATCCCCACAATCATGGTAGCCTTCAAATGTACATCGATTTTGAGGATTCCACCTCGATCACCCCCAATGGCCATGTATATATTCGATGCACCCTTACTACCTTATCGATCGGCTCCCTACTTGACCTAGTTCTCATTTGTGTCACGCGGCCCCCTACTTGTAGATACCTGTGTTGGTCCCACCATGGGGTATCAAGTCCCATGGTGGCAACCCTGACACAATCAAGACGCACAACTTTATACCTACTGATGCCCAGTGGGTAAATTTCTGCGCCGAAGTGTGTGCAGGCCCGCACTCCGTTACAACCTGCACTACTGCATCAACCGCCGCTAATTTGACCTCTTATAATCAGCCCAGTGATCGTGCCCCACCCTGCCTAGCTCAGGGTTCCGTTGATACCTAATGTGGGTTACTGTTGAAATAGGTCCCCGTTACTAGGTTTTTCTAATGGTTAAGTCTGTGGGCCTATACTCTCTGATATTACCCACCGACCCTGATGTGTACTTAACCCCGCTACTGATTCAAGCATGTGTATTTAATGGTTAAGTGTATGTGGGCCTATATTTACTAATATTACCCATCAACCCGATATGTACTTAACCCTTCTACTCGTTATGTTACCATGGTTAAGTGTTTACCTTAGTTAACTTAACCTTTCTCGCTTATTATGTTTGATTGGTTAAGTGTGGTTTATTAACTTAACCACGTTCGTCTATCTGGTTACATTGGTTAATAATTTTCTTGTTAACTTAACCCTATGTGTTACTTAACCCTACTACGCATCACATCAGATTGGTTAAGTGCATGTTAACTTAACCCCATCCACTAGTCATATTATAATGGTTAAGTGTTATCAACTTATTCAAGTTAACTTAACCCACCCGCTTGTCCTGTTATGTTGGTTGAGTGTTACTACTTAACCGCAACCACTTGTCTAATTAACCCATCATATTAGTTAATTGTTCTCATTAACTTAACCTCACTCTCTAGTCCAGTTTAATCATGTTATAATGGTTAAACATTTGCTTAACCTTACCCACTCCCGTAGTGAACATATTAAATTGGTTAATTGTCCAGATTAACCTAATCAAATTACTTAACCCACCAATTTATATCATATTGGTCAAGTGTTCTTATTTACTTAACCCTACCCACTAGTCTAATTACCATGTTACGTTGGTTATGTATTACTATTCGTATTTCCACATGTCACCCACATGTCACCCACTTAACCCCCATGTACCACCACATGTTTATTTGGTTAAGTATTTCTTAATTCATTAAGGCCGTAACCTTATAAAGACCTCTCACATTAGACTGACATTTATGGCAGCTGGATTTGCTGGGCGGGTCCGGGCAGTCTTACACCATAAAAGAGTCTAACCTCGTGTCTTTACAACTGTTACGCTTTTAATTTGGGCCTAGGACCTCTCACATTGGGCTGATATTTGTGACTACTGGATTCGCCGGGCGGTTCCGAGCAGGTTTACGTCACTAACGAGTCCAACCTCGTGTCCTAAGCATTGATTATCACTTATAATATTTTTCCCCAATTTGAATTTATTTCCCCTATTCAAATTATCAATTAATTCCTAATTTAACGAAGTCCATAATTGACTCAATTATGTCCATCAATTATTGGTATGCAAAATCATACCAATTTTACCACAATTTATCTTAGGCCATTAAAGGCAACTTATCTCAATTTATATTTATCCCTCTTTTAAGGCTATTACATACCAACTAATATATGTACCCAATTATAGTCAGTTTACATATGTACCAAGTTTCATGCTTTTTTTCATATGTCAAGATCTAGCCAAAATTACATGTATCAAGTTTCATACCCAATAAACCCAGATCCGATGATTCATGATGTAGTTATCCCAAACTATAATCTTTTTATTTCAATACATGTCAGTTGCCCAAGTTCATAATACATGTTTATGCCAATTATAAAGTTTACAATCGCTTTCATGCTCAAATTTCTAAGTCTACACATGCCTAATTAACATAAGCCCAATCTTTTGATTTAATTTACATAGGCTCCAAAACTCATAATTTTATTTTACATGCCAAATTATATACATGCTATATATACCAAATTTCATGTTACATTACATAGATCCAATTGGTGTCGAATTCCATGTATATAATATTTATGCAAATTTTATCATAACAGGATTATACCAAAATTTATAGATCTACCCCAAACTTGCAAATAAAATGATAACATCCAATTTCATGTTTCCAATTATTAATCATATTCTTATAGGCAATAATCCGATTATTCCCCCATATACATCTCGTATGTGAATCGCGATTTTAGGCCAAGGTCTGAAGTTGACCAAGGTTCATCAAAAGAAAATAAATAGGGGAAGGTAGAAATTTGTATAATAAATAGATCAGAGAGAAAACAACATCATGATAGGCATAAAGATTACAACTTGATGATAACATCATTGTGAATCAAGGAAACTGCTGAATAAATCACAAACTTGTCATGAGAATAAAGGTAAACAAGTCTCAAAACTAAAGATTCAAAAAGCAACAGGAATAGATCTGAATCGATAAACATACTTAGATCCAATTCCACTTTATTTCATGCCCATATTAAAATTAAATATTTAGATCTGAAAATAACTAGCACTTACAGAGAACGGCTAATGAATTAAGAAGTGAATTTGTCTTAGAAAGTTGCAGTGTCATTGATCAATCCCCTTGAATTTGTTGCAGAAGCATTGATCTTTGATTTGAGTTTGGACGCTTAATCATTAATTTGAAGACGGCGGCCATGGCTCAAGTGAGATTTTAGCAGCATTTTGGGGTCATATGAATTTGTGTGAGTTAGGCTAGGTCTAGGTGTTATTTTATAGGTGTAGCAATTCATTTCAGCCGTCGGATTAACCCTAAATCCCGTCCGGACCATCAAAACTCGTCCCGGGCCTCAAAAATGGGTTTTGGCCCGAAACAGGCCGACCAGGTCGACCTGTAGGGGGGAGGTCGACACTATAGTCAACCCCCATGGTGGAGGTCGACTCCCAGGTCGACCCCCTGGTCGACCTGGCCCCCAGGTCGACCTGGCCAGTTCTGTGCTGACCGAAACCTTCTGAATCTTGTTTTGGCCATATCTTGGTCATACGGACTCCGATTTTCGAAAACTCGGACTCTATTTCATGTAAAATTTCGAGAGGAACTCAATGCTGATGTCGATTTTACCTAATTCCAAATTCTTAAATTAATTATCCTTATTTTACTATCTTTTCCGTTACATACAACGTTATCGAACTAATTTTTCTTCTCTTCCATGTATTAATTAATTCTTCTTATGCATCACCATTATTTACCCATCATAAGCATATTTTTATATATTTTATTTTATTTTTAATTATATTAAAAAAAATACGGGGTGTTACATTGGTTTTTCAGCACCCAATCCAGACGATTCATAATCTTTCATATTTGTCTATCTAACCCTACTATGCTTAAACTAGCCATACTTCTCTTAATACTTCAAAACAACATTTCTTTTTAATCATACCGTACGCCTAATTCTCTAAATAGTGCTTACTTCCAACAATTACCTTATTTTTAACTACTGTGAACGGTTGGTTTTTCCAGCTTCCAATCTAAATGATTCATCATCTTTTATATTTGTCGATCTACCCCTACTATGATTAAACAACCCTACTTCTCTTAATGCTTCAAAACAAACCTTCATTTTAATCCAACCCCTAATTCTCTAAATAGCCCTTACTTCCAACAATTACGCCCATTACTACTTTGAAGGGCTGGTTTCTGCAGTACCCAATCCAAACGTTTCATAATGTTTCATATTTGTCGATCTACCCCTACTATTCTTAAACTACCCCTATTTCTCTTAATAATTCAAAACAACCCTTCTTTTTAATCCTACCCATAATTCTCTTAATAGTCATTCCTTCCAACAATTACCCCTATTTTCTAACTTCTGTGAAGGATTAGTTTTTGCAGCACCCAGTCTGAATGATTCATCATCTTTTATATTTGTCGATCTACCTCTACTATGCTTAAACTACCCCTACTTCTCTTGTCAAAACGGTCCTTCTTTTTATTCCTACCCCTAATTCTCTAAATATCCCTTACTTCCAACAATTACGCCTATCTTTTTACTATTGTGAAGGGTTGGTTTTTGCAGCACCCAATCCGGACGATTCATAATCGTTCATATTTGTCGATCTACCCCTACTACGCTTAAACTACCGCTACTTCTTTTAATACTTAAAAGCAACCCTTCTTTTTAATCCCACCCCTAATTCTCTAAATAATCATTCCTTCCAACAATTACCCCTATTTTTTTAACTACTGTAACGTGTTGGTTTTTGCAGCAACACCCAATCTAAATGATTCATCATCTTTCATATTTGTCGATACAACCCTACTATGCTTAAACTACCCCTACTTCTCCTAATACCTCAAAACTATCCTTCTTTTTAATCATACCCCAAATTCTATATATAGCCCTTACTTCCAACAATTACGCCTGTATTTTTACTACTGTGAATGGTTGGTTTTTGCAGCACCAAATCCAAATGATTCATCATTTTTCATATTTGTCGATGTACCCCTACTACGCTTAAACTACTCGTACTTCTCTTAGTACTTCAAAACAGCTTTTCTTTTTAATCCTAACACTAATTCTCTAAATAGCCCTTACTTTCAACAATTACACCTATCTTTTACTAAATTGAAGTGTTGGGTTTTGTAGCACCCAAACCAAATGATTCATAATCTTTCATATTTGTCGATCTACCCCAACTATGCTTAAACTATTCCTAATTCTCTTAATATTTCAAAACAGCTATTCTTTTTAATCCTACCCTCAATTCTCTAAATAGCACTTACTTCCGAAAATTATCCCTATTTTTTAACTAATGTGAAGGGTTGGTTTTTGCAACACCCAATCCAAATCACTCATCATCTTTCATATTTGTCGATCTACCCAACTATGCTTAAACTACCCTTACTTCTCTTAATTCTCCAAAACAGCAATTCTTTTTAATCCTACCCCTAATTCTTTAAATAGCCCTTACTTCCAACAATTACCCCTATTTTTTAACTACTATGAGGGGTTTGTTTTTGCAGCACCAAATCTAAATGATTCATCATCTTTCATATTTGTCGATCTACCCCTACTATGCTTAAACTATCCTACTTCTCTTAGTACTTCAAAACAGCTGTTCTTTTTAATCCAACCCCTAATTCTCTAAATAGGCCTTACTTCCGACAATTATCCCTATTTTTTAACTGCCGTGAAGGGTTGGTTTTTATAGCACCCAATCCAAACGATTCACCATCTTTCAAATTTTTCGATCTACCCCTATTTTGCTTAAACTACCACTACTTCTCTTAATACTTGAAAACAATCTTCTTTTTAATCCTACCCCTAATTCTATAAATAACACTTACATCCAACAATAACTCCTATTTTTTAAATACTGTGAACGGTTGGTTTTTGTAGCACCAAATCCAAATGATTTATCATCTTTCATATTTGTCGATCAACCCCTACTATGCTTAAACTACCCCTACTTCTGCTAATACTTCACAACAACTATTCTTTTTAATCCTAACCCTAATTCTCTAAATAGCCCTTACTTCCAACGGTTACCCCTGTTTTTTAACTACTATGAAGGGTTGGTTTTAGCAGCACCCAATCTAAATGATTCATCATCTTTCATATTTGTCGATCTACCCCTACTATTCTTAAACTACCCTTAATTCTCTTAATACTTCAAAACAACCTTTCATTTTAGTCCAACTCCTAATTCTCTAAATAGCCCTTCCAACAATTACCCCTATTTTTAAACTTCGTGAAGGGTTGGTTTTTGCAGCAACCAATCCACATGATTCATCATCTTTATATTTTTCGATCTACCCTACTATGCTTAAACTACCCCTACTTCTCTTAGTACTTCAAAACATCCCTTTTTTTAATCCTACCCCTGATTCGCTAAATATCCCTTACTTCCAACAATTAACCCTATTTTTTAACTATTGTGAAGGGTTGGTTTTTGCATCACCCAATCTAAATGATTCATCATCTTCCATATTTGTCGGTCTACCCCTACTATGCTTAAACTACGCCTACTTCTCTTAAAACTTCAAAAATGTTCTTAATTTTAATCCTACCCATTATTCTCTAAATAGCCCTTACTTCCAACAATAACCCCTATGTTTTTACTACTGTGAAGGGTTTGTTTTTGCAGCACCCAATCCAAACGATTCATAATTTTTCATATTTGTCCATCCACCCCTACTATGCTTAAACTACCCCTACTTCTCTTAATACATCAAAATAACCCTTCTTTTTAATCCTACCCTAAATTCTCTAAATATTCATTCCTTCCAACAATTACCCCTATTTTTTAACTTTTGTGAAAGGTTGGTTTTTGCAGCACCGAATCTAAATGATTCATCATCTTTCAAATTTATCGATCTACCCCTACTTTTCTTAATAGTTCAAAGCAACCCTTCTTTTTAATTCTACCCCTAATTGTCTAAATAGCTCTTATTTCCAACAACTACGCCTGTCTTTTTACTACCGTGAAGGGTTGGTTTTTGCAGCACCCAATCCAAACGATTAATCATCTTTCATATTTGTCGATCTACCCCTACTATGCTTAAACTACCCCTACTTCTCTTAATACTTCAAAACAACTATTTTTTAAATCCTACCCCTAATTCTCTAACTAGCCCCTACTTCCAACAATTACGCCTATCTTTTTACTACTGTGAAGGGTTGGTTTTTGAAGCATCCAATCCAAAGGATTCATAATCTTTCATATTTGTCGATCTACCACTACTATGCTTAAACTACCCCTACTATGCTTAAACTACCACTATTTCTCTTAATACTTCGGTTAACCGGCCTTTTGGTCCAGTTCCCAAAAGTACTCAGGATATGCTCGATTCAACTCGACGGATGAAGCCAGGGCCAAGGGTGAAACTCGGGAATCACATGAGTAAGGCTAAAAAGGTGTCGCCCCAACAGGGACCTCGCGACGCCACCGTCACATTACCACACCAACGCCCCATAAGAGCCATCGAGCCTCGAATAACGGCCCTCGGCAGGCATATTTCGAGCTCTTTCGGATGCGAAATTTCGTACCTGGTAGGTGCAAAATTTTGCGCCAGATAGGTGCGAAGTTTCGTACCCTGCAGGTGCTAAATTACGCACCTGTCAGGTGCAAAATTTTGCACTCTGACTCAGGTGCAAATTTTTCATAGCCGATGGGTGCAGGCATGAATTTTCTGTAGATGGTCCCCATTTCCACCTACTCCTACCTAACCGCTACCTAACTACTTCCTATAAATACCCAATGGCCTCACACTTCAAAGGGGTTGGATTCTTGAGCTTTGAGACCTCTATAGAGCTCCATTAATGGCATCTCCTCTTTGAGGAAGTAGAAGGGAAAAATTGTCCATTCTCCTAATTCTTGCAAATATGACTATTGTAACTTCATGTATGGTAGCTAATGAATGTAATGAGATGATATCAACCTTGTAATCTTTTAAGTTATCAATAAAATTCCAATGAATCTTCAAAGTGGACATAGGCCCTCGCTGAAGCCGAACCACTATAAATCTCTTGTGTTATTTACTGCTTTATGCTCCGTTTTGTGTTCTTGTCTATGCAAGCATATTTATAATTCCTAGTAATTGGAATCTTTGGTATTTACGATATTTTTTGCCATCAACATTTAGTGCTTTCATTGAGAGAACTTAGATATTGCGTCTTTCTCGCATGTTACCATCTCGACTTCAACGAGCTTAAAGTTCCTTTCTCAATCTGCCGTCGAGACTGCATACGATGGTAAATAAGTCAAAGAACGCAATGATCGGCTCCTCAACGGCCACCGAGGCTGGAACATCTCATCAACCTCAACCGACGGACATCCCGGCCAATAATGAATGTGAACCTCCAGTTGCGGACCACGAAGTGCTCGTAACCCAAACGCAAATTCGCACGCTTAATGAAAGTATGAAAGTATAGCTGTCAAGCTTAATCAAGCTCTGAGGAATAACATCGGCCTTATGCGCCAACTTCATGAAAGTCAGTGCATCGTCGCTCAACTACAATTAGCTCGTAACAATGCCGGACCTCGACCGCCAATATCGGATACTTCTTCTTCCAAGTCAAGGGGGCCACATAAAAGAAAGAGGTTTAGTCTCATCAACAATGTTGCCGTCCGAACAAGCGCCCTTGACAATGGCAATGGCAATGGGTATGCCAAAGGCAACAGCTTTGGACCATTGTTACCTATATCAAGAGCGCCCAATATCAGGATCGTTCTCGCTTAGTCATCAATGAAGGAGCCGCACCTACTAACCAACCTCCTCCTCGTCAAGACCGAACGGCCGCCCATCAATACAACGAAACTACTATTCCGGCGGCCCATACCTTTCCCCAATAGGATCCGCACGACCTTGCTCTACATCATCACATACACCAGTATCGTGTTGTAGATGTCGAGGATCTGGAAGAAGACAGTCCGGACATCCACCATAGAAGATGACATCACGCCAAAACTCCGGAACCTCGCCAAAACCCATGTGTCCCGATGGCGGACCCCCATCCGACTTACCTTCCCGACATGGTCCTAAGGATCATGAGGGAGATGCGAGGGAATGTGCATGATTTATAGGAAGCGCACATCAGGCGCAACCCTTTAACTCGAAGATTTAATGAAGCTAAATGGTTGCGATGCTGTAGCATGCCGCAGATACCACTCTACGACGGTGCCACTGATCCTTGTGGTCTCTTATACCCTTACAACTGGCAAATGGACTCAAGCAGAGGCGACGATCTAGGCAAGTGAAAATTCTTTCCAGTCTTCCTGTCAGGAACCGCTCTCTTATGGTTCTCTATCCTTCCTCTTAATTCCATCAACAACTTCGGCCAATCAGCGACGCAGTTTGTTAAGCAATTCAGGTTGCACATCCCGACTCCGAAGAACACCCTCACCATTTCTAACCTGTACCAAGGCCCCACAGAGTCGCTTAAAAGCTATCTTTCCAATTCAACAATGCCCGTGCCGAGGTCGAGGATCCGGATCCATGCACAATACTCTTCCAGCTAGCTAACGGTGTCGTTCCTACTTCTGCATTTGGGGCATGGATTGACTGAAAGCAACCAAAGAGCCTCGATGCTTTCTATGAGAAAGCTGGGCAGTTCTTATGCCAAGAAGAAGCGAGGCGGAACTGCCTCTCAGAGACTATTCGCCCCAATAACCCTCGAGCGGACACCTAAAATAACCGCCTTGAAGGGAGAGAAGTGGGAGAACCCTCCAATCTGAACAAGGGGTCAGGACCCCCCACACAAAGACCAAACATTGGGGGCAAGGTGGCCGAGGTAACGATCATGTCCAAACAGGGCCAAGGAAGCCCGGCTCTTACCAAGCTTACGAGACATACACCCCCTTGAGTGAAGATCTGGAGACTATCTACTTACAAACATGTAACACCTTACCATACAAGAAACCCAGCGTTAGGGAGTCAACCGATCCCGAGAAGAACTTAGGGATATACTACCGATATCACGATATGTATGTACATAACACGAATGAATATCGCTAGCCTGGGGATGCAATTGAAAAGCTCATCCATGAAAAGCGGCTTGAACAATACGTCCAAGAGCCCTTTCCCCCCAAAACTAATTCAAAACCTCCAGCGCCAACTACTCAGATGGCTACCAGGACATCCCTGGGACCATCTAATGCGAGGCTAGGAATTGTGGTCAACACCATATGCGGCGGGCTTGCCCCCATGCATGACCGCTTCCGAAAGATGGAGGAATATGTGGGCTCCATTAAACAAATAACCTACAAGCTTATTATGCTACCGATGAATCCATCCCAGCCAAGCTCCGGAAAACTATGAGGGACGGAATTATCTTCCATGAAAGGGAGTCCACGGGAATGGAAATCCCAACCATCGATCCTTTGGTCATCACGACCCCAATTCGCGCTGCAACTGTTTAGAAAGTATTGGTCCATTCAGCTAGCTCGGTCAACATCATTTTCAAAGACGCCAACAACCAGATGAAGTAAGAAGCAAGAGATCTCAAACTATGCCATTCCACGAACCACGGCTTTAATGGGGCATCCAGCTATCCGGTAGGAGTCAATGACCTACCCGTCGAACTCGGTACGGGGGGTCGAAGCCGAGTCCGAATCCTCACCTTCGTGGTTATCGACATCATCTCTCTTTATAACATCTTCCCTTACTTATAGAGTTTCGCATCTGCCTTTCACCATGGTCCCTCCTAATGAAGTTTCCCACATAAAATGGGATTATAACAGTTAGAGGCGACCAAGTCAATGCTAGAGAGTGTTATGCAATAGAATGGAAGAACGCGCACAATAGGGACAAGGGAAAAATAGCGCCCGCAGCCTTCTGTGCCAAGACCACCTCCGCATAACAATCAGCGGCGTCTGGGCCTCGGCTAAGGCGCTACTGCCATCTTTCCAATGACCTCGATCCAATGAAAGTCGAAGAACCCGAGTGCGAGAGACCTACTCCAGTCGAGGCCACCGTAGATGTGTCTGTCAGTCTCGACGATTTGTCGCGAGTACTAAAGATAGGGTCGCACCTTCACCCAGTAGTCGAGGACGATCTTGTGGATTTCTTAATGCTAATCTGGAGGTATTTACATGGACTCATTCTATTAGCCTGCTTTGTGATATGGATACCCAAAGCAAAGATCATGCTAACACACTTTTTGGCAAATGCTGTCACATATGGAATGTCTGGATAACATCACTCTCCGACATTGGAAGCATCGTCAGAAGACACAGGGCAGTTTGGTCAAAATGAAAACATCAGTATAAACTGGACAGAAACCCATATTAAATGACCTCATTTGGATCTGAACACATCAAATACTGTAGCCCTATGAATTAGCTTCAAGTAGAGATTTCGTTTGGTCCAATCCCCCTTACAGTTTGAAAGTTATGTCCGTTTCCGTGAACACATGCAGAAATATGGAAAAACATGGATTTTGGCATTTTTGAAGACCGATTCGTGAGCACCCCCTGGGTGTGGTTCGTGACCACTCCTTGGGGCTGGTTCGTGAGTACCCCCTAGGGGCGGTTCATGACCACCCTTTAGGGCGGTTCGCGACCACCCCTTGAGGGCGGTTCGTGATCATGACCCGGCCTGACCATCACCATCACGACCATTACCAGCTCACCACCCCTGCTCACGAACCGTGACCACGAACCGCGACCAAGACCCGCTACTACGCATGTAGTTTTCGACCTATTCTTGAGGCTATGATAGCTCCTAATTTACCGGATCGGGTGCCACGTTGCTACCATGACCTGATCACCATATGGGCTCTCCTACAGCTATAAATACACCTACAGAGGGCATTTTCAGTGGACGTTTTGCATCTCAACATCCATGGCTGCCATGGCTAACACTTCTCCATGGATAACCACCATCTTCTTTAATAAAATCAATGAATTCAAAGATAATTATTCATTGAATTCGAGTGATTGAGTGACAATATTCACTGTAATTGCAATATGTGAATGAAATGAGAAAATGTGAATTGGACATAGGCTCGTTAACGTCGAACCACTATAAAAATCATGTGTCTTGCTTTTTCTCTTATTTTTCAGTTATTTCTCCATATCTTATGCTCAAAATACGATTATTTTGGTGTTAGGACCATTTTTTGGTCAAACATTTTGGTGCATTCACTGAGAATAGGATTCTCCGTCTATCGGATTGCTATTCTATTATTTGAATTTCAAAGTTCAAAGAAAACAGTCCGCATTTCAACCCTTTTTGAAGACTCGTTTATTTGGGAAATCAAAACTTCATGCCTCCGAAAAAAGCTAAGGATATACAAACTTCATGAGAAAATGAGGCTGTTGAAAAAGGTGCGCAGGAGAAGGTTGGAGCAGGTGGCCGGTTTGCGACTCGCATGGGGCATCACGAACCCGCTCGCGGAATGACCTCCACAACCGGAACCCAAAGAGCCATCACGAACTATTTGGAGTGACCTTCACGACATGACCTGGGGCATGATCCACGACCCGATCCAAAGACACTGATCCAGCTGATGATCTGAACCACCAACCGAAAGAAAACAACGAACCGCAACCCAGAAAAGTGATGATGAACAAGGGTTGCGACCCGACACGAAAAAGTGACAGTTTGTGGAAAAAATGCATTTTTCAGATCATTTCAGAAAAGGCTCCTTCTTCCAAAATTGAAAAAATCGTGCGGTTTCCACCTAGACTGTGGGGCCCTTGACCCCCACCGGTGCTGCTCCAGGACCCGCTGATGGCCTCGCCTTCGGCTCGACATATATGTTAGCCAACAACATTCATCAAAGCAGCTTGTCAATGAAGAATAGATGGATAGTTAAAGAATAGGACAACGAAATGGTGATGATAGTGATTCCTCCAAAAGCCATGACCTCTATCCGCCGGTGTTATTGAATGTGAGGAGTTGTTGAAAAGATTCAGCATGCTGGCTATGGCGGTATACAAAATAATGATTGTCTCATAACAACCTCCTCTTCTAGAGTTCCGATGGTGTATTGATTTCGCCAATGCAACTGATGTTTTTCATGAACGAGTAGTGAGCACCAAGTTTACATGACTTAAACATGTCTGGCTGGTGGAGTCCCGGATGACATTAATATGGAGAAGTCCATGCACTATTCTGAAGACTCGGATTATTATAGCAACAATCATTCACATTGACAAGATACTAGAAAATGACTACAGATCCTATTATTACAAATCTACATTTCGCTCGTATGGTGTGATAAAATACATGTGTCCTGTGGTGTACTCCTGGGAGAACTTAGCTGACCTTTGCAATGCATAACTGCTATTCACTACATTAATGAAGGTTGATTTCAATCATATAAGGGTCACATCAACACACTTTGGTGCCCGGAGTCAGGTGCCAGTTGAACCAGCGCGAGCCATGATTGGACATATGATCTTTGTCCGGACAATAGCAAATCGACTGCTCACTAGTCACTATACGACCTCGGTCAAGAGATTAGAGCTAGAGATCAATGAAAATATGAATCAACCATTAGCTCTCCACTTCATACAATAATTTTGATAGAATTTGTGAACAATACTTTAAGCCTTGCAACCTATGCTATCGTAGTCAAACTTATTTGATTAAGGTCTAGACTGACCAGCTCTAGCAGAACTCAGAGCTTACATAGCACCTTCGTGTCTACTGCTAAATATCCCAACCAAAGATGTCGTGAGAATGGTCTACCGTGGCCGAGTTATTGAAGAACCCGACTATTTGTGTGGATGGAATATGCTATGCAACACAGATGGCGTGAAACCCAAGGACGCTTCCCTTTAGAAGAAATGGAGTGTGAAGGAGGTGTCAATATTGCGAATAAAGGAAGCATCAAAAAAGGAATTGCCCGATGATCTGCCCGAAGACGTAAACCACAGAGAGGATTAGGATTCAGGATGCAGAAGGGTGACATCTAATTACGCAACTGCACATGTTCTGATTGGTGACGCCGTCCTGACTAAGGTATAGAAGTCGGATCTTGTTTATCCCTATTCCGAACAAGGGAACTGACATGCTTTCTACATGCTGGCCTGGATGTTATCGCTTGGACCTATGCTAATATTCGAAGGATTTTCCCATAAATTATGATCGAGTATAAACTCAAATTGTGCTCTTGTCAAGCAAATAGGACGTATGCTCAGTCCAGGGAGAGCATCTCCCGTGAAAGAAGAAGTCAGAAGGCTAAGAGGTAATGTTTTTATATGAGGCGCCACACATCCCGCTTTCACGTCCTCGTCAAGAATGCAAATGGAAAATGACGCACATGCATCGATTTCTCAGATTTGAACAAAGTCTACCCAAAAGGAAGCTCCCCTACTGTTTCCAGGTTCATATGATTATGATACACATTGATTAGCCACTACGACTATACTTGCATCGACCTGAGGTGTCTGGAAGATTGCTCGAACGGAACATTGAGCTGAACCAGTTTAATATCAATTCCCTTCTAAAGTAGTTCATAAGGGGCCAAACATTAGCCGAATCCATTGCCGAGTTTACTATTCCTGAAGAGGATTTGTTGGATGAAGAAGATGACCCGTCGAAACGAAAGATGAAATCGGGCACCGGGAAACTGTATATAGACGAGGCAAGAAAAGATTGACGGTCCAAAGCCAATGTTTTGCGGATAACACCTGAAGGACAGTGAATTTAATGTGGCTAACAACGATTCTAAGTATGGTGCACTGATTGCTGGGTTAAGACTCATTAATGAGTTCGGGGTATTAGCGTCGAACATATTTTATAAATCTCAGATTGCTGTTTGCCAAGCTCAAAAGGAATTCTAGGCGAAGGAAATACAGCTCGCAACTTACCTAGAACTGGTAGAAGAGTTGCTGGATGGATTGGAACATTACAACATATCTCATGTCCTACGAGCAGAAGATCAGGAGGCGGATAATCTGACCAAGTTAGAAGTGTCCGACAATCTAGAAAAGATAAAGATGATCCCCATCAAGACACTATAAAATACAACCATTGATCAGATGGAAGCTGATCCAGCGTTGGAGACCGAACCCGGAAGAGAGTCATGGATAACCCTATGATGGACTTCCAGCAGCACATAATGCATCTAGCAAGGTGAAGTGAAAGGCGTGCCATCGTTCTTTATGCCTCGAGATAGGACACGCAAGTCGACACTACCTTTTTTTCTTTGAAGGTTGTCCCAAAACTGACACCAACGAGTGTAATTGCTGAATTCACTGCGCTGAATGATTCAACAAAATCACTAATCAACCACCCGTTAGATGGGATATGTACATGAATTAAACTTATGGTGAACGACTTTTTGAAGCTAGAAAGTGAAGGCTCACACTTTCATTCCTTTCGTTAATTATCTACTAAGTAAATCATTCCCCAAACGATGGGGACAATTGGAAATTTGGGCATGAAGCGCTCGAGATTACGTAATCTAATTCAAAGTTGATACATCAGGAGTTTGCATGGCCGATTGCCTTAGTCTTTCCTGGAGGTTGACAAGTTGAAGGTTTAGAATGCTTATGCCCGACTGCTGATTGAGTGTTTGCGCACCAACTGTTGTCCCAGTATGGAATCGAAGACATATCAGCAAATTTACGAGATATGACTATCCCACCAGCAGCAATGGTCTATTTCCTAGAATAGAAAGTGCAAATGTTTCTTTAAGCATGAATCATTTGTTCTCCTGCCAATTACCATCCTGGCCGCAATGTGATGATGTGCTATCATTAAGGGTATATACGCGAATCCTGGACACTCAATCCTTGCCCTTAGCATATGGGCAAGAAGGTGATTCAAAGGAGATGCGACCTCATCATTCCAGGACCCCAGTCAGGGTCTATTGTTTACTGGGACTGTCGTCCCTCGATAATTTGAAATGGGATTCGTCATCAGCTTAAGATTCTGGCAGCCATCCCCTAGAAGAGACAGGATAAGGCAGAATTAACCGGCAAAGAGCATGCAACGCCATTTCCACTCCGAATGATATTCATTCCTTTAACAGGATTATTCTTTAACAATGACTCTAATACTTGCGTGCTTTATGACTTACTAATGTAATTAACTCAAATTAATTAATATGTGGATGGTAAAGGTACCCCGGATTTGATACCGATCAGATTTCTAACACCCGCAGATAGAATTATGGAACAGAACCATAACGAGCTCGACTGAACTACTCATCTACAAAGCCACACCCTCTATCTAAAGAAACTCGTATAGCTCAAGGTGGATCCAGAAGGACCATCCAATCGTTGGCTCACACGTGGCAGACCATAAGACAATTGTACATAAATCATTGAATTGCAAAGTCGGAGTCCTTCTCCAGTTGGACGTGGTGTGACCGTCTAAACGGCTCGATCCAATCCTCGATGTCGCCAGATTGCATGAATCCCGATAGGGGGAAGCAATGCCCAATGATATCCTTACTTTTCAAATATAAGATTTGCTTTTACATGCTCCTGAGTTATTGACATGACTAATTAATGTTATATGAATGATGCAGGTACCCGAAGTTTGGTGCCAACCACTCCTACCATAGAATGCTAGGAACTATCTGACAAATGTTTCCCAACTGTTTGACTGGCTGATGCTATCCTCAGAGCTTGGATAGAAATATAAACCTAGCACGAGTGTGACCCGACCACTTGTCCGGAAAGCTCCTTTCGCCATAGTAAATCATGGAGTATGGACTAGAACCGATCTCGAGAACGACACTCGAAACGGCAGAATCCCACTCTTTGAACTAGAGTGTGGAGGGAACGCCGAGGTGAATGATATGACCGTTCGCCTGAACCACTCTAACTCTCCAGATGCGAGACAGAGTGTAAAGGACGAGAAATGACGTCCACCACTCTAACTCTCCAGATGCGAGAGAGAGTATAAAGGATGAGAAGATAACGTCCACAAGGTGTGAAGGTGCACCATGATTAAAGACTACCTTGACAACACTCTATCCCGCTGAAGGATCGGGAGAGTATAAAGGCACTAGAGACTTAGCGCCCTCAGAACTCCTGCCCCGTTGAAGGATCAGTGGGCAGACTGAGAACCGAGCTCAAACTCTAACTCGCTGAAGGATCGGGAGAGTATAAAGGTGCTGGACACTTAGTACCACAAGAACCCTTACCCCGCTGAAGGATCGGGAGAGTATAAAGGCATGATGACACATGCCACTCAAGGGCTCCTATCCTGTTACACGATTGGGAAAAACAATAAAAGCTTAGCCTGAATCCTCCATGTACGGACATGGGGGCAACACAGTTATGGTCCTAATCAATCCTGAACAAGCCCCGACCATGCACAAAGTTAATGATTGATTGGGGGCATACACATACATAATACTTTAGTGCATTTTCATTTATATTTGCATTAATAACTTATAATTTTTCACGAACGAACTATTTGCTTATTTTCTTATGGATTGCTCGCAGGTGCAGGATAATGTGAAAGAACAAAAATTTCATTTACCATGTGTGGGTTCGTAGAACAAAGCTAAACAAAACGTGAGGGCCGCACTCGCAACAACAATAACAGACCAGTAGAAAGCAAGTAAAGGGGCACATGCAGGAGGCTGACACCAATGCCCAATGCTAAACTTCGTACGCAAATCAAGGTGGCGACCGAAAGGAAGCTTTGAAAGTAAATTTTTCAATGACATGTCATGCGACTTAATACTCGCGATTGGAAGGGCCCGGTGAAGCGGAACTGCCATGATCTTGTGATTCGATGACCCGAGGGAAACATCACCGCGAAAACAAGAAATCGGCAAAGGGACCCTTTATATTCTCAGATTCGATGCTGGGGGCACCAGCCATGATCTTGATAATGTGCATAAATTATTTGATGGCAACCTCCTCGCCAGTTCGATTCGGCACCTTTTGAGAAGCGGTACTTCTCAAGATGACGTGGGTAACGACAATCATAGCCATTTCACACAGGACATTAGAATATCCTATTATTCCCACAGATTTCAATATTCCACCACAACCAGACCTGCTCAGAGGCTTTGATGAATTCAACCTTGAGGTGGATAGACTTTTATGAAAAAATGGTGTTAACGTCGAGACGAATGGCCAAGATGCTTTTCCGACTAAAGAAAGGAGCACCTTCCAATTCCTGAAATGATAAGGACAAAGGAAAAGCCCTGGAAAAGGACGATAAGAGTATGCAGTTCTGGAGAGAACCTGTTTCACTGATTAAGCCCACGATCTTGTTTGATAAGCCCAATGGAAACGAGCGTGAGAAACATACTCGACAAGACCATGATGACCATTTTGGACTATGCTGAAGCGTGAGCAAAGGGCCCAACTGACTTCATAATGACATTTATTCACTTGCATTTAACAAGCTTACATAACTCCGCAACCGATCTAATGAGAGTAACCGAATTCGCTGACGCTCGATGAGGTAGTCTTCATTATCTGACTAAAGAGAAGAGACGATACCAAAGCAAATATGGTTTGACCATTTGCATATACAATGCCAACTTTTGCTAAATTGTGAAGTATCACATAATGACCTGGGTCAACTAAGATTGCTGAACCTACAACTCCTAATAGATGCAACGACTGGAAGTACAAAATCTTCAAGATTAGATGCCTTATTGACTCAACTAAACCCCCATCGATGCTGGGGGCATAAGTCCTAACCTCGCTCACCCTATGATGGCACTAAGTGCACGAGCATCAATTCGCAGACTGACTGTGAAGATGATCCTGACTTGGAGCAAGATTCAAGACATATACAATATGCCTCTGGAATATGACCCGATTCATCTTCCCCGACCAAGCAAGCTAGCTTATGGATCAAATATGGAATTAAAGACTCAAATTACACCGTATGGAAGGTGTGACAAACTTCTCTACTGCTTTATGATTATGACAGGCGCTGGTTCACGTTATTTTGAGAGCATCCCTCACTGATTAGCATGTGATCAGCGGATTATGAAACAATCCAGGACGACTGTGGATTCCTTAAAATATGGGCCAATGCGACCATGGATCTCTGATTTTTCATTGGCTTGATCCGGAGTGATCATAGCTTTTGGGTTCCTTACTATTACGATTCAATGCGATTTTAAGATCCTGGATCATTATCTAGATATTAAGATAGACCAAACTTGAGCACAAATGACAAATTCATAAGACGATTATGGTGTGCTCCATCCCAATAGTCCAGATGTTAGCTCCGAGCCCAAAGATTCTTGCATCGCCCCATGACTTAGATGACTACTTCATACATTGACTCGTACATAAGAGGAAGTACGACTTGACAACATGCTTGGCTAAATTAGAATGATGACGGTGTTCGGCAATGACCTGTGCGTGTAGAATCATACTCAGGAGCCAATGATCTAATGTGATTTTTGATGAATGAATCAGACCTCTTTATTCGACAAGGCTTAAACCATTACATGATCATCTCGAATACTTCTTGCATTAAACTTGGCCTGACTAGCTCCAATGGAAGCAATGCAACAGATGGATAAAGCTTTCTCAAGGATAAATGACATTCCAAAGAGATTTAGCTCAACACATTCAAAGCACATCTCATCTGCGATAAGATGTACTTTGGGGGGCAAAATGTTAGGCTGTTTTGTGACCAGGCTACCCAAAGAAAAGATCATGCTAACACACTTTTTGGCAAATGTTGTCACATATGGAATCTTTGGATAACATCACTCTCCGGCATTGGAAGCATCGTCCGAAGACACAGGCCAGTTTGGTCAAAATGACAACATCATTATAAACTGGGCCGAAACCCCTATCAAACGACCTCATTTGGATTTTAAAACATCAAATGCTTGTAGCCCTCTGAATTAGCTTCACGTAGAGACTTCGTTTGGTCCAATCGGCGTTACGGTTTGAAAGTTATGTCAGTTTCCGTGAACGCATGCAGAAATATGGAAAAATATGGATTTTGGCATTTTTGAAGACCGGTTCGTGAGCACCCCATTGGGGCGGTTCGTGACCACCCCTTGGGGGCGGATCGTGAGCACTCCGTGAGGGAGGTTCGTGACCACCCCCTGAGGGCGGTTCGTGATCATGACCCGGCCTGACCATCACCATCACGACCATTACCAGCTCACCACCCCTGCTCACGAACCGCGACCAGGACCCGCTACTATGGATCTAGATTTTGACATATTCTCGCGGCTATGAAAGCTCCAACTTTGCCGGATCGGGTGCCACGTGTCCTACCATGACCTGATCACCATATGGGCTCTCCTACAGCTATAAATACACCTCCTGAGGGCATTTTAGGGGACTTTTGGCATCTAAACAGCCATGGATGCGATGTCTAACACTTCTCCATGAATAACCACCATCTTCTTCAATAAAATCAATGAATTCAGAGAGAATTATTCATTGAATTAGAGTGATTGAGAGACAATATTCACTGTAATTGCAATATGTGAATGAAATGAGAAAATGTGAAGTGGACGCAGGCTCATTAAAGCCGAACCACTATAAAAATCAAGTTGACTTGCGTTTTCTCTTATTTTTCAGTTATTTATTCATATCTTATGCTCAAAATACGATGACTTGGTTGTTAGGACCATTTTTAGGTCTAACACATTCCGACATGAAAGGCATAGACCTGGCAATTGGCTACCATTCTTTATGCATAGACCCTACGATGCGTCCAGTTATGCAAAAGCGCCGCTTCCTAGGATCCGAGAGATCCAAGGCACTCGAAGAAGAGGAAGATTTCCTACTAAACAATAACTTCATCCGAAAAGCCGACTACCCCTAGTGGGTCTCCAATCCAGTTATAGTCAAAAGGGCCAATGGTAAATAGCAGATGTGTATTGACTTCTCTGATTTAAACAAGGCATGTCCAAAGGACCATACTTCCTTCATAACCGTCCTTGGACTTTACAGTTATCGCATCAAGCCCTTCTGCCTTAAGAATGCCGGCGCCACATATCAGCGGATGATCTGTAACGACCCGCATTCTACGCATCGAAGGATCGTAGAATATATATTTCTTTTACATTCTAAGTTGTATAGTCCTGTAACTTTGGGAGACGACTATTGGGGTCATTTCCCATGTTCATGATTTTTGCCGATTTTTTAATGACCATTTTACCCCTAACTGATCTTGTTTTGGATATAACATTTGATTGGAAGGAGTTTTGAACTGAAACCACTTCCATTGGCTCCGGATGATGGTTTACAATTACGTAGAGTGGTTACATTAGCCAAACGGACTCACTGTTTGGGCGATATGGCTGAAACATGTTTCAGATGGTGAAAAACAGCTTAATTAGGCTTAACCGGGTGATTAACATCTAGGCACAAAGGGGATTTTCGGGATTAGAGGTATTTAAGGGCTGCTAGGGTTAGGATTTCGGTTTTTTACTCATTTTCCAGCTGCCACAAACCCTCTCTTCAACCTAACAATGGCATCCAACATCTAAAAACACCTCTAATCACTTCTTAATCAAGTTTTGGCTTAAACTACATCAAATTAAGGAGGAATAGCACCAAAGCAAGGTTAGAGCTGCTGTGTTGCATTGGGAACAGCGCCAAATCGAAGAATATTTCAGTTTTGGGGTTTTATTTGTGGCGAAGGTGAGTAATTTGCATAGTTTTGCACTAATTACGGTTAATTAAGGGTAATTAGTGAAGATTAGCGAATTTAAACATGATAAAATTCTGGAAAAACATTTATAAAATTCGAAATGATGTTTTAGGCCTCTATTAGAAAATTTGGATAATTTAATTAAGTTTGCTAATCCTATCATTAATTATGCCTAAACATGCTGGAGGGGAAAATATGGGTTTTTGGCTATGTTTGATCCATTTTACATGCTATGGTTGTTGTTTTGGTGTTTATGATTGATTATACATGTTGCTATGACTGTATGGTATGCTTTGTGATTGTCTAGAAGTGATAGATTGGTCGAAAACGCCGTCGAATGGCGTAAAACAGTCGCTTGAAAGTTGCAGGAAATGTGCAGGGTTACAAACCGGATCAGATCGGGTTACTGGGCTAGGATCGGATAGGAGAACCGGGCAAGTGGACTTGTTTCGGATTGGAACTTCGCATAAGGGGCTTGGCGAGAAGGAAGGCCATTTGCTTAGAGTTGGAGTTGGGCAGAGGATCGGATCGGAGAGACAAAAAGGGGATCAGATTCGAGCTAGGGCATGGGATCAGATCGGCTACCGAACCGAACCGGAGCTGGCATCTTCTGAGGCGCGCAAACGAAAGAGACAACAAGGAAGGTTGGATCAGATAAGAACTAGACACTATATGGAGGACCTTGGAACTTTACCACCAGACCGGACCGAGCCACATGTGAGAAGCTGAACCCAATCGCATGGAGGAGATGAACCCGAACCGAACCGAGCATGGGTGACCGAACCGAACTGAGCGTGGGTGACCGAACCGAACCGGACGTGTACTTCTATTTCTACATGATGACTCTTCCGAAGGCCTACTCCAATTCGACCAAAACCCAAGATGCAAAGGATGTTCAAATGAGGGGCTTTGACTCAGGATCCAGATGGGAACCAATGAGTGAGCTTCATGATTGGGCTTTGCTGCGGGACGTGTGCTAAGGGGTTGTCGATGTCTGTAACTTTGAATCACTATGTGTAGGGAGAACGTGAACGGGTTCAGGGCCACAGTGGCCTAGGTACGACTAGAGAGCTATAGACTAATGAGGTGGGGTCATTTGTAAAGATTTGGTCATGACACCATGGGGTAAGCTTGGTAGTAGCAGTAGTTGTACAAGTCGAACTCTGTCACTACTTCGATGGGTCCAGTGATTGACAGTGGTGGACATCGTATGCTTTACGCACTGAGTAAGAGATGTGAGGATGGTTGCTACGTTTGCCATCATTATGACATGCACACCCCCACCCCAGTATTCTTTACACCATCTGTTTAGTAGCACCTCGGAGTATTTTACGTTATGTAGTACTAACTCTTTGGTTGTAGGTCCAGGTTCAGATATGGTTTAGTATACCTGTTATTGTTCTGTTTAGCTGCTTATTGCTCATACCAGACTTTTTGTCTGACCTAGAGTTTTATGTCTCTTCTTATTACTCTGGGTGTTATCACGAGCAGACTAGAGACATGTTAGGTGGTATGCACGAGTAGATGTACCGGAGATGAGCAGGAGGCTTCCACGTATGATACATACATATATATTGTTGACCCGCTTTTTAGTCAAAGCAGTCACACATGAAATCTCTGATCAACAATACGCTCCAGCGTTGGGAATATCGTCAGAAGACATGAAGTGATTTGGTTGAAATCGCATCACAAACAAAGAAAGGCCCGGAACTCCTACCAGATGACCTTTTTTGGGCCCGAAAACAGCGATTACGGAGCTAAGCTCTGTAACTCGTGTAGATCTCTGAATCAGCTTCAGTTTGAGCTTTGGTTTGGATCAATCGGACTTACGGTTTGAAAGTTATGCCCGTTTCCGTGAACGCATGCAGAGCCGGAAACTTGGAATTTGGAAATTGGCTTGACCTCCCGGATCGGATCGGACCCGCTCCGACTCCTCTCTTCGAAGAAGCATAGCATTGGATGGTTTTGGCAGAGCTCTGACTCGGTTCGGATCGGGTGTAATGGATTAATCGACCCGCTTCGCATCGGATCCTCACAAGAGCACAAAGTCTTCGGGTTGAAGACACCAACTCGGTTCGGATCGGATAACCGAACCGACCCGCCTTACACACTACACTGAAGTACTTCCACTCTTCGGATCGAAGACACCAAATCGGTTCGGATCGGAAGTCCGAACCGACCCGCCTTGCACCAGATATATAGCAACACGTCTCGCCTTCGGTTGGAATGCTCCGGATCGGTTCGGAAGGAAGAGGACCCGAACCGAACCACTTCGACCTGCTGCTACACCTCAACTTTGACCTATTCTCAAGGAGTAATTACCTCCTATTAATCCGGATCGGCTAACACCTGTCCTAGCACGATCTGAAGACCACTTCTCCACTATCTCCGAGATGGCCTCTCCACATGCCACGTGCCCCTCCGATCCAATCCGATTCAGGACTCCCAGCAGCTCCTCTACGCCTATAAATACACCACGAGATGGTCATTTCAAGGGACTTTTTCTGGCACTAACACCTCTCGGCCTCCATTACCAAGTATTCAAGGGCTTTGGGTACTCCTCAACTCAATCAAACACGTGGCTATCGTGCATAAATTCAATCTCTTTTCTCCTCTTCTTCATTGTAAACACGAGGATTCCGTGTATAAACTGCAAACAAATAACATTGTAATAGCTTCTTAGGATTTAAGAAACTATAAAGTGGACGTAGGCTTGGATTGAGCCGAACCACTATAAAAATCTCGTGTGTTCCCTGTTTTTACTGCTTTTTATCTGTAATCTGTGATTTGTGATGTTTTCACATAGAGTTTGGGTGTTAGGCCCAAATTTCGGTCTAACATTTTGGCGTGCGAGGAAGGGGGGCACACGATACAACTTCTTCTACTAGCTTGAACGGAAGCGGATTATTTGGCTATTGGATCAATGGTCAAGCGAAAGAAAGACGGAACCTTCTCTCGTGCTGAGGATGTTGGCACTGAAGGCACAAGGAACGAGGCAAGCCAGGAGGCTTCCTCTCATGAAAATCCATCAGCATACTTAACCAGAGATGAAATGGATGGCGTTCTCGATGAATTGAGAACCCAGATGGCTAGGCAAGATGATCTCCTCCGCAAACAACAGGAGATGATCGACCAATTCTTCGCTCGGATGGAAGGTAGGCCGAGTGGCAACACACAACTCGCTGGAAATAGCACGGAAATAGCCCCAGCAGCAGCTGCAAACCGGATCGGTTTGGATCCGATCCGAACCGAGGGCCAAAATCTGAATTCAACGCAGATGGAAATAGGAGACATTCCCCACCGGATCGGTTCGGACCCGATCCGAACAGCAACCCTGCATGAGCCTGGGGGCAGCAGCCTCCCCTTTGGAAATCAAGGCTTCGCTCCTGTTCGACCTACATCTGCACCGGTTCGGGTCGCAAAAACCACGCAAATTCAACATCAAGCTCCCCGGTTCGGAACAGGCGAACCTGTTCGGATCGGCACCTCCGATCCGAACCGTGCACCTCTCCATAACCTCCCTCGCTTCTCCGAGCCGCAGCAAGGGGGCACCTCCGAACCGAACCGGATGACCTGCCAAGCTCCTTATACTCTTCCACACACTTCTGAACTTAACGCTGGGGGCACCAGCTCTGGACTTGTCAACTTGCAACAGCTCTTTGAAGGCGATCGGCTCGCCAATCTCATTGAACGCCTTTCGAGAGGCCGCACTTATCAGAATGACATGGATGATGTCAATCACAATCCATTCACACAGAAAATCAGGAATTCCCGCAATCCTCCGGATTTCAAACTTCCACAACTGGAACCCTACAACGGCAGGGCAGATCCTACCGTACACCTAATGCGCTATAAACGGCTTATGGAAGTTCAATCGGCGTCGGAAAACGTCATGGCTAAATGCTTTCCCCTCTTTTTGACTGATATTGCTGCTATGTGGTTTCGGCAGCTGGAATCTGAATCGATCAACAACTGGAACATGTTGGTCGCTCGCTTTATTGAACAGTTTCGGGTCCATATCGATCGACCCAAGAATGTAATGTCCCTAACTACAATCAAGCAGAGGCCTAAAGAAACTCTACGGTCATTTCTGGAAAGGTTCAACGTTGCAGCAGCATCTGTTGATCGACCCGAGCCATCTATGGTATTAATGGCGGCAGTATCCGGCGTTCTAGACAACTCGAAGTTCAAAAAATCCTTGTACCGGGACCCACCAAGGAATCTCAGCGAATTCTACCTTGAATCGGATAGGTTTTAGCGAGAAGAAGACGCAACCCCCGAAAAGAAAGTTCTCGATGTTAACATGCTCAAAGACGGAGAACCGTCTGATTCTGATAAAGGCAAAGGAAAAGCTGTCATCAAGAATGACCGCAACGCTCAGCCCCGGAGAGGGCCCAGATATGAAAAGTACACAGAACTCAATTCGTCACTAACCGACATCTACGTGAACACAAACGGTGACGTCTCCTATCCAAAGCCTCCCAGGAGGGAGCCATCGCAAAGAGAACGCGATTCTGGGAAATATTGCATATTTCACGATATGGACGGTCATGACACAAATGACTGTAGACACTTGCGAGATCTGATTGAGGAACGAGTCAGACGTGGAGAGCTACCCGAGTATGTGAAACAACCAACAGCACATGTACCTGTGCTGTCACCACCTGCTCCCCGGAGAGGGAATGACCCTGGAACGAGCTCCCATCGGCTCGTCATCAACTGATCTGGATTGGATCACTATGCATTTTCAGCATTTCTTAGGATTTAAGATATGTTTCTTTGCTTTCTTTAGGTTTTCCGATTGGCTAAATCGGAGTACACACGTTTGGGGTTAGGATTTAACTCTAAAGCGCGCGCTGCACTCGATAACAAACCAATCAGGATTTGCTTTGATTTTGTACTTTGAATTGAATAAGGAAGGACTTTTCGAGCATGGATTATGTTTGGCAATTTAAGTATCTTGTCAGGTTGTGGCAGGATTCTCAATCTCAACTAAAGTATGGCTTATACTTATCTCGGACCCCTAGGCATGGATTATGCTTAAGGACAGACTGTCTTGTCAGGTCTTGGCAAGCATAGCTCTATCCCGACATGGGTATGGATTGTACTCACTAGGACTCTTAAGTATGGATTATACTCTGGAACGGCTTATTGTTTTGTCAGGATTTGGCAAAGGAACTCAATAAAACTCGAGTATGGTTTATGCTTAGTTTGAACTTCCTGGTATGGCTTATACCCGGAAGGTTAGGTCCCTTGTCAGGTTTTGGCAGGATGATTCGAACGTGTCTTGAGTATGGTTTACGCTCAAACAAGCGCCCAAGCATGGTTTATGCTCGAAAGTGTAATTAGTTTTGTCAGGATTTGATAAACCTTTCTGCTCTCTTTTCTTCGCAGGTATGGATTATACTTGCAGCTGGCAGGCCCGGCGTGGCCTTGGATTGTCCAGAACATATCTTCCTTCATTCAGCAAGATATGTTCTAAGGGGCAAAATGTTGACCCGCTTTTTAGTCAAAGCAGTCACACATGAAATCTCTGATCAACAATACGCTCCAGCGTTGGGAATATCGTCAGAAGACATGAAGTGATTTGGTTGAAATCGCATCACAAACAAAGAAAGGCCCGGAACTCCTACCAGATGACCTTTTTTGGGCCCGAAAACAGTGATTATGGAGCTAAGCTCTGTAACTCGTGTAGATCTCTGAATCAGCTTCAGTTTGAGCTTTGGTTTGGATCAATCGGACTTACGGTTTGAAAGTTATGCCCGTTTCCGTGAACGCATGCAGAGCCGGAAACTTGGAATTTGGAAATTGGCTTGACCTCCCGGATCGGATCGGACCCGCTTCGACTCCTCTCTTCGAAGAAGCATAGCATTGGATGGTTTTGGCAGAGCTCTGACTCGGTTCGGATCGGGTGTAATGGATTAATCCGACCCGCTTCGCATCGGATCCTCACAAGAGCACAAAGTCTTCGGGTTGAAGACACCAACTCGGTTCGGATCGGATAACCGAACCGACCCGCCTTACACACTACACTGAAGTACTTCCACTCTTCGGATCGAAGACACCCAATCGGTTCGGATCGGAAGTCCGAACCGACCCGCCTTGCACCAGATATATAGCAACACGTCTCTCCTTCGGTTGGAATGCTCCGGATCGGTTCGGAAGGAAGAGGACCCGAACCGAACCACTTCGACCTGCTGCTACACCTCAACTTTGACCTGTTCTCAAGGAGTAACTACCTCCTATTAATCCGGATCGGCTAACACCTGTCCTAGCACGATCTGAAGACCACTTCTCCACTATCTTCGAGATGGCCTCTCCACATTCCACGTGCCCCTCCGATCCGATCCGATCCGATACAACTTCTTCTACTAGCTTGAACGGAAGCGGATTATTTGGCTATTGGATCAATGGTCAAGCGAAAGAAAGGCGGAACCTTCTCTCGTGCTGAGGATGTTGGCACTGAAGGCACAAGGAACGAGGCAAGCCAGGATGCTTCCTCTCATGAAAATCCATCAGCATACTTAACCAGAGATGAAATGGATGGCGTTCTCGATGAATTGAGAACCCAGATGGCTAGGCAAGATGATCTCCTCCGCAAACAACAGGAGATGATCGACCAATTCTTCGCTCGGATGGAAGGTAGGCCGAGTGGCAACACACAACTCGCTGGAAATAGCACGGAAATAGCCCCAGCAGCAGCTGCAAACCGGATCGGTTTGGATCCGATCCGAACCGAGGGCCAAAATCTGAATTCAACGCAGATGGAAATGGGAGACATTCCCCACCGGATCGGTTCGGACCCGATCCGAACAGCAACCCTGCATGAGCCTGGGGGCAGCAGCCTCCCCTTTGGAAATCAAGGCTTCGCTCCTGTTCGACCTACATCTGCACCGGTTCGGGTCGCAAATACCACACAAATTCAACATCAAGCTCCCCGGTTCGGAACAGGCGAACCTGTTCGGATCGGCACCTCCGATCCGAACCGTGCACCTCTCCATAACCTCCCTCGCTTCTCCGAGCCGCAGCAAGGGGGCACCTCCGAACCGAACCGGATGACCTGCCAAGCTCCTTATACTCTTCCACACACTTCTGAACTTAACACTGGGGGCACCAGCTCTGGACTTGTCAACTTGCAACAGCTCTTTGAAGGCGATCGGCTCGCCAATCTCATTGAACGCCTTTCGAGAGGCCGCACTTATCAGAATGACATGGATGATGTCAATCACAATCCATTCACACAGGAAATCAGGAATTCCCGCAATCCTCCGGATTTCAAACTTCCACAACTGGAACCCTACAACGGCAGGGCAGATCCTACCGTACACCTAATGCGCTATAAACGGCTTATGGAAGTTCAATCGGCGTCGGAAAACGTCATGGCTAAATGCTTTCCCCTCTTTTTGACTGATATTGCTGCTATGTGGTTTCGGCAGCTGGAATCTGAATCGATCAACAACTGGAACATGTTGGTCGCTCGCTTTATTGAACAGTTTCGGGTCCATATCGATCGACCCAAGAATGTAATGTCCCTAACTACAATCAAGCAGAGGCCTAAAGAAACTCTACGGTCATTTCTGGAAAGGTTCAACGTTGCAGCAGCATCAGTTGATCGACCCGAGCCATTTATGGTATTAATGGCGGCAGTATCCGGCGTTCTAGATAACTCGGAGTTCAAAAAATCCTTGTACCGGGACCCACCAAGGAATCTCAGCGAATTCTACCTTGAATCGGATAGGTTTTAGCGAGAAGAAGACGCAACCCCCGAAAAGAAAGTTCTCGATGTTAACATGCTCAAAGACGGAGAACCGTCTGATTCTGATAAAGGCAAAGGAAAAGCTGCCGTCAAGAATGACCGCAACGCTCAGCCCCGGAGAGGGCCCAGATATGAAAAGTACACAGAACTCAATTCGTCACTAACCGACATCTACGTGAACACAAACGGTGACGTCTCCTATCCAAAGCCTCCCAGGAGGGAGCCATCGCAAAGAGAACGCGATTCTGGGAAATATTGCATATTTCACGATATGGACGGTCATGACACAAATGACTGTAGACACTTGCGAGATCTGATTGAGGAACGAGTCAGACGTGGAGAGCTACCCGAGTATGTGAAACAACCAACAGCACATGTACCTGTGCTATCACCACCTGCTCCCCGGAGAGGGAATGACCCTGGAACGAGCTCCCATTGGCTCGTCATCAACTGATCTGGATTGGATCACTATGCATTTTCAGCATTTCTTAGGATTTAAGATATGTTTCTTTGCTTTCTTTAGGTTTTCCGATTGGCTAAATCGGAGTACACACGTTTGGGGTTAGGATTTAACTCTAAAGCGCGCGCTGCACTCGATAACAAACCAATCAGGATTTGCTTTGATTTTGTACTTTGAATTGAATAAGGAAGGACTTTCCGAGCATGGATTATGTTTGGCAATTTAAGTATCTTGTCAGGTTGTGGCAGGATTCTCAATCTCAACTAAAGTATGGCTTATACTTATCTCGGACCCCTAGGCATGGATTATGCTTAGGGACAGACTGTCTTGTCAGGTCTTGGCAAGCATAGCTCTATCCCGACATGGGTATGGATTGTACTCACTAGGACTCTTAAGTATGGATTATACTCTGGAACGGCTTATTGTTTTGTCAGGATTTGGCAAAGGAACTCAATAAAACTCGAGTATGGTTTATGCTCAGTTTGAACTTCCTGGTATGGCTTATACCCGAAAGGTTAGGTCCCTTGTCAGGTTTTGGCAGGATGATTCGAACGTGTCTTGAGTATGGTTTACGCTCAAACAAGCGCCCAAGCATGGTTTATGCTCGAAAGTGTAATTAGTTTTGTCAGGATTTGATACACCTTTCTGCTCTCTTTTCTTCGCAGGTATGGATTATACTTGCAGCTGGCAGGCCCGGCGTGGCCTTGGATTGTCCAGAACATATCTTCCTTCATTCAGCAAGATATGTTCTAAGGGGCAAAATGTTGACCCGCTTTTTAGTCAAAGCAGTCACACATGAAATCTCTGATCAACAATACGCTCCAGCGTTGGGAATATCGTCAGAAGACATGAAGTGATTTGGTTGAAATCGCATCACAAACAAAGAAAGGCCCGGAACTCGTACCAGATGACCTTTTTTGGGCCCGAAAACAGTGATTATGGAGCTAAGCTCTGTAAATCGTGTAGATCTCTGAATCAGCTTCAGTTTGAGCTTTGGTTTGGATCAATCGGACTTACGGTTTGAAAGTTATGCCCGTTTCCGTGAACGCATGCAGAGTCGGAAACTTGGAATTTGGAAATTGGCTTGACCTCCCGGATCGGATCGGACCCGCTTCGACTCCTCTCTTCGAAGAAGCATAGCATTGGATGGTTTTGGCAGAGCTCTGACTCGGTTCGGATCGGGTGTAATGGATTAATCCGACCCGCTTCGCATCGGATCCTCACAAGAGCACAAAGTCTTCGGGTTGAAGACACCAACTCGGTTCGGATCGGATAACCGAACCGACCCGCCTTACACACTACACTGAAGTACTTCCACTCTTCGGATCGAAGACACCCAATCGGTTCGGATCGGAAGTCCGAACCGACCCGCCTTGCACCAGATATATAGCAACACGTCTCTCCTTCGGTTGGAATGCTCCGGATCGGTTCGGAAGGAAGAGGACCCGAACCGAACCACTTCGACCTGCTGCTACACCTCAACTTTGACCTGTTCTCAAGGAGTAACTACCTCCTATTAATCCGGATCGGCTAACACCTGTCCTAGCACGATCTGAAGACCACTTCTCCACTATCTCCGAGATGGCCTCTCCACATTCCACGTGCCCCTCCGATCCGATCCGATCCGATACAACTTCTTCTACTAGCTTGAACGGAAGCGGATTATTTGGCTATTGGATCAATGGTCAAGCGAAAGAAAGGCGGAACCTTCTCTCGTGCTGAGGATGTTGGCACTGAAGGCACAAGGAACGAGGCAAGCCAGGAGGCTTCCTCTCATGAAAATCCATCAGCATACTTAACCAGAGATGAAATGGATGGCGTTCTCGATGAATTGAGAACCCAGATGGCTAGGCAAGATGATCTCCTCCGCAAACAACAGGAGATGATCGACCAATTCTTCGCTCGGATGGAAGGTAGGCCGAGTGGCAACACACAACTCGCTGGAAATAGCACGGAAATAGCCCCAGCAGCAGCTGCAAACCGGATCGGTTTGGATCCGATCCGAACCGAGGGCCAAAATCTGAATTCAACGCAGATGGAAATGGGAGACATTCCCCACCGGATCGGTTCGGACCCGATCCGAACAGCAACCCTGCATGAGCCTGGGGGCAGCAGCCTCCCCTTTGGAAATCAAGGCTTCGCTCCTGTTCGACCTACATCTGCACCGGTTCGGGTCGCAAATACCACACAAATTCAACATCAAGCTCCCCGGTTCGGAACAGGCGAACCTGTTCGGATCGGCACCTCCGATCCGAACCGTGCACCTCTCCATAACCTCCCTCGCTTCTCCGAGCCGCAGCAAGGGGGCACCTCCGAACCGAACCGGATGACCTGCCAAGCTCCTTATACTCTTCCACACACTTCTGAACTTAACACTGGGGGCACCAGCTCTGGACTTGTCAACTTGCAACAGCTCTTTGAAGGCGATCGGCTCGCCAATCTCATTGAACGCCTTTCGAGAGGCCGCACTTATCAGAATGACATGGATGATGTCAATCACAATCCATTCACACAGGAAATCAGGAATTCCCGCAATCCTCCGGATTTCAAACTTCCACAACTGGAACCCTACAACGGCAGGGCAGATCCTACCGTACACCTAATGCGCTATAAACGGCTTATGGAAGTTCAATCGGCGTCGGAAAACGTCATGGCTAAATGCTTTCCCCTCTTTTTGACTTATATTGCTGCTATGTGGTTTCGGCAGCTGGAATCTGAATCGATCAACAACTGGAACATGTTGGTCGCTCGCTTTATTGAACAGTTTCGGGTCCATATCGATCGACCCAAGAATGTAATGTCCCTAACTACAATCAAGCAGAGGCCTAAAGAAACTCTACGGTCATTTCTGGAAAGGTTCAACGTTGCAGCAGCATCAGTTGATCGACCCGAGCCATTTATGGTATTAATGGCGGCAGTATCCGGCGTTCTAGACAACTCGGAGTTCAAAAAATCCTTGTACCGGGACCCACCAAGGAATCTCAGCGAATTCTACCTTGAATCGGATAGGTTTTAGCGAGAAGAAGACGCAACCCCCGAAAAGAAAGTTCTCGATGTTAACATGCTCAAAGACGGAGAACCGTCTGATTCTGATAAAGGCAAAGGAAAAGCTGCCGTCAAGAATGACCGCAACACTCAGCCCCGGAGAGGGCCCAGATATGAAAAGTACACAGAACTCAATTCGTCACTAACCGACATCTACGTGAACACAAACGGTGACGTCTCCTATCCAAAGCCTCCTAGGAGGGAGCCATCGCAAAGAGAACGCGATTCTGGGAAATATTGCATATTTCACGATATGGACGGTCATGACACAAATGACTGTAGACACTTGCGAGATCTGATTGAGGAACGAGTCAGACGTGGAGAGCTACCCGAGTATGTGAAACAACCAACAGCACATGTACCTGTGCTATCACCACCTGCTCCCCGGAGAGGGAATGACCCTGGAACGAGCTCCCATCGGCTCGTCATCAACTGATCTGGATTGGATCACTATGCATTTTCAGCATTTCTTAGGATTTAAGATATGTTTCTTTGCTTTCTTTAGGTTTTCCGATTGGCTAAATCGGAGTACACACGTTTGGGGTTAGGATTTAACTCTAAAGCGCGCGCTGCACTCGATAACAAACCAATCAGGATTTGCTTTGATTTTGTACTTTGAATTGAATAAGGAAGGACTTTCCGAGCATGGATTATGTTTGGCAATTTAAGTATCTTGTCAGGTTGTGGCAGGATTCTCAATCTCAACTAAAGTATGGCTTATACTTATCTCGGACCCCTACGCATGGATTATGCTTAGGGACAGACTGTCTTGTCAGGTCTTGGCAAGCATAGCTCTATCCCGACATGGGTATGGATTGTACTCACTAGGACTCTTAAGTATGGATTATACTCTGGAACGGCTTATTGTTTTGTCAGGATTTGGCAAAGGAACTCAATAAAACTCGAGTATGGTTTATGCTCAGTTTGAACTTCCTGGTATGGCTTATATCCGAAAGGTTAGGTCCCTTGTCAGGTTTTGGCAGGATGATTCGAACGTGTCTTGAGTATGGTTTACGCTTAAACAAGCGCCCAAGCATGGTTTATGCTCGAAAGTGTAATTAGTTTTGTCAGGATTTGATACACCTTTCTGCTCTCTTTTCTTCGCAGGTATGGATTATACTTGCAGCTGGCAGGCCCGGCGTGGCCTTGGATTGTCCAGAACATATCTTCCTTCATTCAGCAAGATATGTTCTAAGGGGCAAAATGTTGACCCGCTTTTTAGTCAAAGCAGTCACACATGAAATCTCTGATCAACAATACGCTCCAGCGTTGGGAATATCGTCAGAAGACATGAAGTGATTTGGTTGAAATCGCATCACAAACAAAGAAAGGCCCGGAACTCCTACCAGATGACCTTTTTTGGGCCCGAAAACAGCGATTACAGAGCAGAGCTCTGTAACTCGCGTAGATCTCTGAATCAGCTTCAGTTTGAGCTTTGGTTTGGATCAATCGGACTTACGGTTTGAAAGTTATGCCCGTTTCCTTGAACGCATGAAGAGCCGGAAACTTGGAATTTGGAAATTGGCTTGACCTCCCGGATCGGATCGGACCCGCTCCGACTCCTCTCTTCGAAGAAGCATAGCATTGGATGGTTTTGGCAGAGCTCTGACTCGGTTCGGATCGGGTGTAATGGATTAATCCGACCCGCTTCGCATCGGATCCTCCCAAGAGCACAAAGTCTTCGGGTTGAAGACACCAACTCGGTTCGGATCGGATAACCGAACCGACCCGCCTTACACACTACACTGAAGTACTTCCACTCTTCGGATCGAAGACACCAAATCGGTTCGGATCGGAAGTCCGAACCGACCCGCCTTGCACCAGATATATAGCAACACGTCTCGCCTTCGGTTGGAATGCTCCGGATCGGTTCGGAAGGAAGAGGACCCGAACCGAACCACTTCGACCTGCTGCTACACCTCAACTTTGAACTGTTCTCAAGGAGTAACTACCTCCTATTAATCCGGATCGGCTAACACCTGTCCTAGCACGATCTGAAGACCACTTCTCCACTATCTCCGAGATGGCCTCTCCACATGCCACGTGCCCCTCCGATCCGATCCGATTCAGGACTCCCAGCGGCTCCTCTACGCCTATAAATACACCACGAGATGGTCATTTCAAGGGACTTTTTCCGGCACTAACACCTCTCGGCCTCCATTACCAAGTATTCAAGGGCTTTGGGTACTCCTCAACTCAATCAAACACGAGGCTATCGTGCATAAATTCAATCTCTTTTCTCCTCTTCTTCATTGTAAACACGAGGATTCCGTGTATAAACTGCAAACAAATAACATTGTAATAGCTTCTTAGGATTTAAGAAACTATAAAGTGGACGTAGGCTTGGATTGAGCCGAACCACTATAAAAATCTCATGTGTTCCCTGTTTTTACTGCTTTTTATCTGTAATCTGTGATTTGTGAGGTTTTCACATAGAGTTTGGGTGTTAGGCCCAAATTTCGGTCTAACATATATATATATATATATATATATATATATATATATATATATATATATATATATACATTCTCCCTGTGTTGCTGCGGTCACTACTTTGGGCATTAGTGGTGTACCTTTCTTCCTTTTGTTTAGAAACAGTGATTTGGAAAGTTGTAATAAGCTGTATTTGGATTTCCGCTACTCTGATGATGATGTTGATGTTGGTTTTAGTTATCAGCTTATGCACTATCTCGCCTGTTTTATGTCAAGTATATTATTATTATATTTTGTTCCATGCGCTGTGAGACATTCTACAGGTTTAAGATTAGCTCATTCTTTTCTTTCCTTTCTTTGACGACCGTTCCATGCTAGTCGGGCATGTGTACAGCGCACCTTCGGAGTAAATGTCGGCTGGTGCGGGGCGGGCCGTCACACTTGGTATCAGAGCTCTAGGTTGCGTAGTTAACCTAGGGAAGTTATCAAGGAGAGATAGTACACGTACATGAGAGCGCGTATTTGTGATTATTTTGGTTTTTAAAAGCTATATATATATATATATATATACTATTAGTATATTTAAGGATGAAGTCACCCTGCACTGGCACCACTATGGAGATGGTTAATTGTTTTCTCTGTCCAGATTGAACGATGAGCCGATACGTAAGGCGTACCGGTAGAGGAGCCAATAATGGGAATGTTGTTGAGATGAGGACGATGTTTACTGATCTCATGAGAGAGATGCTTAGAGATGTTCATAGGGCCGCTGCCAATGCTGGTAATGGTGGTGGTCTAATAATGCAGGCGCCCATGGCTGATTTTACCAAGCTGAACAAGGATTATACTAGTCTTGGTGGGAAGCCGTTCCACGGAAAAGAGTCGGCTACAGATGTTCAGGATTGGTTGGAAAGCTTCGAGCGTATCTTCGAATGTTTGGGTATCGAGGATGCGATGAAGAGAAAGTTAACGTCCCGTCAACTGCAAGGACGGGCAATGAATTGATGGAATGTTATAAAGGCGGCTACTCCCTAGGATCACATTACTTGGGATCAGTTTTAGGCTCGCTTTAATGATAAGTTCATTCCAGCTGCTTAGAAGTCAGTGTTGTTTAAGAAGTTCTTGGAGCTTAAGAAAAATGGCAGAGCTGTCTCGGAGCATATTGCTGAGTTCGATACATTATCGAAATATGGGTTATCTCTTATTGATACTGCCGAGAAGAAGAACGATAAGTTCATAACTGGTTTGGATGGATACTTCGGGGAAAGGCTTATTAACCATACCGATCAGACGTTTGAATCGAATGTGGGGAAGGCTTTAAGATCAAAAAGTCTTTACCCTAAGCCGAAGACTGAGGCTGCATCTGCAGAAGAACCGAAACTGCAAGCATGTGGTGGTGGCAAGAATGGTTCTCAGAATAAGAGGAAGCATAACCAGAATAAGGATGGCCAGAAGAAGAAGTAGAAAGATGTTGAGTGCTTTAGTTGTGCCAAGAAGGGCCATTATGCTAAAGAATGTCGAGCAAAGCCAGCGGACACGAAGTGCTTCACTTGCGGCCAAGTTGGGCATCAAAAGGACAAGCGTACGCAACCCCCTAAAGAAAAGCAGATAGTGAAAGTATATGCCCTTAATGCTATTCCTTCTTCGTCGAATGCCCCAATTGCGGCAGAGAAGGGAAAAAATGTCATTATTCAAGGTATGCTTTCTGTTTATGACGTTCCTATTAGAGTTTTGTTTGACACCATAGCTTCCAGTTCTTTCATATCTAGTGACATGGTAGATAGGTTGAGATTGGAGCCCGAGATTGTCGATAGATATTTAGAAGTGACGAACCCGATTGGTGGTTGGACTAGCCTTAGCATGATTTGTCGTAATGTGGTCTTATCGAGTCATGGATGCATGTTTGTTTGCGATTTCTTTTTTTTGGGCTTTACTGGGTTTGGCATTATTTTGGGAGTCGATTGGCTCCAAAGATACGGGGTGGTGGTAGACCGTGAGGGCTTTTTGGTTACAGCTAGAGCGGATGATGGGCAGATGGTAGTGTTTGGTGGTCTACCTAGTGATGGGGTAATGGCTAGTTTTCTAAATTCCCTCGACATCCCACATGGTGAGTTGTCAGGTTTGCCCGTGGTTGGCCAGTATTCGTACGTCTTCGAGGAAGTGACCGGGCTTCCACGACACCGAGAGATTGAGTTCCGTATTAATTTGGTGAAAGATGCCAGACATATAGTGATGCCACTTCGTCGTATGGCACCAAGGGAGCAGCGAGAGCTCGGGGTGCAAGTCACCGATCTTTTGAAGAAGGGATTTATCAGAACGAGTGTTTCTAAATGGGGAGCACCAGTTGTGTTTGCTACCAAGGCGGATGGTTCCCTTCGATTGTGTGTAGACTACCGCGAATTGAATAAAGTGACTAGGAAGAATAAGTATCCTTTACCGTGGATAGATAATTTGTTTGATCAATTGAGTGGCACGAGAGTATTCTCCCAGTTGGATCTCGCGACAGGATTTCATCACCTTATAGTGGAAGCTAAGAGTATATCTAAAACAACATTTCAGATGCCATCTGTATTTTATGAGTGGTTGGTCATGCCATTCGGGCTGAACAATGCCCCAACATACTTTGTGGATCTTATGAATAAGGTATTCAGAGATCAGATGAATAAGCTTTTCCTTGTGTTCGTGGATGATATTTTTGCCTACTCGAGGACAGAGGAAGAACATAAGGAACATTTGAGGATAGTGATGGAGGTGTTGAGAAAACACCAATTGAAAGCAAAATTTTCTAAGTGTCACTTCTGGAGGAGGGAAGTGAGATTCTTGGGACATGTTTTTTTAGAGAATGGTGTTGTCGTGGATCCGGCGAAGGTGGCTACGGTACAGGATTTGTCTACGCCCAAGAATGCAACGGACATAAGAAGTTTCTTGGGATTAGCTGGATATTATCGTAAGTTTATCCAAGACTTCTCTAAGATAGCAGCACCATTGACTAAATTGACCAAGAAGAATCAAGCTTTCGTCTGGGACGAAAAGTGCTAGGATGTATTCAAGAGTCTAAAGGAAAAGTTGACGCGCGCACCAGTGTTAGCCATTCCTAAGGGGAATGAAGAGATGACGGTATACACGGATGTCTGTGGTACCGGACTAGGTGCTGTATTGATGCAAGGAGGTAGGGTTGTAGCTTATGCAAGGCGGCAATTGAAACCGCACGAGAGAAGATACCATACCCATGATTTGGAATTAGCAGCGATCGTATTCGCATTGAAGATGTGGAGATATTATCTCTTGGGAGAAAGATTCGAGTTGTTTACTCATCATAAGTCATTATAGTATCTTTTCTCTCAAAGGGATCTAAATCTCCGACAACAAAGATGGTTAGAATTCTTAGCTTCCTATGATTTCGACATCGCATATACACCAGGAAAAGGCAATGCGGTGGCTGATGCATTGAGTAGAAGACATGCCGGTTTGGGGCTATGTTTCTGGAATGGAAGCAACTGGAGTACATCGCGGGGTATGATTTCAGACCAAAGTGCGAATTGGATCCAGATATGTTAGCAAGTTTGAAGATCATACCCACTTTGATTGAGCGGATTTGTTCCAGTCAGAGGAACGATCCTAACCTATTGGAAATCATCTCAAAGTTAGAGATGAGAATCAACGGAGAGATGAACAAGTTTGGGCTTGATCGAGATTGATGGCTTAGGAAGAATGGAAGACTTCTTGTGCCAAATGTCAATGGATTGAGAGATGATGTTCTTAGAGAATGTCACCGCTCAAAACTGACTATACATCCCGGTGGTAAGAAGATGCACCGAGACATGAAGCAGACCAACTACTGGGAAGGGTTGAAAAGAGAAGTTGGGAAATTTATATCCAAATGCATAAATTGCCAGCTAGTTAAAGCTGAGCAAAAGAAGCCTAGTGGTTTGTTATAACCATTAGAAATTCAGGAATAGAAATGGGAACAAGTCTCAATGGATTTCATTGATGGTTTACCAAGGACTAGATCATGCCATGATAGCATTTGTGTGATTGTGGACCGATTGACCAAGAGTACAAAATTTATACCCGTCAAGTCGAATAGAACGACAGCTAAGTTAGCCGAACAATATATAAAGTAGGTTGTGAGACTTCATGGAATACCCAAAGGCATTTTGAGTGACCGTGTTCCGTTGTTCATTAGTGGATTTTGGAAGAGCTTACAAGAGGCGTTAGGATCATAATTACATCTCAGTACCTCGTATCATCCTCAAACCGACGGTCAGAGAGAGAGGGTGAATCGTGTATTATAAGATCTCTTGAGAGCTTGTGTACTGGATTTTGGTGGGTCATGGGATGACCATTTGCATCTAGTAGAGTTTGCATATAACAATAGCTATCAGTCCAGTATATGTATGGCTCCATTTGAAGCATTGTACGGAAGACCGTGCAACTGACCGTCATGTTGGTTAGAAACAGGTGAGAAGTTTGTGCTTGGACCAGATGTGATAAAACAAACTTCAGACAAGATCAAGATCATTCAACAGCGAATGTAGGCTGCCCAAGATAGGCAGAAAAGTTATGTTGATAAGAGGAGAAGAGAATTAAAGTTCTCCATTGGCGACTTGGTGTTTGTCAAGATTTCCCCGTTGAAGAGCGTGATACGATTTGGCAGGAGAGGCAAGTTATCACCAAGATTTGTTGGTCCATTCCCAGTTCTTGAGAAAATTGGTGATTTGGCATACAAAGTTGAATTGCCAGAGAAGATGGAAGGAGTTCACAACGTATTTTATGTTTCCCAGTTAAGGAAATTCGTACACGACCTAGACGTGACTATTTCACCTGATCAGTTGGATGATGTCGAAGTTGAACCCAAGGCGGTTGGGAACCGTAGAACTATGCGTATTGTTGGAAACGATACGAAGCAACTTCAAAGGAAAGCGATGAATCTAGTCAATGTTCAGTGGGGCGAGAATGAGAATGACTGTACTTGGGAGACGGATGAGAGCATTTGGAAGACGTATCTAGAACTCTTTGCCTGGTAAGATTTCAATTTCGATTTAGTCTTTCCGCATACTAGGATAGTTTTGCTTTGTATGTTTTGCATGTTTGATTGTTGTGTATGGCTGATAGACATGCGGGATCCTTTGTATGTTTTGGGTTAAGGAATTTCGGGGACGAAATTTCTTAAGGAGGGGAGAGTGTAACGACCCGCATTCTACGCATCGAAGGATTGTAGAATATTAATTTATTTTACATACAAAGTCGTATGGTCATTTAACTTTGGGAGACGACTATTGGGGTCATTTCCCATGTTCATGATTTTTTCCAATTTTTAAATGACCATTTTACCCCTAGTTGATCTTGTTTTGGACATAAATTTTGATTTGAAAAATGTTTTAAACTGAAACCACTTCCATTGGCTCTGGATGATGGTTTACAATTCTGTAGAGTGGTCACATTAGCCAAATGGGCTCACCAATTGGGAGATATGGCTGAAACATGTTTCAGATTGTGAAAAACAACTTAATTGGGCTTAACCGGGTGATTAACTGCTAGGCCCAAAGGGGAAGTTCGGGATTAGAGGTATTTAAGGGCTACTAGGGTTAGGATTTAGGTTTTTCACTCATTTTCCAACCGCCACAAACCCTCTCTTCAACCTAACAATGGCATCCAACATCTAAAAACACCTCTAATCACTTCTTAATCAAGTTTTGGCCTAAACTACATCAAATTAAGGAGGAACAGCACCAAAGCAAGGTTAGACCTGCTGTGTTGCATTGGAAACAATGCCAAATCGAAGAATATTTCAGTTTTAGGGTTTTATTTGTGGCTAAGGCGAGTGATTTGCATAGTTTTGCACTAATTACGGTTAATTAAGGGTAATTAGTGAAGATTAGCGAATTTAAACATGTTAAAATTCTGGAAAAATATTTATAAAATTCGAAATGATGTTTTAGGCATCTATTAGAAAATTCGGATAGTTTAGTTAAGTTTTGCTAATCCTATCATTAATTATGCCTATGCTTAAAGCAGTCGCTGGAAAGTTGCAGGAAATGTGCAGGGTTTCAAACCGGATCGGATTACTAGGCTCGTATCGGATAGGAGAACTGGGCAAGTGGACTTGATTCGGATTGGAACTTAGCATAAGGGGCTTGGCCAGAAGGAAGGACACTTGCCTAGAGTTGGTGTTGGGCAGAGGATCGGATCGGAGCTAGGGCGTGGGATCGGATCGGCTACCGAACCGGAGCTGGCATCTTCTGAGGCGTGCAAATGAAAGAGACAACTAGGAAGGTTGGATCGGATCGGAACTTGGCACTATAAGGAGGAGCTTGGCAATTTACCATCGGACCGGACCGAGCCACATGTGAGAGGCTAAACTGAATCGCATGGATGAGATGAACCCGAACCGAACCGAGCATGGGTGACTGAACCGAACCGAGCGTGGGTGACCGAACCGAACCAGACGTGTTCTTCTATTTCTACATGGCGACTCTTTTGAAGGCCAACTCCAATTCGACCAAAACCCGATATGCAAAGGAGGTTCAAATGAGAAGCTTTCACTCAAGATCCAGATGGGAACCAATGAGTGAGCTTCATGATTGGGCTTCGCTGCGGGAAGTGTGCTAAGGGGTTTTTGATGTCTGTAACTTTGAATCACTATGTGTAGGGAGTATGTGAACGGGTTCAGGGCCACAGTGGCCTAGGTACGACTAAAGAGCTATAGACCAATGAGGTGGGGTCATTTGTAAAGATTTTGTCATGACTCCATGGGGTAAGCTTGGTAGTAGCAGTAGTTGTACAAGTCGAACTCCGTCACTACTTCGATTGGTCTAGTGATTGACAGTGGTGGACATCGTATGCTTTACGCACTGAGTGAGATTTGTGAGGATGGTTTCTATGTTTGATTTGTTTGCCATCATTATGACATGCACACCCCCACCCCCGTACTCTTCACACCATCTGTTTAGTGGCACCTTAGAGTATTGTACGGTATTTAGTGCTAACTCTTTGGTTGCAGGTCCAGGTTCAGGTATGGTTTAGTATACCTGTTATTGTTCTGTTTAGCTGCTTATCGCTCATACCAAACTTTTTGTCTGACCCAGAGTGTTATGTCTCTTCTTATTACTCTAGGTGCTCTGACAAGCAGACTAGAGACAGGTTAGGTGGTATGCACAAGTAGCTTAACTGTAGACGAGCAGGAGGCTTCCACGTATGATACATATATATAGATATTCTCCCGGTGTTGCTGCGGTCACTACCTTGGGCATTAGTGGTGTACCATTATTCCTTTTTTTTAGAAATAGTAATTTGGAAAGTTGTAATAAGCTGTATTTGGATTTCCGCTACACTAATGATGATGTTGGTGTTGGTTTTAGTTATCAGCTTATGCACTGTTTCGCCTGTTTTATGTCAAGTATATTATTATTATATTTTGTTACATGCGCTGTGAGACATTCTACAGGTTTCATATTAGCTCATTCTCTTCTTTCGTTTCTTTGATGATAGTTCCGTGCTAGTCAGGCATGTGTGCAGCGCACCTTCGGAGGAAATGTCGGCTGGTGCGGGGCGGGCAATCACATGGTCAATCGACTCTTCAAAAGACAAATCGGGAGATCCATGGAGATGTACGTGGACGACATGCTAGTTAAATCAAAAGCGTCTGGTGACCACGTCCACGAACTCTTTGAAATGTTCGTATTCCTCCACCGGTACGACATTAAACTCAACCCCCTAAAATGTTGCTTTGGCGTCGCTTTAGGAAAATTTATGGGTTTCATCGTCAACGCGCGGGGCATCGAAGCTAATCTCGAGAAAATCCAAGCTATTCGGGACATCCAAATCCCTGAAAACATCAAGAACGTTCAAAGTTTAAACGGAAAGGTCGCCGCTTTAAGTCGATTCATATCGAAGGCCATCGACAAGTGCATTCCTTTTTTTGATTAAACCTCGAAAAGGGAAACGCAACTTCAAGTGGACCCATGAGTGCATTTCTGCATTCAAGGAACTCCTGGATCACATAGAGCGATCAACTATTTTGTCTAAGCCTGTAGACCATAAGGACTTATATATTTACTTGGCTTGTTTAGGACAGGCAGTCAGCTCGGCGTTAATACGGCTTGAAGACCGCATCCAATGACCTGTCTACTACATAAGCAAACAATTGACGGGGGCAGAAAAGAACTACACGAAGTTCGAAAAGCAGGTGTTATGCTTACTGGCCTCCTCCTGAATGCTCCAGCCATATTTCCAAGCTCATCCCATAAAGGTCTTCACCGACCATCCGCTTTGTCCGAGTCTACAACGGCCTGAGGCATCCGGTCGACTGCTAAAGTGGAGTATGAAACTAAGTCAGTTCGAGATAACGTTCATTCCCCATCTAGCCATCCTCGGACAAGCCCTCGCCTACTTCATAGTAGAATTCATGGCTCCCGAAGTGGCTTCTACAGAGAACGCTGAGGCCCCCGACAGTAAACGGAAATTATTTACGGATGGGTCCTCAAACAAGAAGTGTTCGGGAGTCGGCATCGTACTCATCACTCCCAATGGACGCTCGACACATGACGCACTAAAGCTAAATTTCCCTGCCACCAGCAATGATGTAGAATATGAGGAGTTGACAACCGGACTAAGAACCACAATCAAGCTCAAGCTGAATATTATTCAGATTTTTTCCGATTCCCAGCTCATCGTGCGTCAGGTGAAGGAAGAATACCAAATTAAGGGAGAAGGACTTGCCATATACCCACCTCAAGTAAAGGAACTATTCACTCACTTTGACCACTTCATTATCGCTCAAATTCCGTGAGAGCAAAATGAAATAGATGACTCACTGGCCAAATTAGCATGTTCCGAAGATCCTTAGCTTGTGGGGTTCGCCCCCGTCAAAGTGCTCAACTCCCCCAATGCCAATCAAACACAAACCTATACGGTCATGAGCGCCGCACCCGAACCGGAATCATGGATGACGCCGATCATAAGCTACCTACGACAGGGGACCCTCCTGGAAAGCCGCAAAGAAAGGAGAGTGCTCACCCGGTCAACCCATTATCTCCTTATGGATGGGGTACTCTATCAAAGAGGCTTCTCAGTCGCCTTACTTAGATATGTGGTCCATGATGATGCAATCAAGATGATAGTCATCGTACATGAAGGAGAATGCGGTGACCACACCAGGGGGCAAACCCTGGCCAGGAAGATACTCCGGAATGGCTACTACTGGTCCACACTCGACAAAGACGCCACTGATTATGCTCGCAAGTGCGACAAGTGCCAACGCTTCTCAAAGATACCGAGAGCCCCGCCAACGGAAATGACACAAATGACAATCCCACTGCCATTCGCCATGTGGCGATTCGACATCATTGGGACTCTTCCCATGGCCATAGGCGGGGCACGGTACGCTGTCGTCGCTGTGGATTATTTTACCAAGTGGATAGACGCCGGAGCACTCGCCACAATCACAACCATGAAAATGATCAACTTCGTGGTACGCAACATCATCACCCGATACGGGGTCCCTCACGCCATCATTTTCGATAATGACACTCATTTCGAGAGCGTAGAGTTCAAATCTTTTTGTCAGTGGCACTTCATCGAAGAAAGGTACTCGTCCGTAGCACACCCTCAGGCTGACGGGAAAGTCGAGGCGGTCAACAAAGTTATCAAGTCCATCATCAAGAAGCGCCTCGAGAAGGCCTGGGACATGTGAGCAGATGAACTTCCTTTTGCCTTATGGAACTACCGAACCACGCACAAGACAGTGACCGGGCACACACCCTTCGCCCTCGCCTACGGATCTGAAGCCGTCATCCCCTTCGAGCTCGAGCTTCAATCTCACTGATTCACCTTTTTTAATCCTAAGACGAACTAAGATTTACTTTTGGGATCGCTCGACCTGCTCGAAGAAAAAAGGAACGAAGCTGGTCTTCGAGCCGCTGTCCAACAGCAACGAGTCGCCTGACACTTCAACTCTCGAGTTCGGCACAAGGACCTCAACATCGGCGACCTTGCCCTAAAACGGGTATTCCCTCCGCAAACAGACCTTGCTCCTCATTGGGAGGGCCCGTACTCTATACTAAGAAAGCTCAGTGATGGGACTTTCAAGCTTGCAATCGTGGACGGAGCTAAACTACCAAGGGCTTCGAATAGCGAACATCTCCACCGCTATTTCACATAACTTAGAACATGGTTATTTACGCTTTCCAAACGATGTTTTGTTTTCTAGCAATTCAAGGCATTGTAAAGGACATTCAGGCCAGAAGTTAATAGTTGAAATGATGTTCAGCTTTCTATCTCTTTATTCCGTGTTTACTCCTCACGTGACGTATTCGATCCATCATGATAGCTAGTTTTTGTGTAAACAGGCGACCGCCGTATCGGCACCTAGTGTGGGTGCCGGCACCGCCATCCGAGCCACGAGCCAGTCTCGCGGCCTAATCACATTGGCAATGATCGGCACCCAGAGCATGGGAGCCGGCAACGCTACTCGAGTCGCCAGCCCACGGTGCGACCGTGCATAAATAACCACTAACTCGAACGTCGACCTGAGGCCGAGACAGAGGATAAATCGTTCCGCGCCCAAGTCCCAAGCGACTTGGGCCTACCCAATAGCTAGCTGGAGTGATACAAACTCCCCCTGAGCTACGGGTGATGGTCGAATCTTGGCGCAGCACCGAGACCTACCCTTAAATCGTTTCTTCCCCGAAGCTTTCAAGGCTAAGGGGTAGCCCATAGCCATGATCGGACCCTACGGGCTGATGATCCAGGCTTCTCTTCCCAGGCAAACAACGATGCCTATCGGCTCGTCTAAAGTTGATGAACGACGGAAGAGCGTACACCTGACAGACCGCACAACGCGATGTCATACTCCTTCGCTACACTTGGGATTAACCTCGGGCAACCCAAATACAGCAGGGCACATAGCCTGGCTTTGCAAACTACGGGTTTCCTGAGCTGAGGGAAACTTACTAGAAGCCTGCGCACTATCATTCCCCCTGGAATCATCGAATCAGGGAATGACACTCACAATCGCTTTTTTGTTAAGTGTAACGATATGTAGGCCTATGCAAGTATGGGATGCCTGAAAACATGGGAAGAACATCCGAACACTTAACACAAATCGCGATCTTTACTAATTCATATCTCATTTCAACACAAACACATTACAACAAACTACATAGCTAAGATCTTTCTTTCTGATGGTAGGGTTTACCTGAGAACCACACCATGTCTTGAAAAACCAAAAGCAAGGGTTAAACTCGCGTAAACTCTCAGCCTATACTTCCAAAATGAGCACTAAACTTGTACATAAGCAACTAACGCTAACCATGCTTCTTCTTTTTATCTTTGTGCTTCCTCTTTGTAGATTCGACATTCGACGTTTCATCGTTGGAGCTAGGCCTTTTCTTTCCAAACACGCCCTTTCCACTTCTGCTTCTTTGGGAGGGGGTCGACACATGCAAAGCTGAAAGACGCCTCTCGTCTGCCCCGTCACAGCTAGAAATCTCATAGACTTCTGCAGGGGCAGTAAGCGGCAAGGGCCTGGGGGTACCCCCGGCAGCAAGACCAACTACACCAGCACTCGTCTCCGGAATTGTTTTCCCTTCCCATCTAGATTTCTCTTTGGCTTCCTTAGTAGCTCGTCGCTCAATAAGCTTTTGGGACTTGTGCCCTGGATCACCGGCCATGGTTTTCTCGCGAGTCTCGATTGCCCTTCGCTAAGCCTCCTCATCCTCTCTTTTATTCTAAGCCTCGTCTGCCGCCCTTTTCTTCTCCGCTTCATCACCAGCCTTCCTTTGGGAAACAGTCACGGCAACCCTCTCCATAGCATCTTCCCTGATCTTGGTTATAACCGCCTGCCTGGTAGCTTCATCCTGCCTCCATTTGTCCTCCACCTCATCGCTTTTGGCCACCATCTTAGTTTTCAGCGCATTCGCCATGGTAGCCATCGAAGACACATCGGCCTCCACCGGACCTCAGGCAGTCGAACTTTGCCGATCTACCTCTTATGCTTCATCAATAAGGCTTTCATAGAGTATGGGAGTTACCCTTATCCCCGAAAAGATGTCAAGCTGATCTCCACTCTCTCCAAACTGAATCCCTTCAAGTCCTAGCCAAGATTAGTCACATGGGAAATCGTGGGGGCAGGATCCAATGCCGTTGTTAATCCGGAAGGGACTGCTGAATGAAGACACAATCTTTTAGACCGTAAATTCAGCAGTCGCACCATCCTCAGCGATGCATTATGAAGGGAATCTATCTTCGGTTAAGGATGGTCTGGGAGAGAAGAAGGGGCATTCGGCACAACGGGCAAGGTAAACTCAGTCTCCTTCGGCTCTAGATGCTCTGGATCGTGCTCAGTTAGAACTTGAGTCAAGGCTGTTAGGTCACTCGTTGTGACCAATCCATGAGATAGTGGTCGATAATAGCTTCCCTCTGCAAAGGCCTCCGCAACCGTGACGCTCTTAGTCATGGTAGACTTTCCTTTCCTAGCGATGCCTCTTCGGCCTTTCCCTCTCTGCGTCCTCCAGCAGCAACCTCCTACCGTCATCCAGCTTCTCGCGCTCCTCTTCGGTCGAGAGGTCAATCATAAGTTGTCGCTCGTCTAGAGACCCGACATCGGCTTGGCGCAAGAAGGCCTCATACGGAACCAGTCTCTCCCAGGTTCGAGCTATCTCACGGGAGTAATCATCCATCAAAGAAAGTCCATGGAATTTTAAGACCTTAACAAGAATGTTCTTAATGTCTTCCTCCAAGGACGACTGTGCCCGAAATTCTGAAACCAATAGCTCGTGTCTTAATTGTGCCACCTCTCTCAGGTGTTCTGCTTTTAGTCCCTCAACGGTACCTAACACATCCCGGTTACTGGCTTCCGCGTACTACCTCGCTTTCTTTGCTACCTTAAGTTCCCTCATTATGCGATCAATCTCCGCTTTAAAAGTTTTGTTGTCCTCCTGAAGCTGCAGGACTTGTGCGTTATTGCTTCTCAATTTGGCGCTAACCTTGTCTGTCTCGGCCTTTTCCTTCTTTAGTGCAGTCTTCTGAGTAGTTAAGTAAGCTATGGTTTCCTTCAGAACAGAGCAAGAATGGTCGGTCTAGCCCTTAAGCGCCTCATACCGATGGCTCCCTCTAGACAGCGTGCCCCGAAAGTTAGCAATTTGGATATATAAAGGGAAATAATTCCTAGAACTAAGAAGAAAACCTACCTATTTCCGCATTTAAATTAGCAACGGAAGCCTGCCCGGCTTCGATGATTGATTGTCGACTAGCGAGTTCCTGATTCTTTTTCCTAATCAGATCCGACAGTTGACGGGAGTACCGGGTAAGTACATCGGCCTGATGATACGCAGCTTTCATAAGCTCAATACCTCTCCGGATTCCTTATTAGGAGCAGGATGAAGCTCAGGGACAAACCATTGCTTGTCAAGATATAGCCGAGGGAAATAATGTCTCAAAAATTCCTTCCTCTCCTTAATGGCCTGCTCCCAAACTCCAGATTCTATCAAATCTTGTGTTTCAATGATAGTCGCCTTATACGACCTCGGCTGGGCAAGCGGTGGCTCTCTCCCCTTTGAGTTCCGAACAAGAGCCGGCGTAACTGGGCAGAGCGAAGTTGTCAGCGATGAATGAATCATCCCTCTTTGATCAAGCTGTGATTCTCCCTCGGACACTCGAATCGAAGGGGGAGGGGGAGGAGTCGTAAAAGATTGAGGTCCATCCCAGTGATGACTCCTGTTGCCGCCACCCCGTGGGGGCGGAACATTGCCATATAAGCTAGCCCTTCTCATGAAAGAGCTAATAAAAGTGCTCTCGGGACGATGGCGGTCTCCATGACCACGTCCTCCACTTCCTCTGGCCATGTCACATGTCAAAGAAATAAAGAAAAATCAGTCAAACAACATGCTCAGGAACTTTTCTATGCAATGTAGTGTGTACAAGTGTACACTAAGTGCTCTCTCAACAGACCAGATTGTTCCCCGATCGAGGGAATTAGCCCATCCGTGGTGCGAGCTTGATCCTCTATACTAACTGCGCTCGGCCACAAAGACAATTCCTAGGAAAGGTACCCAGACCAGCAAACTGATCAACTTTTTCAAGGGAGGTGGTAGCTTATAGAGAAGTCACAGGAGAATGGAGACTGGTTAACGCTTCTTACCCCGTTGCTCCCATCGGAGGCGGGATAGAAGCGTTACAAGGGTCCTCATCCAGAGCGGCCAACTCCGCATCACAAGCCTTGTCGCTGTCAACATCCACTTGAAACTTAACAGTGTTTTTTGGTTCGAGCCTAGTAAAAGCTATTTTCCTTTACAAACCAGCATCAGCAGGGTCTTCCGTTGCTTTCCCTTTTAAAACACCACTCGTCACGACAGTCGTGATTATGGCCCGATCGGCCAGAAGCAACCCAAAATGCCGAAGGCGGTTTGAGTCTACTGTAGTATCCGTCCTACGAGAGTCTTCAGGAATATCTTGCAAAGCATCGAGACGTTGCTGATGCTCGTCGCCAATGGGCGCCTTGGGATTTCCTGCCATGATAAAAAAAATTGTTACATGGGACCCGACAACATTACAAGAATAAATAAAGTTCGGAAACACTCACTTCCTTCTATGCACCTCCTCACAAACCCGGGAGGACAATGAACAAAGAACCAAACATGCTTGATCACAGACGTCCTAGGCTACTTTCCATCAAAGAATCTGGTGGTGGGAGATGCTTCCCAGAACCATTGGGAGGACGATCAGATAGCCGATCGCCTAAAATGAAAGAGATGGCGAATATCCTCTCCAGTAGGTGCATGATTTAGAAATTCTCGATAAAGAAAGCAAGTACCCAAAAGAGAAGAATAAGCGTTCGGGTGTACCTGTGAAGGGTTAAGGGGGAAATAGAATAGCATTTACCGAATGAAACCATTGGTCGGGGGCACGCTCCTCGCAAAGCAAGCATGTCAATTCCAAGCAGTAAGACCCTCTAGCAGTGCATGGGCCCTTCCGCCCGTTCCAGGGGCATGGGCGTCTCCCTTCGGGATGCTAAACCGCAACGCCATCTTTTTAACTGCCGCAACATTTAAGCGCGATGGCACCGAATTTTGTGGGTTGTCCAAGATAACCGTGTCGGGCAGCATGTCCGGAACTACTAGGGAAGGCATCCCATCATCACCCATAATGTCCACATTTTCCATCTCTGCATGTGCGAGAGGAGAATCCAGCCTCTCTGTCAGTTCCCCATGCTCAAACACTTCGGGGGAGCTCCCAAACTGGGAAGGAACCGACTTTCATTAGTCTCAAGCTCGCTGCCGCCGAAGCGGTCATTATCCATGGAGTCAGAGGTGTGAGACAATGGCGGGGAAGCCTCAGCTTCCAGAAGTTTCCCAATCCTTGATATTGTCTACATGGCTCGCTATACTTTATTTCACCAGTACTAGATATCACAGTGAAATAAACTGTACCCCACGCGTTGGTGAAATTTAACAAGTGTGTGCGGGGTGTCATGCAATAATCAAAATGTACGTAGAAATTTTAAGTATCCTAACAGTTCAGTCACAGTCCAGATATATGGTCTATCCTATGTGAAAGACTCAAGTCCTTGTCTGCACAGTTATCGATGTGCACCTTGGTACATTCATGCGATCAAACAGGCAATATATACGTCCAAAAATAGGCAGTCAGGAAATCGAAGTTCGAAACAGCACGATCGACACATAGCCAAGGCGATACAATCAAACCCGTCTCGGGGCACGAAGATCCGAACCCTTAGGGTTCGAAAATTCAAACCCCTCAGGGTTCAAAAATTCGAACCACGTTCGCTCCAAAATTTGAACCCCTCAGGGTTCGAAAATTCAAGCCCTAGTGGATCGACATTTCAAAACCCCGAGGTTCGAAGAATGGAGCCTGGCGGGGACGAGAGTTCGAACCCCAGAGGATCGAAGATTCAAACCTGTTAGGGTTCGGAACTTCGAAGCCCAAGGTTCGTAACCTCGAGGCCTAGTGTTTGAGAGATCCTGGGCTCGAGAAATCGGAAATTCGAGCCCGTAGGCCCGAAATATCGAACCCCGCAGGGGTTCGAAAATTCGTTCCCCATCATGTTCGAATTTTCGATCCTCTCGCATCAGGGTTGAAGCCTCGACCATACTCCGACCACCGTACTTCGATCCCCACTTCTTGCTTTCCTCCTACGACCAAGTCCTTCACCTAGGAATTAAGTCGAGAAAAGACGGGAAATGAAGATTTCAGAATGATGGCAGCCAGAGAAAAAAATATAAGAAGGAAGAAAATAAGGGGGGAGGGGCCTATTTATAATAAAAAGGGAAACAGTCCCTTCGCATTCCGAACCCAGGCTCGAAATTTCAAACCAACGAGGTCGAAATTTCGAACCTCCAAGATTCCTAATTTCAAACCACCGTGGTTCGAAATTTCAAGTCACCGTGGTTCAGAGATTCGAACCTTTACAATTCAAAATTTCGAACCCATATGATTCAGAATTTCATTCAAGAAAAACCTCGGTTAGATAAAAATTTTATCCTCTCATCAGGCCCATCGCGCCACACGTTCGCTCGAGCGTATTCTCTGCGAATGTCTTTTGCCGCGAATGCGCGATAACAGCACAATACGTATGCTGAGCAACGCGAGCGCGACCCCGGGCAAACAATGGCTCGCTCATGGTCCGGGGCAAACGAGCCCGCTAACTAACATGTTTTTTCCTTTAACTCACAAGATAAATCCATGACCCAACTATCATTCATCCCAAACAAACCCAAAGCACATCATGTCAAGACATGAAGTATTTTAGGGTGAAATGTTAACCGACCTTTTGGTTCGATCCCCAAAAGTACTCACGACATGCTCGATTAACCTCATCGCATGAAGCCAGGGCCAAGGGAGAAACTTGGGAAGCACAGAAGGAAGGCTGAAAAGGGTTTGCGCCAACAGGGACCTCACAACGCCACCATATCATTACAACATCAACGCCCCGGAAGAGGCATAGAGCCTCGACTAACAACCCCCACCAAGCATATTTTGCACCCTGCCGGATGCGATATTTTGTACCCGGTAGGTAAGAAATTTCGCACCTAGTAGGTGCAAACTTTCGTACCTAGTGGGTCCGAAATTTCGCACCTAGCAGGTCCGAAATTTCACACCAGATAGATGCGAAATTTTGAACCCTGCAGGTGCGAAATTTTGCACACTGACCGAGGTGCGAATTTTTTGTGGTCGAGGGCGGCATACGTGAATTTTCTGTAGATGGTCCCCATTTCTACCTACTCCAACCTAACCACTTCCTATAAATACTCCATGGCCTCACACTTCAAAGGGGTTGGATTCTTGAGCTTTGAGACCTCCATAGAGCTCCATTAATGGCATCTCCTCTTTGAGGAAGAAGAAGCGCAAAATTGTCAATTCTCCTAATTATTGCAAATATGACTACTGTAACTTCATGTATGGTAACAAATGAATGTACTGAGAGGATCTCAACCTAGTAATCTTTCAAGTGATTAATAAAATTCCAACGACTCTTCAAAGTGGACGTAGGCCCTCGCTGAGGCCGAACAACTACAAATCTCGTGTTATTTACTGATTTATGCTCCGTTTTATGTTCTTGTCTATGTGACCATATATATAATTCCTAGTAATTGGAATCTTCGGTGTTTTCGACATTTTTTGCCATCCACAACTTCAAAACAACCCTTCTTTTTAATCCTAACCCATATTCTGTAAATAGCACTTACTTTCAACAATTACCCATACTTTTTAACTACAGTGAAGGGTTAGTTTTTGCAGCATCCAATCCAAACGATTCATCATCTTTCATATTTGTCGATGTACCCTTACTGGTTTTAAACTACTGCTACTTCTCTTAGTACTCTAAAACAGCTATTCTATTTAATCCTACCCCTAATTCTCCAACTAGCCCTTACTTCAAACAATTACCCCTATTTTTTAACTTCTGTGAACGGTTGGTTTTTGAAGCACCTAATCCAAATGATTCATCATCTTTCATATTTGTCGATCTAGCCCTACTATGCTTACACTATCCCTACTTATCTTAATGCTTCAAAACGGTCCTTCTTTTTAATCCTACAACTAATTCCATAATCACCATACCTTCCAACAATTACCGCTATTTTTAATTTCTGTTAAGGATTGGTTTCAGCATCACCCAGTCCAAACTGTTCTTTATCTTTCATATTTGTAGATCTATCCCAACTATGCTTAAACTATCCCTACTTCTCTTAGTACTTCAAAACAACCCTTCCTTTTAATCCTACCCCGAATTCTCTAAGTAGCCCTTAATGCCAACAGTTAACCCTATTTTTGAAATTCTATGTAGGGTTGGTTTTTGCAGCAACAAATCCATATGATTCATCATCTTTATATTTGTCGATCTACCCCTAATATGCTTAAACTACCCCTGCTTCTATTAATACTTCAAAACAACCCTTCTTTTTAATCCTACCCCTAATTCTCTAAATAGCCCTAACTTCTAAAAATTATCCCCTATTTTTTAACTACTGTGGCGGATTGGTTTTTGCAGCACCCAATCCACATGATTCATCATCTTTCATATTTGTCCATCTACCCCTACTATGCTTTAACTACACCTACTTCTCTTAATACTTCAAAACTGATATTCTTTTTATCCTACCCCTAATTCTCTAAATAGCCCTTACTTCCAACAATTATGCCTATCTTTTACTACTGTGAAGGGTAGGTTTTTGCAGCACCCAAACCAAATGATTCATAATCTTTCATATATGTCGATCTACCCCTACTATGCTTAAACTACCCCTACTTCTCTTAATACTTCAAAAAAACTATTCTTTTTAATCATACCCCTAATTCTCTAAATAGCCCTTACTTCCAACAATTACACCTATTTTTTAACTTCTGTGAAGGGTTGGTTTTTCCAGCACCCAATACAAATGATTCATCATCTTTCATATTTGTCGATCTACCACTACTATGCTTAAACTACCCGTACTTCTCTTAATACTTCAAGACGGTCCTTCTCTTTATTCCTACCACTAATTCCCTAAATTGCCATTCCTTTCAATAATAACCCCTATTTTTTAACTTCTGTGAAGGGTTGGTTTTTGCAGCACACAATCGAAAGGATTCATCATCTTTCATATTTGTTGATCTACCCCTACTATGCTTAAACTACCCCTACTTCTCTTAATACTTCAAAACGGCCCTTCTTTTTAATCCGATAACAAATTCTCCAAATAGCCCTTACATCAAACAATTACCCCTATTTTTTAACTACTGTGATGGGTTGGTTTTTGCAGCACCCAATCCAAACGGTTCACCATCTTTAAAATTTGTCGATCTACCCCTTCTATGCTTAAAATACCCCTACTTTTCTTGATACTTCAAAACATCTACTCTTATTAATCCTACCCCTAATACTCTAAATAGACCATCATTCCAACAATAACCCCTATTTTTTTAACTACTGTTAATGGTTGGTTTTTGCAGCACCCAATCCAAATGATTCATCATCTTTCATATTTGTCGATGTACCCCTACTATTCTTAAACTACCCGTACTTCTCTTAATACTTAAAAACAACTCTTCTTTTTTATCCAACTCCTAGTTCTCTAACTGGCCCTTCCAACGATTATCCCTGTTTTTTAATTTCTGTGAAGGGTTGGTTTTTGCAGCACCCAATCCATATGATTCATCCTCTTTATATTTGTCGATATGCCTGTACTATGCTTAAACTTCACCTTCTTTTTAACCCAACCACTAAATCTTTAAATAGCCCTTACATCTAACAATTACCCCTATTTTTCAAATAATGTGAAGGGTTGGTTTTTGCAGCACCCAATCCAAATGATTCATCATCTTTCATATTTGTCGATTTATCCCTACTACGCTTAAACTAACCTACTTCTCTTAATACTTCAAAACAACTGTTCTTTTTAATCCTTCCACTAATTCTTTAAGTAGCCCTACCTCCAACAATTACTCTTATTTTTTAACTACTGTTAAAGGCTGGTTTTTGCCGCACCCAATTCAAATGATTCATCATCTTTCATATTTGTCGATCTACCACTACTATACTTAAATTACCCCTACTTCTCTTAATACTTCAAAACAAACCTTCTTTTTAATCCAACTCCTAATTCTCTAAATAGCCCTTCCAACAATTACCCCAATTTTTTTATTTCTACAAAGGGTTGGTTTTAGCAACACCCAATCCATATGATTCATCATCCTTATATTTGTCGATCTAACCCTACTATGCTTAAACTACCCCTACTTCTCCTAATACTTCACAACAGTCCTCCTTTTAGTCCTGCCCCAAATTCTTTAAATAACCCTTACTTCCAATAATTACGCCTATATTTTTACTACTATGAAGGTTTGGTTTTTGCAGCACCCAATCCAAACGATTCATAATCTTTCAAATTTTCAATCTACCCCTACTATGCTTAAACTACCATTACTTATCATAATACTTCAAAACAGCTCTTCTTTTTAATCCTGCCCCTAATTCTATAAATAGCCCTTACTTCCAACAATAACCCTTATTTTTTTTAACTACTGTGAAGGGTTGGTTTTTGCAGCACCCAATATAAATGACTCATCATCTATCATATTTGTCGACATACCCCTACTATGCTTAAATTACCCCTACTTCCCTTAATACTTCAAAACATCTATTCTTTTTAATCCTACCCCTAATTCTCTAAATAGCCCTTACTTCCATCAATTACCCCTGTTTTTTAACTTTTGCGAAAGATTGGTTTTCGCAGCACCCAATCCAAATAATTCATCATCTTTCATATTTGTCGATCTACCCCTTCTACGCTTAAACTATACCTACTTCTCTTAGTACTTCAAAACAGCCCTTCTTTTTAATCCTACCCCCAATTCACTAAATAACCCTTAGTTCGAACTATTATCCCTATTTTTTAACTAATGTGAAGGGTTGATTTTTACTGCACCCAAACCAAATGATTCATCATCTTTCATATTTGTCGATCTACACATACTATGCTTAAACTACACCTACTTCTATTAATACTTCAAAACATACCTTCTTTTTAATCCTACCCCTATTTCCCTAAATTGCCATTCCTCAAATAATTACCCCTATTTTATAACTTCTGTAAAGGGTTGGTTTTTGCAAAACCCAATCCAAACGATTCATCGTCTTTCATATTTATCGATCTACCCCTGCTATACTTAAACTATCCCTACTTCTCTTAGTACTTCAAAACAACCCTTCTTTTTAATCCTACCCCTAATTCTCTAAATAGACTTTACTTCCAACAATTATCCCATTTTTTTAAATGCTGTGAAGGATTGGTTTTTGTGGCACCCAATCTAAACGATTCATCATCTTTCATATTTGTCAATCTACCCGTATTATGCTTAAACTACTTCTACTTCTCTCAATACATCAAACAACCTTCTTTTTTATCCTACCCCAAATTCACTAAATAGCCCTTACATCCAACAATTACCTCTATTTTTTAACTACTGTGAATGGTTGGTTTTTGCAGCACCCAATCCAAACGATACATCTTTCATATTTTTGGATCTACCCCTACTATGCTTAAACTACCATACTTCTCTTAATACTTCAAAACAGCTATTTTTTTAATCCTACCCCTAATTCTCTAAATAGACCTTACTTCCAACAATTACCCCTAACTTTTAACTACTGTTAATGGTTGGTTTTTGCAGCAACCAATACAAATGATTCATCATCTTTCAAATTTGTCGATCTACCCCTACTATGCTTAAACTACCACTACTTCTCTTAATACTTCAAAACAGCCCTTCTTTTTAATCTAACTCCTAATTATCTAAATAGCACTTCCAACAATTACCCCTATTTTTTAGTTACTGTGAAGGGTTGGTTTTGCAACACCCAATCCATACGATTCATCTTCTTTATATTTGTCGATATGCCTTTGCTATGCTTAAACTTCCCATACTTCTCATAATACTTCAAAATAGTCTTTCTTTTTAATCCTACCCCTAATACTCTAAATAACCCTCACTTCCAACACCAACCCCTATTTTTTAACTACTGTGACGGTTTGGTTTTTGCAGCACCCAATATAAATGACTCATCATCTTTCATATTTGTCGATCTACCCCTACTACGCTAAAACTAACCCTACTTCTCTTAATTCTTCAAAACAGCAGTTCTTTTTAATCCTACCCCTAATTCTCTAAACAGCCCTCGGTTCCAACAATTAACCTTATTTTTGAACTTATGTGAAGGGTTGGTTTTTGCAGCACCGAATCCATATGATTCATCATCTTTCATATTTGTCGATCTACCCCTACTATGCTTAAACTATACCTACTTCTCTTAGTACTTCAAAACAACCCTTCTTTTTAATCCTACCCATAAATCTCTAAATAGCTCTTACTTCCAACAATTATCATTATTTTTTAACTGCTGTGAAGGGTTGGGTTTTTCTGCCCGCAACCCAAATGATTCATCATTTTTCATATTTGTCGATCTACCCCTACTATGCTTAAACTACCCCTACTTCTCTTAATACTTCAAAACATTCCTTATTTTGAATCCTACCCCTAATACCCTATATTTCCATTCCTACCAATAATTACCTATAATTTTCAACTTCTGTGAAGGGTTGGGTTTTGCAACACTCGATCCAAACGATTCTTCATCTTTTTTATTTTGTCGATCTACCCCTACTAACCTTAAACTATCTCTATTCTCTTAGTACATACAAACAACTCTTATTTTTAATCCTACCCCGAATTATCTAAATTTTCCTTACTTCCAACAATTATCCCTATTTTTTAACTAGTGTGAAGGATTTGTTTTTGCAGCACCTAGTCTAAACGATTCACCATCTTTCATATTTGTTGATCTACCAATATTATGCTTAAAATACCCTTACTTGTCTTAATGCTTCAAACAACCTTCTTTTTAATCCTACCCCTAATACTCAAAATAGCCCTTACATCCAACAATTATCCATATTATTTAACTACTGTGAAGGGCTGGTTTTTGCAGCACCTAACCCAAACAATTCATCATCTTTCATATTTGTTGTAATACCCCACCTATGCTTAAATTACCCTACTTCTCTTAATACTTCAAAACAACTATTCTTTTTAATCCTACCCCTAATTCTCTAAATACCCCTTACTTACAACAATTGCTCCTATTTTTAAACGACTGTTAAGGGTTTGTTTTTGCAGCACCCAATCCATATGATTCATCATCTTTCATATTTTTCGATCTACCACTACCATGCTTAAACTACACCTACTTCTCTTAATACTTAAAAACAAACCTTCTTTTTAATCAAACTCCTAATTATCTAAATAGCCCCTCCAACATTTACCCCTATTTATTAATTTCTGTGAAAGGTTGGTTTTTGTAGCACCCAATCCAAATGATCAATAATCTTTCATATTTTCATTCTACCCCTACTATGCTTAAACTACCCCTCCTTCTCTTAATACTTAAAAACAGCTCTTCTTTTTAATCATACCCCTAATTCTCTAAATAGCCCTTATTTCCAATAATAACCCTAATTTTTAACTACTATGAAGGGTTGGTTTTTGCCGCACCCGATATAAATGACTCATCATCTTTCATACTTGTCGATAAACTCCTACCATGCTTAAACTACACCTATTTCTCTTAATACTTCAAAACAACCCTTCTTTTTAATCCTACGCCTAATTCCCTAAATATCCCTTACTTCCAATAATTATCCCTATTTTTAAATATAGTGAAGGATTGGTTTTTGTAGCAACCAATGTAAATGATTCATCACCGTTCATATTTGTCGATCTACACCTATTAGGCTTAAACAACCCCTACTTCTCTTAATACTTCAGACAGCCTTCTTTTTAATCTTACCCTAATTCTCTAAATAGCCCTTACATCGAACAATTACCCCTATTTTTTAACTACTGTGAAGGGTTGATTTTTTCAGCACCCAATCAAAACGATTCATCATCTTTCATATTTGTCGATCTACCCCAACTATGCTTAAACTACTCCTACTTCTCAAAATACTTCAAAACAACAATTCTTTTTAATCCTACCCCTAATTCTCTAAATGGCCCTTATTTCCAACATTTACCCCTATTTTTTAGCTACTATTAAGAGTTGGTTTTTGCAGCACCCAATCCAAATGATTCATCATCTTTCATATTTGTCGATCTACCCCTACTATGCTTAAACAACACCTACTTCTCTTAATACTTCAAAACAACCCTTCTTTTTAATCCAACTCCTAATTCTCTAAATAGTACTTCAACAATTACCTCTATTTTTTAATTTCGTTGAAGGGTTGGTTTTTGCAGCAGCCAATTCCTATGATCCATTGTCTTCCAGCTTGCTAAAGGAGTCCTTCCTACTTCCAAATTTGGGGCATGGATTGACTGAAAGCAACGGAAGAGCCACGATGCTTTCTACGAGAAAGCGGGGAAGTTCTTACGCCAAGAAGAAGCAATGCGGAACCGCATCTCCGACGCCAGCCGCCCCACCAACCCTCGAACTAACACCGCAAAAAAACGCCCTCGGGTTCGTGAAGCTGGAGGACCCCCCAATCTGAACACGGGGGCAGGATCCCCCAGACAGAGACCAAGCAATCGGGGACAAGGTGGCCGGGGCAACAATCAGGTCCAAACAGAGCCAAGGACGCCCGGCCCCTACTGCGCTTACGAAACATATACCCCGTTAAATGAAACTCCAAAGACCATCTACTTGGAAACATGAAACACTTTGCCATATCTGAAACCCCTCACAAGGGAGTCGACCTACTCCGAGAAGAACTCGGGGAGATATTGCCGATATCACGACATGTCTGGACATAACGCAAATGAATGTCGACAGCTTCGAGATGCAACTAAAAAACTCATCCGTGAGAAGCGGCTTGAGCGATATTTTCAAGAGCCTTTTCAACCTAGAGCCAATCCAGAACCTTCAGCGCCAACTCCTCAAATGGCCGCAAAGACGGCCGCTGGAAGGTCTAATGCAAGGCGAGGGATCCGGATTAATACTATATACAGTGGAGCGAGCCCCACGCATGACAGCTTTCGAAAGATGGAGGAATACGTGGATTCCATTAAAAATGCAACCTACGAGTCTTGCTCCGCTCCCGATGAATTCACCCCGGTCAAGCTCCTGAAAACCATGCGGGACGACATCATTTTTCACGAAAGGGAGTCCACGGGAATTGAAATCCCGACCACCGATCCTTTGGTCATAATGGCTTAAATCGGCGCTGCAACCGTTCGAAAGATATTGGTCGATTCGGGAAGTTCGATCAACATAATCTTCAAAGCCGCCTACGATTAGATGAAGTTAGAAGCAAAAGACCTCAAACCATGCCGCTCCACGATTCACGGCTTTAATGGGTCATCCAACTGTCCAGTGGGAGTCATCGACCTACCCGTTGAACTTGGCACGGGGGATCGAAGCCGAGTCAGAATCCTCACCTTCGTTGTTATCGACATTGCCTCATCATGCAACGTCTTCCTCGGACTCCCCTTCCTCACAAAATTTCGCAGCTGCTTATCTCAATGGTCTCTCCTAATGAAATTTCCAAAAGAAAACGGGATCGCAACAATCAGAGGCGACCAAGTCAGTGCCACGGAATGTTACGCGATAGAATGGAAGAATGCACGCAATAGGGACATGGGTAAAGCAATACCCTCCCCCTTTGCGCCAAGACCGCCTCAGCATAGCAATCAGCAGCATTTGGGCCCTGGCTCATGCGCCACTCCTGTCTTTCCGAGGACCTTGACCAAAGGAAAGACGAAGAGCCCGAGTACGAGAGACCAAATCCAATCGGGCTCACGATGGATGTACCCGTTACCTCCAATGACCCATCACAAGTACTGAAGATAGGATCGCACCTGCACCCAGCCATCATCGATGATCTCGTGGATTTCTTGAAAGGCAACTTGGAAGTATTTGCATGGACTCAATCCGATATGAAGGGCATAGACCCCGCAATTGCTTGCCAAACTTTGTGCATAGATCTTAAAATCCATCCAATCAAGCAGAAGCGCCGCTTTGTGGGGCCCGAGAGGTCCAAGGCACTCGAAGAAGGGGTCGATTGCCTGCTTAACAACAACTTCATCCGCGATGCATACTACCCCGAGTGGGTCTCCAATCCGGTTCTGGTCAAGAAGGCCAATGGTGAATGGCGGACGTGTAACACCCCTAAGTCCCACAGCGTGGAAGCCTGTGTGAAGAAGTAGATCCCATCTCTTACTAACGCCGAGGCCTTTTGAGTAACAAAATCCCACACCTATATGGTGGCTAAGTTGGGGACAATATCATGCGTGAACGGAGGTGCGGGTTGTTACAGTGGTATCAGAGCCAATACCCAGCCGTAATTGTGGATCCTGTGTGGACCACAACGCTGGGTGAGATGTTTGTGAGCCAACGGGGACGTTCGGCTCTGTAGGAGGGGAGAATGTAACACCCCAAAGTCCCACTTCGTGGAAGCCTGTGTGAAGTGGGTACTTATATAGTAGATCCCATCTCTTACTAATGCCGAGGCCTTTTGAGGAACAAAACCCCACACCTATATGGTGGCTAAGTTGGGGACAATATCTTGCGTGAACGGAGGTGCGGGTTGTTACAGGACGTGCATCGATTTATCTGATTTGAACAAGGCTTGCCCGAAGGACAACTTCCCGCTTCTAAAGATCGACTAGCTAGTCGATTCAACCGCCGGATACCAACTACTGTCTTTCATGGACGCCTACTCCGGTTACAACCAGATCCCGATGGATCTCCACGACAGGATCATATCTCCTTCATAACCGACCGCGGACTCTACGGCTATCGCGTCATGCCTTTCAGCCTCAAGAATGTCGGTGCTACATATCAACGAATGGTTAATCGACTCTTCAAAAATCAAATCGGGAAATCCATGGAGGTGTACTTGGACAACATGCTAGATAAATCGATAGTGTCTAACAGTCACGTCCACGACCTCTCCGCAATGTTCGATTTCCTACACCAACACGACATGAAACTCAATCCTCTAAAATGTTCCTTTGGCGTAACCTCAGGAAAGTTTCTAGATTTCATCGTCAATGCCCGGGGCATCGAAGCTAACCCCGAAAAAATCCAGGCCATTCGGGATAAACGAATCCCCGAGAACATCAAGGATGTTCAAAGTTTGAACAGGAATGTCGCCGCTTTAAGTCGATTCATCTCTAAGGCCACCGACAAGTGCATTCCTTTCTTTGATTTACTTCGAAAAGCGAAACGCAATTTCAAGTGGACCCCTGAATGCATTTCCGCATTCAAGGAACTCCTGAATCACTTAGAGTGACCACCCATCTTATCTAATCCAATAGACCACGAGGACTTACAAGTTTCCTTGGTTGTTTCTCCACAGGCAATCAGCTTGGGGTTAATACGACTCGAGGATCGCATCCAACGTCCCGTCTACTACATAAGCAAACGACTGACAGGAGCAGAGAAGAACTAACCGAAGCTCGAAGAACTGGTATTCTTCTTGCTAATCTCCTCCCGGATGCTCCGGCCGTATTTCTATGCTCGTCCCATAAAAGTCTACATCGACCAACCGCAGCGTTCTGTCCTGCAACGACCTGAGGAATCCGGCGGACTACCGAAGTGGAGTATGGAACTAAGCCAGTTCGAGATAACATTCATTCCCCGTTGTGCTATCCTCGGGCAAGCCCTTTCCGACTTCAAAGTAGAATTCACGGCTCCCGAGGGAACCTCTGCGGAAGACGCTGAAACCCTCGACAACGTGTGGAAATTGTTCATAGATGGATCCTCCAACATCAAGTGCTCGGGAGCCGGTATCGTACTCATCACACCCGGGGGACGCTCAATACACCATGCATTAAAGCTAAATTTCTCTTCTACCAGTAACGATCTGGAATATGAGGCGTTGTTAGCCGGGCTGAGAATCCTGATCGAGCTCAAGCTGAGAACTATACAAATGTTCTCCGACTCGCAACTTGTCGTATGCCAAGGGATAGACGAGTACCAAATGAAGGGTGAAAGACTCGCTCTGTACCTAACTCAAGTTCAGAAACTGCTCACCCACTTTGACCACTTCACTATCATTCACATTTCGCTGGAGCAAAACGAAAAAGCCGATTCATTGGCCAGACCGGCGAGTTATGAAGACCCACAACTTTTGGGATTCGCCCTCGTCGAAGTACTCGACTCCCCCTTTATCAAACCAATTCAAACCAATGCGGCCATGACTGCCGAACCAGAAATGGATTCATGGATGACGCCAATCTAGAGCAACCTACGACATGGGACCCTCCTAGAGAGCCGCAAAGAAAGGCGAGTGCTCACCTGCCAGTCAGCCCGCTATCTTCTCACAGACAGGATATTATATCGAAGAGGCTTCTCCGTCCCCTTACTTAGGTATTGGCCCATGACGATGCCCAAAGAATTCTAACTAGCGTGCATGAAGGCGAATGCGGCAACCACATAGGGGGGAAAACACTGGCTAGGAAGATATGCCGACACAGTTAATACTGGCCCACACTCGACCAAGATGCCACAGACTATGCTTGCAAGAGCGACAAATGCCAACGCTTCTCTAAGATCCCAAGAGCCCCGCCGACGGAACTGACACACATTACCAGCCCATGGCCATTCACCATGTGGGGAATCGACAACATTGGAACTATTCCCATGATCAGAGGCGGGTCACGATACGTCGTCGTCGTAGTAGATTATTTTACCAAATGGCGGAGGTCGAAGCCCTCGCCACTATCACCACCAAGAAGATGATCAACTTCGTGGTGTGCAACATCATCACCCGATACAGAGTCCCTCAAGCCATCATCTCAGACAACGACACTCAATTCGAGAGTGTTGAATTCAAATCCTTCTGTCAGCGGCACGACATCGAAAAAAGGTTCTCGGCCGTAGCTCACCCCCAGGCAAACGGACAGGTCGAACCAGTCAACAAAGTCATCAAATGGATAATCAAGAAGCACCTCAAGAAGGCCGGGGGCATGTGGGCAGACGAACTTCCTCTAGCCCTGTGGGCCTACCGAACAACTCACAAAGCAGCAATTGGCACACGTGCTTCGCCCTTTCTTATGGGTCCGAAGCCCAACCCTATCGAGCTCTAGTTTCAGTCTCATCATGTCACCTGCTTCGATCCAAAGACAAATCAGGACTTTCTTCTGGGGTCACACAACTTGCTAGAAGAAAAACGAAATGAAGCTGACTTACGTGCCACTACACAACGACAACGAGTGGCTTGGTATTTCAACTCTCGAGTCATCCACAAGGACCTCAACATCGGCGACCTCATCCTAAAACAGGTCTTACCTCCGCCAACAGGACTCGCTCCACGCTGGGAAGGGCCGTACTCCATTCTGCAAAGACTCGGTAATGGAACTTTCAAGCTTGCCACCATGGACGGAGCTGAACTACAAAAGGCTTGGGATAGTGAACATCCCCGCCGTTACTTCACATAACTTAGCATATGGTTGTTTGCGCTTTCCAGCGATTTTTGTTTTGCAATGGTTCAAGGCATTGTAAAGTCTATTCATGCCAAAAGTTATTAATGGAAATGATGTTCATCTTTCTGTTTCCCCACTCTGTGTTCACTCCTCACGCGACATAATTAGCTAACCCTGACAGCTAGTTTCTATACACCACCGTACCAACTCCCAACATGGGGGTCGGCATCGCCATCTCAACCGAGTATCAATCCCGCGGCCTAATCACATTGGCAATGACCGACATTCCAAACACGGGACCGACCATGCTACTCGAGTCACCAGCCCGCGGCGCGACCGAGTATAAATAACTTCTGACTCGAACCTTGACCGAAAATCAAGGCCGCGGATAAATCGTTCAACCACCCAACGCTTGACGGGGCAACACGAACTCCCCCTGAGCTACTGGTGTCCGTCGGACTTTGGCGTAGCGCCAATACCGATCCTTAAATCGTCACATCCCAAAAGCTCTCAAGCCTGAGTGGTAGCCCGCGGCCATGATTGGACCTTACGAGCTGATGATCCGGGCTTCTCTTTCCTGGCGAGCGACGACGCCCTCAGGCTATCCCCTGCCCGATGAACGACGGGAGAGCCGACAACGGACGAACCGCATAACGCGACATCATGCGCCTCCGCTACTCTTGAGTTTTATCCTGGGCAACCCAAGAAAAAACAACAGGCGCTCTAGCTGGGATTCATAAACTACTGGTCTCCTGAGCTGAGGGAGACATACTAGAAGCCTGCGCATTATCTTACGCCCCTCTGGAACTACAACCCAGAGCACGGCACTCAATCACACCGCCTGGAATCACCAAACTAGGGCACAACAGTCACAATCTCCTTTTTGTTAAATGTAACGATAAGTATGCCTATGCAAGTACGGGACGCCCTCAAACATGGGGGTAACATCCAAATAGTTAACACAAAACGCGATCTTTACTGATTCACTTTTCATTACAACACACACACACGTTACAATCCACTACACTACTAATATCTTTTCCTTCTAATGGCAGGGCGTACATGAGAACCACACCATGCCTTGAAAAACCAAAAGCGAGGGTCGAACCCGCGTAAACTATTGGCCTACACTACCAAAATGAGCCATAAATTCATACCTAAGCGACTAATGCAAATCGTGCTTCCTCCTCTTGTCTTTGTGCTTCTTCTTAGCGGATTCTACACTCGATGGTTCGTCCGTGGAGTAAGGCCTCCTCTTATTAGATCCTCCTTTCCCACTTCGGCTCCCTTTAGAAGTGCTCAACCCGTGAGAAACTGAGAGACGCCTCTCGCCCGCCTTGTCGCCACTAGGGATCTGAGTAACATCAACGGGGGCAACTTGCGGCACGAGATGGGGGCACCTCCAGCAGGAAGGCCGATCACGGCTACGCTTGCCCTTTTCATATTCTACTTGGCTTTCTACTTGGACTCTTTAACGGCTTGATGATCGACGAGCTTCTGCGAGTTATGCGCAGAATCGCCAGCCCTGGTTTTCTCACGGCTTTCAATAGCCCTTCGACGGGCCTCTTCATCCTCCCGTCCCTTTTGGGCCTCATAGGCTACCCTTTTCCTCTCGGCTTACTCATCAGTCTGCTCCTGAGCAACAGGCACAACAGCCCCATCCACAGTATCCTCCACGACCTTTACTACGATCTCCTGCCCAGAAGAATCATCCTCCTTCATCCTTTCCTCCATCGGACCTTGGGCAATCCCACTTTTCCCATCTACCTCCTCTCCCTCATCATCAACAAGGCCCTCGCAAACATTGGGAGTTATTCTGATCCCCGAGAAGGTATAAGGCTTGTCTCCACTCTCTCCAAGCTGAGTCCCCCCCAAGTCGTGGCCTAGATTCAGTTGTTTTGGGAATCGCGGGGGAAGGGCCTAATTCCAAAGTTACTTCTGAAGGGACTACATTACAAAAACACGATCTTTTAATCCTCAAATTCGGTGATCACATCATCCTCTTGGATGCATTGCAAAGAAAATTTACCTTCGACCAAGGGTGGGGGGGAAGAGCCGAAGGGACAACCGGTACAAGGGGTAGCATAAGTTCAGCACCTCCCGGTTCAGAATGATCAGCAACACGCTCGCTTGAAACTCGGGTCAAGGTGGCCGAGTCAATCGCGATGACCGATCCAGGAGCAGATGGTCGACAAGAACTTCCCTCTGCGGGATCCACCGCTACCACAACACTTCCCGGCACAACAAACTTTCCATTTTCGGCGGCAAGCCTCTCTAGCCTTTCTTTCTCTGCATCTTCGAGCAGCAACCTTCTACACTCTTCCAACTTCTCACGCTCTTCCACGGTCAAGAGATTAGTTATAAGTTGTCGCTCGTCCGAGGTCCCAACTTCCACTCCACGCAAGAAGGCCTCGTACGGGACCAGCCTTTCCCAGGTCCGAGCCAGCTCGCGGGAATAGTCATCCATCAAAGAGATTCCATGGAACCTTAGGGCTTTTACCAGCATGTTTTTGATATCCTCCTCCATAGTTGAATACGCTCGAAACTCTTCATCCACTGGCTTGCTTTTCAATTGCTCCATCTCTCTCAGGCCCTCAGCTTCTGACCCCTGAACGGTGCCTAACACATCTCGATTGCTAGCTTCAGCATCCTCTTTCACTTTCCTCACCACCTCGAGCTCCCTCCTTAGGCGATCGTTCTCAGCTTGCAAAGCCTTATTCTCTTCCTGAAGTTGGAAGATTTTAGCGTTCTCCCTCTCCAACTCGATGCAGAATTGATCCACATCAGCCTTCTCCTTCTTCAGAGTCATGTTCTGGGTGGTCAATTCAGCTATGGTCTCTGTAAACATGGAGCGAGAATTATCCGCCTCCTGTTTGAGTGTCTCGTACCCCTTCCTCAACTCGGCTGAAAATCCACGAACTCCATGAGTCAGTATTTAAAGGTACGAGAGAAAACGACCCCCAACAATAAAAAAAAAGGGAAGATGAAAACCCACCAAATTCGGTATTCAGATTGGCGACGGAAGTCTTCTCAGCATCAATGACTATTTGCTGATCCAAAAGATGCAAGTTCTTCACCCTGACCAGATCTGATAAATGATGGGAGTATTGGGTGAGCTCGTCAACCTGGTCATACACGATTTTCACATGATTCCATATCTCTCTAGAGGCCCTATTGGGAGGCGGACGAAGATCCGGGAGAGATGGCAACTCGTCAAAATAAAGTCTAGGGAAATGTTGCGTCAAAAATGCTTTCTTCTCCTTTGGGGAAAGCTGTCGAACTTGAGTTTCGGTCAAATATTTCATCTCTATCGTGTTCGACCTACTCGGCCTCGGTTTCCCCTTCGTGTCTGAACAGGGGCAGGCGGGAAGGTGATGGGCAGAGTTATTGGCGACGTATGACTCAACCCTCCTAGATGAAGCATCGAATCCCCACTAGACACTCGGATCGAAGGAGGAGGGGGAGGAAGAGTCATAGAAGATGAGGACCTATCTTGGTGATAACTCCCGCTACCATGACCTCGCGGTGGTGGGGGATCACCATACAAGCGAGCTCCCCTCCTAAAGGAGCTAATAAAAGCAATCTCGGGACGGTTGTGGTCCTCACTCGACTCCCTCTTCTTCTAGCCAAATCACCTATCAAAGGAACAACACAAAGTTAGTCGAGCAGCATGTGCAAGTGCTCTTTTATGTAGTTTAGTGTGTATATGTGTGTGCCCTAAGTGCTCTCTCAACAGACCAGATTGCCCCTCAGTTGAAAGAGTTAGTCCTTCCACGACACGAGCTACATCCTCCATACTAGCTGTGCTCGGCCACAAAGACAATTCCACGAGAACCGCATCCAGACCAGTGAACTGATTTACTCTCTCAAGGGAGGCGGTAGCTTCTAGAGAGGTTGCTGGAGAGTGAGGACTGGCCACCGCTTCTTCCCCCGCCCCTCCCATCGAGGGCGGGTCAGAAACGTCAATAAGTCCCTCATCCCGAGCAACCGCCTCTCCACTACCATCCTTGTCACCAATAACGCCCACCTGAAACTTGACGACCTTTTTAGGCCCAAGCTCGCCAGGAGCCATGTTTCTCTTCAAAGGGGTGCAGCAGGGCCTTCCGTCAGCCGGAAGTAATCCAACACGCCGGAGGCGATCCTGATCCACTACGGAATCTGTCATACGGGACCCCTCAGGAATAGCTTGCAAAGCATCTATACGTTGTCGATACTCGTCGCTAGTACATGCCTCGGGAGTCCCTGCAACAATAAAAAACAATGAGTCACAAAGCTCAGTAACTTGTGGAAATAGGATGCAAGGATTAAAGATACTCACTTCCTTCTATCCATCTCCTCGCAAATCCAAGAGTGCAGCGAACAAAGAACAAATATTGCTTAATCACCAACGGTCTGGGTCACTTTCTAACAAAAAATTTAGTAGCTGGAGACGCCTCCAAGAACCATTGCGAAGACGATGCGCCAGTTGATCGTCTGAAATGGAAAAGCTACCGAATGTCATCTCTAGTAGGACCCCGATGCAGAAACTCTCGAAAGAGAACACAAGTGCCCAAGAGCGAAGTATAAGAGTTCGGCTGCAGCTTTGAGGGTGCAAGGAGGAAATAGAATAGCATTTCCCATATAAAATCATTGGCCGGGGGCGCGCACCCCGCAACGCAAGACTGTCGATTCCCAGCAGTACCTTCTGGCGTTGCGTGAGCCCTTTCTCCCGATCCAGGGGCATGAGCCTCCCCCTCAGGGATATTAAACCGCAAAGACATCTTTCTAATAGCCGTGGCATGCAAGCGCGATGGCACTGAATCGGGAAAATTGTCCAAGATGACCGCATCGGGGAGCATGTCAGGAGCCACTGGGGCAGGCGGCTCACCACCCCCCATAATATCTACGTTTTCCATCTCGGTGCATACAATTGGAGAGTGTAACCTCTCAGTATGACCCCAATGCTCCGACACCTCAGGCGAACTCCCTGTCACAGAAGGAGTCGACCCTTCATTAGTCTCAGGCTTGCTGCCTCCAGAGCCAGTGTTGTCCGTGGAGTAAGAAGTAGAAGCAAAAGAATTAGACGATGGCGGGGAAGCCTCGGCTTCCAGAAGTTTCCCAGTCTGTGATTTTGTTTGCATGGCTCGCTATACTTCAATGTACTAGTGTTAGACATCGTAGTAAAATAACCTGTACCCCTCGTGTTGATAAAGATTAACAAGTGTGTGTGCAGTGTCATGCAAAGAATGAAAGCGCGCATAGAAACGTTAAAGATCTTTAGAGTTAAGCCACAGTCCATATATATATTCTATCCTATGTGAAGGTTCTAAGTTCCCATCCGCGCAGTTATCAATGACAACAATGGTACATTCATACAATCAAACAAACAGTGTATAAGTCCAAGGATAGGCAGTCAGGAAATCAGAGTTCGAAGTGGCGAAAGTCGAAATTCTGGCCAAGGCACAGCACTCAACCAAACCAGGGCACCTCGAAAAATTCGAACCCCTTGGTGTTCGAACTCTCGAGCCTCGGCGGCTCGAAAACTCGAACCCCTCGAGTTCGAAATTTCGAGCCCTGTGGGTTAAAAAATCCGAACCCTGGGGGATCAAAAGCCCCGAGCCCTGTGGGGTTCGAAGGTTCGAGACCAACGGATTCGAAATTTTGAACCTATCATCGAGCTCGAGGTCTCAAGCCTACCCCGTCATACCTAGACCTCCCTCCTTCCTTCCCTCGACTCGACCAAGTCTATTACCTCAGAAATTTTCAAGTAAAGGTGGTCGAGAATCGAAGTTTTCACAACAATGGCAGTCGAAGCGAAAATAGAAAAAGGAAGAAAAATGAGGGGGAGGGGCCTACATATAAAGAAAAGGAGAAAACCTTTCGTATTCCAAGTCTGGGCTCGAAATTCGAGCCTAAGTGATTGAATTTTCGAACCTCTTGGGCTCGAAATTTCGAACATATAGCTCGAATCTCGAGCCACCACGGTACGATGATTCGAGCCTATAGGGTTCAAAATTTCGAACCCCTATGGCTCGAAATTTCGTGCCCTCCAAAAAAAAAGAAATAAAACCCATTCCATGTATGCTCAATTCCTGCCAAGGTCCAGTCGCCCCAAAGCACGCGATGATGGCACCATGCGGACACTCAGCGACGCGAGTATGGCACCAATCCGACAACGGCTCGCTCACAATCCCAGAACGAACGAGCCCGTTAGGTGATGCGTTCTCTCCAATAACTTGCTGGATAAATCCGCAACCCAACTACCATCTCAACTTCCATTCCAAAGCACATCATGTCAAGACACGGCGTCAGGACAAGACGTACTTTTGGGGGCAAATGTTAACCGGCCTTTTGGTCCGGTCACCAAAAGTACTCAAGACACGCTCTACTCAACGCATCATGTGAAGCCGAGGCCACAGGCAAAATTCAGGAAGTGCAGGGGCAAGGACCAAAGAAAGATCCCGCCAACAAGGACCTCGCACCTTCGCGTCCACAACGCCGCACTAACGAAGTCAACTAGCATCAACCCATCCTCTCTTCAAGATCCGCTTCGCACCCAGCCGGTTGCGAAATTTCGCACCGATCTAGCGCGAAATTTCGTACCTGGCATGTGCAATATTTCGCACCTACCAGGTGCAAAATTTCGCGTCTGGCAGGTGCGAAATTTTGCACCTGGGTGCGATATTTCGCATCTCACCCTGGTGCGAATTTCTGAAGGCCGATACCAGGAGGCCCGAAATTTTGGAAGATGGTCCCCATTTCCACTTAATCCTACCTAACCCCTACCTAACCACTTCCTATAAATACCCGATGGCCTCACACTTCAAAGGAGAGGAATTCTTGAGCTTGGAGACCTCTATAAAGCCTCGTTAATGGCATCTCCTCTTTGAGGAAGAAGAAGGACAAGATAGTCTCAACATTGTAATTTCTTCCAAGTGATTAATAATATTCCGACAAATCTTCAAAGTGGACGTAGGCCTTCAATAAGGCCAAACCACTATAAACCTCTTGTGTTATTTACTGCTTAAGTGTTAAATATGTTCTTGTCTGTGCGACCATATTTATAATTCCTTGTAATTGGGAATCTTTGGTGTTTACGACATTTTTTACCGTCAAGAAAAAGCAACACTTCTTTTTAATCCTACCCCTAATTCTCCAAATAGCCCTTACTTCCAACAATTATCCCTATTTTTTAACTGCTGTGAAAGATTGGTTTTTGCAGCACCCAATCTAAATGATTCATCATCTTTCATATTTGTCGATCTATACCTATTATGCTTAAACTACACCTACTTCTCTTAATATTTCAAACGACCTTCATTTAAATCCTACTGCAAATTCTCTAAATAGCCCTTACATCAAACCATTACCCCTATTTTTTAACTACTGTGAAGGGTTGGTTTTTGCAACACCCAATCCAAACGATTCATCATCTTTTATATTTGTCAATATACCGCTACTATGCTTAAATTACCCTACTTCTCTTAATACTTCAAAACAACTATTCTTCTTAATCCTACCCCTAATTCTCTAAATAACCCTTACTTCCAACAATTACCTCTATTTTTTAACTACTGTTAAGGGTTGGTTTTTGCAGCACCCAAACCAAATGATTCATCATCTTTCATATTTGTCGCTCTACCCCTATTATGCTTAAACTACTCCAACTTCTCTTAATAATTCAAAACAAAACTTCTTTTTAACCAAACTCCTAACTCTCTAAATAGCCCTTACAACAATTACCTCTATTTTTTAATTTCTGTGAAAGGTTGGCTTTTGCAGCACACAATCCAAATGATTAATAATCTTTCATATTTTCAATCTCCCCATAATATGCTTAAACTACCCCTACTTCTCTTAATGCTTCAAAACAACTCTTCTTTTTAATCCTAACCCTAATTCTCTAAATAGCCCTTACTTCCAATAATAACAACTATTTTTTAACTACTGTGAAGGGTTGGTTTTTGCATCACCCAATATAAATGACTCATCGTCATTCATATTTGTCGATCTACCCCTACTATGCTTAAACTACACCTATTCTCTTAATACTTCAAAACAAGCCTTCTTTTTAATCCTGCGCCTAATTCTCTAAATAGCCCTTACTTCCAACAATTATCCCTATTTTTTGAATATAGTGAAGGATTGGTTTTTGCAGCACCCAATCCAAATGATTCATCATCTTTCATATTAGTCGATCTACACCTATTATGCTTAAACTACCCCTACTTCTCTTATTACTTCAGACAACCTTCTTTTTAATCCTACCCCTAATTCTCTAAATTGCCCTTACATCCAACAATTAGCTCTAGTTTTTAACTACCGTGAAGGGTTGGTTGTTGCAGCACCCAATCCAAACAAATCATAGTCTTTCATATTTGTCGATCTACACCTACTATGCTTAAATTACCCCTTCTTCTCAAAATACATCAAAACAACAATTCTTTTTTATCCTACCCCCAATTTTCTAAATGGCCCTTACTTCCAACAATTACTCCTATTTTTTAGCAATTGTTAAGGGTTGGTTTTTGCAGCACCCAATCCATATGATTCATCATCTTTATATTTGTCGATCTACCCCTACTATGCTTAAACTACCCCTAATTCTCCTAATATTTCAAAACAGTTCTTCTTTTTAATTCTACACCTAATTATCTAAATAATCCTTACTTCCAAAATTTACGCCTACCTTTTTACTACTGTGAAGGGTTGGTTTTTGCGGCACATAATCCAAACGATTAATAATCTTAATATTTTCAATCTACCCCAACTATACTTAAACTACCCCTACTTCTCTTAATACTTCAAAACATCCCTTCTTCTTTATCCTAACCCTAATTCTCTAAATAACCCTTACTTCCAACAATAATTGCTATTTTTTAACTACTTTGAAGGGTTAGTTTTTGCAGCACCCAATATAAATGACTAATCATCTTTCATATTTGTCAATCTACCCCTACCACGCTTAAACTACCCCTACTTCTCTTAATACTTCAAAACAACCTTTCTTTTTAATCATACCCCTAATTCTCGAAGTAGCCCTTACTTCCAAAAATTACCCCTATTTTTTAACTTCTGTGATGGGTTGGTTTTTGTAGCATCCAATCCAAATGATTCATAATGTTTAATATTTGTCGATCTATCCCTACTATGCTTAAACTACCCCTACTTCTCTTAATACTTCAAAACAACCCTTCTTTTTAATCCTACCCCTAATTATCTAAATAGCCCTAACTTCCAACAATTACCCCTATTTTTTAACTACTGTGAAGGGTTGGTTTTTGCAGCTCCCAATCCAAACGATTCATCATCTTTCATATTTGTCGATCTAACACTACTATGCTTAAACTATACCTACTTCCCCTAATACTTCAAATCAACATTTCTTTTTAATCCTACCCCTGATTCTATAAATAGCCCGTACTTCCAACAATTACCCCTATTTTTAACTACTGCAAAAGGTTGGTTTTTGCAGCACTCAATCCAAATGATTCATCATCTTTCACATTTGTCGATCTATCCCTACGATGCTTAAACTACCCCTACTTCTCTTAATACTTCAAAACCACCCTTCTTTTTAATCCTATCCAATATTCTCTAAATAACCTGTTTGCTCCAAATTTTGGATCAAACACCAAAGATGTAAAAGTTACACTTCACCGAATCGGTAAGAATATGGAACAGCGTAATCGCAAAATAAACGGATAAAAACAAGTAAGAACACAAAGGAATTTTTACAGTGGTTCGATTCAATATGAATCTACATCCATTTTTAGTCAATTCTTATTATGATATTCAAGCTTACAACTTATGAATTTTCCCTTATTACATTCATTTCTCTCTTTTAACTCTCTTTTCTCTCTCTTGACGTTCTACTTTCACTTGAATTTGGCGAAGAAAAGGAAAGAAGTTTAGCTTTGTGATGAATCTTCAACCACTTATGTGCTATGATCCTTCCCCATGATCTTCATAGATTTCATAGTGAATTATCATTGGATTTAGGCTTTGGAGAGGAATAGAGATCGTTTGAATGATGCTTGAGAGATTTATTATATAGCTTGAATGAGAATGAAGGTGCTTAGATTCAATTGTAGAAAGCTCTAATGATCATTGATTTTGATTTTATTATTCATGAAGTTAGAAAAATGTTGATGAATCCATAAAGCCATTAGAGAAGTTGTAGATGAGTTTTGAATTTGATGGAGTCTCCTTGTAGGAATGAATTTTCGTTCCCCCCTTCAAATGAATCAAGAGGGGTATTTATAGGTGATTTTAGCACGGGTGGCAATTCTGTAATTATGCAGCAAAATGACATGACTCAACCAGCCATGACTCAATTTCTCCGTGGTGAGATGTGGTATGATTTTCGGTGGCACTTTGGTAAATAGGCGTGTACAGCTGGACGTGTGCATGCAACGCCATGTGCCATACACACCCATGGCATGAACTGTTCCAAATCTTTTGCGGCATGCGACATGACTGAGGACGTCATGCTTTTAAATAGGAAGCGACATGGACTATATTTGTGTTTGAGTCCAAAGTAGCGACATGCTTCACAATACCGAACTAAGCGTCAAGTGAAGGCATGGAAGAACTTAGTGGCTTGGAATAATGTGATGCCAGCGGCTCGCTTTACGAATGACATGATCATAATGCTAGCGGACGACATGGGTTATGGTTCAATGTTAGCGACTTGAAAGGATTGAACGGCCTGTGGCTCGTCTCTATGTTCTGGTAAATGGTTTAATATTGTGGCGCACCGAACGCCTTGAAACCGTGTTGTGCGAACGAACTTGATATGCACGAACGACTTTAATTGGGCGGGCGACATGCTTTGGAGCGACTTATCGTATGAGCGGCTTAGAACCATGTCGTAAAAACGATTTGGGTCAGCCATGCCGTGTGTCACCGTTCGTACATACTTGTTAATTCTGGATCGCGTTCTAAGAACGGGGTTAACATTTGCCCCTCGAAGCTTGCATTTTTTGCTTGCGAGAAATGCGGGCTTTGAAATAATCATTGTTGTTGATATATTCCGCCTTGGGATCCAGTTATAGCTTCTTGTCTTTGATGGCGGACCATGCTTTGAATTCATATGCTTCGTGTCACCAGTTCTGTAATTAAAATAAGCGACGAACAATTCTGGGCTTATACTCACCATCGACTGTCCATGTCGATAGCGGATTAGTTAATAAAAAAAAATTGACATATAGAGAATTTTATTTTGAACTGAATAAAGTGTTCATACAGGATTATTTTATTCAATGGTTTACAACTCGTCAAATATTTTCTGCATAGATACGAAATTCTAGTTCAAATTTGCGTTAATGCTTAAAATCACCTAATCGACTAATGTCAAATGCCGATTTCAAACGTTAACATTTCAGTGATGTATATGTTGGTGTACGATATTTCTTATTTGAGAAATACATATCTAAGAGATTTTTTGGTTCCCTTTCGGAGAAGACTTGGATATTTGTGCTCCTGTTTTAGGGAGTCATTATCAGTCTTCTCCACATGAAGTATTTTGGATTCCATACCTGTGTTTGGGCTAAAATTTAACACTTGTTGTGTCTGATATTTTCAGACACTACGCAAGTTAAGTGGTTAATGTTCAAACCCCGTTTACAATCTAGCTTGATTGATTTAGTCATTCGGAGACTTTTGCCACTCAATTAAACTGATTAATCCAAGTGTCTGTAATTTTAGAAGGAGTTCCCTTTGAAAGGACTTCGGTTAAGACCTCAATTTTTATCGTTAATGGATCAGGTGCTTCCTGATTCTGACGATCAATTGGGTGCCACCGGAGAGGTCTTTGGTTAGAACCCAATAATCCGCCGTGTTTGAAATGATCAGATGTCACGTGAACTAATTAGAAGTCTTTCATTCTTCACATCTGAAATAATCAGTTGTTACGCAAATGGATTTTCATTCTTCACGTCTGATCATATCAAACGCTACGCAAATGGATTTTCATTCTTCCCGCCTGAGCATATCAAACGTTACGCAAATGGATTTTCATTCTTCACGTTTGACATATCAAATGCTATGCAAATGGATTTTCATTCTTCATATTTGATCATATCAAACGCAATGCAAATGGAATTTCATTCTTCACGCCTGATCATATCATACGTTATGCAAATGGATTTTCATTCTTCACATTTGATCATATCAAACGCTAGTCAAATGGCTTTTCATTCTTCACGTTTGATCATATCAAACGCTACGGAAATGGATTTTCATTCTTCACGCCTTATCATATCAAACGTTACGAAATGGATTTTCATTCTTCACGTTTGATCATATAAAACACTACACAAATGGCTTTTCATTCTTCACGTTTGATCATATCAAACGCTACGCAAATGGATTTTCATTCTTCACGCCTGATCATATCAAACGTTATGCAAATGGATTTTCATTCTTCACATTTGATCATATCAGACGCTAAACAAATGGCTTTTCATTCTTCACGTTTGATCATATCAAACGCTACGCAAATGGATTTTCATTCTTCACGCCTGATCATATTAAACGTTACGCAAATGGATTTTCATTCTTCTCGTTTGATCATATCAAATGCTACGCAAATGGATTTTCATCCTTCATGTTTGACCATATCAAACGCTACGCAAATGGATTTTCATTCTTCACGTTTGATCATATCAAACGCTACGCAAATGGATTTTCATCCTTCACATTTGATCATATCAAATGCTACGCAAATGGTCTTGGTTGCTGTTATATCATTTCGTGGGGCGGCCATCAGTCCCTTTGTCAAATACTTGACTTAGCATGCTATTCTGGTTTAGGAACTGGAGCTCTGAACCTCCCACATAGGGAAGTGCCCCTTCGATAAAAGTTTCAGCTCTCGTGCTTGTTTTTCATGGTGCTTGCTCGCTGTTTGAATCTTGGCGACTTTTACATTCACTTTTCAAGGCAGTATTTTTTCTATTTTGCATTTGTACATGTTGATATTTACAACATTCGGCTCTTGAGCTAGTGTTGTTGGGGTCGCGATGTTTCAGGAACAAGAACTTGACAAAATGGCCGGCAATATGAAACCACCTTTTAAGAAAGTTTTGATTTGACATATAACTTTGCAAGCAGGAAGTTCATTCAAACAGATATGCTCATAGTCATAGAGCTAATGTTCAGTGCATCACTTGCAGATTATTACAGACTGTTTACATAAAGTTTTGAATATAACAGAAAGTAACACACGAAGTAAAGCATGAACTAAAGCGAGAAATAGAGCATGAAGTAAAGATGTAGCAACGTTGATCGCTTATTCCGAGCGACTGCAATGGGAGCACGATCGGTTGTCATCAGTTGATAATCGGCCTTTGCATGGTTTGAGCAGAAGCTACGTTGCTTGGACCAGACTGATCATTTGATGCCCCTTGTCCCTGGGGAGCAGTAGAAGGATTCATGGCTTGTGAATTCTTTACATACTTCTGTAACCTGTTTTTCCTGATCAATTCCTTAATGAGGTTCTTCAAGTGTCGGCACTCATTAGTGCTATGACCAAGCTGGTTATGAAATTTGCAGAACATCCCCGAGTTTGCTGCTTTATCGCTTATCCTTATCGGATTCGGCTCTGCACATTCTTCAGAACTCTTTGTTGCAAGATAGATATTTTCAGGAGTGTCATTCAAAGGAGTTAGCTCTGATGAGTTGAATAGGCAGGACTTCTTGTTAGTCTTATTGTCGTTCCCATCATTGGTTCGCTTCTGTCCCTGATTATTCTTCTGGTTAGATTGGAAAGCCACATTTTTAGGAGGTTCAAGTAGTTGATTGCCATCAATGACCCGAAGGGGTATAGGATCGTCATCCACTCTCATGTACTCCTCTGCATTCTTATAGAACATGTCAAGCGTAGTCGGTTCCTTCATCTTTATCCATCTTCTGAATTCGCTTATTTTGTCTATAGCGTCAAGTAAAGCCATGAGAATTATGCGTGGCTCTGGATTCCTCAATTCAGACACGGCAATATTGAATCGACTGAGGAAGGCTTTGACAGTTTCCCCTGGATTCTGTTTCATCGCTAAAAGCGTTATAGCATCCTTGGCTTTAGTAGCGTATAGGCGGAACTGCTCCTTGAACATTTTGGTTAAGTCAGAGAACCGATCAATGGATTTGGGTGGCAGCATTGTGAACCATAATGATGCGACACCTTCTAAGTAGAGAGGAAAGTACGTGCATCTCATCTCATCAGTCGCCTTAGCTGCACTCATATGCCATTCATATTTGAATAGGAAGTAGTTCGGATCAACAAGGTCGTTGTACGGAGGCAAAGTAGGAGGATTGAATTTCTTTGGATACTCTGCTTCAAGGATCCTTTCAGTGAATGGAGTCCTGTCGGGAGAGAAGTCCCATTCTCTTTCGTCGTCCTTGATAGCCTGATTCTTTTTCATGGCTCATTCTATCATGTCTAATATGTATTCTTCGGTGCTACGGCGCTCTGTGAAGCTGAGCTCTTCACTAAATGTTCGTCTAGGCATGTGATCTCGATTAGAGAGCTAGGCCCTTTGCCTTCTCGACGAAGAGGTGTCCCCGTGATAGGATTGGCGACTTTTTGAGCATTCACTTCGGAATGGTTCTTAGCTTTTGATTTCAATCCTTCGATATTAGATTCATCCCCGTCACTTGCTCCATCATAATCATCTTCCATATTGTCTCTGCGGTTATGATCGGAAGCATGCGATTTGTCATTTTCGTCGAAATTAACATGGACTTTCGGAGGGGCTTAGATTGGTTGAGCATTTAGAAGAGCGTTCATTTTCTCCATTAGAGCATCATTAACATCCATCAATGTTTTAGTTGAAGTTTCAATTCGGCGGGTCACGTTGGCAATAGCGGCATTTAGTTCATTTCTGGTCATGCCAGCTCCACTTATCGAGTTTTCACCAACATCGTATTGGTCAGTAAGTGGTGTCTCTTCATTAGCAACATCATTGGCTTCTCCGACATCTTTACTTATGGTCTTCTTAGATTTTCCATAACTTCGGAGAAGAATGCGGATTAGAGCTTTAATGCAAGGATCTCAACTTTAGGAGAGTGCGAGATGAGGTTGGAGATGCTAGCGCGGCCCCATGTTGGGCGCCAAATGTTTGCTCCAAATTTGGGATCAAACACCACAGATGTAAAAGTTACACTTCACCGATTCGGTAAGAATACGGAACCGCGTAATCGCAAAATAAACGGATAAAAACAAGTAAGAACACAAAGGAATTTTTGTAGTGGTTCGATTCAATACGAATCCACGTCCACTTTTAGTCAATTCTCATTATGATATTCAAGCTTACAACTTATGAATTTTCCCTTATTCATTTCTCTCTTTTAAATCACTTTTCTCACTTTGACGTTCTACTTTCACTTGAATTTGGCGAAGAAAAGGAAAGAAGTTTAGCTTTGCGATGAATCTTCAACCACTTATGTGATTTGATCCTTTCCCATAATCTGCATAGATTTCATAGTGAATTAGCATTCGATTTAGGCTTTGGAGAGGATAAGAGATCGTTTGAATGATGCTTGAGAGATTTATTATGTAGCTTGAATGAGATTGAAGGTGCTTAGATTCAATTGTAGAAAGCTCTAATGATTATTGATTTGGATTTTATTATTCATAAAGTAAGAAAAATGTTGATGAATCCATAGAAGCCATTAGAGAAGTTGTAGATGAGTTTTGAATTTGATGGAGTCTCCTTTTAGTAATTAATTTTCGGTCCCCCTTTAAGTGAATCATGACGGGTATTTATAGGTGATTTTAGCCCGGGTGGCAATTCTGTAATTATACAGAAAACGACATTACTTAAACCGCCATGACTCAATTTCGCCATGGTGAGATGCAGTATGATTTTCGGTGGCACTTTGGTAAATAGGCGTGTACAGCTGGGCGTGTGCCTGAAACGGCATGTGCCATACGCACCCACGACATGAACTGTTCCAGATCTTTTGCGGCATGCGACATGACTGAGGACGTCATGCTTTTAAATAGGAAGCGACATGGACTATCTTTGCGTCATGAGTCCAAAGCAGCGACATGCTTCACAATACCGAATTGAGCGTCAAGTGACGGCACAGAAGAACTTAGCGGCTTGGAATAATGTGATGCTAGTGGCTCGCTATCATTGCGTCATGAGTCAAAAGCAGCGACATGATTCACAATACCGAATTGAGCGTCAAGTGACGGCATGGAAGAACTTAGCGGCTTGGAATAATGTGATGCTAGTGGCTCACTTTACGGATGGCATGATCAAAATGCTAGCGGACGACATGGGTAATGGTTCAATGTTCGCGACATGAATGGATTGAACAACATGCGGCTCGTCTCTATGTTCTGGCGAATGGTTTAATATTGTGGCGCACCGCACGCCTTAAGACCGTGTTGTGCGAACGAACTTGATATGCAAGAATGACTTTAATTGGGCGGGCAACATTCTTTGGAGCGACTTGTCGTATGAGCGGCTTAGAACCATGTCGTAAAAACGATTTGGGTCAGTCATGTCGTGTGTCACTGTTCGTAAATACTTCTTAATTCTGGACCGCGTTCTAGGAACGGGGTTAACATAACCCACACTTCAAACATTTGCCCCTATTTTTAAACTACTATGAAGGGTTGGTTTTTGCAGCACTCAGTCAAAACGATTCATCATCTTTTATATTTGTCGATCTACCCCTACTATGCTTATACTACCCCTACTTCTCCTAATACTTCAAAACAGCCCTTCTTTTTAATCCTACCACGAATTCTCTAAATATCCCTTACATCCAACAATTACCCCTATTATTTAACTACTGTGAAGGGCTGGTTTATGCAGCACCCACTCCAAACGATTCATCATCTTTCATATTTGTAGATCTACCCGTACTATGCTTAAACTACTCCTACTTCTCTTAATACTTCAAAACAGCTATTATTTTTAATCCTACCCCTAATTCTCTAAATAGAGCTTCCTTCCAACAATTACCCCTATTATTTAACTGCTGTAAAGTGTTGGTTTTTGCATCACCCAAACCAAATGATTCATCATCTTTCATATTTGTCGATCTACCCGTACTATGCTTAAACTACCCATACTTCTCTTTATACTTCAATACAGTCCTTCTTTTTATTCTTATCCCTAATTCTCAAAACAGTCCTTACTTCCAAAAATTACCCTATTTTTTTACTACTGTGAAGGGTTGGATTTTGCAGCACCCACTCCAAACGATTCATCATCTTTCATATTTGTCCATCTGCCCTTATTATGCTTATACTACCCCTGCTTATCTTAATACTTCAAATAGCCTACTTTTTAACCTTACCCATAATTCTCTAAATAGACCTTACATCCAAAAATTACCCGTATTTTTTAACTATTGCGAAGGGTTGGTTTTCGCAGCACCCAATCCAAACGATTCATCATCTTTCATATTTGTCGATCAAACCCTACTATGCTTAAACTTCCTCTACTACCCTTAATACACCAAAACAACTAATCTTTTTAATCCTACCCTTAATTATCTAAATACCCCTTACTTCCAACGATTACCTTATTTTTTAACTACTGTGAAGGGTTGGTTTTTGCAAAACCCAATCCAAATGATTCATCATCTTTCATATTTGTCGATCCACCCCTACTGTGCTTAAACCCCCCTACTTCTCTTAATACTTCAAAACAGTCCTTCTTTTTAATCCTACCCATAATTGTCTAAATATCCCTTACTCCCAACAATTATGCCTATCTTTTTACTACAGTGAATGGTTGGTTTTTGCAGCACCCAATCCAAACGATTCATAATCTTTAATGTTTTCGATCTACCCCTACTATGCTTAAACTATCGCTTCTTTTAGTACTTCAAAACATCCCTTCTTTTTAATCCTACCCCTAATTCTCTTAATACTTCAAATCATCCCTTATTTTTAATCCTACCCCTAATTTTGCTAAGCTACCCTTGTTTCCAACAATTAGCCCTATTTTAATCTATTGTGAATGGTTGGTTTTTGTAGCACCCAATCTAAATGATTCATCATCTTTCATATTTGTTGATCGACCACTACTATGCTTAAACTACCCCTACTTATCTTAATCCTTCAAAACAACCCTTCTTTTTAATCATACCCTAATTCTCTAAATGGCCCTTACTTTCCACATTTACCCGTAATTTTTAACTTTTTCGATGGGTTGGTTTTTGCAGCACCGAATCCAAATGATTCATAATGTTTCATATCTGTCGATCTACCCCTACTATGCTTAGACTACCCCTACTTCTATTAATACTTCAAAAAAAAACTTCTTCTTAATCCTACCCCTAATTCTCTAAATAGCCATTACTTCCAACAATTATCCCTATTTTTTAACTACTGTGAAGGGTTGGTTTTTGCAGCACCCAATCGAAACGATTCATCATCTTTTATATTTGTCGATCTACCCCTACTTTGCTTAAACTACCCCTACTTCTCTTAGTACTTCAAAACATCCCTTCTTTTTAATCCTACCGTTAATTTTCTAAATAGCCCTTACTTCCAACAATTACCCTATTTCTTAACTCCTGTTAAGGGTTGTTTTTTGCAGCACCTAATCCAAACGATTCGTCATCATTCATATTCGTCGATCTACCCCTACGATGCTTAAACTAGCCCTACTTCCCTTAATACTTCAAAACAGCCCTTCTTTTTAATCCTACCCCTAGTTCTATAAATATCCCTTGCATCCAACAATTACCCCTATTTTTTAACTATTGTGAAGGGTTGGTTTTTGTAGCACCCAATCCAAACGATTCATCATCTTTTATATTTGTCGATCTACCCCTTTTATTCTTAAACTACCCCAGCTTCTCTTAATTCTTCAAAACAACTATTCTTTTTAATTCCACCCCTAATTCTCTAAATGGAACTTCCTTCCAAAAATTTCCCTTATTTTTTAACTACTGTGAAGGGTTGGTTTTTGCTGCACCCAATCCAAATGATTTATCACCCTTCATATTTATCGTCTATCCCTACTATGCTTACACTACCTATACTGCTCTTGATACTTCAAATTTGTCCTTCCTTTTAATCATTTCCCTAATTCTCTAAATAGCCCTTACTTCCAACAATTACCCCTATTTTTTAACTACTATGAAGGTGTAACACCCTACCTCCATTAATGTCACTCACAAAGTGAATGCATTAACTTCAGTGGAGCGTCATGAGTGTATAGAACAGATAAATTACAAAACAGACAAAATTTAAATAGTGGAAAATAAAACTTTACTTTATTGATGAGACAACAACTTGGTAAAACAGCATGTGCACAGATTGTTTTCCAATATCCATTGCAACAAAACATCTGTCTTGTTTAACAAAATAAAGAAGCATAAAATGACAATGATATTCCCCAGTAAAGCATGAGACAACTATTGCAGTGGAAAAGAGAGTTCAAAGCAAACATCGACTATCTTCGAGTTTGGAAAGAATAGTAAGCTGAGTGGTAATATTCCCTCCCTGTGAACCTACGGGGGGGGGGACGGTTGAAAAGAAAGAGAAACAAGACAGAGTCAGACATAAAGCCTGGTTAGTCCTGTGACTTTCAGCATGTAAATAGGTAAAAGCATCATGACATGAATAAACTGGATACCAGACATAATCATGATGATAAGCAAAGCAAGACAACAAATGACGATCATTAGATATGACAAGGTAAGACACACTGAATGCACTTCGGTTCTTTCTCAATTTCCTATTTTCTCTGCACCAACCAACTAGCATCCTAACTAGTGTCTTTTATAGAACGATTCATATTCCCTACTAGTGTCCTATGAAAAAGGATCTGTATCCCCTACTAGTGTTCCAACATGTATCCAATGTTATGCAACAAGGTGATCTCAGCCCAGCAATTGTGGTAGCCTTCAGGTGTACATCTAGTATGAGGATCTTACCTCAATCAGCCTAATTGCCATGAAGATGTTATATGTACCCTTACTAACCTATCGATCGGCTCCATACATGTATTAATTTTCCTTGTTTCTGTGTCAATCGGCCCTCTCTTGCATGTAGATACCCTGTGTTGGCCCCACCATAAGGTGTATCGATCTCTATGATAGCAACCCGACACAAATTCTAGATGCACATTGTATACTACTGATGCCCAGTGCTTGCTTTATCCACTCCGAAGTACGTGCACACCCGTACTCCGCCGGAACCTACACTACTTCACCCCTTACCGCTATTTTGACCGCATATAACCAGCCCAGTGATTGTGCCCCACTCTACCTAGTTCAGCGTACCATGATACATCTATGTGGGTTTCTACTGAAATGGGTCCCCGTTACTAGGGTTTCCTTGGGTCTATTCGTATCCCCGTTACGACGGCACCTTAGTTTTAGGGTTATGAGGTTAGGGTCTAGCTTTAGCTACATATATATATATGTCTAGGATTAATTATAGCCTTTTGATTAGTCTAGGAGTGACCAGAGCCACACAGCTCGAAGACAAATCATCCATCAAATCAGAAAGCGGCACGCCATCACAGAACACTCCAGAATGCTTTGCTGGATAGCACTCCGTATGGGTGCACTTGGCTAGTGCGCCAGTGCATTTTTGTACTGGAGCACTTTACAAGTGCGCTAGTGTATTCTGGCCTGTTTTCCGGTTTTTCTGCCTAACTTCATTCGTCCATTTCTCCTTCATACGGTATCCGTTTTACGCAAACTCGGACTTTATCTTAACCAGAATTCGAAGACGAACGCAATGAATAACCCGTTTCACCTAATTTTTCTTATAATAATTAATTATTATTTAATTATCTCTTATGTCCCGTTATAAAATTACGGGTTGTTACATTCCCCCTACTTAAAGGATTTCATCCTCGAAATCTCCAAGTTAAGAAGAATGTATCATACCATCCAACATCCATCTACTCAACCATCAACCACAGACACCCATTGTCCTTAAAAAGATTTCTAATGCTTTTATGATCATATGCATAGTGCATGTATATGTCCTTATCTAATGCAAAATAATGCGGCCTATTGATTTAGTTGAACTCCTTGATGTGAATCATGTCAGTACCATGAGTACATTATGTGTGCAATTATTCCTAATCATACTTTCTACATGAGTGCACAATCCTTCATACAAATGCAACGTCCATATGATAACACATCAAGTTTCAATCCATATATACACACATACATGCATATGCAATATGAAAGTGACTGAGCCGATCTAGTTCCTAGTGTGTGTGTATATGCATCTACAAGCAACTACTAGTAACCACTTGCAACCATCAACCATAACATGTTTCAAATACATGTTTACATCCATTGGTTTCTGCCAAAGGATTAAGAGTAGGACCGAGGAAATATATTTAAGAGATAAATGCAAGTATGCATAAGCTTATAGAAAAAGAGATCAAGAATGCACCCTCAAAAAGATTGGGTAGGCGGCGCATATCTAGTATTCAGTCTTCTAAGTCACATCTTTTTGAGCTTCACTCCATTATGCTCTGACTGGGTTAACTTATCCATTGCATCAACTATCCGAGAGTCTTTTCTTTGTGAAGTCCCTATTTGATACAAAAGCGTGGGCCTTATTCTTAGATATGCCAACTACTAACTTAACCTAAGGTTTTAAAATCAAAGGTTGATATGTATTTAGAACTCTTCCTTTTCAGATAAAGAGGACTTGAAGTCAACCTTTTTCTTCTTAAGGCATCCACTACGACCTTACACTTCCTTCTTACATCAAAATGGCGCTTAGTCCCATGTCACATTCACCCGTGTATACCGTAAGCCTTTTACAACCATAAGGTAAAAGTGAAAACTATGGTCGTTGTAAAAGCCCTCTGCGATTGCTGGGAAGCGACATCACAACCAATATCCCGAGCAACGGTTAGATTCTTCTTCGCTAATCTTATAGGTGTGGCTAATACTTCGCAAAGCCCTTAATGAACTTCCTATATTAGCCCGCTAGTCCAAGAAAGCTTCTTATTTCCGTTGAATTCCGTGGGACCTTCCAGTCTTGCACTGCAACTACTTTTGCGGGATCTACTGCTATCCCTTCTTTGGATGCCACATGTCCTAGAAACCTTACTTCTTCCCTCCGAAAACAACATTTTTGGAGAACTTCGCCTTAAGTTGATGCGCTTGGAGGGTATCCGAGACTTCCCATAGATGCAAAGCATGTTCTTCCTCATTCTTAGAGGAAACCAAAACATCATCTTTATACAAGCGAAGTGATCCATCCGCCTTTGTAACGAAAACGACTGGAGCACCCCATTCAGAAATACTTCGCCTTATGAACTTTTTTTTTCGAAGTAAATCTTCTACTTGTTTACTGAGTCCACCCTTTCCCTTGGATTCATGTGTCGTACAGGTAATGCAACTGCCTTTGCGTATTCAACTAAATATACACGGAAGTCTATCTCGCGTTTTAGGGGACAAGCCCCTAACCTAATCAAAAACATATGCGTACTCATGGACTACTCCAACGGATCGCAAATCGTCGATAGATGCATCAAGTGATTCTAGGTCGCCAAGACAAACTGATCCCTTAGGATCGCACAAAATCTCGAGGGTACTCCCGAGGAAAGTAGAAAGACTAATTACCCTTATTTCACAATTACTAGCTAACCAATCAACGCTTAGAATCAACCCATAGCCCTTCAAACCAAAAATATAAGCATTAAACTTAGACTCAATACTTAATATAGCTATTCTCAAATCCATACAAACCAAAGATAAATAAGTCGAACCACCAATTGGATTTGAGACAATAATGGGATCTTCTACTATACAAGCACTAAGGTGTAGAGACCCAACTATGGAAGCAGATATAAATGAATGTGAAGCGCTAAAATCAAAAAGAGTACTAACAGGATGATCAAAAAGAAAAACTAGACTTTTTCAACAGAAACTTTACTACCTCTCTCTCAGTTACGCTGGTGGTAAGAGCATGCACTTGCCCTCCTGAAAACCTGTCATTAGTTCCTGCCCTTGTCCTTAATCCTATGACCCGTTATACCACAATAAAGACACTTCCTCTTGTCTAAGGTTTTCCTATTCTTTCTTCCCTTCTTGTCCTGTGTTTCTTCCACTTACACCGCTTTCTTTTTACATCATTTGTGAACCAATTCTACATCCATGAGTTCCTCATCCTTGGGTTGTGCTCCTTAGCCAAACTCCCTCATTCTCATCTTTACAATCCTTGTGCGTAGCACCCCTAATTTTCTGTGATCTTAAGAGTAACAAAACAAGGTATATTTAATTTTTAAAAGAAGAATTAAGGGAAACGGGTTATGCCATTGCGTTCGTCTCGGAATTAGGCCTGAGAAAGAGTCCGAATTTGGATAATCGGACTCCGTATGAAGATGTTATGGCCTCCGGAAAGTTTCAGAAAATATAAATAAAATAAAACAGCTCGAAAATAAATTCAAAATTCAAATCAGAACCAAGAAGTGGGCTTGGCGGGAAATTTCCCGCCCAGGACTTAGGTCGACCAGGGGGTCGACCCTAGGGTCGACCTGTGTAGGCAGGTCAATCATAGGGTCGACCTGGGGGTCGACCTCCCACTCTACAGGTCGACCTGTTTTGGCCTAAATCTGGTTTACTTTGCTTGTGACGTGGTTTTGGCTGTTTTGATGGTCTGGATTGGTTCTAGGTTAATATCTAAGGCCCTGGACACTTCTATTCTCCTATAAATACATCCCTAAGCCAAAACCTAAACCTCCTACACTATTCTCTAGCCTCCATAGCTCTCTCCTTCTATAAAAATAAAAATGGCGTCGCTACTCTACTGGAATCAAAACTAGAACTAGTGCATCTTCTTCCAATCTGAAATAGAATTAAAAAGATAATCGAATCTAAAACGATAGGCTACGTCAAGGGAGAGCAATTCTGTGTCAGAATACAGATTCCAGAACACAAGAATCATTCTCTTTTTGTGAGTACAGTTATTTTCAGATATGAACTTTAATTATGATCTTGACTTGGTTACAAATCCGAATCTGAGGTTAGGCATATTCTTATCTGACAAATATATTTTTCTGTGACTATTCTCTTTCTTTTTTTTGTTCTATAGACAGGAAACTACAAGCCTGCGCCAAATCTCATAATAGATTAATGCACGAACGCTAAATTTTGGGACAAATAATGAATAATGCATAACTGGACATGACTGATCTGTGACCGATTTGAGAAAAGGACATATGTTGTAAATTTTACCTAGATCTATGGGTACTCTACGATTTGGAAGAAGAGGAACCATCGTATGATAACATATAACTTGAAACTTGGGGACATAATGCATATAAAAATTAAGATCTGATTTTGAGAGGATATAATTTAAAGATCTGGATTTTTGGGCATATTTTATATAACGATCTATGGCTTGAATGGAAATAAAAGGAAATATGATTTAGGCGTAAAAGACCTATATTAAATTAGGATAGCTATTAATTGGGAATATGCCTAAATGGGGATTTTTGATATTTGGCATACGCTAAAAATCAAAGGCACTAATTTGGAACATATAGTATGGCATGACTGTTCGGATGTAATATTGAATATGTAATTTAACTTATTGAACCTAGAATTGGTATGAACCACAAAGTTTGAAATTGACACATAAATCAAGTTTTTGGCATAATTATTATTGTTGCGAATTTGGGTTTTTTTTTGAATATTCTGTACTGCATAAGTTTAAAAAATTTTGGGGCATATGTTATGTTGCGAATTATGACCATGATTTGGGCATGTAAGTTTAGGCTTAATTTCTGGTTAGGCAAGATATGTAAATAGAATTTTAAGAAGTATTAAATCTGCTAAATCTGTTTTCTGCTAAATCTGTTGAATTGCCAAATCTGCTAATTCTGTTATCTGCTAAATCTGTTGAATTGCCTAATCTGTTATCTGCTAAATCTGTTGAATTGCCTAATCTGCTAAATCTGTTATCTGCTAAATCTTTTGAATCGCCTAATTTGCTAGATCTGTTATCTGTTGAATTGCCTAATCTGTTGAAAACTAAATAATTGTAATTTGGGTACGAAAATTCATAGGCTCAATCTAAGATTGAGTAAAACATGGAAATTTGATTAATCTGCTGTAACCTGTAAAGAAGTTTAATCTGTTAAATAAACAGAATTAGTCTGATATCTGTATAATCTGTATTGGAATGAATTGGCTATGACACGAGGTTAGACTCTATTTACGGTAGAAGCCTGCCCAAAACCAACCGGTTTAACCAGCAACTGCAAACTGTCAGTTTAATGTGGGAGGTCATAGGCATAACTAAATTATGCTTAGACGCGAGGTTAGGTATGGCTTGTGGCAGAAGTCTGCCCGGAACCACCCGGCACATCCAGCGGCCACAAGCTACCGACCTAATGTGAGAGGTCTATGCATTAATATTTAATTAATGCAAATTTAAGAGAAATGTGGTGTCTAAAAACGTGTTTGGTGGATAGGGTTAAAGCAACTGGGCTGATGAATCTACTAAACCCGTTTCGTGAATCTGTAGGCCCAATAAAAAGTCAGACAATCTGTAAGTCTATAAAATCCGTACATCTGATCTATTGATCTGAAAACTTGTTAACTTGATTGTCTGATCTATGAACTAATAATCTGAACTCTGTCTGAAACTTGTAAACATGTTAATCTGAAATCTGATAGTCTGGTGACACAAGGTTATGAGGGGAAATACTTGTGTCATATGTTGTTTGGGACCCGTATTAGTCAGTAACCCTTTCTGGTATCAAAACTTTGACCCTACACTATGTAGGGGCCAGGGCACGCTTACTAAACTAATTTTAAGTGGTTCATTCTGATAATGGCGAGGGGTGTTGATGGCGCGTTCCAGCCGGGTCATGTGCGTGCATAGATCCGGTCTGCTCTGAGGATGTAAGACACCGTGACATCTATAAGCAGGTCTGTGACAATAGATTGCGACTTTAGGGAGTGATACACCCTACTGTGGGGCTGACAAAGGGTATTTATGTAATAGGGAGCCAATCGCTTGAGGTAGAATTTAGGGTACACTTAGTTCAGTTTGTTCTTTTGGTACCGTCTGTTTCTATTGAGTGGTAACACCTGTCTGTTTCTACGTGGTACCATATGTTGGGTTGGTAAAGGCCAGCTACTAGTGTACACCGAATTCTAACATTCTGTTTCCGTAAGGAATATTCTGTTTACTTCTCTGATTTTGTTTCTGCTTTTGTTTCTGTAACCATCTATCATTGTTCGGGTGGTAAAGGCCCATTGCTAGCATTCTGTTTCTGTAACCGTCTATCTCTGTTCGGGTGGTAAAGGCCCGTTACTAGCATTCTGTTTCTGTAACCATCTGCCTCTGTTCAAGTGGTAAAGGCCCATTACTAGCATTCTGTTTTTGTAACCGTCGGTCTCTGGTCGGGTGGTAAAGGCCCATTACTAGCATCGTGTTGCTGAAGAGATCGTTCTGTTTTCTGTTTATTCTGTTATACTAGTACTAGTGGAGAGAAGTAAGATATAAGTAAGGAGCAGAGCTTGGTTTACATCATTCTGTTTCTTCTATTAGCTTAAGTATGTCTGCTACTCCTGTTGATGTGATCTCTCATCCACTTTTATTTACATGTCATGATATTGTTATTTGTTTATATGCTGAACGTCACTAGACTCTCCAGACTTATGTCTGACCTTGATTGTTTCGCCTCTTTTCTTTCCGTTTCCCCCCTGGTGCTTAGGGTGGAAACATAGGAGCTTGATTCAGGTCCTCTCTTCTTGAAGTGTTTGAAGTATTGCTTGGCTTTGACTCTATCTTTCCATGGCAATTTATGTTGGGGATTATGGCTTTAAAAACTATGCATTCTGAAGGCTTTTTTACAAGACCAATATTTATGTACTTGAATTCCGATATTGTGGTTTTGAAAGATGTAACCAAAATTGTTTATGTTTCTCCTGTAATAAAGTTATAAAATTTTCAAGTACTACTTTATCTGTCTTGTAAATTTATGTTCTGTCTACTAAAACGCTCCACCAAAGTTAAGGCATTCCCTTTGTGAGTGACCTTAACGGAGGTGGGTTGTTACACTTGGTATCAGAGCTGAAGGTTACCAGATTTGATAAAAAGTTTTTGAAAACCATTTTCAAAATGGTTTTAAAAAAGGAAGTATTTTCAAAAGGAAAGTTATTTTGAAAAACATAGTCCCTAAAGCCATATGTCTATCTTCTGATTTTCTATTTAATCCTTGTTTTCCTTCTTGTCTGAATCTCCGGGGCTTTCGGCTTTCTGGGAGGTAACCTCATCACGACCTGGTTCCATAGGCATGATGAAACTACGATGTCTGTTGAAGGGCAAAGAAGTGCCTAACTTCCATCTGTAGCTGCAGTTATTTCATCTACGGCTAATCCTCTTTCGGGCTTCGTATGGTTTTCCACGCGATGGGGGCAGCTTTAGAGAAAGACTTTTTAACATTTAAGAAGATTGGTTGTTTTCAGTGCCGTGGGACAGGACATCTGTTTTAGCATTGCCCAAGAAGGCAAGGGAAAATGGTAGAATCTTCTGGAGGTTAGGTGGATGCTCTCGTAGTTGGTGGACAGGATAAAGGTGGAAAAAAATTTCTGTAGAAAGTTTAATATTTGATCATTCTAGCATTTTGATTCTTTAGTTGAGTCCGTACTAGCCTTGTTTCTGATCCCGCTAGGGTCTCAAATTCCATAGGGGTAACGACTCATCTGTTTGCGATAAGTTGGGGTTTGAGGGTATCTGTGTTAGGTGCTAAGTTGACTATGATGCGTACATTCTGGGTTTTTATCATGCTTAGTTTCCTAAGAATCATTTGGTAATCTGATCAGTATCGGTAGTCTGTAAACTACCTAAATATTTCTGATAAGGTTAAGGGTTTTTACTCGAAGCGTGAAGTAGATTTCCAGTTGGGCATTTGTTTAATGGGAGCGATTCTCTGAGTACCAATCTGATGTTCATTTCGGTCGTCGGGGTTGATACCTATTGGGTTATTCTCTTAAACCGACGTCTGATAGGAACAAAGCTTTTGTTTTAATCCTACTTGCTTCTGTCACTCAGTTGTATCATATCGATTGAATCTTCGACCTTTAGGTAGAAACTAATGGGTGTAAACATGTGTTTGAGATATGTTATGTTTGATGGTTGCAAGTGGTTACTAGTGGTTGCTCGTGGATGCATATACACACGCTAGGCACTAGATCGGCTCAGAAACACCCTCATACTGCATATGGATGTGTGTGCATTTTCAAATTTCTATTGATGTAAAATGGTTAACTCAGCAGATGGATGTTGCATATCAATGAATGGTTGTGCGTTCATATAGAAATGATATGTATCAAACAGGAAAATTGCATACATGTTGGACTCATGGCACTGACATAATTCGTATTAATTATGTCAACTGAATCAGTGGACCGCTTGAAGTTTGCATTAGATGAGGAACATATCCACACACTTTGGCATATGATAATACGACATTAGAAGTTCTAAGGAGAATGGATACTTGTGGATGATGGATTAGTGGATGGGTGATTGAATGGTGGGACACATTCCTCTTAACTTAAAGATTTCGGGGACGAAATCCTTTAAGGATGGGAGATTGTAACACCCCGAATTTTTTGTGATCTTAAGACTAACAAAACAAAGTATATTTAATTTTTATAAGAAGAATTAAGGGAAACTGGTTACACCATAGCGTTCGTCTCGGAATTCTGCTTGAGATAGAGTCCGATTTTGCATAAATCGAACTCCGTATGAAGAAGTTAAGGCCCCCGGAAGTTTCAGAAAATATAAATAAAATAAAACAACTCGAAAATACATTCAAAACTCAAATCAAAACCAGGAAGCGGGCAGGGCGGGAAATTTCCCGCCCAGTACCCAGGTCGACTAAGAGGTCGACCCTAGTGTCGACCTGGGTAGGCAGGTCGACCATAGGGTCGACCTAGGGTTCGACATCCACCCTACAGGTCGACCTGTTTTGCCCCAGATCCGATTTTCTTTGCTTGTGACGTGGTTTTGGCTGTTCTGATGGTCTAGATTGGTTATAGGTAAATATCTAAGGCCCTGGACACTTCTATTCTCCTATAAATACATCCCTGAGCCAAAACCAAAACCTCATACACTATTCTCTAGCATCCAGAGCTCTCTCCTTCACTAAAAATAAAAATGGCGTCGCTACTCTGCTGGAATCAAAACTAGGACTAGCGCATCTTCTTCCAATCTGAATTAGAATTAGATAGAGAATCGAATCTAAAATGATAGGCTACGTCAAGGGTGAGCTATGCAGTGTCATAATAAAGATTCCAGAACACAAGAATCGTTCTCTTTTTGTGAGTACGGGTATTTTCAGATATGAACTTTAATTATGATCTTGACTTGGTTATAAATCTAAATCTGAGTTTATGTATATTCTTATCTGTCAGATCTGTTTTTTTATGACTATTCTTTTTCTTCTTTCTGTTCTATAGCCAGGCTACTACGAGTCTGTGCCAAATCTCGTAAGAGATTAATGCACGAATGATAAATTTTGGGACAAATAATGAATAATGCATAATTGGACATGACTGATCTGTGACTGATTTGAGAAAAGGATATATGTTGTAAATTAGACCTAGATCTGTGCATACTTTGTGATTTGGAAGAAGAGGAACCATTGTATGATAACATATGACTTGAAACTTGGGGACATAACGCATATAAAAATTAAGATCTAATTTTGAGAGGATATAATTTAAAGATCTTGATTTTTAGGCATATTTTATATAACGATCTATGGCTTGAAAGGAAAAAAATTGAAATATGATTTAGGTGTAAAAGACCTATATTAAATTAGAATAGCTATTAATTGGGAATACACCTAAATGGAGATTTTTGATATTTGGCATACGCTGAAAATCAAAGGCACTAATTTGGAACATGTAGTATGGCATGACTGTTAGGATGCAATACGGAATATGTAATTTAACATATTGAACCTAGAATTGTTATGAACCACAAAGTTTGAAATTGGCACATAAATCAAGTTTTGGGCATAATTATTATTGTTGCGAATTTTGGGTTTTTGTAGAATATTCTGTGCTGCGTAAGTTTAACAAAGTTTGGGGCATATGTTAGGTTGAGAATTATGACCACTTTTGGGCATGTAAGTTTAGACTTAATTTATGGTTAGGCAAGATAGGTTAATAGAATTTTAAGAAGTATTAAATATGCTAAATCTGTTATATGCTGAATCTGTTGAATTGCCTAATCTGCTAAATCTGGTTAATTGCCTAATCTCTTAACTGCAAAATCTGTTGAATTGCCTAATCTGCAAAATCTTTTATCTGCTAAATATGTTGAACCACCTAATCTGCTAGATCTGTTATCTGTTGAATTGCCTAATCTATGGAAAACCAAATAATTGTAATTTGGTTATGAAAATCCGTAGGCTCGATCTAAGATTGAGTAAAACATGGAAATTTGATTAATCTGCTTTAACCTGTAAAAAAGATTAATATGTTAAATAAATAGAATTAGTATGATATCTGTATAATCTGTATTGGAATGAATTGGCTATGACACGAGGTTAGACTCTGTTTGCGGTAGAAGTCTGCCCGGAACCATACGGCTTAACCAGGAACCGAAAACTGTCAGTCTAATGTGAGAGGTCGTAGGCATAACAAAAAATGCTTAGACACGAGGTTAGGTCTGGCTTGTGGCAGAAGTCCGCCCGGAACCGCCCGGCATATCCAGCGTCCACAAGCTACCGACCTAATGTTAGAGTTCTATGCATTAATATTTAATTAATGCAAATTTAAGAGAAATGTGGTGTCTAAAAACGTGTTAGGCGGATAGGGTAAAACCAAATGGACTGATCAATCTACTAAACCCGTTTCGTTAATCTGTAGGCCGAATATAAAGTTTGATAATCTATAAACTTGTTAAATATGTACATCTGATTTTTTTAATCTGAAAACTTGATAACTTGATTGTCTGATTTGTGAACTAGTAATCTAAACTCTGTCTAAAACTTGTAAACAAGTTAATACGAAATATGATAGTCTGGGGACACAACATTAGGAGTGGAAATACTTGTGTCATCTATTGTTTAGGACCCATATTAGTCAATAACCCTTTATGGTATAAAAACTTCGACCCCACACTATGTAGTGGTCCGGGCACGCTTACTGAACTAATTATAAGCAGTTCGTTCTGATAATGGCGAGGGGTGTTGATGGCACGTTCCAACCGGGTCATGTGCGTGCATAGATCTGGTCTGCTCTGAGTATGTAGGACACTGTGCTTCTGTTGGGTGGTAATACCTGTTTGTTTCTGCATGGTACCGTCTTTTGGGGTGGTAAAGGCCCATTACTAGTGAACACCTAATTCTAACATTCTGTTTCCATAAGGAATATTCTGTTTACGTCTCTAATTATGTTTCTGCTTCTGTTTCTGTAACGGTCTCTGTTCGGGGTTAAAGGGCCATTACTAGCATTCTGTTTCTGTAACTGTCTGTCTCTGTTCGGGTGGTAAAGGCCCATTAATAGCATTCTGTTTTTGTAACCGTCTGCCTCTGTTCGGGTGGTGAAGGCCCATTGCTAGCATTCTGTTTCTGTAACCATCTATCTCCGGTCGGGTGGTAAAGGCCCATTACTAGAATCGTGTTTCTGAAGAGATCATTCTATTTTTTGTTTATTCTGTTATACTAGTACTAGTGCAGAGAAGTAAGATATAAGTAAGGAGCATAGCTTGATTTATATCATTCTATTTCTTCTGTGAACTTAAGTATATCTGCTACTCCTGTTGATGTAATCTCTCATACAGTTTTATTTACATGTCATGATACTATTATCTGTTTATATGCTGAAATTCATTGGACTCACCAGACTTATGTCTGACCAAGTTTGTTTCGCCACTTTTATTTTCGTTCCCCCCCCCCCATGTGCTCAGGGTGGAAACGTAGGAGCTTTATTCAGATCCTCTTTGCTTGAAGTGTTTGAAGTATTCCTTGGCATTGACTCTATCTTTCCATGGCAGTTTATGTTGGGGATTATGGCTTTAAAAACTATGCATTCTGAAGGCTTTTGTACATGACCGATATTTATGCCCTTTAATTCCGATATTGTGGTTTTGAAAGATGTAACCAAAATTGTTTCTGTTTATGCTGTAATAAAGTTATAAATTTTTCAAGTACTACTTTATCTGTCTTGTAAATTTCTGTTCTGTCTACTAAAACGTTCCACCAAAGTTAAGGCATTCCCTTTGTGAGTGACCTTAACGGAGGTGGGGTGTTACATTGTGTATCATGTTGACAAGTTTCTCGAAAGTTGCCTCCATCGCACGGAAAACCCTACAAAATCTTGAAAGAAAATTAGCCGCAGGTGAAACTACTGCGGTATATATGGAAGTTGGGCACTTCTTCGCCCTTTGACAGGTGTCGTAGTGTCATCGAACACACGGAACCATGCTGCGATGAGGTTACCTCCCAGAATGCCAGGAGCCCGGAGACTCAGTAAAGAAGGAAAACAAGTATTCAAACAGAGGATCAAAAGATAGTGCATATGACTTGGGGGAATATGCCTTTAAAACAAAACTTTTCTGTAGAAAATGCTTCTTTTAAAACTGTCTTGAAAATAATTTTTCAAATCTTTTATCTGATCAAGTAACCTTCAGCTCTGGTACCACGTGTAACACCTCATGTCCATTAAGGTCACTCACAAAGGGAATGCATTAACTTCGGTGGAGCGCCATGAGTGTACAGAACAGATACATTACAAAACAGACAATATTTAAACAACGGAAAATAAAACTTTACTTTATTGATGAAACAACAGCTTTGTAAAATAGCTTGTACAAAGATTGATTTCCAATATCCATTACAACAAAGCATCTGTCTTGTTTAACAAAATAAAGAAGCATAAAATGACAATGATATTCCCCAGTAAAGCATGAGCCACCCGTAGCAGTGGAAAAGAGAGTTCAAAGAAATACATCGACTTTCTTCGAGCTTGGAAAGAAAACTGAGCTAAGTGGTAATATTCCCTTGCTGTGAACCTGAGGGGGGGGGGGGAGGGGGGACGTAAAAAAAGAAAGCGAAACAAGACAAAGTCAGACATAAAGCCTGGTGAGTACAGTGACTTTCAACTTGTAAATAGATAAAAGCATCATAACATGAATAAACTAGATACTGCACGTAACCATGATGATAAGCATAGCAAGACAACGAATGATGATCGTTATATATGACAAGGTAAGATACACTGAATGTGCTTCGGTTCTTTCTCTGATTTACTATTTTCCCTACACCACCCAACTACCATCCTAACTAGTGTCTTTTATAGAACGATACGTATTCCCTACTAGTGTCCCAACTAGTATCCTGTGAAAAAGGATCTGTATCCTCTACTAGTGTCCCAACTAGTTTCCTATGTTATATAATAAGGTGATCACGTCCTCGCAATTATGGTAGCCTTCAGGTGTACAGCTAGTATGTGGATCTTACCTCAATAAACCTAACTGCCATGAAGATGTTACATGTACCATTACTATCCTATTGATCGTCTCCCTACTTGTACTAATTTTCCTTGTGTCTATGTCAATCGGCCCTCTCTTGCGTGTATATACCCTGTGCTGGTCCGACCATAAGGTGTATCAATCCCTATGATAGCAACCCGACACAAATTCTAGATGCACAGTGTATACTACTGATACCCAGTGCCTGCTTTATCCACTCTGGAGTACGTGCCTGCCCATACGCCCCCGGAACCTACACTGCTGCACCCTCTGCCGCTATTTTGACTGCTTATAATCAGCCCAGTAATCGTGCCCTGCCCTGCCTAGTTCAGCGTACCGTAATACATCTATGTGGGTTACTGCTGAAATGTGTCCCTGTTACCAGGTTTTCCTAGGGTCTATTCGTATACCTCCCAAATTGGTTAAGTGTTACCCATCCATTCAAGTTAACTTAACCCATCCACACGTCATGTCATGTTGGTTAAGTGTTTCTTATTAACTTAACCCTTCTCATTTATCATGTTGTAATTAGTCAAGTGTTTCCCCTTAACTTTACCCCATTCGTTCACCATGTTGTATTAGTTAAGTTATTCCTATTAACTTAACCCCACTCGTTCATCATGTTATATTGGTTAAGTGTTATCAATCCGGTCGAGTTAACTTAACCCACCCACTTGTCATGTTACATTGGTTAAGTGTTGCCTTCTTGTGTTACTTAACCCTATCACACATCATGTTTTATTGGTTAAGTTTTTCCCTCTTGTGTTAACTTAACCTTATCACACATCATGTTATATTGGTTAAGTGTTGCCCTCTTGTGTTAAATTAAACCTATCACACATCATTTTATATTGTTTAAGTGTTGCCCTCTTGTGTTAACTTAATCCTACCATTCTTAGCTTTAATTGATTCGTTAAAGCACCAACCTCGCACATTAGATCTATATTGTTGAGGTCGTTGGATGTGTCGGGCGGTTCCGAGCAGTCTTACACCGCAACTCAATCTAACCTCGGGTTTTTGTAATTCATGCGCTAACCTCTCACATTAGATCTATATTGTTATAGTAGCCAGATGTGCCATGCGGTTCCGGGAAGTCTTACACTGCAACTTAATCTATCCTCGAGTTAAGCATGTTCATCTTTACCCAATTTGCATATTTGTCATATGTATCCAAATCTATGCGTCAAATTTTCCACAAGTCTAGTCAATACAAGTTTATGCCACATTCCTATGCTATAACCAAAATTTACTCAATTAAATTCTGCCCAATTTTCCCCGCGTTCTAATCACATGTACATCGAGATTCAATCTACGTTCCGAATGAACTTAGTATTCACAAATGCAAGTAAAAAGGGGGAAAAATAGAGAAGGAGCATAAGATTCGACAAAAGGAAAAATAGGCATGTAAAGATGTACCCAATTCAAGAATCATGTTTCAATGTTGTACATTAACAACATGTGTATACAAGCTAAGCAATTTACACCATAAGTATAAAGATTGGTTAGAATTGGACTTAAGAGAATCACTAATTTTTATGTACAACATGATAAGTCCCATTATTTTAATCGCAATAGTCTCATAGGCATAAGATGTACAATATGATAGGTTCCATCATATAAACCACAACAGTCTCATAGGCATGATAGGTTCCATTATGTCAATCACAATAGTCTCATAGGCATGATAGGTTTCATAATGTCAGTCACAACAGTTTAATAGGCATGATATGCGTCATTACAACAATCACAACAATCTCATAGGCATGATAGTTTCCATTATGTCAATCCAACAGTCTCATAGGCATGGTACGTGTAACATCCCACGTCCATTAATGGCACTCACGAAGGGAATGCATTAACTTTCATGGAGCATTATTAGTGTATAGAACAGAATATAACAAGACAGATACATATAGTGGTACTTGAAAATTTTAAAACAACTTTTATTGCAGTGGAGAAATAGTTTGATTACAACAACTTCTTAAACCAACAGCTAAACCAAGTACACTTTATATCCATCTTGACAAATTACTTTATGAGTACATAAAGTAAAAAGCATAAACCCAAACACTAGTAGCCATAAAAGAGATGAGTTGAACTTTACTTTCAGCAATCCAAGCACTTCCAAAAGAGAGAGAAAGAGATCCAAGATCAAGCTCCACTAGTACTAGTCCAACCGTGAGAACTTGGGGGGAAAAGGAAGAAAAGAGGCAAAAACAAAGGGGTCAAACATAAAGTCTGGCGAGTATAATAACTTTAACAATATAATTATTAAAGAAACTAGGATAAGGCATAAGCTGGTAAAACAAGGTATGCCTGTGAAACAAGTGGGCAAGGCAGTGGCCACAAGCAAGATTTGCCGGATTATGCATTTAATTATGCTTTTGACCTCTCACGTTAGACTACCTTGTGGTTGCTGGTTTTTCCGGGCAGGTCCGGGCAGTCTTATAACACAAACGAATCTAACCTCGTGTCTTAGGCATTTATTACACATTTAATTTATGCCTTTGACCTCTCACATTAGACTACCGTTTGTGGTTGCTGGATTTGTGGGGCGGGTCCAGGCAGTCTTATACCATAAACGTGTCTAACCTCGTGTCTTAGGCATTTCTTATTAGACATTGTTATTCAACTTCAATTTGAATAAATATCCCTATTTCAAATTTCCAATAACTTCCAATTTTAATCCACGTCCATAATTGTTCACCTAAATTATGTCCATACTTTTTTTTAGGTATATAAATTATACCAATTAATGTCTCAAATTAATTATATGCCTTTAAGCTATTTATGCCAATTTTCAAAATATACATTATTTAATATTTTCCCATTATCCCCACGTCGTTCGTACGTTGAACATGAAATATGTTAGACTCGCAAATAGTCTAACTCATAAAAAGGAAAGAAACATCACAACTTGCATAACACACAAAATAGATCTAACTAGCATAACATGGATCAAAACTGACATGGTTATGATTCATATTAAAATAAATCTGCATAATCAACACTTGCATAGGCAATAGTCATAAAACATAAATTCGTATAAACTATGTACCGTCATGGATCTAAATGTATATATCTAAACATGAAATTGTGAACTTGCATATATGGATATGGTTTCCCTAAAACTTGCATATGTATTTCATACAAACTTACATTCAAACTAGCATATGATTCACATACAAAAATAGCATAGGCAATGGGCATATAGAACATAAATTTGCATAACTATGTACTACCACGGATCTAAATATAGATCTAAACATAAAAATGTGAACTTGTATATGGATATGGTTTTTCACCTAAAATTACATAAATTGTGGACTTGAATATAGATTTCTACATACTTGCATATGGATCTAAACATATAATTAATATCACATGTTTTACATATAAACTAGCATATGTATATACCTGATTCACATATAAACTTGTGTATAATTCGCATACAGACTTACAAAAGAGTCATATACGAACTAGCATATGAGTTAACATCCCAAACTAGCATAAGATTCATATATAATTTAAAATTCCAAACTTGCATATGACTCGCATATGGTTTGCATAGAATTCACATATGAATTACCATACGATTTAACACCCCAAACTTGCATAAGATTCATATACAAATTAGCATATGTAAACACAGACTTGCATAAAATGAATCAAGTTAAATACGTATAATTGTACATATGAAATAGATCTACTAATATACGATAACAAAGGAGTCATATGTTCACCAACAGACAATAACATCACACGATTCAACAGTCATGTTCTCATAATCCCAATTATAACTTATCACAATTAATTTATTAATTATTTTGTGAAAGAAATTATTCTTACAAACAAAAGAACGGTCTAGTTTTTCTGGGATCTGTATTTTGAAACTGAATTGCTCGCCTTTGATGTAGTCTAATCGTTATTTTGATTTTTGATTCTTGCTTCTATCATGATTTAGGGTTGAAAGAGAATGGCGGCTACTCTAGGTTCCCCATTGACGGCATGGCGGCTCTTGGTATGAATTAGTATGATTTAGGTTGAGATTTAGGTTGCTTATATAGAATTTTAATTAATTAAGAGCCGTCTGATTAACCTTGAATCAATCAAGATCATCCAGTCAAGATAGAATAACACCTCTGCCCTTATGACTCAGCAACAAGTCAAAACAGCGTCATCTTTCAGATCTGCCCACGGGGGGCAGGTCAACTCCCAGGTCAACCTTTATAGGGAGGTCGACCCCCTGGTCGACCTGGCCTTAGGCTGGAATTTTCACGCCCAGCCTGCTTCCCTATTTTGAAATTTGAATTTCAAATTTTCTGATTCGAGCTGTTTTTCATTTATTTAAATTCTGAAAATTCTGAAGGCCATAACTTCTTCTATGTAGTCCAATTCACACAAACTCGGACTCTATCTCAAGCAGAATTCCGAGACCAACGCAATGGCGTAACCCATTTCCCTTAAATCTAACATTTGAATTTAAGTATTCTTTAATATTAATATATAAAATCATGGGGTGTTACATTCTCCCCTTCTTAAAGGATTTCGCCCGGAAAACTCTAAGTTAAGTAGAATATATAGCCTAACATCCAATCATCCATCAACTCAACCATCAAACACAGGCATCAATTGTCCTTACAAAATTTATAATGTCGTATGAACATATGAAAAAAGTGTGTGTATATGTTCCTTGTCTAATGCAAAATCAGGCGCTCTACTGATTCAGTTGACCTACTTAACGCAAATCATGATAGTGCCATGCGTCCATTATGTATGTGAATGAATCCTATCGATACATATCATTTCTACATTTGTGCACAACCATTCATCTAAATGCAGCATCCATATGATGAAACAACCATTATACATCCATTAATTTAGATATGCACACATTTATATGCAATATGAAGGTGATTGCGCCGATCTAGTGCCTAATGTTTGTGTACATGCATCCACGAGCAACCACTAGCAACCACTTGCATCCCTTTGCATCCACCAAACATAACATGTATCAAACACATGTTTACAACCATAAGGTTTTTACTAACTAAGGATCGAAGATATCATCACAAAGACATATTAAAGATAGGACAAGTATCAACAAAGAGGTAGAGAAATGAGAAGTTAAAAACATAGACTCAAAAGGGAAAAGGTACAGCGTACAGATCCCGTCTTCTGCCTCCCAAGTCACGTCTCCTTGATCATCTCCCCATTGCACTTCGACCAACTTGACCTGTTTGTTGCGTAGCTTTTATAACTCCAACCCAAGGATGCATGTAGGAGCTCGTCTAATCGTGGAATCTCACTCTACTTCCACTCCTCTAAGCATATTCGGCTCCACTACTTCCGCGGTATCTTGTAAGACTTTCGCAAATTCGATACGTGAAACACGTCGTGAACACTACTAAGCTCGTTGCCTCTTCTCAAGTCCCTCCAAAATCCAGGATACATAACCTCAAAAGATCTTCAAGGATTTTACTTAACCCTTTCTGTCTGTGCATCTGTCTGTGGATGATGAGCGATGCTCGAACTTGCCGCCTTTTGCATATCACCTTTTCCTTTTGCATCGAAAACTGCTCCAAGCCCAGTCCCGTAAGCACCGGTATACACTGCGAATGGCTTACTTCCATCCGGAAAATCTAAAACTGGAGCTGTCGTCAAAGCCCTCTTCAAATGCTGGAAAGCATCATCACAATCAACATCCCAAGCAAAAGTCAAGTTCTTCTTCGTTAACCGAGTAAGTGGGGATGATATCTTCGCGAAGTCCTTAATGTAAATCCTTTAATAACTAACCAGCACTAAAAAGCTTCTTACTTCTGTTGCATTCTTAGGAATCTTCCAATCTTGGATTGCCACCACCTTTGTGGGATCCACAGCTATCCTATCCTTAGAGACCACGTGTCCTAAGAACCTCGCTTCTTTTCTCCAAAAATGGCAGTTGGAGAACTTAGCTTTGAGTTGATGCGCTCGTAGGGTCTCTAATGCTTCCCTATGATGCAAAGCATGTTCTTCCTCGCTTCCAGAGAAAATCAATATATCGTCCACAAAGACTACCACAAACTTGTTTAGGAACTCCCTGTACACCCTACTTATTAGGACAACGTAGTATGCGGGTGCATTCGTCAAACCAAAGGGCATGACAAGCCACTCGAAGAAACTATCAGGTGCTCTAAATGCAGTCTTATCTATGCTGTCACCAGCCACCCTTAGCTGATGAAATCCTACAGCCAAATCTAGTTGCGAGAAAACCGAAGCACCCACCAACTAATCGAATAAATCATCTATCCTCAGAAATGGGTGTCTGTTCTTCTTTTTGATCATATGCAGCTCTCTATAGTCCACGCACAATCTAAGTGAACCATCAGCCTTCAGAGCAAAAACAAATCGAGCACCCCATTCTGAAATATTTCTTCTTATGAATCCCTTCTCAAGCAACTCCTTTGCTTACTGCGTTCTCTTTTCTTTCTCGGAGCCATGTGGCACACCGGTAATGCAACTGGCTTTGCATTATTTACAGGGTATATACTAAAGTCTATCTCGCGCCTCGGGGGTAAACCTCGAACTTCATCGAAGACGTCACTACATTCACGGACCACACGAACAGATTCCAAATCATCGTTTGATGCGTCAAGGGATTCTATGTAGCTAAGCATTACCGGACCTCTAGGGTCGCAAGGAGGGTCTTTCCACAACGAGTCAATAATCTAACTACACTTCTTTCACAATCTAGGATGGCACCATATCTACCTAGCCAATCCATGCCTAGAATCAAGCCGTAGCCCATGAAGCCAAGAAAAAAGGCGTTGCATTCAAACCCAATGCCCAAGATAGACACTCTCAAATCCCTGACAAATCATCGAAAGATGAGCCAAACCACCAATAGGATTTGAGACTACTATGGGATCTGTAACTAGACTAGTATTTAGGTGCAGTGTTTCAACTAACGAAGCAAATACAAATGAGTGTGAAGCGCCAGAATCAAAGTACGAACAGGATGATCAAACAGAAAAAAACCAAACTTTCAATAGAAATGTTTCTACCTCTATCAGGCATGCCAACCGTGAGGGAACGTGTCTGCCCTCTAGAAGATCCTGTACTTTTTCCTTACCTTTGCCTTTTGCTTCTTTGGACGATCCTAATAAGATGTCATGTTTCTTCGTAATGATAACAACTAGTCTTCCTTTTCTTTCTAACATCTTTATTTAAGTAGTTTGATATTTCACAAGTGTGGCCCTTCCTTTTCTCTTGTCCCATTGTTATCCTTACCGCCTATCTTTGGATCTATTTTCTTATTGTGTGTCCTATCCACATCTCTCCTCTATATCCTCCATTCGTGACCTCCCACCAAAATGAAGCTTCGTCCTTTATTAACTAAGCAACTAATTGAACCTTCCTACCATTGTCTATCTTCAGGGTACCAACAAGTCCTCCACTTCCTTCTGGCTTTGACAAACGTACCAGTCCTATGAAGATTTTTTCTGCCTATTATACGGATGTTCTTACATATCATTGGAATAGCGTCCATACGTGGAGGAAGAAATTCAAAAAGGAAAGAGGAGGATATTCAAAACGGAGAATTGAAGGAAAGATATATGGCTCTTGGGGGTTATGTTTTTAAAACAAACTTTTCTCTTGAAAATACTCACCTTAAAACATATTTTTGAAAATATTTCTTTATAAAATGCTTTTGAAAAACAGTTTTTCAAAATCTCATATCTGTTCTGGTAACCTTCAGCTCTGATACAACGTGTAACACTCAACGTCCGTTAGTGTCACTCACAAAGAGAATGCATTAACTTTTATGGAGCATTATTAGTGTATGGAACATAATATAACAAGACAGATACATATTGGTACTTGAAAATTTTAAAACAACTTTTATTGCAGTGGAGAAATAGTTTGATTACAACAACTTCGTAAACCAACAATTAAACCAAGTACACTTTATATCCATCTTGACAAATTAATTTATTAGTACATAAAGTAAAAAGCATAAACGCAAACACAAGTAGCCATAAAAGAGACGAGCTGAACTTTACTTTCAGCAATCCAAGCACTTCCAAAGGATAGAGAAAGAGATCCAAGATCAAGCTCCACTAGTACTAGTCCCACCCTGAGAACCTGGGGGGGGGGGGGGAAGGAAGAAAAGAGGCGAAAACAAGGGGGTCAGACATAAAGTCTGGCGAGTATAATAAATTTAACAATATAATTATTAAAGAAACTAGGATAAAGCATAAGCTGGTAAAACAAGGTATGAATGTGAAACAACTGGGCAAGGCAAAACAAACAAGAGGAATATTCTGCCATTAATCTCGTTCCTAATCACTATAGGATAATTACTATAATGAACCAATGCTAATTACACCGCACCATTACTAGTCCCACACTGGAAGTTGATCCCTCTTACTAATCGTAATAATGATAATTATAATTATGGTAGTTTCGTGTACTCCTAGCTGCTATCGTAGGTGCCGCCTGCTACAATCTCCACTAGTTGTACCCACTACCCTCCCAAGTCTAATTACAACATTTATTCATAATATGGTAGTTTCTTGTACTCCTAGCTGCTGTCATAGGTGCCGCCTGCCCCTATCTCTGCTAGTCGTACCCACTACCTTCCCCATTCGATCGGCTCCCTAACTCGTAGATACTCATGCTGGTCCCACAGTGGAGTGTATCACTTCCTAAACTGGCAACCCGATACGACTAGAGATGCACGGCTTATATCTACACGATGAAACAACGTCTTACCTACTAGCCCGGGCCCACGCATGCACATGACCCCGTTGGACTTGCGTTGCCACCACTAACCCACTTTGACCTCTTACAATCAAACCCAGTAAGTGTGCCCCGTCCTCGATCTAGATCGAGCTCACTAGATACCAAATGGGTTACTGGTTTGAAAAGGGTCCCCACATTTGACACAAGCTTTCCAGCTATGCTTGGTCCCCACTAGGATTTCCCACTTAACCCCCTCTTATTCATGTTTCAACTTGGTTAACTGTTTATAATTATATCCCACATGTCACCCATGTTACCCACTTATCAAATCAACATGTGTTATTGATTAAGCTTGTCTTAACCCTATCCTCTTATTTATTATTGGTTAAGTTGGTCTTAAACCTATCCACTTATGCATATTATTGGTTAAGTTTGCCTTAACCCTATCCACTTATATATTATACTTAGACTAAGTACATCTTAGTTTATAGATACATTGGTTAAAAGAACAACTCCCTCAGTATCAACCCTGAAGACCGAAATCAACATCAGGTTGGTACTAAGAGAATTACTCCACTCAAACAAACTTCTGTTTGTCATTCATATTCGTCTTTGATAAGAATTAATTAATTATTAATGCATAGACCTCTCACATTAAGTCGATTGCTTGTGGCCGCTGGATATGTCGGGCGGTTCTGGGCAGACTTCCACCACAAGCCAGACTTAACCTCGTGTCTAAGCATCTTTTAATTATGCCTTTGGCCTCTCACATTAGACTACTGTTTGTGGTTGCTGGATTTGCCGGGCGGGTCTGGGCATTCTTATTCCACAAATGAGTCTAAAATCGGGTCTTAGGCATTTATGACACATTTAATTTATGTCTTTGAGCTCTCACATTAGATTAACGTTTGTGGTTGCTGGATTTGCCGGGCGGGTCCGGGCAGTCTTACACCACAAACGAGTCTAACCACGTGTCTTAGGCATTTAATATTACACATTATTATAAAACTTCCATTTGAATTAATATCCCTATTTCAAATTGCCAATAACTTCCAATTTTAATCCATGTCCATAACTATTCACCTAAATTATGTCCATACCTTTTTTTAGGTATATAAATTATACATATTAATGTGTCAAATTAATTATATGTCTTTAAGCCATTTATGCTAATTTTCATAATATAAATTATTTAATATTTTCCCATTATCCCCACGTCATTCATACGTTGAACATGAAATATGGTAGACTCGCAAATAGTCTAACTCATAATAAGGAATGAAACATCACAACTTGCGTAACACACTAAATAGATCTAACTAGCATAACATTGATCAAAACTGACATGATTATGATTCATATTAACATAATTTTGCATAATCAACACTTGCATAGGCAATAGTCATAAATCATAAATTCATATAAACTATGTACCGTCATGGATCTATATGTATAGATCTAAACATGCAATTGTGAACTTGCAAATATGGATATGGTTTTCCTAGAACTTGCATATGAATTTCATACAAACTTACATTCAAACTAGCATATGATTCACATACAAAACTAGCATAGGCAATGGGCATATAGAACATAAATTTGCACAACTATGTACTACCATGGATCTAAATATAGATCTAAACATAAAAATCTGAACATGCATACGAACATGGTTTTTCACCTAAACTTACATAAATTGTGAACTTGCATATAGATTCCTACAAACTTGCATATGGATCGAAACATATAAATTAATATCACATGTTTTTCATATAAACTAGCATATGAATATACTTGATTCACATATAAACTTGTGAATAATTCGCATACAGACTTGCATACGATTCATATACGAACTACCATATGAGTTAACATCCCAAATTTGCATAAGATTCACACATAATTTAACATCCCAAACTTGCATAAGATTCACACATGGTTTGCATAGAATTCATATATGAATTAGCATATGATTTAACACCCCAAACTTGCATAAGATTCATATAAAAATTAGCAAATGTAAACACAGACTTGCATAAAATGAATCAAGTTAAATATGTATAATTGTACATGTGAAATAGATCTACTAACATACGATAACAAAGTTGTCACATGTCCACCAACAAATAATAACATCACACGATTCAATAGTCATGTTCTCATAATCCCAATTATAACTTATCAGAATTAATTTATTAATTATTTTGTGAAAGAAATTATACTCACAAACAAAAGAACGGTCTTGTTTTTGTGGGATTTGTATTCTGAAACTGAATTGCATGCCTTCGATGTAGACTAATCATTATTAAGATATAGATTTGATTTTTGATTCTTGCTTCTATTTTTCTTTAGGGTTAAAAGAGAACGGAGGCTACTCTAGGTTCACCATTGACGGCATGGCGACTCTTGGTATGAATTAGTATGATTTTAGGTTGAGATTTAGGTTTCTTAAATAGAATTTTAATAAAGTAAGAGCCGTCCGATTAACTTAGAATCAATCAAGACCATCCAGTCAATATAGAATAACACATCAGCCCTAACGACTCAGCAACAAGTCAAAACAGCGTCATCTTTCAGATCTGCCCGGACCCCTAGGTCGACCCCAAGGTCAACCTATATAAGGAGGTCGACCCCCTGGTCGACCTAGCCTTCGGCGGAAATTTTCCCACCCAAACTGCTTCCCTGTTTTGAAATTTGAATTACAAATTTTCTGATTCGAGCTATTTTAATTTATTTAAATACTGAAAACTTCTGAAGCCCATAACATCATCATACGAAATCCAATCCCACAAACTCGGACTCTATCTCAAGCAGAATTCTGAGGCGAACGCAATGGCGTAACCCATTTCCCTTAATTCTCACATTTTAATTTATGTATTTTTTAATTTTAATATTTAAAATCATGGGGTGTTACAATAGGTTTTATTATGTCAGTCCCAATAGTCTCATAGGCATGATAGGTTTTATTATGTTAGTCCCAACAGTATCATAGGCATGATAGGTGTCCTTACATCAATCACAATAGTCTCCTAGCCATAAGCAACTCAGACTTGACAAAAGGATAGGCACGAATCAAAATTAGGCATTGTTCTAGATCCGATTATCAAAGTCATGATTTCTTTTAGATATTTAAATCGGAATAATAACTGAACTTACAGAAAAAGGATGGATCTTGTATTCTAGGATCTGATTTCTGAATTTGTTAGGCTATCCTTTGATGTAGACGTTTGATTTTGAAGTTCGTCTAATCGATTGCTAGTTTGTATTTGATTTTCCAGTTTGGAGAGGATGAAGGAGGCTAGGTTAGCTTGTAGACGAATAGCCATACGGCACCATAGTTTTAGGGTTATGAGGTTAGGGTCTAGGTTTAGCTACTTATATATAGATGTCTAGAATTAGTTCTAGCCTTTAGATTAGTCTAGGAGTAACCAGAGCAACACAACTCGAAGACAGGTCATCAAGCAAATCAGAAAGAGACACATCATCAGAGAACACTCCAGAATCCTATGCTGGACGACCCTCGGTATGGACGCACTTGGCAGGTGCGCCAGTGCATTTTTGTACTGGCACACTTCACAAGTGCGCCAATGTATTCTGGCCTGTATTCCGGTTTTTCTACCTAACTACGTTCATCCATTTATCCTTCATACGCTATCCATTTTACGCAGACTAGGACTTTATCTCAAGTAGAATTCCGAGACGAACGCAATGGCATAACCCATTTCACCTAATTTTACTTTTGATAAAAAATTATTCTTTAATTATCTCTTATGTCCCATTTTAAAATTACGTGGTGTTAAAAAAGGGTTGGTTTTTGCAGCACCCAATCTAAATGATTCATCATCTTTCATATTTGTGAATCTACCCCTACTATGGCCCTACTATGCTTAAACTATCCCTACTTCTCTTAATACTTCAAAACAACCCTTCTTTTTATTCCTAACCCTATTTCTCTAAACAACCCCTCCTTCAAGAAATATGAAAGACGATGAATCATTTAGATTGGGTGCTGCAAAAACCAACCCTTCACAATAGTTAAAAAATAGGGGTAATTGTTGGAAGAAAGGGCTATTTAGAGAATTAGGGTTAGGATAAAAAAGAAGGGCTGTTTTGAAGTACTAAGAGAAGTAGGGGTAGATTAAGCATGATAGGTGTAGATCGAAAAATATAAAAGATGACGAATCGTTTGGATTGGGTTCTGCAAAAACCAACCCCTTCACGGTAGTTAAAAAATTGGGTAATTGTTGGAAAGAAGGGCTATTTAGAGAATTAGGGGTAGGATTAAAAAGAAGGGCTATTTTGAAGTAGTAAGAGTAGTAGGGGTAGTTTTAGCATAGTAGGGGTATATTGACAAATGTGAAAGATAGTGAATTGTTTGGATTGGGCTATTTCTTTGTAAACTAATTATGATTGTACTTTTGTGAAGGGTTGGTTTTTGCAGCACCTAATCCAAACAATTCATAATCTTTAATATTTGTCGATCTACCCCTACTATGCTTAAACTACCTCTACTTCTCTTAGTACTTCAAAACAGCCGCTTCTTTTTAATCCTCCCCCTACTTTTCTAAATAGCCCTTACTTCTAACAATTACGCCTATCTTTTTACTACTGTGAAGGGTTGGTTTTTGCAGCATCTAGTCCGAATGATTCATCATCTTTTATATTTGTCGATTTACCCCTACTATGCTTCAACTACCCCTATTGGAAGTAAGCGTTATTTAGAGAATTGGGGGTTGGATTAAAAATAAGGGCTGTTCTGAAGTACTAAGAGAAGTATGGGTAGTTTAAGCATAGTAGGGTTAGATCAGAAAATATGAAAGATTATGAATCGTTTGGATTGGGTCCTGCAAAAATGAACCCTTCACAGAAGTATAATGATAATTAGTTTACAAAGAAATAGCCCGTTCCAAATGATTCATCATCTTTCATGTTTGTTGATCTACCCCTGCTATGCTTAAACTACCCCTACTTTTCTTACTACTTCAAAATAGCCCTTCTTTTTAACCCTTGCTCTAATTCTCTAAACACCCCTTCCTTCCAATAATTATCCCTATTTTTTAACCACTGTAAATGGTTGGTTTTTTCAAAACCCAATCCAAACGATTCATCATCTTTTATATTTGTCGATCTACCCCTACTATGCCTAAACTAGACCTACTTCCATTAATACTTCAAAACAGTCCTTCTTTTTAATCCAACCGCAAATTCTCTATATGGGGTAGTTTGAGAATAGTAGGGGTAGATAGATAAATATGAAAGATGATGAATCGTTTGGATTGGGTGCTGCAAAAACCAACTCTTCACAGTAGTTAAAAAACAGGGATAATTGTTGGAAGTAAGGGCTACTTAGAGAATTAGGGGTAGGATTAAATATGCAGCACCCAATCCAAATGATTCATCATCTTTCATGATTGTCGATCTACACCTACTATGCTTAAACTACCCCTACTTCTGTTAATACTTCAAAACAACCCTTCTTTTTAATTTTATTTCTAATTCTCTAAATAGCCCTTACTTCCAACAATCACCCCTATTTTTTAACTTCTATGAAGGGTTGGTTTTTGCAACACCCAATCCATATGATTCATCATTTTTATATTTGTCGATCTAACCCTACTATGCTTAAACTACCCCAACTTCTCTTTATACTTCAAAAGAACTATTCTTTTTAATCCTACACCTATTCTCTAAATATAACTTAGTTCCTTCAATTGCGCCTATCTTTTTACTACTGTGAAGGGTTGGTTTTCGCGGCACCCAATCCAAACGATTCATAATATTTCATATTTTCGATCTACCCCTACTATGCTTAAACTACCCCTACTTTTCTTAATACTTCAAAGCAGCATTCTTTTTAACCCTACCCCTAATTCTCTAAATATAGCTTACTTCCAACAATTACGCCTATTTTTTAAATTATGTTATGGGTTGGTTTTTGCAGCACCCAATCTAAATGATTCATCATCTTTCACTATTGTCGATCTACCCCTACTATGCTTAAACTACCCCTACTTCTCTTAATACTTCAACACAACCCTTCTTTTTAATCCTACCCCTAATTCTCTAAATTGCCCTTACTTGCAACAATTACCCCAATTTTTTAACTTCTGTGATGGGTTGGTTTTTACAGGACCGAATCTAAATGATTCTTAATGTTTCATATTTGTCATCTACCCCTACTATGCTTATACTTCCCCTACTTCTCTTAATACTTCTAAACAACCTGGGAAAGACGATTTCACTATATTTTTGACCTGGAACAAGACATATCACAAGAATATTTCTTTTATTAGGGCGATAACTCAGAAAAGACAGATTTCCTATCTTTTCTTTCACCTCGGGAGAAATACGATCGGTGGGGGCTAATTCGAATCCCTCAGGTAAAATAAGAACAACCCCCACGTTCAAAGCCCCTTTTTTACCATTAGCAAGGACTTGTTTCACTTGCATATCATAAGGAATTCGAACAACTGCTTCAAATCCTATCACTAATTCTCTAAATAGCCATTAATTCCAATGATTACCCATATTTTTTAACTACTGTGAAGGGTTGGTTTTTACAGCACCGAATCCTAACGATTCACCATCTTTCATATTTGTTGATCTAACCCTACTATGCTTAAACTACCCATACTTCCCTTAATACTTCAAAACAACCCTCCTTTTTAATCCTACCCCTAATTCTATAAATAGCACTTACTTCCAACAATTACCCCTATTTTTAACTTCTGTGAAAGGTTGGTTTTTGCAGCACTTAAACTACCCCTGCTTCTCTTAATACTCCAAAACAACCCTTATTTTTAATCCTACCCCTAATTCTCTAAATAGACCTAAATTCCAACAAATACCCCTACTTTTAACTACTGTGAAGGGTTGGTTTTTGCAGCACCAAATCCAAATGATTCATCAACATTCGTATTTGTCGATCTACCCCTACTATGCTTAAACTACCCCTACTTCTCTTAATACTTCAAAACAACCCTTCATTTTAATAGTACCCTAATTCTCTAAATAGCCCTTACATTCAACACATTCCCCTATTTTTTAACTACTATAAAGGGTTGGTTTTTGTAGCACACAATCCAAACAATTCATCATCTTTCATATTTGTCGATCTACCCCTACTATGCTTAAACTACCCCTGCTTCTCTTAGTACTTCAAAAAAACTATTCTTTTTAATCCAACCCTTCATAGTAGCTAAAACATAGGGGTAATTGTTGGAAGGAAGGGCTATTTAGAGAAATAGGGGTAGGATTAAAAAGAAGGGCAATTTTTAAGTAGTAAGAGAAGTAGGGCTAGTTTAAGCATAGTAGGTGTAGATCGACAAATATGAAAGATTACAAATGGTTTGGATTGGGTGCCGCAAAAACCAACCCTTCACAGAAGTATAATGATAACTAGTTTACAAAGAAATAGCCCAACCCAAAAGATTCATCATCTTTCATATTTGTCGATCTACCCCTACTATGCTTAAACTACCTATACCTCTCTTACTACTTCAAAATAGCTTTTCATTTTAATCCTACCTTTAATTCTCTAAACAGCCCTTCCTTCCAATAATTACCCCTATTTTTTAACTAATGTGAAGGGTTGGTTTTTGCAGAACCCAATCCAAACGATTCATCGTCTTTTATATTTGTCGATTAACACTTACCATGCTTAAACTACCCCTACTTCTCTTAGTACTTCAAAACAACCCTTCTTTTTAATCACACCCCTAATTCTCTAAATAGCCCTTACTTCCAAAAATTATCCCTATTTTTAAACTACTGTGAGGTGATGGCTTTTGCGGCACCACATCTAAATCATTCATCAACTTTCATAGTTGTTGGAAGGAAGGGCTGTTTAGAGAAATATGGGAAGGATTAAAAAGTAGGGCTGATTTGAAGTTTTTAGAGAAGAAGGGGTAGTTTAAGCATAATAAGGGTAGATTGATAAGTATGAAAGATTGTCATTTAAATCGGGTGCTGAAAAAACCAGCCCTTCACAGTAGTTAAAAAATAGGGGTAATTGTTGGAAGTAAGGGCTATTTAGAGAATTAGGGGTAGGATTAAAAAGAAGGGTTGTTTTGATGTACTAAGAGAAGTGAAGGTAGTTTAAGCATGGTATGGGCAGATCGAAAATTATAAAAGATGACAAATCGTTTTGATTTGGTGCTGCAAAAATCAACCCTTCACATTAGTTAAAAAATAGGGGTAATTGTTGGAAGGAAGAGCTGTTTAGAGAATTAGGGTAGGATTGAAAAGAAGGGCTATTTTGAAGTAGTAAGAGAAGTAGGGGTAGTTTAAGCATAGTATGGGTAGATCGACAAATATGAATGATGATGAATCATTTGGATTGGGCTATTTCTTTGTAAACCAATTATCATTATACTTCTGTGAAGGGTTGGTTTTTGCAGCACCCAATCTAAACAATTCATAATCTTTCATATTTGTCGATCTACCCCTACTATGCTTAAACTATCCATACTTCTCTTAGTACTTAAAAACAACGCTTCTTTTTAATACAACCCCTAATTTTATAAATAGCCCTTACTTCCTACAATTGCGCCCGTCTTTTTTCTACTATGAAGGGTTGATTTTTGCAGCACCCAATACAAATTATTCATCATTTTTCATAATTGTCGATTGACCCCCACTATACTTAAACTAACCCTATTGGAAGTAAGTGCTATTTGGAGAATTAGGGGTAGGATTAAAAAGAGGGGCTGATTGAAGTACTAAGAGAAGTATGCGTAGTTTAAACATAGTAGGGGATAGATCGACAAATATGAATGATTATGAATCGCTTGGATAGGGGGCTGCAAAAACCAACCCATCATAGAAGTATAATGATAATTAGTTTACAAAAAAATAGCCCAATCCAAACGATTCATCATCTTTCATATTTGTCGATCTACCCCTACTACGCTTAAAATACCCTTACTTCTCTTACTACTTCAAAATAGCCCTTCTTTTTAATCCTCCCCCCAATTGTCTAAACAAACCTTCCGTCCAACAATTACCCCTTTTTTTAACTACTGTGAAGGGTTGGTTTTTGCAGAACCCAATCCAAACGATTCGTCATATTTTATATTTGTCGATATACCCCTACTATGCTTAAACCACTCCTACTTCTCTTAATACTTCAAAACAGTCTTTCTTTTTAATCTAACTCGTAATTCTCTAAATAGTAGGGGGTAGTTTAAGCATAGTAGGGGTAGATCGATAAATATGAAAAATGATGAATCATTTGGATTGGGTGCTGCAAAAACCAACCCTTCACAGTAGTTAAAAAATAGGGATAATTATTGGTAGTAAGGGCTGCTTAGAGAATTAGGGGTAGGATTAAAACTGCAACACCCAACCCAAATGAATCATCATCTTTCATATTTGTCGATCTACCCCTACTATTCTTAAACAACCCCTACTTCTCTTAATACTTCAAAAAAACCTTCTTTTAATCCTATCCCTAATTCTCTAAAAATCCCTTCATTCCAACAATTATGCCTCTATATTTTTACTACTATGAAGGGTTAGTTTTTGCAGCACCCAATCCAAACGATTAATAATCTTTCATATTTGTCAATCTACCCCTAATATGCTTAAACTACCCCTACTTCTCTTAATACTTCAAAACAACCCTTCTTTTTAATCCAACCCCTAATTCTCAAAATAGTCATTCCTTCCAACAATTACCCCTATTTTTTAACTTCTGTGAATGGTTGGTTTTTGCAACACCCAATCTAAATGATTCATAATCTTTTAAATTGGTCGATCTACCTCTACTATGCTTAAACTACCCCTACTTCTCTTAATACTTCAAAACAATCCTTCTTTTTAATCGAACCCCTAATTCTGTAAATAGCCCTTACTTCCAACAATTACCCATATTTTTTAACTAGAGTGAAGGGATGGTTTTTGCAACACCCAATCTAAATTATTCATCATCTTTCATATATTTCGATCAACCCCTACTATGCTTCAACTACCCCTCATTCTCTTAATACTTAAAAATCAACCCTTCTTTTTAATCCAACCCCTAATTCTCTAAATAGACTTTCCAACAATTATCCCAATTTTTTTAACTTCTGTAAAAGGTGGGCTCTGAAGTTTTAGAGAAGTAGGGGTAGTTTAAGCACAGTAGGGTTAGATCGACAAATGTGAAAGATGATAAATCATTTAGATTAGACGCTACAAAAACCAATTGTTCACAGTTGTTAAAAAATATGGGTAATTGTAGGAAGTAAGGGAAATTTAGAGAATTAGGGGTAGGATTAAAATGATGGGTTGTTTTGAAGTACAAAGAGAAGTAGGGGTAGTTTAAGCAAAGTAAGGGTAGATCGACAAATACGAAAGATGGTGAATAGTTTGGATTGGGTTCTACAAAAACCAACCCATGACAATGGTAGAAAGATAGGCGTATTTGTTGGAAGTAAGGGCTATTAAGAGAATTAGATATAGGATTAGAAAGAAGGATTGTTTTGAAGTTTTAAGAGAAGTAGGGGTAGTTGAACATAGTAGTGATATATCGACTGATATGCAAGATGATGAATCATTTGGATTGGATCGACAAATAGGTTAGATAATGAATCATTTGGATTCGGTGCTGCAAAAACCAAATCATCAAAGTAGTTAAAAAGTAGGGGTATTTTTTGGAAGTAAGGGCTATTTAGAGAATTAGGGGGAGGATAAAAAAGATGGGCGTTTTGAAGTACTAAGGGGTAGTTTAAGCATAGCTGGTGTAGATTGTCAAATATGAAAAATGATGAATGGTTTGGGTTGGGTGCTACACAGACCAACCCTGCATAGTAGCTAAAAAATAAGGGTAATTGTTGGAAGTAAGGGCAATTTAGGGAATTAGGGGTAGGATTAAATAGAACAACTATTTCTAAGTATTAAGTGAAGTAGGGGCAGTTTAAGCATAGTAGGTGTAGATCGACAAATATGAAAGATTATGAATCGTTTGGAATGGGAGCTGCAAAAACCAACCCTTCACGGTAGTTAAAAAATAGGTGTAATTTTGGAAGAAAGGGCTATTTAGAGAATTTGGGGTAGGATTAAAAAGAAGACCTGTTTTGATGTATTAAGAGATGTAGGGCTAGTTTAGGCATAGTAAGGGAAGATCGACAAAAATGAAAGATGATGAATTGTTTGGATTGGGTGCTGCAAAAACCCACCCTTCACAGGTAGTTGAAAAATAATGGTAATTGTTGGAAGTAAGGGGTATTTAGAGAATTAGGGTTAGGATAAAAAGAAGGGTTGTTTTAAGGTATTAAGAGATGTAGGGGTAGTTTAAGCATAGTAAGGTTAAAAAGAAGGACTGTTTTGAAGTATTAAGAGAAGTATGGGTAGTTTAAGCATAGTAGGGGTAGATCAAAAAATATGAAAGGTGATAAATCATTTAGATTGGGTGCTGCAAAAACCAACCCTTCACAATACTTAAGAAATAGGGGTAATTGTTGGAAGTAAGGGCAATTTAGAGAATTAGGGGTAAGAATAAAAAGAAGGGATTTTTTGAAGCATTAAGAGAAGTAGGGGTAGTTTAAGCATAGTGGGGGTAGATCTACATATATGAAAGATGGTGAATCATATCGATTGGGTGCTGTAAAAACCCAGTAGTTAAAAATTAGGGGTAATTGTTGGAAGTAAGGGCTATTTAGAGAATTAGGTGTAGGATTAAAAAGAAGGTTTGTTCTGAAGTATTGAGAAATGTTGGGGTAGCCCTTCTTTTTAATGCTACACTTAATTCTCTAAATAGTCTGTTAACCGCCCTTTTAGCTCAGTTCCCAGGATTGCGTCAAACACGTTTTATTCGACGAATCGAATGGAGCTGAGGCCAAGAAGCGGTGCTTAGGAATAAAGGAAGCAGGATTGGGTGGGGATTGCACTGCTCGTAACCTCACAGCATCCTGGAAGCATCCCCGCGCCAAGGTCTTGGGCATCGAAGGAAACCCAAGCGTCAAGCACCAAAAAGCGGGACCCGCACGCACCCAAAAGCCGGACCCTCGCGCCCCTTGCGGGAGCTTTGCACCCGGTCAGGTGCGGAATTTTGCACCCTATAGGTGCGAAATTTCGCACCCATGCCCGGGTGCGAAATTCTGGGCTGTGAAAGCAGTGGGCGCGAATTTCCTGCATGCAGTCCCCATTCCTACCTACTCACACCTAATCCTACCTACTCCCACCTAATCCTACCCACTCCCACTACTATAAATAGCCCATGACCTGTAACACCCCGAATATCAGTTAACACTGATATTCACTAATTACAGAATTAATAATCTCAGATGTGAGAATCAGGGGAAATGGGTTACGTTGTTGTGTTCGTCTCGGAAAAATACGCGAAATAGAGTCCGAAATTTTGTAAATCGGAGTCCGTATGGCCTAGTTATGGCCCAATGAAGTTTACAGAAAATTCAAAGTTCAAAACAGATTTAAAATTCAGGTTCAAATTTCGAAATTGGGGCCATTGGGCGCAGGTGGGAAAATTCACGCCTAGCTACCCAAGTCGACAGGCCTGTCGACTGGGCAGTCGACTTGGCTAGGACCAAGTCGACAGCCCTGTCGACTTGGGTGTCGACAGGGGGTGCTCGGCCAGTTTGGCCTGGTGCACCATTTGAGGGTTTGGCTGTGTTTTGGGGCAGTTTTCTGGAAGCTTCCAAGATCTGATGGTCCTAATCTAATTTAGGGTTAATCTAATGGCCTAAAACACTTGCCTAATCTATAAATAAGACCCTAAGCTAGCCCTAAATGATCATAATCCTATCCTCTAACTAAACTATGCCAAAATTTTCTATGATCATGGCCTCCACTCAAAACCCTAGCCTCCATCCTCTTTCTAAACTATTTCTATGAAGGCTTTCATGTTCATACAAGCATTTTTAAGTTGTATGAGTGATCATTAGCTTGCATTCATCATCAAGTTGCAAGCTTTATTTTCAAGGCTAGAGTTTTTGGGTGATTTTTGGCAAGGGTTTGCTTATTGGAGTTTAGTGGTGAGTTTCTATACCCTTAATAATCAATTGTTAAATTGATTATGATAGGATATGATAAGATATGGCTATGTTTGTGGATCAATGTGTTTATGCAAGTTTAGTATATTGTATGTTGTGTGTTTTGCGAGATTTATGCTATATGTTATGCAAGTTTAATGATATGTTTTATGATGCTCATTATGCAAAACACTATGTTGAACATTGATTCATATGTAACATGTTATGCAAGTTTTGTGTTTGGTTATATGCAAGTTATGTGCATGATTATATGCAAGTTCATATGTAACATGTTATGCAAGTTATGTGTTTGGTTATATGCAAGTTATGTGCGTGATTATATGCAAGTTCATATGTAACATGTAATGCAAGTTATGTGCATGATTATATGCAAGTTCATATGTAACATGTTATGCAAGTTATGTGTTTGGTTATATGCAAGTTATGTGCATGATTATATGCAAGTTCATATGTAACATGTTATGCAAGTTATGTGTTTGGTTATGTGCAAGTTAACATGTGACATGCTATGCAAGTTCACACCTTTGTATGACATAAGAATCATATGCAAGTTACCCCCTTTGTGACATATGTGCTTCATGCAAGTTTGGGTTAAATGCTAGTTGGGTTTAATGTATGCTCATATATGCAAGTTGACACCTTTTAAACCCATGATAAAGTAATATGCTATGATTGGTTAAACCCATGGCATTTGTGATGAATCTTCCCTTTATTATGTCATGTGATGAGAACGAATTACGTGGGGAACGATGGGGTTAATATGCATGTTAATAAAATGGTGTGAAATGGGTATGCTTAATCATAACATAAAGTGAATGGACATAATTGGGAATTTACCTATTAAGTTAGGTCTACCCATATTATGGATTTGGGAATTTACCTATTAATTTAGGTCTACCCATATTATGGAATTGGGAATTTACCTATTGAGTTAGGTCTACCCATTTTCTTAAATATTTGTAATTAATTAAGGATAATTAATACAAATTATGGGGGTGATTAATTAGGTGTAATTAATCTACTAAGACACGAGGTTGGACCCTTTTGTAGCATAAGACTGCCCGGAACCAACCGGCAAATCCAGCGGCTACAAATGATTGGCCCAATGTGAGAGGTCTTAGACATAAACTAAATATGTGACAAGTGTTAAGACACGAGGTTAGACTCTGTTATGGTGTAAGGCTGCCCGGAACCAACCGGCATATCCAGCTGCCATAAAAGACAGTCTAATGTGAGAGGTCTTTACAAAGGTTACGATCTTAATTAATAAAGAAACACTTAACCAAATTAGCATGTAGTGGGGCATGAGGGGTTAAGTGGGTGCCTTGGGTGGCATGTAGTAACTAGTGGGGGTGCCTTGGGTGGCATGAGGAAACTAGTGGGTTGCCTTGGGTGGCAATAGAAAATACGATTAGAATACTTAACCAAAGTGGAACATGTAATTAAACATGATTAAAGGGTTAAGTAAGTGCCTTGGGTGGCATGTGGGAATCAAGTAAGTGCCTTGGGTGGCATGTGGAAATCTAGTGGGTGCCTTGTGTGGCAATTAAAGTATGATTAAATGACTTAACCAAAATTTATAACATGTAAGTGGACATGGTTAAAGGGTTAAGTGGGATTCACTAGAAATGACAAGCTTAGGTGGGTAGCTTGTGGGGGCCCATTTCAACCAATATCCAAAACGTATCTTTGTGGGCTCGACCCAAGTCGAGGACGGGACACGCATATTGAGCTTGATTATAAGAGGCCAAAACGGGGTAGCGGTGGCAACGCGAGTCCAACGGGTTTCATATGCGTGTGTGGACCCGGGCTGGTAGGTAAGACGTTGTTGCATCGTGTAGATATAAGCCGTACACCATTTGTTGTATCGGGTTTCCACTTTGGGGAGTGATACACCCCATTGTGGGGCCAGCACGGGTATCTACGGTAGGGAGCCGATCGCTTGGGAGTAGTGGGTACACCTAGTGGAGATAGGGGCAGACGGCACCTATGTAGTCAGCTAGGGGTACACGAAACTACTATTAAAAATTACTAAGTACACTTAGTGGGATCAGCCTTAAGAAGGAAATACCCTTGGGTGGGTAGAACTGGTGTGGTGCAGTGTAGGAATTACCCTTGGGTGGGTAGATCTGGGGTGGTGCAATGTAGTAATTATCCTTGGGTGGGTAAATGCGTCTTTTCGGTTATCTTAGTACATCCTGTGTTTAGTTGGCTACTTAGTGTAGTCATTATCCCCAGAGGTACCGTACCTTGTTTATATCATACCCTAATTACTTTAATGATTGTATTGTTAAGGTTATAGGACTTGCACAGACTTATGTATGACCACGTTGTTTTTTTATCTTTTTCCCATCCCTCAGGTTTTCAGAGTGGGCCTAGCACTAGTGGGCTTTGATCAGACTGCTTTATCTATCTTTTGGAGCTTGGACCGTGTATGTAAAGCTCAGTTTATCTTTTCTATTATGGCTATTAAGTTATGTAGTGGGATTATGTACTTTTGTTTTATCAGGATGGATATTATGTACTTGACTCTTGTTTATGGTTTTGGTGTAACCAAACATGTTTTACTTTCCGCTACTATGAAATGATGTTTTAAATTCTCAAGTATTACTTATATCTGTCTTGATGTAATTTTTCTGTTCTATATTCATTTAAAATACTCCACCGATGTTATGGCATTCCCTTAGTGAGTGACCGTAGCGGGTGTGGGGTGTTACACGTGGTATCAGAGCTTAAGGTTACCAGAACAGATAATTTTTTTAGAAAAACTATTTTCTAAGAATATTTTTGAAAGGAGTATTTTCAAAAACATGTCTTTTAAGAGAAAGGTTTTTGAAGGAAAAGCATAATCCCCAATAGCCATATCTATATCTTTCAAATTCTCCGTTTTGAATCTCTTCCTCTCTCGTTTTGAGTTTCCCCTCCGCGTATAGATGATCTTTCTAAGATAGATAAGAATGGAAACCCACTTCAAGGGACTTAGACATTAGTCGGACTAGAAGTTGGTTCAAGAAGGAGGAGGACTTGTAGGTACCTATGGGATAGACGATGGGAGGAAGGCTCAAATAGTTGTTTGGTTAATGAAGGACGAAACCTCATTGATGGGAGGTTACGAGTGGAGAATGGGAAGAAGAAGGCTAGTAGTTATCCTTTTGGGAGGAATAGGACACCTTATTAGGATTGTCCGAAGAGGCAAGGGCAAGGTACGGAATCTCCTGGAGGGTAGTTGTATTCCCTCACGGCTAGTGTACCAGATGGGGATAGGACCGTCTAGATTGGAATTTGGATTTCTTTATTATCCGGTTCGAACTTTATTTGATTCTGACGCATTGAGTTCGTTTATCTCATCGTTGTTAGTTGAGTCACTGCACTTAGACACCAGTTTAGTAGATGATCCCTTAGTTGTTTCAAACCCAATTGGGGGCTCCATGATGTGTTTGGGTTTGAAAGTTTCTATACTTAGCGTTGAGTTTAGATGTGATGCTTCTTGGGCTTCACGGGCTATGGGTTAGTTTTGGGCATGGACCGGTTATCCAGTAATGGTGCCGTTCTTGTTTGTGGAAGGAGAGTTGTTAGGCTTACGACCCGCTTGGGTAACACTCTCGAGATCTCTTGTAATCCCATGGAATCTGTTATGCTAAGTTATCTTGAATCGCTTGACGCTTCGGTCGAGAGTTTGCAATCTGTTAGAGTGGTCCGGGAATACTCGGATGTGTTTGAGGAGGTGAAGGGCTTACCTCCGAAGCGGGAGATTGACTTCCGAATATATCTGGTGGATAATGCTAAACCTGTATCTTTACCAGTGCGCCACATGGCTCCTCGTGAGAGGAGGGAACTCCATAAGCAAGTAGGGGAGTTGCTTGAGAAGGGGTTCATAAGACGAAGTATATTGGAGTGGGGTGCTCCAGTAGTTTTTGCTACGAAGGCGGATGGGTCCCCCAGACTTTGTGTAGACTATAGAGAAATCAACAAGCTCACAAAGAAGAATAGACACCCATTGCCGAGGATTGATGATCTCTTTGATCAGTTGGTTTGCGCCTCAGTGTTTTCGTAGTAGGACTTAGCCACGGGGTTTCATTAGTTGAGAGTGGCTGAGGTTAGTATAGAGAAGACTACATTTAGGACTCCGGATGGTTTTTATGAGTGGCTGGTGATGCCATTTGGTTTGACGAACACCCCCGCATACTTTGTTGATTTGATGAGAAGGGTGTTCAGGGAGTACCTAACTAAGTTCGTGATGGTCTTTGTAAATGACATCTTGGTCTTTTCTAGTAGCGAAATAAGTTTTCGTATGTGCTCAATAGGTTGAGCAAAGCCAGTTATGGGATAAACGGTGGTTTTGGAGCGAGACTGGCGAGGACATCCAGAGTTGGACAAGGGCTTAATTATTTAGCCTTTTTTTTATTAGTATCATCTCACATAGGTCGTCTGAATTCGAAGGAGGTATCCCTTGGGTGTTTGTCTGATATTGGTTTAGGCCTTGGGGCTTGCATTTGGGGGATGTCGAGTTCGACTAGGGTGGTCTGCGTGAGAGATGGACAGTTGTGATGATTTTGGATAGGGTAATATCCTGGTTTTCTCTAAAAGTGGAGAAGAGCATGCCCTACATCTTAGGGAAGTGTTGGAGACTCTTCGAGCGCATAGTCTTAGGACAGCAAAAGTGGATGGGATTCTTAGCATCCTATGAGTTTGAGATAGCGTATACCCATGGCAAGGGTAACGTGGTAGCGGACGCCTTAAGTTGAAAAAGGTTGTCCTTGAGTTCATTGTTCATTGAACGACGGAGCTTAGAGTTTATTTCTATGTTCGACTTTAGACCTTCCGTTGACTTTGTACCCGGTTTGCTAGCTTCCTTGGAAGTTAGGCCTACTCTTTTGGGGTGGATTGGCGGAGCGCAGCGAGACGACCCACAGTTGGTTGAGTTAGCAGAGAAGCTCATGAGGAGGGGGAGTCGTCCAGCCATTTGAGTAGGTACACCCTAGATGGTAAGGGGTGGTTGCGTAGAGACGGTAGACTTTGTGTACCGCAAGACGAGGGTTTGAGGAAGGCTATACTTGATGATGCACATCGTTCGAAGATGACCATTCATCCCGGTAGGGACAAGATGTACCAAGACATGAAGCGAGTTTTCATTTGGGCCGGTATGAAGAAAGACGCGGCCGAGTATGTCACTAGATGCTTGGTGTGCCATCAAGTAAAAGCGGAGCAAAAGAAACCCGGTGGGTTGCTTCACCCATTGGAGGTTCTGCTATGGAAGTGGGATAGTGTCTCGATGGATTTCGTCAATGGATTACCAAGATCGAGGAAGGGTAATACGGGAATTTGGGTTGGGGTAGACAAACTTACTAAGAGAGCCCATTTTATACCCGTGAAGAGTAAGAGGACTGCTCAATGGCTAGCTTCAATCTACATTCGAGAGATTGTTAGATTGCATGGTGTACCTTCCAGCATAGTGAGTGATCGAGATCCTATCTTCACTAGGGAGTTTTGGAAGAGTTTGAAAGAGGCGGTAGGGACTCAGCTGTGTTTGAGCACCGCAAATCATCCTCAGGCGGACGGCCAGACCGGGAGGGTGAATCACATTTTAGAAGAACTTTTGAGGCTATGTATCTTAGATTTTGGAGGTACACGAGAAGAGCATCTTCCATTGGTGGAATTCGCATATAATAACCGCTTTCAGTCTAGTATTGGCATGGCTCCTTTCGAAGCTTTTTATGGAAGGCCTTGTCGATCACCTACATGTTGGTGGGAATCTACGGATAAGATCTTGCTTGGGCCTGATATGGTTTGGAAGACTTCGGAAAAGATTGATTTGATTAGAAGAAGGGTGAAAGCGGCGCAAGACAGACAGAAATCTTATGCGGACAAGAGGAGGACGGATCTTGAGTTTGATGTTGGGGACATGGTCTTTGTCAAAGTGTCTCCTTTACGGAATGTGGTTCGCTTTGGATCTGTTGGGAAGTTAGCACCAAGGTTTGTTGGACCGTTTCCTATTAAGGAAAGGATTGGACAGATGGCCTATAGAGTGGAGTTGCCCGACAGTCTTAGCGGTGTACATGATGTATTCCATGTGTCACATTTGAGGAAGTGCTTACATGAGACCGCAGAGGTGGTAGAGCCGAGCTTGCTTAGAGAAGTGGAAATAGAGCGTGATGCGACTATTCGACGAGCTCCTACACGCATCCTTGGGTCAGAGATTAAGAGGTTGAGAAATAGGGAGGTTCAACTAGTCAAAGTACAATGGGGAGAAATTGAGAGCAACGCTACTTGGGAGACGGAAGCGAAAATGCGTTCATTATACCCATTCCTTTTTTAGGGTATGTCTTTTAACTTCTCCTTTATCGTTTGTCTAGTACTTATCTTATCTTTAGTATGTCCTCTTGTTAGTGCCTTTGACCTTTAGATAGGGTAAACCTATGGTTGAAACATGTGTTTGAGACATGTTATGATTGATGGATGCATGTGGATGCAAGTGTTTGCTAGTGGTTGCTCGTAGATGCATATACACACACTCTAGACACTAGATCAGCTCAGTCACTTCATATTGCATATTGCATATAATTGTGTGTAGGTAGCTATATTATGGATATATAATGATTGTGTTATCATATGGATGATGCATTTTGGTGAATGATTGTGCACTCATGTAGATATTGTATGTGTCGATAGGGTTCTCTCGCATACATAATGGATGCATGGCACTATCATGGTTTGCATATGTTCATACATTAGATAGGGAACATATACACACACTTTTTGCATATGCTCATACATCATTAGAAATTGTTTTAAGGACAATGGATGCCCGTGTTTGATGGATTGAGTAGATGGTTGTTTGGATGGTGGGATATGCATTCTCCTTAACTTGGAGATTTCGGGGACGAAATCCTTTAAGGAGGGGAGAATGTAACACCCCGAATTTCAGTTAACACGGATATTCACTAATTACAGAATTAATAATCTCAGATGTGAGAATCAGGGGAAACAGGTTACGTCGTTGTGTTCGTCTCGGAAAAATACGCGAAATAGAGTCCGAAATTTTGTAAATCGGAGTCCGTATGGCCCAGTTATGGCCCAATGAAGTTTACAGAAAATTCAAAGTTCAAAACAGATTTAAAATTCAGGTTCAAATTTCGAAATTGGGGCCATTGGGCGCAGGTGGGAAAATTCCCGCCTAGCTACCCAAGTCGACAGGCATGTCGACTGGGCAGTCGACTTGGCTAGGACCAAGTCGACAGTCCTGTCGACTTGGGTGTCGACAGGGGGTGCTCGGCCAGTTTGGCCTGGTGCACCATTTTAGGGTTTGGCTGTGTTTTGGGGCTGTTTTCTGGAAGCTTCCAAGATCTGATGGTCCTAATCTAATTTAGGGTTAATCTAATGGCCTAAAACACTTGCCTAATCTATAAATAAGACCCTAAGCTAGCCCTAAATGATCATAATCCTATCCTCTAACTAAACTATGCCAAAATTTTCTATGATCATGGCCTCCACTCAAAACCCTAGCCTCCATCCTCTTTCTAAACTATTTCTATGAAGGCTTTCATGTTCATACAAGCATTTTTAAGTTGTATGAGTGATCATTAGCTTGCATTCATCATCAAGTTGCAAGCTTTATTTTCAAGGCTAGAGTTTTTGGGTGATTTTTGGCAAGGGTTTGCTTATTGGAGTTTAGTGGTGAGTTTCTATACCCTTAATAATCAATTGTTAAATTGATTATGATAGGATATGATAAGATATGGCTATGTTTGTGGATCAATGTCTTTATGCAAGTTTAGTATAGTGTATGTTGTGTGTTTTGCGAGATTTATGCTATATGTTATGCAAGTTTAATGATATGTTTTATGATGCTCATTATGCAAAACACTATGTTGAACATTGATTCATATGTAACATGTTATGCAAGTTATGTGTTTGGTTATATGCAAGTTATGTGCATGATTATATGCAAGTTCATATGTAACATGTTATGCAAGTTATGTGTTTGGTTATATGCAAGTTATGTGCATGATTATATGCAAGTTCATATGTAACATATAATGCAAGTTATGTGCATGATTATATGCAAGTTCGTATGTAACATGTTATGCAAGTTATGTGTTTGGTTATATGCAAGTTATGTGCATGATTTTATGCAAGTTCATATGTAACATGTTATGCAAGTTATGTGTTTGGTTATATGCAAGTTAACATGTGACATGCTATGCAAGTTCACACCTTTGTATGACATAAGAATCATATGCAAGTTACCCCCTTTGTGACATATGTGCTTCATGCAAGTTTGGGTTAAATGCTAGTTGGGTTTAATGTATGCTCATATATGCAAGTTGACACCTTTTAAACCCATGATAAAGTTAGATGCTATGATTGGTTAAACCCATGGCAGTTGTGATGAATCTTCCCTTTATTATGTCATGTGCTGAGAACGAATTACGTGGGGAACGATGGGGTTAATATGCATGTTAATAAAATGGTGTGAAATGGGTATGCTTAAGCATAACATAAAGTGAATGGACATAATTGGGAATTTACCTATTAAGTTAGGTCTACCCATATTATGGAATTGGGAATTTACCTATTAAGTTAGGTCTACCCATATTATGGAATTGGGAATTTACCTATTGAGTTAGGTCTACCCATATTCTTAAATATTTGTAATTAATTAAGGACAATTAATACAAATTATGGGGGTGATTAATTAGGTGTAATTAATCTACTAAGACACGAGGTTGGACCCTTTTGTAGCATAAGACTGCCCGGAACCAACCGACAAATCCAGCGGCTACAAATGATTGGCACAATGTGAGAGGTCTTAGACATAAACTAAATACGTGACAAGTGTAAAGACACGAGGTTAGACTCTGTTATGGTGTAAGGCTGCCCGGAACCAACCGGCATATCCAGCTGCCATAAAAGACAGTCTAATGTGAGAGGTCTTTACAAAGGTTACGATCTTAATTAATTAAGAAACACTTAACAAAATTAGCATGTAGTGGGGCATGAGGGGTTAAGTGGGTGCCTTGGGTGGCATGTAGTAACTAGTGGGGGTGCCTTGGGTGGCATGAGGAAACTAGTGGGTTGCCTTGGGTGGTAATAGAAAATACGATTAGAATACTTAACCAAAGTGGAACATGTAATTAAACATGATTAAAGGGTTAAGTAAGTGCCTTGGGTGGCATGTGGGAATCAAGTAAGTGCCTTGGGTGGCATGTGGAAATCTAGTGGGTGCCTTGTGTGGCAATTAAAGTATGATTAAATGACTTAACCAAAATTTATAACATGTAAGTGGACATGGTTAAAGGGTTAAGTGGGATTCACTAGAAATGACAAGCTTAGGTGGGTAGCTTGTGGGGGCCCATTTCAACCAATATCCCAAACGTATCTTTGTGGGCTCGACCCAAGTCGAGGACGGGACACGCATATTGAGCTTGACTATAAGAGGCCAAAACGGGGTAGCGGTGGCAACGCGAGTCCAACGGGTTTCATATGCGTGTGTGGACCCGGGCTGGTAGGTAAGACGTTGTTGCATCGTGTAGATATAAGCCGTGCACCATTTGTTGTATCAGGTTGCCACTTTGTGGAGTGATACACCCCATTGTGGGGCTAGCACGGGTATCTACGGTAGGGAGCCGATCGCTTGGGAGTAGTGGGTACACCTAGTGGAGATAGGGGCAGACGGCACCTATGTAGTCAGCTAGGGGTACACGAAACTACTATTAAAAATTACTAAGTACACTTAGTGGGATCAACCTTAAGAAGGAATTACCCTTGGGTGGGTAGAACTGGTGTGGTGCAGTGTAGGAATTACCCTTGGGTGGGTAGATCTGGGGTGGTGCAATGTAGTAATTATCCTTGGGTGGGTAAATGCGTCTTTTCGGTTATCTTAGTACATCCTGTGTTTAGTTGGCTACTTAGTGTAGTCATTATCCCCAGAGGTACCGTACCTTGTTTATATCATACCCTAATTACTTTAATGATTGTATTGTTAAGGTTATAGGACTCGCTCAGACTTATGTCTGACCCCGTTGTTTTTTTATCTTTTTCCCAACCCTCAGGTTTTTAGAGTGGGCCTAGCACTAGTGGGCTTTGATCAGACTGCTTTATCTATCTTTTGGAGCTTGGACCGTGGATGTAAAGCCCAGTTTATCTTTTCTATTATGGATATTAAGTTATGTAGTGGGATTATGTACTTTTGTTTTATCAGGATGGATATTATGTACTTGACTCTTGTTTATGGTTTTGGTGTAACCAAACATGTTTTACTTTCCGCTGCTATGAAATGATGTTTTAAATTCTCAAGTATTACTTATATCTGTCTTGTTGTAATTTTATTGTTCTATATTCACTTAAAATACTCCACCGATGTTATGGCATTCCCTTAGTGAGTGACCGTAGCGGGTGTGGGGTGTTACACGACCTCACATTTCAAAAGGGTTGGATTTTGTGACCTTGAAACATTCCTAGACCTTAATTAATGGCATCTCCTCTTTGAAGACAAAGAAGGACCTAACCACAATTTTCTGTATTTATTTAGTTTATGGCAATATGACATCACTCTACAAAATCAATGTAATGAGATATCTCAACGTAGTCTCACCCTTGTAATTCTTGGTCATTAATAATAATCCAACACCTCTTCCAAGTGGACGAAGGCCCCGCCGGGCCGAACCACTATAAATCTCTCTTGTTATATACCGCTTTCTCTTACTTAGTCTTATGACCATAACTACAATTCCTAGTAAAAGGAATCTTTGGTGTTTTCGACATTTTTTGTCGTCAACATTTGGTGCTTTCACTGAGAATCTACTCAAAACTTGCGTCTTTCTCCAATATTTCCATCTAGACCTCGACAAGCCTAAGATTCCTTGCTTGACCTAATGTCAAGTCCACTTACGATCGTAAAGAAGTCAAAAAACGTAATGGTCGGCTGCTCAACCGAGGCTGGTACATCCGAACAACCTCAACCGGCGGATATCCCGGTCGCTAATGAAAACGTACCTCCTGGTGTGGACCTCGAAGTGCCCGTTACACAAGCTTAAATACGCGCACTTAAATAAAGATATGTGAACAACGCAGTCGAGCTTAACCAAGCGTTGAGGCACAACTGGGACCTTATGCGCCAACTTTAGGAAAGTCAGCGCGTCGTCGCCCTACTTCGACTAAATCGAAATAATGCTCGACCTTGACCGACCGCCTCGGAAACTTCCTCTTCTGAATCAAGGGCCAACACCAAAGGAGGAGGTTCAGCCACATCAACAACATCATCGCTCGTACCAATCGCTCGACAATGGTAAAGGCAATGGCAATGGTAACAGTGATCAAATCACATTCACATATAGCGAGGGGGAATAGTACCGAGACCAACCACGCTTGGTTATCAACGATGGACTGGCCCTACTAACCAACCTCGTCCTCGATGCACCTCGGTGGCCGCTAATCAGGGAGATGGGCCCCCTATCCAGCCACCCGTGCTTCTCCAGAACAGGACCCACATCACCATGATTTACCTTACCAACCACGCCAAAACCCAATCAAAGATGTCGGGGACATGGAGGACGGCGATACAGACGTCCACCATAGGAGATGCCTCACAACAGGACTCTGGAACCAAGTCAAAATCCATGGATCCCGATGGCGGATCCCCATCCGACCTATCTCCCCGAAGTGGTACGAAAGGTCATGAGGAAAATGCAAGGGGGCACACACGGCTCATGGGAAGCCCAAATCAGGCATAACACCTTCATGAGAAGAGTAAATGAAGCCGAGTGGCCGAGGCACTTTAGCATGCCCCAAACGCTACTCTACGATGGTACCACTGATCCTTGTGCTTTCTTCAATCAGTATGAATGACAGATGGACTCGAGTCGGGCTAATGATCCATCCAATTGCAAATTCTTCCTAGTCTTCTATTCGGTACCGCTTTGCTTTGTTTTTCCCTCCCCCCACTCGATTCCATTGACAACTTTGGGCAGCCAACAACTGAGCTAGTCAAGCAGTTTAGGGTGCATATCTCGACCCGAAGAATGCCCTTACTCTATCTAATCTATACGAGGGGCATGCCGAGTCCCTCAAAAGCTACCTCTCCCAGTTTAATATAGCTCTCTCTGAGGTCGAGAATACAAATCCTCGCACCGTACTCTTTTAGCTAGTGAATGCTGTCCTCCCAACTTCGAAATTCGGGGCCTGGATCGACCGAAATCGGCCGAACAGCCTCAACGCCTTCTACGAGAAGGCAGATCAATAATTATGCCAAGAAGAGGCAAGGCGAAACCGAAACTCCGCCACAAGTCGTCCCAATGATTCCCAAGCAGGCGCTGCGAATAAAAACCCTAAGGGTAGGCCAGGTGGGGAGCCATTCAAAACGAACAGAGGGGCAGATCCCTCCAGGCAAAGACCAAATAACGGCAGGTCGAACGGATGAAATAATGGGCAAGCCTTCGTAGAACCAAGAAGGCCTGACCCTCGCCAAGCCTTTAAAACCTACACCTCTTTGAAAACATAGCGACAATTTACTTGGTAACATGTAACATCTTTCCCTACAAAAAGCCACGTGTCATCGAATTCACCAACCGCGAGAGGAACACCGGGAGGTACTGTTTGTACCATGACGTGTACGGGCATGATACTAACGAGCGCCGTCAACTCGGTGACACCATCCAGAAACTTATTCGTAAGAAACGGCTCAAGCAATATGTCCAGGAGCCCTTTCCCCCTGAAGCAAACACGTAGCCTCTGGTACCAGCTCCCCAAGCGGCGACCAGGGCAGCTCTGGGACCGTCTACACCGAGACGAGGAATCGTGGTCAACACCATATGTGGGGGACGTTACCCCCACACATGGCAGTTTCTGAAAGATGGACGAGCATGTGAGTGCCATAAAGCAAGCTACTTACGAAGCCTGCTCTGCTTTCCTTGAGTCCATCCCAGCCTAGCTGCAAAAAACTTTGCGGCGCGACATCGTCTTTCGAGAAAGAGAATCGATGGGTGTAGAAATCCCAACCACCGATCCATTAGTCATAACGGCCCACATCGGTGCACCCGCCGTTCAAAATGTCTTAATCGACTCAGAAAGTTTAGTTAACATCATCTTTAAGTCCGCCTACAACTAGATGAAATTAGAAACAAACGACTTGAAGCCATGCCATATCGCGATCCACGGCTTCAATGGGGAATCTAGTTCCCCCGTAAGAATGATCGACCTGCCTGTGGAACTGGGCAAGGGGAATCAAACCCGAGTCCGGATTCTCACCTTCATGGTTATAGATATCGAATCTACTCACCAAATTTCGGGTTTACATGGCACCATGTTCACTCTTGATGAAATTCCCACAGGAAAATGGGATCGGCACCATTAAGGGTGACCAAAAAAGCGCCAGGGAATGCTACACAACAGAATGGAAGAACGCATGCAACAGGGACAAGGCCAAAACTGTGCCCGCGCCCTCTTGTGCCAAGAATGTCTTAGCAAAGCAGCCAGCGGCATCTGAGCCCTGGCTCCGGTGCCATTTTCGTCTTTCCGATGACCTAGACCCACGGAAGGACGAGGAGCCTGAGTACGAGAGGGCTACCCTGGTCGAATTCACGATGGACGTTCCCGTCGACCTCGAAGACCCAGCAAGGCTGTTGAAGGTAGGGTCACAACTCCATCTCGCTATCAAAGAAGACCTAATATGCTTCCAGAAGGCCAATGTGGATATGTATGCATGGACACACTCCGACATGAAGGGCATTGACCCCGCGATTGCTTGCCATTCTCATTGCTTGGGTCCCAGAATGCCTCCTGTAAAACAAAAGCGCCGCTTCTTGGGACCTGAGAGGTCCAGACCGCTTGTAGAAGAGGTAGACCGTTTGCTCAACAATAACATCATCCGCGAAGCCGACTTTCCTAAGTGGGTTTCTAACCCAGTCCTGGTTAAAAAAGCCAACGGTAAATGGTGGACATGCGTCGACTTCTCTGATCTGAACAAGGCATGTCCCAAGGATAGCTTTCCGCTCCCAAAGATCGATTGACTAGTCGACTCGACCGCCGGATTCTAGCTACCATCTTTCATGGAAGCCTACTCAGGTTATAATCAGATCTCAACGAACCTGCGCGATCAGGACCACATCTCTTTCATAACCGACCTTGGGCTCTTTTGTTATCGGGTTATGCCCTTGGGCCTCAAGAATGCCGACGCCACCAATCACCGAATGGTTAATCGACTATTTAAAAATTAGATTGGGAAATCAATGGAGGTGTACATGGACGACATGCTGGTGAAATCTAAAATATCAAGCAATTACATCCATGACCTCTCCGAGATGATTGATGTCCTCCGCCAGCATGACATGAAGCTCAACCCCCTGAAGTGCTCTTTCGGAGTCGCTTCGGGAAAATTCTTGGGTTTCCTTATCAATTCTCGAGGCATCGAGGCCAATCCAGAAAATATCCAAGCTATCCGGGACATTCGCGTCCCCGAGAACATCAAAGATGTCCAAAGTCTAAATGGAAAGGTCGCCGCTTTAAGTTGGTTCATCTTTAAGGCCACCGACAAGTGCATCCCCTTCTTCGACTTACTCAAAAAAGGGAAACACAATTTCAAGTGGACCCCAGAATGTGTCGCCACATTCAAAGAACTTCTAGACCACTTGGAGCGACCGCCTATCCTTTCCAAACCTATAGATCATGAAGACTTATACATTTACTTGGTTGTTTCTGCACAGGCAATCATCTCGGCGCTATTATGCCTCGAAGATCGTACTCAGTGGCCCGTCTACTACATCAGCGAGCGGCTAACGGGACAGAAAAGAAATACCTAAAGCCAGAAAAGCTAACTTCTTACTTATTGATCTCCTCTAGGAAGCTCCGACCATACTTCCAGTCTCATCCCATAAAGGTTTTCACTAACCAGCCGTTCCGTCCAGTTCTACATCGACCCGAAGCGTCTGGTCGATTATTAAAATGGAGTATGGAGTTGAGCCAGTTCGAGATTACCTTCATTCCCCGACGAGCCATCCTCTGCCAAGCCATCGCAGATTTTATCGTGGAATTGACAACTTCCGAGGAGGATCACACAGAAAACACCGAGGCCCCCGACATCCAGTGGAAATTTTTCGTAGACGGCTCCTCTAACAAAAAGTGCTCTGGGGATGGAATCATGCTCATCACCCCTGAGGAACGCCCGATGTATTACGCGTTAAGCCTAAATTTTCCAGCTACCAATAATGACACGGCGTATGAGGCCTTGATCGCCGGGCTCTGAATCGTGATCGAACTCAAACTAGAGACCATCCACATCTTCTCCGATTCGCAGCTTATCATCCGACAAGTACTAGGAGAATATCAGGAAAAGGAGGGACGTCTTGCCCAATACCTGGCTCGGTTAAGGGGTTACTCACCTACCTTGAGCATTTTACCATCACCTAGGTCCCGCGTGAGCAGGATGAAAAAACGGACTCCCTCGCCAAAATAGCAAGCTTTGAAGATCCACAACTTAACGGGTTGTCCCGGATTGAAATACTCAACTCTCCAAGCATCAAGCAAGGGCAAAACAAGTCGATCGTGAGCACCGAGCCCGAGTCCTGGATGACACCGATTAGAAATTACTTGCAACATGGGACTCTACCAAAGCACTACAAGGAAAGGCGTGCGCTCACTCACCAGTCAGCTTGTTACATTCTTATGTATGGAGTGCTCTACCACAGGGGTTATTCCATCCCCTTGCTGCGATGCGTAGCCCATGGCGACATCCTCCGGATGCTATGAAGTGTGCATGAGGGTGAGTGTGGCGACCACACTGGGGGACAATCCCAGGCCTGAAAAATACTCAAACATGGATATTGTTGGCCCACACTTGACCAAGACGCCGCGGTCTACGCCCATAAGTGCGATAAGTGTCAGCACTTCTCCAAGATTTCAAGAGCCTCGCCTACCGAATTGACTCAAATGATCAGCCCATGGCAGTTCTCCATGTGGGGAATCGACATCATCTGAACTCTCCCGATGGCTATAGGAGGGACACGATACACCGTCGTCGCAGTGGACTACTTCACCAAGTGGGAAGAGGCTGAACCTCTTTCCACTATTTCCACGAAGAAGATGATTAACTTTGTTGTCTGCAACATCACCACCAGCTATGGAATCCCCTAGGCAATCGTCTCTAATAAAGGCACTAAATTTGAGAGCTGCGAGTTCAAAACTTTCTGTAAATATCATTGCATTGATAAGAGATTTTCAACGGTGGCTCATCCTCAAGCTAATAGGAAAGTCAAAGCCGTTAACAAGGTCATTAAGTCTATCATAATGAAGCGCCTAGAAAAAGCCAGGGCATGAGGGCAGACGAACTTTCTCTAGCTCTGTGGGCTTACCGCACCACCAATAAAATAGCCACCGGTCAGACTCCTTTCGCCCTTGCCTATGGATCAGAAGTCGTCATTCCCATTGAGCTCAAGCTCCAGTCCCATCGTGTCACGTACTTTGATCCGAGGACGAACTAAGATCTCCTTCTAGGATCACTCGAATTGTTGGAGGAAAAAAGGAATGAGGCCGATATCAGAGCCACTGCCCAACGATAGCGAGTAGCCCGGTATTACAACTCTAGGGTCTGCCCTCGTGACCTCAACAATGGTGACCTCATTCTAAAGCAGGTCTTCCCCTCGCCAACATGCCTTGCGCCTCGCTTGGATGGTCCGTACTCTATACAGTGAAAGCTTAGCAATGGAACTTTCAAACTGGCCATCGTCAACGGAGCTGAACTCCCAAGGGCTTGGAATAGCGAACATTACATCGCTACTTTACATAACTCAGATCACGGCTGTTTTAAGTTTTTTTCAACAATAATTTTTTTTCGAAAACTCAAAGCATTGTAAAGGCTTTTACCGCAAAAGTTATCAGTAGAAATGATGTTCAGTTTCCTATCGACTTGTTGTTTCCTTCTCACATAATTCATTTTGTTAGGTCCGACAATTAGCTTGACTCGCGACTGCAACGGTCACATCGGCACCCCGAGCCAGGAACATGTTTCCTGACCGTAAGGCAGCGTTAAGTCTATGACAATTGGCTACGCCCGACACCCCGAGCATGGGAGCCGGCAATGCTACTTGAATCGCTAGCTCACGGTGCGACCGACTATAAACAACCACTAACTCAGACCTCAGCCCAGTGCTTCGGCCGAGGATAAATCGTTTTGCGCCCTAGCCCAGGTGGCTTGGCGCCGCCCACGACCGACTAAGATCGATGCAAATCCCTCTTGGACAATTGCTGGCGCTGGTCGAATCTTTGGGCAGCACCAAGACCGACCTTAAATCATTTCTTCCCCTTGGCTTTCAAGGCTGAGGGGCAGCCCATGGCCACGATCGGACCTTACAAGCTGATGATCAGGGCTGAAAACTACGCCGGTGAATAAACGACGTCTGGCAGCTCTCCTCAACCCGATTAATGACGGGAGAGCCACCCACCTAGCAGAACACACAACGTAACACTCTACACCTTCGTTATATTTGGGTTTACCCTAGGCTACCAAAATAGCAGGCGCACAGCCTGGTTTCGCAAACTACGGGTTTCGTGAGCTGAGGGAAACTTACTGAAACCAGCGCTCTATCTCACCTGTAACACCCCGTATATTCTATAATAGTAAAATTCAAAAATTAAAGTATAATTAATTTCAAATCAAAGAAATAAGGGAAACGGGATACACCATTGTGTTTGTCTCAGCATTCTGCTTGATATAGAGTCCGAGTTTGCGTAAAACAGACTCCGTACGAGGGAGATATGACCTCCGGAAGTTTCAGAATTCAGTTTAAAATTCAAACAGACAGAAACTGTTCAGAACGAATTCAAATTTCAAAAAATCGGACCCAGATTGGGCTGGGCAGGAATTATCCCGCCGAAGGCACCCAGGTCGACAATGTACTCGACCTGGGGGTCGACTGGGTAGTCGACCTGGCCCATGAGCCAGGTCGAACCCAGCCCCCCCAGGCTGGCCTGGTCTGTGCTTGGCCGAATTTCTAAGCTTTGTCTTGTCACTAGGGCTAGGTGTCAGCTCCTGATTGGTTTCTCTTTGAAAAGAACGACTAATATTAATCTAAGCTCCATCGATGGATCGAATCAATTCACAAACTCTATAAAAAGGACCTAAGACTCCACCTAATTCACACAAATAAAAATGAGAATGAGATCGTCATGCTACTAAAGAAAGACTAGGAATAGCCGTCGAGTCAGGAGTTGATTCAAAAGCTTAAAACAACGACAATTAAATCAAAACAACGCCTACAACAAAGGATAGCATCTCCAAATTCAGAATTCAGAATCCTGAATTAAAGATTCATCATACGTTGTAAGTAGAGTGCTATTCCGATGTGAATGAATAATTGGGTTTTTATTTTTGTAAAATGAGAAATGGAATTGTACTTAATTTGTGGTGATAATAATTCATAATTGTATGTTGCTATGATTCTAATTATGAATCGATTTGGGATGTTGTGGTATAACGATGTTAGACCTATTGGATATTTGCAAGTTTATGATTCATGTTGAAAGTTAACAACTATATGTTTGTGGTAGTTTATTACAACAAAGTTGAGACTCATGCAATTATAGGATTCACCATTATGCCAACATGATTTTAGATCCATGTATGTATATTATTATGATCATTTTTAGTGTGTAGTTGGATCCAATTAAGTATTATGATTCATATGAATTTATGTTGGAATTGGCATCATGATTCAAGTGTAAAACCATACTTTTGTATTAGTGACAAAAGCAAGCATCTTTGTGAAATTGTGTTAATTCTATGAACATGGCTAGATTACGTTTGGTGTTATGCCTAATTGGAAACATGTTTTAGGCCTATATGGTTATCAAACTCATATGATAATATATGTGTGACACATAATTAAGTTAGATTCATATTTTTAAAATGCAAGTTTACATGACTAGATTAAAACCATGATTCATGTTAGGTATGTTTCATGTCAAGATTATATGCTATTATAATGCAAGTTTACAAGTGCCTAATCTATGTTAATTAGATGGTTATGTTGCAAGTTCATGCGTTCACACACCCCTTTTGATGTTACTTAAAATATATAAACACCATGTTCTAAGCCTCCCCTTTTTCATGTGGGTAAGTTGGGCTTAAATTTTAAGCCCAACATATGTTATATTATAGCGAACGTACAAAACAGGGGTAGTGATGTTGGGTTAAAAAATATATAAACATATGTGTTGGCATGCTTGACGCATGCCAACGACCTTGAAAACAATTAAGTGGTTAAAATTAATTTTACCCAATAAAGATGAATTTGAATAATGGGCTGCAAATATTTACATATAAAAAGAAAAGAGACAAAATATGTAAATTTAGAAAATACGATGTGTTTAACCCGAGGTTGGATTGCGTTGTGACATAAACATGCCCGGATCCGCCCGGCTGTCCAGTAGTCACAACAATACCTATCCAATGTGGGTGGTTAAACATTGAGCCCAATAAAGACCCGAGGTTAGACTGAGTTGTGGCGTAAGACTGCCCGGACCCAACCGGCAACAGGCAGCCACAACAATATATGTCTAATGTGAGTGGTCGAAGCTTTAATAAGACAATTAAGGCTGAGTCAGGATTGATAGGATTAAGTAAATTGAATATATACTTAATCAAATTGAACATGCAAAACTATACAGACTTATTGGGGGTTAGGTTTACAGAACACTTAACCAACTTAGCATGTTGGCTAGAAATAGAAAACCTAATAGCGGGGGACCCTTTTCAGCAGTAACCCTACAAGGTGTATCAGGATAACCTGAACTAGGCAGGGTGGGGCACGATTACTGGGCTGACTGTAAGAGGTCAAATCGACGGCGGTGGTGCAACAGTGTAGGTTCTAACGGGGTGCGGGCGTGCACACACTCCGTCGTAGAAAAATTAGGCACTGGGAACCAGTAGTATACCTATGCATTCTAGAATTGTGTCGGGCCGCCACCATAGGACTTGATACACCCTATGGTGGGACCAGCATAGGTAGCTACAACATCGGGGGCCGTAAGACACATGTAACTATGCGAGTAGGAGCTGATCATTTGAAATGGATCGCTTCACCCTGATCATGGGGTGCCAGTTGGGAACTAGTTTATAGGGGTGCAGAGATTAATATGGGGTACGATAGCGTATTCATCTCTAGACAACTTAACTTAGTTTATGGTGCTTCGCCATTTCCAGTTTATACTTATCATGCTCATTTATTTATTCCTAGACTGAATAGTCCTAGACTTACTCAGGCTTTATGTCTGACTCTACTTTTCTTTCGTCTTCTTTTCTTACGTACCCCCCCCCCCCCCAAGGTCCACAGGGAGGGAATACCGCAGCTTGACCACTTTTCACATCCAGCTTGATGGGAAATAATGTATTTCTTGGATCTCTTTCGTTTTGGTCTATGGCTTTGGATAGCAATTATGGGGACTTATGCAGTTTACTTATGTTTTTATACTTCTTTATGTTATGAAATCAAGACAGTTATGAAAATGTAATGTTTTTTGAAGTATTGTAAGACAATTATGGCATGGTTTGTGTAACACGTATTTTGATGAAATAAAAGTTGCTGTTGTTTTTCGCTGTTCAGAAATATGTGTATTTATATATGTCTGGTGTATCTGTGACTTATACTTATAAACCTCCAACAAATTAGAGCATTCCCTTTGAGAGTGACCCTAACGGAGGTGGGGTGTTTCACTTGGTATCAGAGCATAGGTTTACCAGATAAGATAAAAAGTTTTGAAAAAATATTTTCAAAAGAAAAATTAAAGAAGCATTTTTAAAGAGAAAATGTTATTTTAATTTTTAAAAGGCATAGTCCCCCAAAGCCATAGGTACTATCCTTTATCCTTCGTTTTGAATCTATCCTTTTTGTTTCAGCATGTCCAAAGAACTTAACTTGCCTGAGGGTGTACCAATACATGGTTGGTTCAAACGATTCTTAGAAGCAAGGGCCAATCAGCCAGGTCCCACTATTCCTCCTCCCCTAGCTGCAGGAAATCATCCACCTGTAGTAAATCATCCATCTGTAGCAGCACCTCCTCCTCCACCTCCTCCGCATGGAAATGCTTTTTCTAAGATATGTAAAGATTTCAAAGCTATGGGAGGGAAGGACTTTCATGGAACCGAGTCCTTCGTGGCAGCCAGGAACTGGATGAAGGAAACCGAGGACTTATTCGTCATCTTTGAGGTAGAAGATATGCAGAAGGTACAACTGGCAGTATGGCTACTTAAAGGCGAGGCATCCTACTATTGGGAAGTTACCAATGAAGAAAGACCAGTGGAAACATGGGAGGACTTTAGGGCGAGGTTTGAGGCTAAATTTCTCTCAGAAGCTGAAAGGAGTCTACAATTGGAAAAATTCTTATTTCTTAAGCAAGGGAATATGACAGTCAAAGAGTACGTTAATCAGTTCGATTATCTGGTAAGGTTCAGACTAGACCTAGTCAACACTCCGCACAAGAAGGCTCTCCGCTTTGTCAAAGGATTGAACGAGCCATTACACAGTTTGGCCATGACCCATATACCAATGGGAGCTACGTATGAAAGGTTGGTGCAGATGGCACTGCTGAACGAAGAGGATAAGGGCAAGAAGGAGACAAAGGCAGAAAGCTCTCAAGGGAAGAAAGAGGAATTACAGCCTAAGAAGATAGACTTTAAGAAGGGCGGGAAAGACAACAAGTCCCAAGAGAAGAGGAAGTGTAATTTCTATGGCAAAGTGGGGCACTTAGTGAAAGATTGCCGGAAAAAGAAGGCCAAGTAGAATGGTGGGTGCTTTTCTTGTGGTGAGACAGGCCACATGGCTAAGGATTGCCCAAAGAAGCTAAGGCAGGGGCATAATGTTGTATCCACCTCAGGGGCGCAGGTTCATGCGCTAGAAGCACAGCCTCTGCAACAACGAGGTATAAATACTTCTGTAGAAAGTGTAGTATATCTTTATGATCGCCTAGTTCACACTTTATTTGATTCTGGTGCATCACACTCCTTTATTTCATCTGCTTTAGTAGAATCTCTGCACCTAGAAACTAGTATGCTAGAGGACCCCTTAATTGTTTCAAATCCAATCGGGGGCCCAGCTCATTTGTCTATGATTTGTGTGGGATTAAAAATTTCTATTCTAAGCGTAGAATTTAGATGTAGTGCCTTTGTTTTGGGCTTCTCGGGATATGGTTTGATTTTGGGCATGGATTGGCTATCTAGTAATGGTGCCATCCTTGATTGTGAGAAAAGGGTGGTTAGGCTTCTGACTCAACTCGGTAACACTCTGGAAATTACTTGTAATCCCTCGTATGCGGTTATGCTTAGTTATCTTGAATCGCTATGTGCTTTTGTTGAGAGTTTACAATCGGTTAAAGTGGTCCGTGAATATCTGGATGTCTTCGAAGAGGTGAAGGGCTTAGGTCCGAAGCAGGAGATAGACTTCTGCATATATCTTGTAGATAATGCAAAGCCCGTTGCGTTGCCCGTTAGACACATGGCTCCACGGGAAAGGAAAGAGCTCAGTAAACCGGTTAAAGAACTTCTAGAGAAGGGGTTCATTAGAAGGAGCATTTCAGAATGGGGCGCTCTAGTGGTGTTCGCTACGAAGGTAGATGGTTCACTCCGTCTATGTGTTGACTATAGGGACCTCAACAAGCTAACGAAAAAGAATAGGCATCCTCTCCCCAGAATTGACGATCTGTTTGATCAGCTTGTAGGAGCGTCAGTTTTCTCCCAATTCGATAATACATCATTCAGAACCCCAGACGGCTTCTTTGAATAGCTTGTCATGCCCTGTGTCTTCTTTGTGGGGCACGATTAATGGCTGACTGTAAGAGGTCAAATCGATGGCAGTGGTGCAGCAGTGTAGGTTCTAACGGGGTGCGAGCGTGCACACACTCCGGCGCAGAAAAATTAGGCACTGGGCACCAGTAGTATACTTGTGCATTCTAGAATTGTGTCGGGCCGCCACCATGGGACTTGCTACACACCATGGTGGGACCAGCATAGGTAGCTACAACATCGAGGGCCGTAAGACACATGTAACTATGCGAGTAGGTGCCGATCTTTTGAAATGGATCAGTTTACCCTGAACATGGGGTGCCTGTTGGGAACTAGTTAATAGGGGTGCAGAGATTAATATGGGGTACGATATTGTATTCGTCTCTAGACAACTTAACTTAGTTTATGGTACTTCCCCATTTCCAGTTTATACTTATCATGCTCATTTCTTTATTCATGGACTGAATAGTCCTAGACTTACAAAGGGCTTTGTGTCTGACTCTACTTTTCTTTCGTCTTCATTTATTCCGTTCCCCCTCCCCCCCAAGGTCCACAGGGAAGGAATACCGCAGCTTGACCAGTTTTCACATCCAGCTTGAAGAGAAAAAATTTATTGCTTGGATCTCTTTCGTTTTGGACTATGGCTTTGGATAGCAATTATGGGGACTTATGCACTTTACTTATATTTTTATGCTTCTTTAAGTTATGAAATCAAGACAGTTATGAAAATGTAATGTTTTTGGAAGTATTGTAAGACAATTATGGCATGGTTTGTGTAACACGTATTTTGATGAAATAAAAGTTGCTATTGTTTTCCGCTGTTCAAAAATATGTGTATTTATATCCGTCTTGTGTATCTTTCACTTATACTTATAAACCTCCACCAAAATTAGGGCATTCCCTTTGACAGTGACCCTAACGGAGGTGGGGTGTTTCATCACCTCTCTGGAATAATTTACCCATAGATGTCCCATAATCGCTTTTGTTCCAAGAGTAACGATAAGTACGTATATGCAAGTACGAGACACTGGAAAACATAAAAAGAACTTATGAAGGCTTGACATAAACAGTGATCTTTACTAATTCATATTTGAATTTCTACACACATACACACTTAACAAACTACGTGTCCAATACTTTTTACTTTCTAATGACATGGTGTACATGAGAACCACACCGTGTCTTGAAAAACCAAAAGCGAGGGTCGTACTCTCATAATCTATCGGCCTACACTACAAAAATAAAAGTAACCTCTACTTAGGCTTCTAACACTAACCGTGTCTCTTCTTCTTTTACCTGTGATTGTGATTTTTTGTAGATTCAGCACTTGATGGCTCTTCCCTGGTACCAGCACCAGACCTCTTCCTACTCGACCCAGTCTTGCTTGACCTATCCTTTAAGGGAGTAACTGATTCACGGGTGACATGACGATGACGTTCCCCATCACCATCACCACTGGATACCTTCGTAGCGTCGGTAATAATGGCAAATGGCGTAGGCGCGGGGGCTCTACGAACAACAGGACCTACCACGACCTTGCTCTTTTCCAGAATCTCCTTCCCTTCCCTCTCAGCCTTTTCCTTGGCCTTCCCACTGCCCTTTCACTCGTCGAGTTTCTAAGACTCATTCGGTATAATGTCAGCAGCTTGGGTTTCCTCGAGGGTTCTGGTGACCCTCCGCTTGGCTTCCTCGTCTTCCCTTTTCTTCTGAGTCTCGTCTGCAGCCCGCTCTGTATCCTCCACCTCCTCGTGCTTGGCCTCCATCTGGGCCTTTTGAGTCTCCACTAAGGCCGCCATCGAGGATACATCGGCTTCCACTGGGCCCTTGGCAGCGGCACTCTGCACATCGACCACCTCTCCTTCCTCGTTAAGAATGTCCACCATGTTAGGAGTTACTCCTATGTTAGAAAAGGTGTTGAGTTGGTCGCCGCCCTCTCCACTCTGTGTTCCTATGAGGACTGGACCCGAGGCCGTCACTTGAGGGATCACGGGGGCATGGTCTGTTGCTGTCAAAGGCTCAGTAGGAACTGTATAGCGAAGATACAACGTTTTTAGCCCGAAAATTCGGTAATCACTTTATCCTCGGGGATGCTGGTTAAAAGGAATTTACCTATGGTCAAAGATGGCACGGTAAGGATAGGAATGCTGCTTGCGGCAGTATGTGAGGTTAATCTGGTATCCTCTAGCGCTGGGAAGTCAGGATCATATTCTGTAGCAGATTAAAGAGCCAAGGGATGACAAGAGCTTCCCTCTGCAAAGGTATCCTCCATAGACATGGTCTCGGTCATCACAAACTTCCCCTTCTCCTCGGAAAGCCCTTCCAACCTTTTGTTTTCGGCATTCTCCTGCAACAGCCTCCTCCCTTCTTATAGTTTCTCGCATTCCTCATCGTCTAGGGGAACATTGGCAAGCTAACGCTCATCTAAGGTACTTACGTCCACTCGACGCAAGAAGGCCTCATAAGGGATCAATCTCTCCCAAGTCCTAGCTAGCTCATGTGAGTAGTCTTCAACCCACGAAATCCCTCGGAATCTCAAAGCCTTTACATATATGCCATGAATACTCTCCTCGAAGGAGGACCCAACACGGAACTCCGCATCATTCATCTGCCCCCACAACTACGTTATCTCCCTTGAATGTTCAACCTTTATGCCATTAGCTATGCTCATCACATCCCCATTGTGGGCTTCGGCGTCTTCCTTCTCCTTTCTCATTTCCTGAAGCTTCCTTTTCAAATCGGCGACCTCGGCATTCTCAGCCTGTAATCTTTCATTTTCTGACCTCAAGGTAGTATTGTCACCCTCAAGCTGATGAAACCTCCCGATCACTCTATCTATGTTGCCGCATGTTTGGGACCACTCATCCTTATCCCTCTTAAGGGCAGTGTTTTTGAGGGTCAAGCGACTTGCCGGTCGCCAAAAGTATCACGGTCATGCATGGCCTCCGTCTTTAAAATCGCACAGGCCTGCTTCAACTCTGCTGCAATAATATGGTCATGGGTTATTATTAAGGAACGCACATGATAATATGTAATTAACCATGACATGGTAAAATAGGCTTACTTATATTAGTTTCCAAGTTGGCAGCCGAGGTCTTTTCACTGTCAATAGTCAGTTGTCGATTGAGGAGCTCCATGTTCTTTCTCTTGATCAGCTCCGAAAGATGGAGGGAATACTTGGTAAGTTCGTTGGCTTGGTGATACGCAGCTTGTGCATGCATCCACATTTCTCCAGATTCCCTACTAGGGGTGGGACGGAGGTCAGGTGTAACACCCCACGTCCATTAATGTCACTCGCAGAGGGAATGCATTAACTTCCATGGATCATTTTAAGTGAATATAGAACAGAAAATCACAGCAAGACAGATATAAAACAGTACTTGAAAATTTAAAACTTTATTCCATTGCAGCGGATAAACCCATATGTTTGATTACATCATCAAAAACCATAAACTAAAGTCAAGTACATCATATCCATCTTGATAAAACAAGGTACATAAACTGAAAGATATAATTCCCAACATCAAAATATCCATAAGTAAAGAGAAGTTGAACTTTACTTCAGCGATCCAAGCAATATTCTAAGAGCAGTCCAAAATCAAGCTCCATTGGTGCTAGTTCCGACCTCAGCACCTTGGGGGGAGAGGAAAGAGATGGAAAAAGGGGGGTCAGACATAAAGTCTGGCTAGTGCAATAACTTTAACAATATAATTAACAAAGTAACTAGGCTAAGGCATAAGTTGGAAAATAAGGAAACGACCATGAACCATGGAGTATGGCAGAGTAAACAAGGAAATAAGACGAACAAAGATAACATTGAAGGCACACCTAAACCACAACAAGATAATTACTATACTGCAACACCACTAGTATAACAGGATTAGGTGTTACCCTAATGTTTAAACTGAAATAGAATCGAAGCAGAATAATCTATACAGAAACAGAATGCTAGTAATGGGCCTTTACCACCCCAACAGACGGTACCACACAGAAACATACAGGTGTTACCACCCAACAGAAACAGACGGTACCAATAGAAACAGAAAGAACTAAGTGTACCCTAAGTCCTACCCCAAGCTATCGGCTCCCTAACTCATAGATACCCGTGCTGGTCCCACAGTGGGGTGTATTACTCCCCAAAGTGGAAACCCGATACTACCAGAGATGCATAGCTTATACCTACACGATGCAACAACGTCTTACCAACCAGCCCGGGCCCACACACGCACATGAACCCATTGGACTTGCGTTGCCACCGTTCACCCGTTTTGGCCTCTTACATTCAAGCCCAGTACGCGTGTCCCGTCCTCAAGTTAGGTCGACCCCACAGAGATACTTATGGGTTACTGGTTGAAACGGGTCCCCATGATTTGCCACAAGCTATCCACCTAAGCTTCGTCCCCTCTAGTATTTCCCACTTAACCCACTTCTTATTCATGTTTCAATTTTGGTTAAGTATTTCTAATCGTATTTCAAATGCCACCCAAGGCACCCACTTAACCCCCTCATGACTCACTACATGTTTATCTGGTTAAGTGTTTCTTAATTCATTAAGAACGTAACCTCATAAAGACCTCTCACATTAGACTGGCATTTGTGGCAGCTGGATTTGCCGGGAGGGTCCGGGAAGTCTTACACCACAAAAGAGTCCAACCTTGTGTCTTTACAATTGTTACGTATTTAATTTGTGCCTAAGACCTCTCACATTAGGCTGACATTTGTGGTCGCTGGATTTGTCGGGCGGGTCCGGGCAATCTTACACCACAAAAGAGCCTAACCTCGTGTCTTAGACGATTAATTACTCCTAATTAATCATCCAACAATTTGGATTACTTTCCCTATTCAAATTATCAATCAATTCCAAATTTAACGATGTCCATAATTGACTCAATTATGTCCATCCATTTATGGTATGTAAAATCATAACAATTTTCACCACAATTATATTTTATGCCTTTTAAGGCATTTATGCCAATTAAATCTTTTTAATATTATCCCCTTCACCCACGTAGTATGTTTGTTCGTTTAACGTAAAAATATATGTTAGACTCGAATAGTCTAACTCATGGAATAAAGAGGAAACAACACAATATACACATAATTAAAACATAAATCTAACATAGGGGTGAACTTGCATATGTGAATGATGTTCTACATCTAAAACTTGCATTAGGCCAAAATTACAAATTGCATAAACAACATATGTCATGGATCCAAATCTAAAGGTGTGAACTTGATGAGAAAATGGCCACAAACTTGCATAAATAACATATGTCATGGATCCAAATCTAAAGGTGTGAACTTGATGAGAAAATGGGCACAAATTTGCATAGGTAATAATCCTAAACTTGCATAACATGATTCATATCCAACTCATAAACTTACATATGTGATTTATACATCGCAACAATGGTGTAAACTAGTATCTAACATGTAAAGTATCATGTAGAATTTAGCCTACAACTTACACATATTACAGCCTAACTTTCAATTAAATTTTCACATAAACTAGGTGTCATAACAATGTAAGGTCGCACATAATTCTTCCCAACTTGTATATGATTCGTGTTTGAATCAAAATCTAAACTTTCCTGCATATGATTTATCGTATGAATCAACAAACTAACATAAGAAACTTGATGATTTGATTGTATATAAAATTACAACATGGATGATAGCAACATAACTATACATCATAAATGATAGGATCACAACATAACGTCATAGAGATTTCAATCACAATCCTACAACATAATTACAACATGAAATCAATACTTCACATCACATCCATGCAATCTGCATTATAACTTAATCCAATTAAATTACTAATTATCTTGTTAAAACAATCAAACTCACAACTCAAAAGCAGTCTTGAGTTCTGAATTCTGATTTCTGGAGTTAAATTAGCGCTCCTTTGAAGAAGATTCGCTGTTAGGGTTGAGTAGTTCTGATTTGATTGTTGTTCTTCCTCTTTAATTTGGCGGCGGCTGCTCTAGGGTTCAAGGCAACAGCATGACGGACATAGTTTCAGTTTTTATTCGGATTTAGGGTTTGAGTCTATGGGTCTTTTTATAGAGTTTTGAATTAATTTTAGCCGTCGGATGATCTTAGGTTTAATCAAAACCATTCGGTCTTGATGAGGTGATGAGTCAGCCCTAATGACTCAACAAGGAGTCAGAAAGGACTCAACAACATGGGTCAGCCTGAACCAGAAAGCTGTGAAGGCTTTTGCCTCGGGCTGGGTGCACTTGGCAGGTGCGCCAATGCAAATTTGTACTGGCGCACTTCCCAAGTGCGCTAGTGCAATCATTTTTTTTCTTCTACTTGCCACCACACTTCGTTCGTCCATAACTCCTTCATCCGGTACCCATTTCCCGCAAACTCGGACTCTATTTCAACCAGAATCCCGAGACGAACACAATGGCGCAACCCCATTCCCTTAATTCTCACGTCTGAGATTAATTATTATTTAATTTAGTTAATTCGATTATTCAAAAATCCAGGGTGTTACATTCTCCCCTCCTTAAAGGATTTCGCCCCCGAAATCTCCAAGTTAAGGAGAATGCATATCCTACCATCCAAACAACCATCTACTCAACCATCAAACACGGGCATCCATTGTCCAAGTAAAATTTCTAATGCTGTATGAACATATGCAAGAAATGTGTGTATATGTTCCTTATCTAATGTAAAATGAGGCGGTCTACTGATTTAGTTGACCTCCTTAATGCAAACCATGATAGTGCCATGCGTCCGTTATGTATGCGAAAGAACCCTATCGATACATATCATTTCTACATGTGTACACAACCATTCACCAAAATGCAACATCCATATGATGGTACAACCATTATACATCCATTAACTTAAATATGTACACACATTTGTATGCAATATGCAATATGAAGTGACTGAGCCGATCTAGTGCCTAATGTGTGTGTATATGCATCCACGGGCAACCACTAGCAAACACTTGCAACTATCTAACCTAACATGTATCAAACACATGTTTACATCCATGGGTTTCCTATTTAAAGGTCAAAGATTCGGTCAATGAGATACAAACAAATGATACAACAAAAATAAAAGCTCTATCCCCATTTGACATCGATTAAGAGAATAATTCCCTAAGTCTCAGCCCCGAAGACCGAAATCAACATCAGACTGCCACTCAGAAAATTACCCCCATTAAACAATGTCAAAACTAGAAATCTACTTCTTGCTTCAAGTAGAAACCCCTATCCTTCAAAAATATTCAGATACTTACAGACTACTGGTATAGATCAAATTACAGAACGATTCTCAGAAAGCTAAGCATAACAGACCCTTGCGGGTTACAAGAAACTTTGGGGGTCTTCCCACGACAAGTTAGAAACATAACAACCCTCTACATAGAAAGCTGGTCCATTTAGACCCAACCCATAGCCCATAAACTTGAGCACACAAATGTCACATTCAAATTTTTGACGCCTAACACAGATAATTTCAAACCCCTACAAATCACTAACAATTGAGCCAAACCACAAATGGGGTTCGAAACAACTACGAGATCAGAAACAAGACGAGTATTAAAGTGCAAAGTATCGATTACAGAATAAAAATGCCAGAATCAGAAAGAGTTTTAACTCAACAATCAGATAAAGAAATTAAACCATCTTTAGAAATTATTCTTATTTCTATCCTATCCACCAGCCTCGAGGGTATTCGCCTGTCCTCCAAAAGTAGGTACTGCCCTATGCCCTTTCCTTGGGCAGTCCTTAATCAGATGTCCCGCTTCGCCACAGTTGAAGCAAGTGCCCTTCCTTTTCCTGCAATCCTTGTTCAGATGGGTCGAGCTTCCACAAGTAAAGCACTTCTTCTCCTTCCTATCTTCAGACTTCTCATCCTTCTTTTGTGTTTCCTTTTTGGGCCCCGTTTTCTTGTTCTGTGGTCCTTCGTGCTTTTCTTCTTTTTTCTAACTTTTGGCTTCCTCTTCATGCATTAACGCCATGTCAACTAATCTCTCAAAGGTAGCTCCCATAGGAATGTGGGTCATAGCTAACCCATGAAGCGGCTCGTTTAAAACCTTAACAAATCTTAGAGCCTTCTTTTTTGGAGTATTCACTAAGTCTATGCCAAACCTTGCCAATTGGTTGAATTTGTTGATGTACTCTTTCACCGATAGATTCCCTTGCTTCAGTGCTAAAAACATTTCCATGTATAGATTCTCTTCAGCCCGCGAGTGGAACTTCGCCTCAAACCTCTACCTAAAATCTAGCCATGTATCGACTCGACGTCCCCCATTGGTGATCTCCACCAAAACGAGGCCTCGTCTTTCATTAGCCAGGCAGCTAGCTAGAGTTTTCTTCCATCATCCACTTCAGAGATTCCAAACAATTCTTCCACCTCCTTTAGCCAGTTACGAGCTTCAACAAATGTCTCCGTCCCGTGAAAAGATTTTCCACCCACTGCTCTAAAGTCCTTAAATATCTTTGAGAAATTATCGACACGAAGAGGAGGGGGAGGAGGAGGAGGAGCATTTGCTGGACCTGTGGTGGCGGCCCTAGCCTCAAGATATTGACGAAACCAACCGGGTACATGAACACCCTCTGGTATCTCAGATGCTTCAGACATGCTGAAAGGAAAAAGGAAAGATTCAATATAAAAAGGACTGAAGGAAAGATATATGGCTCTTGGGGTTATGCTTTCTAAAATATACTTTTCTCTTGAAAATACTTTCCTTAAAACATACTTTTGAAGATACTCCTTTATAAAAATTGTTTTGAAAAATAGTTTTTCAAATTCATATCTGTTGTGGTAACCTTCAGCTCTGATACCTCGTGTAACACCCCACGTCCATTAATGCCACTCGCAAAGGGAATGCATTAACTTCCATGGAGCATTTTAAGTGAATATAGAACAGAAAATCACAGCAAGACAGATATAAAACAGTACTTGAAAATTTAAAACTTTATTTCATTGCAGCGGATAAACCCATATGTTTGATTACATCATCAAAAACCATAAACTAAAGTCAAGTACATCATATCCATCTTTATAAAACAAGGTACATAAACTGAAAGACATAATCCCCAACATCAAAATAGCCATAAGTAAAGAGAAGCTGAACTTTACTTCAGCAATCCAAGCAATCTTATAAGAGCAGTCCAAAATCAAGCTCCACTGGTGCTAGTTCCAACCTGAGCACCTGGGGGGGGGGAAGAGATGGAAAAAAGTGGGGTCAGACATAAAGTCTGGCGAGTGCGATAACTTTAACAATATAATTAACAAAGTAACTAGGCTAAAGCATAAGTTGGAAAATAAGGAAATGACCATGAACCATTGAGTATGGCAGAGTAAACAAGGAAATAAGATGAACAAAGATAATGTTAAAGGCACCACTAAACCACTACAAGATAATTACTATACTGCACCAACACTAGTATAACATGATTAGGTGTTATCCTAATGTTTAAACTGAAATAGAATCGAAGCAGAATAATCTATACAGAAACAGAATGCTAGTAATGGGCATTTACCACCCGAACAGAGACAGAAACAAAATAATCCCTTCGGAAACAGAATGTAGAATTAGGTGAACACTAGTAATGGGCCTTTACCACACCAACAGACGGTACCACACACAAACAGACAGGTGTTACCACCCAACAGAAACAGACGGTACCAACAGAAACAGACAGCACTAAGTGTACCCTAAGTCCTACCCCAAGCGATAGGCTCCCTAACTTGTAGATACCCGTGTTGGTCCCACAATGGTGTGTATCACTCCCCAAAGTGGCAACCCGATACTACCAGAGATGCACGGCTTATACCTACATGATGCAACAACGTCTTTCCTACCAGCCCGGGACCACACACACACGTGAACCCGTTGGACTTGTTTTGCCACGGCTCACCCGTTTTGGCCTCTTATAGCCAAGCCCAGTACGCTTGTCCCGTCCTCGAATTAGGTTGAGCCCACAGAGATATTTATGGTTTACTAGTTGAAACGGGCCCCCATGATTTAACACAAGCTATCCACCTAAGCTTGGTCCCCTCTAGTATTTCCCACTTAACCCACTTCTTATTCATGTTTCAATTACATGTTTCAATTTTGGTTAAGTATTTCTAATCGTATTTCAAATTCCACCAAAGGCACCCACTAGATTCAACATGCCACCCAAGGCACGCACTTAACCCCCTGATGTCCCACTACATGTTTATCTGGTTAAGTGTTTCTTAATTCATTAAGACCGTTACCTCGTAAAGACCTCTCACATTAGACTGGCATTTGTGGCAGCTGGATTTGCCGGGCGGGTCCGGGCAGTCTTACACCATAAAAGAGTCTAACCTCGTGTCTTTACAATTTTTACGTATTTAATTTGTGCCTAAGACCTCTCACATTAGACTGACATTTGTGGCAGCTGGATTTGTCGGGCGGGTCCGGGCAGTCTTACACCACAAAAGAGCCTAACCTCGTGTCTTAGACGATTAATTACTACTAATTAATCATCCCCCAATTTGGATTACTTTCCCTATTCAAATTATCAATCAATTCCAAATTTAACGATGTCCATAATTGACTCAATTATGTCCATCCATTTATGGTATGTAAAAACATGCCAATTTTCACCACAATTATATTTTATGCCTTTTAAGGCATTTATGCCAATTAAATCTTTTTAATATTATCCCCTTCACCCCACGTAGTACGTTTGTTTGTTTAACGTAAAAATATACGTTAGACTCGAATAGTCTAACTTATGGAATGAAGAGAAAACATCACAATATACACATAATTAATACATAAATCTAACATAGGGGTGAACTTGCATATGTGAATGATGCTCAACATCTAAAACTTGCCTTAGTCCAAAATTACAACTTGCATAAACAACATATGTCATGGATCCAAATCTAAAGCTGTGAACATAATGAGAAAATGGCCACAAACTTGCATAAATAACATATGTCATGGATCCAAATCTAAAGGCGTGAACTTGATGAGAAAATGGCCAGAAACTTGCATAGGTAATAATCCTAAACTTGCATAACATGATTCATATCCAACTCATAAACTTACATGTGACGATCCCAAAACCCCGTGACATGGTGTTTAGGATAATCATTGGAATATAACACATTAATCATCATTAGCAGATCACAGATAATAGCATAAACAGAAAATAGAATAATTTACACACATATGACAGCGGAATCATATAGATATCATCACATCAGAGAAGCACAGTACAGGATACAACTTAGTGCATAATGATACATAATCAGTCACCATCGCCTGAGGCGGAATCATACATAAAGGGTACTCAAAATAAAGATCAGTCTACATCGCCATTGGCGGAATCATAATATAGATACAATAATTGCGGAGAAAATCCAAGTCACCACGGTGTAGTCAAGCCTCGCCATGAGCCAAAAGTGTGTCAGAAACCTGTAACTAGGCTGCCCGTGTGAAAATGAGGGCACCCGAGTTTGCAAGGTGAAACAAACTACGGGTCAGTCATGGGACTGGTATGAGAAATCTACTTAACTTATTAACAACAATAATATGGCAAATCAAAGGACCAGGCCACTTTCGTGGAACGGGTTTACTCCAATGAGTGCTAGTGCATGAAATAAAGTAAATAATTAAATCATCACAATGCTTTTTATAAAATGAAGCCATTATAAGACTCAGGTCCCATCACACAATGCAACGCAAGCTGGAGGATAGAGTTTTTACCTTATAATGGCAAAAGATGCTTCATATGAATAAAACAAAAGTGCTTGATATTATTACTAGTGTATATATGTTTCAAAAGCAAATTCAATCATAAATATCAATCCTAGGCGGCATAGCTACCATCTACTATGTCGCCTTACTAGTAATACAATCACGTCCGCATATTTCGTATTGGAAATTGGATTCATTCATGAGTCGAGGCAAGGGGCAAGCTCCTCTCCCATTCGAGACACTCTAGCAAATGTCCCTGGACCCCACTACGATCCTTGGATCTTCAGGGCCGGTCCGCTCTTACCTTTGAGTATTAGTTATTCCTGAACACACGTTTCCCGGTCCTTACAGACCTATAATCGAGGCGCCTCGCATTCCAACAACCACACAGGTGAAAAGTATATATAATGTCAGGGCTGGTAGGTCACTGACACCACCTTAGCTAGAAAGAAACGTCGTGCTCTCCCTGCAGTCACTTTCCCGTTTTTGACTCATACCGAGGGGTGAGGATCGCGAATTCACGTTATACACAAAGCTACGTCACGCAGACCATGCTTTGATCATCAACCACAAGACTATGCTTTGCAACAGAAGCCCTGATCATACGCCACTCAGGCGTGCCACACAAGCAATCAACTCCATGAGACTGATTTCTATCAATACATAACCTCTGAGCTCGTACGTCTCAGAGAAGGGCGTTAAGCAAGAGAATAAATTCTCCGCCGCCAAACAGAGATCAATCAACACAGAACAAAATCCAATGTCAGACACACAGTCCATTTACAAGTCCGTTCTGGGTCTGAAAGAAACCCGAGGCACCAATTCCTCGCATATCCGTACAATCAACAGTATGTTTGGATGGCTACTACTTCAGTTCCTTCATGGTAGATACTTCAATCACGAGCATAAGTAGAGCCCATCCATCCAATGTGAAGATCGTCGGTCTTCAACCGTCTTCCACTCTTCGACTTCTCAACGTCGATCGATTATTTGAAATGAGATAACCTTGGCCTTTTCTAATAACCCACGTATATTTAGATTTCAATTCAATTATTCACATGGTTGGACTATTCATCATTCACATTTCAGTTATTTAGTTATAATTTTCATGTCAAATACATTCAACCATCACATATCAAGCAAACACAACAAAATTGATTTATTCCCACTCTATATCGTCTATAGTATTTTATAACGATATATCGCCATTTTTATTTAACTTAAAACGGCCATATTTAATTAAACGACGTTTCAGGTCGTATCGATGCACTGGCGATGCTTTTCACTAATTTTGTTTTACACATATCTGAAAATCTAACTGTTGGATCTTCACAAATTTTATATCATTAGGAAGGTCATTTCAAAATGAATCCAATGGTTTCAGTTTTGGGAAAATCCGACGGTCGGATCTTCCACACTAGCCATTTGAAGTTACGATTTCAATTTACGAACTGCAGCGTCGTTATTTGATTTAATTTATATATATATATATATATATATATATATATATATATATATATATAATCGTTTCTGGCGCTGTTTTTCTTCAGTTTTGAATTAAACATTCCAGACAATCCAAACGTCGGATCTTCACAAAGTTGGTGCCGTTGGAAAGATATTTCCAAGGCGAACCCAACGGTTGCGGTTTAGGGAAAATCCAATGGTCGGATTTCCCGCACTAGTCGTTTGAAATCACGGTTTCAAAACACGAACTGCATGGCCACGTTTTGTTTTAATTTTATTTATATTTATATATTTATATAAATATAGTTCATTCAAAAATTCCTATATCGTTTCTACTTCAATTATTTCACTAACGCCTTTAAATTTCGGAAAATTTCGCCATAACCTCCTTTGTACGAGAGGGTCTGGGAAAATTCCCAAATAGCCACACGGGCGTCTCATATCAAAAAGAAAAAGAAAAAGCCAAGCGGCTAGCCAACAGGCTCATAAAATCATCACCCAAACAAAGCAGTAAATGTGTACCTATTTGTCGGGCACAAAATTTTATTCCTCTTCTCTAGCCCCTTTGCTATAACCTGTTCAATAAATATGCATGTACATATATACAATCTTTATCACTTATCATTTTCCATTCAACTTCATATCCAATTTACTTTGGTTTAAAAACACCATTCATTCTAATGTTGCATGCATAGGCTAAAATCATATCATTAGCTAATTAATGTATATTTCAACTCATGCATATTTTATTTGAACAAGTGGCTATTATTAACACTTCACATTTCAAAAATGATAATTTTGGCCAACTAAAATAGATTCTAACACATGACTATTTTATTTAGTTCCTATGCATGTTAAAAATAATATTTCTTCGCAAATATTTATTTCAACGTCCGAATATCTCTAGCACATCACATATATGATAAAAATGATATTTTTATCATTTAAAATATTTATTCGACAAATGGTTGTTTTCAACACTTCATAGTTTCAATAAAAAATGTAATTTTTATTGTTCTATCTTTTTATTCAACACATGGACTTTTCCACTACACACACTTCTCAACAAATGAGCATCCCACACATGGACATTTTATTTATGTTGTTCATATTAGAAAGATGGAATTTTTATTGTCGAAAAGATTTATATAAGGCGGATATTTTTTATACTTCCTATATATTATAAAAATGTGATTTTTATTGTTTAAACGCTTCATTCATTCACAAATGAATTTAATTTTCACCCAACACTTTTCAACACATGAACATTTCCACACATGGATATAGTTTCAATAAATGACTTTAATTTCAACGCATGAAAATAATTTCAACATATGAAAATTATTCTAACACATGAATATTATTCAAAATTTCGGCAGCATAACGGCAGGGTAGTTAAAACCGGCACCGTCCCTAGTACGGCTCCTCGCTCTACCCTAAAACCTCGCGGTTTTTGACAATGGGGATTCATGCATCTAATTCGCACGCAGGCGGCATGTTTTATTTTTATTTCCACAAATATTTCCAATTCATTTCAATCACCAATGGGTATTTTTCAACCACAACCAAACAATATCAACCACAAACAATTATTCAACCATTCGTAATTTTCATCCAATATTTCACACCAATTCACAACAAAAAATATCGTCCATGGTTTGTGGATGAGGAGAGTACACACACACACACACACACACACACATATATATATATATTTATATATATATAATTGCTATATTTCACTTGCATTTCAACACATATATCAATTATTCTATGCATGTAAAATTCATACTTCGCTTATATAGCTTACACTACGCATGTACATGAGGTATACGACACGTATGTAATTTATATTTCGCTAATATAAATTATACACGACATTTTCCATTCAAATTTATGTTAATTTAGATTTCTCACATTGGTTTTCGAAGTGCTAAAAATCGATACGATGTCAGAAAAATCCACGGCTTCTTCTATTGGGTAGAGAGCTTCCTTACGGTCCCGATGTTTCCTGTTTCATCGAATTTCGTCAACACACCAAAAAGATATGATTTTTCAAAGTGTAAAGATCAAAAAACTCACCTTTCACGAAGGTTCAAAACTAGGTTTACGGTTTTCGCGAGAATCGGGGCACGAGGGGATGATCAGCGAGTTGGACGTGGAAGAGGGAGGAGAGGGCTATCTGGCGGTGGTGGTTTGGTGGCGTTCGGTGGTCAGGATCAGCGGCAGCGGCGCTGGGAATGTCGGGGCTTTGGATACTCGATTCAGGCGGCACAGGAGACGAGGGGTGGAGGAAGTTGGTCGGATTTTGAGGGGAGGCGAAGGTGCTTTGAATGGTGGTGGTGGCGGAGGCTGGAAGCGACGACAGCGGTGGCGATCGGGCCTGGAAGTTTGGAGCACGGGTCGCCGTTGTTTCGGAGGGTTTTCTTTTTTATTTTATTTTTTAAAATAATGAATGGAGAATTCTGATTGGCCGAGGACTTTATTAACTTTTTTAAATAGTGTTTTCTTAAACGAACTCCTTTTTAAACCCAACGACTATCGCCCCTAGCTAAATACCCCCATCCCGGACACAATGGGATATGTTTCGTTGGCCAATTCGACTATTATAGTCAGTTATTTTTCAAATTAAAGTAATAAACATTTAATTTTTAACTTTGAACGTACATTTCAATTTTCCAGGGCAACAAACTGATTCGAAAAATTCCAGAAAAATAAATCTAGCTATGTTTTGACGCTACGGTCCCAACAAAAATAGTTTCGTCGAATTCTGAGGTCGTTTGAAAAATGGCAATTTTCTGGTCGATCCAATTTAACATAAATTGACCAAACAATTTGATACCTAGCAATAGTTTGACATCCCGGACCCAACAAAAGTGGTTTCATCGAATTCCGAGGTCGTATGCAAAGTATATATTTTCCAGGGCTATATACTCTATATAGCGACCTATCTGAAAATTCATTCGGCCATAACTTTTGATTCCCATTATGAAACTTCGATTTTTCAGATTTGTTAGAAAGGTATTGACTAACAGATTTAAATATTTTTGGTTTCACTAAAATCCGTTATATTTTCCACCCTGCACAGTCAGTCAAAGTTTGAATTCAAATTTTCAAACTGACTCACTATTTCTAATTCAATATTTTATTGAAATATTCAATTTCAATTGTTTAAATTCCTTTGAAATCACCAATTTAAAATTTTTAAATTGGCTCGTATTTTCCGGGTTATTACAATATCCCCCAATTAAAACTTTTCATCCTCGAAAAGGAAACAACAGTAAAGTAAGAAACAAAATGTAAATGCAATGTATTGTGAAGGTACCTTGCACCGGAGTTAGTCAAAGATATCCACTCTACATTTGGGGTAAGCTTGCTCAATTCTTTCCTCAGTCTCCCAAGTACAGTCTCTAGGATCAATGCTCCACTGCACTTTAACTAAATGAACCTTTTTGCTTCTGAGTTCTCTAGTTTCTTTGCCAACAATCTTTAATGGCTCTCTTCTGAGTGCTAATTCTAGAGTTATGTCTACATCCTGTTGCGCTGCTTCTTCTACAACAAGATCTGGATCATGCACATGTCTTTTAAGTTGAGATACGTGAAATACATCATGCACTCTAGGCAACCAATCTGGTAATTGAACCCTATAACCAAGAGTTCCAATTCATTCGAGAATAGGAAAGGGACCAATAAATCTCGGTGCCAACTTCCCAATCTTGCCAAATCTGATTACTCCTCTCATCGGAGAAACTTTCAAATAAACATGGTCACCAACAGCAAATGTCAAATCTCTCCTTCTAGAGTCTGCATAACTTTTCTGTTGGCTTTGGGCGGTTCTCAAACGCTTTTTGATGAAGTCGAATTTATCAGATGCTTCTCTAATCATATCGGGTCCTAACACAAGTCTGTTGCCAGGTTCTACCCAACATGCTGGAGATCTGCAGGGTCTGCCATATAATGCTTCAAATGGTGACATTCCCAAACTTTCTTGATAGCTATTGTTATATGAGAATTCTGCCAAATGCAAATGATCTTCCCATGACCCACCAAAATCAATTATACAAGCCTGCAATAAATCTTCTAGAATTCTATTCACCCGCTCAGTTTGGCCATCTGTCTGAGGGTGATATGCGGTGCTCATATTCAGTTTCGTTCCAAATTCTGTCTGGAAAGCCTCCCAGAATTTGCTAGCAAATATCGGGTTTCTATCACTGACTATGCTGATGGGAATTCCATGCAGCTTAACGATTTATTTGAAATATATCAGTGCTAGACTTTGAGCGGTTCTATTGGATCTAACAGGTATAAAATGGGCAGTCTTCGTGAAGTGATCTACAATTACCCAAATGCTGTCATTACCTTTCCTGGTTCGCGGCAAACCATCTATGAAATCCATGGAAATCTGTTCCCATTTCCAACCTGGGACTTCCAATGGTTGCAACAATCCAGCTAGCTTCTGTTGGTCGCTCTTGACCGATTGAAAAGTAGGACATCTACTAACATACAAAGAAATATCCCTTTTCATTGCTCTTCACCAGAAAGTGCGTTTGATATCGTTGTACATTTTACTCACACCGGGATGGATGCAAAATTTGGATTTAAGGCATTCATCCAACACTTCTCTTCGAAGGCCTGGAATATTTGGAATGCAAATCCTATTATTTAACCTGGGAACCCCCTTATTGTCGATACGAAAACTCGTGGTTTCACCTTCCTTGATCCTTTGACTGATTCTCTGGATGAGCTCATCGTCTTTTTGAAGGGCTGAAATCCTATCAATCAATCCAGGTGTAATTATAAGATTGGCAATGATTGCGGTTTTCCTACTAAGTGCATCCGCTACAACGTTAGCTTTCCCTGGCGTATATAGGATATCAAGATCATACGCTGCAAGAAATTCTAGCCAACGCTGCTGTCTCAGATTCAGATCTTTCTAGGTATATAAATACTTCAATTGTTGATGATCTATGTACAGTATAAATTTCTCACCCAATAAATAATACCTCTAGATTTTCAATGCAAAAACGATGGCTAGCAACTCAAGATCATGAGTCACATAATTCTTCTCATGCGGTTTCAGTTGGCGGCTTGCATAAGCGACTACTTGGCCTCTTTGCATTAACACTGCACCAAGACCTCTAATAGAAGCATCTGTCCAAACCGTTAAATTCTGATTGCCATCAATAATAGTTAACACTGGAGCAGTGGTTAGTTTCGATTTCAATTCCTGGAAAGCTTCTTCACAGTCCGAAGTCCACTTGAATTTCTCATGTTTCTTTGTGAGCTTCGTTAACGGACCGGATATCTTCGAAAAATCCTTAACGAACTTTCGATAATAACTAGCCAACCCCATAAAAATTCTAACCTCTGTGGGAGCAGTGGGTTGTTTCCAGTCTTGAATCGCTGTTATTTTGCTTGGGTCAACAGAAATTCCTTTCTTTGACACGACATGGCCAAGAAATTTCACTTCTTCTTGCCAGAAGACACATTTAGAGAATTTGGCTTTGAAGACGTTCTTTCTCAGAATCTCCAATACTTGTTCTAAGTGTTTCTCATGCTCGGGTTTTGATTTGGAGTAGATTAAAATATCATCGATGAAGACGAGGACAAATTTATTCAGAACTCCCCTGAACACTCTAATCATTAGATCGATAAAGTATGCTGGAGTGTTACACAGGCCAAACGATATTACTAACCATTCACAAAATATGTCTGGACCTCTGAAAGCTGTTAAAGGAACACACTCTTCTGCTATTATCAATTGATGAAAACATGTAGCTAGGTCCATTCGGGAAAATACTTTCTCCCCATTCAATTGGTCTAGCAAATCATCGATGCGGGGTAATGGATACTTATTTTTGAGCGTCTGTTTGTTGAGGTCTCTGTAATCAACGCATAATCGACGAGTACCGTCTGACTTTGGAACAAACACAATAGCTGCACCCCAATTAGAAAAACTAGGTCTGAGTAGACCCTTCCACAACAGTTGATGAGTTTGATCGCCTAATTCTTCTTTTTCTTTCGGAGTCATTCTACGAATTGGATGTACCACTGGTCTGGCATTGGGAATCAGATCGATTCAGAATTCTATTTCTCTTTGCGGAGGTAAGTTCTCAACTTCTTCAAACACATCCGCATAGTTTCTAACAATAGGAATCTATTCTATGGAAGTGGGGATAAGTTCTAATGCTAACCAAAATTCTTCTCTATTCGGATTCGAACCATGACAGGGTACCGTAATATATCCAAGCTTCGTTCGAATTTTAACGATTCTTTCCGCACAATTCACTTCGGCTTCGTATTTCGTTAACCTATCTATCCCGAGAATGATATCGAATTCGGGAAAATCCATAACGATTAAATTGAAAGAAAATTTGTAGGAAGAATAAGAGATTGGCACTCTACAACATGAACTGAGAGTGATAGGACCCCCTATCGGGTTATGTACCTCAACCGATTCTTTAAGCTTCCTCTGTTTTAACTTTAATTTGTGCATGGTGTTACTAGCAATAAAACTACGTGATGCACCTGTGTCAAACAATACAGAAATAGGATTATTTTTAATTGTAAGGGTACCTCCCAAAACATCAGGTTTACCTGCTCCGTCGGAAGCAGCTGGCGGGCTCGACCCGTCATAGACGTGAGCTACTGTACCTTTCTTCAGCAAAGGACAGTGTTTGACCAGATGATCGGTCTTTCGACAATTGAAGCACGAGCGAGGGTTCTGGGAGGTTTGGCTCGAGCCTTGAGAATTTGTCATCTGCCTCTTCGGAGCTGTGCAGACGTTTGAGTAGTGCCCCGGCTTACCATAGTTAAAGCAATTTCCTCTTGGCGGCTTGCCAATCTGAGGTTTTGAAGATGCTGCTTGGCTTGACTCGCCTTGATTAACAGCAGGCTTGCGCTTGTTTCCGGCTTGGCTTCTAGCGCGATCCCGATCCAGATGCCTTTGATCAAGGTCTTCGTAGTTGCATGCCATTTCCACCAGCTCGTTGAATTCCAGCTTGACATGGGCCATGGCTCTATCATGATATTGTCGTCTTAGCCCAAGGATAAACCTCTTATTTTAGGATTTCGCAGTGGCGACGAGCTCCGGAGCATAGGGCAACAACAGTGTAAATTTATTCAGATAATCTTGCATGGAAAGATCCCCCTGCTGGAGATTGGCGAAGTCATCGTGCATTCTTTCTAAAGCTTGTTCGGGGACATATTTCTCCTTAAAGAGTTCTTTCAATCCATCCCATGTTCTTCCAGCTTCCCTATTCCCGGCAGTGAGAGGTTCCCACCATAGTTCAGCTTGTTCCTGCATAAGCCAGGCGCTCATAATAACTTTGTCTTCGTCTCCGAACCTTAGGCCTTCAAGAATTTTCTCGCATGTTTTGAGCCATGCAAGGGCCTCTATTACTGTTCCAGTACCCGAGAAGGTCTTGCCTCCTAAGTTTTTATATCTCTTAGCTACACGGTCTAGCTCGAAGTATTGAGCTGCCGGAGGTTGTATTAAAGGTCCTTCTTGAGCTGGGGCTTCTCCTGTTCCTCGGCCTCGGCCGGCACGGCCTCCTCTAGCGGCGGCTGCTCTGGTTGCCATTTGTCAAATTATGTATAAGCAAGAAAAGAGTCAGCTAACAGAAAGGATAGTTTATTGCCTAGTTAAGCAGGAAGTTTACGGAAAGATAACGATGGACTGATAAAATTGTTTTTGCTATTCTGCTCGGCTCATTCTAGGACATTACTAGTCCTATCTCTAATGAGCGACTCGCCTTAGAATACTACTGATTCTATTTTGACGAAGTGTTTAATGTGTTAGACTCCAGAACTAAGATTAACCAAAGCTCCGATACCAGCTGTGACGATCCCAAAACCACGTGACACGGTGTTAAGGATAATCATTGGAATATAACACATTAATCATCATTAGCAAATCACAGATAATAGCATAAACGCAAAATAGAATAATTTACATACATATGACAGCGGAATCATATAGATATCATCACATCAGAGAAGCACAGTACAGGATACAACTTAGTGCATAATGATACATAATCAGTCACCATCGCCTGAGGCGGAATCATACATAAAGGGTACTCAAAATAAAGATCATTCTACATCATCATTGGCAGAATCATAATATAGATACAATAATGGAGGAGAAAATCCAAGTCAGCACGGTGTAGTCAAGCTTCGCCATGAGCCAAAAGTGTGTCAGAAACCTGTAACTAGGCTGCCCGTGTGAAAATGAGGGCACCCGAGTTTGCAAGGTGAAACAAACTACGAGTCAGTCATGGGACTGGTATGAGAAATCTACTTAACTTATTAACAACAATAATAAGGAAAATCAAAGGACCACGCCACTTTCGCGGACGGGTTTACTCCAATGAGTGCTAGTGCATGAAATAAAGTAAATAATTAAATCATCTCAATGTTTTTTATAAAATGAAGCCATTATAAGACTCAGGTCCCATCACACAATGCAACGCAAGCCGGAGGATAGAGTTTTTACCTTATAATGGCCAAAGATGCTTCATACGAATAAAATAAATGTGCTTGATATTATTACTAGTGTATATATGTTTCAAAAGCAAATTCAATCATAAACATCAATCCTAAGCGGCATAGCTACCATCTACTATGTCGCCCTACTATTAATAAAATCACGTCCGCATATTTCATATTGGAAATTGGATTCCTTCATGGGTCGAGGCAAGGGGCAAGCTCCTCTCTGATTCGAGGCACTCTAGCAAATGTCCGAGTACCCCACTATGATCCTTGGATCTCCAGGGCCAGTCCTCTCTTACCTTTGAGGATTAGTTATTCCTGAACACACGTTTCCCGGGCCTTACAGACCTATAATTGAGGCGCCTCTCATTCCAACAACCACACAGGTGAAAAGTATATATAATGTCAGGGCTGGTAGGTCACTGACACCACCTTAGCTAGAAAGAAACGTCGTGCTCTCCCTGCAGTCACTCTCCCGTTTTTCACTCATACCGAGGGGTGAGGCTCGCGAATTCATGTTATACACAAAGCTACATCACACAGACCATGCTTTGATCATCAACCACAAGACTTTGCTCTGCAACAGAAGCCCTGATCATACACCACTCAGGCGTGCCACACAGGCAATCCACTCCATGCGACTGATTTCGATCAATACATAACCTCTGAGCTCGTACGTCTCAGAGAAGGGAGTTAATTAAGAGAATAAATTCTCCGCCGCCAAACAGATATATATTTAACAGATATCAATCAACACAGAACAAAATCCAATGTCATACACACGGTCCATTTACAAGTCTGTTCTGGGTCTGAACGAAATCGGAGACACCAATTCCTCACATATCCGTACAATCAACAGTATGTTTGGACGTCTACTACTTCAGTTCCTTCATGGTAGCTACTCTAATCACGAGCATCAGTAGCGCCCATCCATCCAATGTGAAGATCGTCGTTCTTCAACCGTCTTCCACTCTTCAACTTCTCAACGTCGATCGATTATTTGAAATGAGATAACCTCGGCCTTTTCAAATAACCCTAGTATATTTAGATTTCAAATCAATTATTCACATGGTTGGACTATTCAACATTCACATTTCAGTTATTTAGTTATAATTTTCATGTCAAATACATTCAACCATCACATATCAAGCAAACACAACAAAATTGGTTTATTCCCACTCTATATCGTCTATAGTTTTTTTTAACGATGTATCGCCATTTTTAATTAATTTAAAACGGACATATTTAATTAAACGACGTTTCAGGTCGTATCGATACACTGGCGCTGGTTTTCACTAATTTTGTTTTACACATATCTCAAAATCTAACCGTTGGATCTTCACAAATTTTATATCATTAGGAAGGTCATTTCAAAACGAATCCAACGGTTTCAGTTTTGGGAAAATCCGACGGTCGGATCTTCCACACTAGCCATTAGAAGTTACGATTTCAATTTACGAACTACAGCGTCGTTATTCGATTTAATTTAATTATATTTATATATATATATAAATATAATCGTTTCTGGCGCTGTTTTTCTTCAGTTTTGAATTAAAAATTCCAGACAATCCAACCGTCGGATCTTCACAAAGTTGGTGCCGTTGGAAAGATATTTCCAAGGCGAACCCAACGGTTGCTGTTTAGGGAAAATCCAATGGTCGGATTTCCCGCACTAGTCGATTGAAATCACGGTTTCAAAACATGAACTGCACGGCCACGTTTTGTTTTAATTTTATTCATATTTATATAAATATAGTTCATTCAAAAATTCCTATATCGTTTCTACTTCAATTATTTCACTAACGCCTTTAAATTTCGGAAAATTTCGCCATAACCTCCTTTGTACGGGAGGGTCTGGGAAAATTCCCAAATAGCCACACGGGCGTCTCATATCAAAAAGAAAAAGAAAAAGCCAAGCGGCTAGCCAACAGGCTCATAAAATCATCACCCAAACAAAGCAGTAAATGTGTACCTATTTGTCGGGCACAAAATTTTATTCCTCTTCTCTAGCCCCTTTGCTATAACCTGTTCAATAAATATGCATGTACATATATACAATCTTTATCACTTATCGTTTTCCATTAAACTTCATATCCAATTTACTTTGGTTTAAAAACACCATTCATTCTAATGTTGCATGCATAGGCTAAAATCATATCATTAGCTAATTAATGTATATTTCAACTCATGCATATTTTATTTGAACAAGTGGCCATTTTTAACACTTCACATTTCAAAGATGATAATTTTGGCCAACTAAAATAGATTCTAACACATGACTATTTTATTTAGTTCATATGCATGTTAAAAATAATATTTCTTTGCAAATATTTATTTCAACGTCTGCATATCTCTACACATCACATATATGATAAAAATGATATTTTTATCATTTAAAATATTTATTCGACAAATGGTTGTTTTCAACACTTCATAGCTTCAATAAAAAATGTATTTTTTATTGTTCGATCTTTTTATTCAACACATGGACTTTTCCACTACACACACTTCTCAACAAATGAGCATTCCCACGCATGGACATTTTATTTATGTTGTTCATATTAGAAAGATGGAATTTTTATTGTTGAAAAGATTTATATAAGGCGGATATTTTCAACCATTCGTATTTTTCATCCAATATTTCACACCAATTCACAACAATAAATATCGTCCATGGTTTGTGGATGAGGGGAGTACATATATATATATATATAATTGATATATTTCACTTGCATTTCAACACATATATCAATTATACTATGCATGTAAAATTCATACTTCGCTTATATAGCTTACACTACGCATGTACATGAGGTATACGACAAGTATGTAATTTATATTTCGCTAATATAAATTATACACGACATTTTCCATTCAAATTTATGTTAATTTAGATTTCTCACATTGGTTTTCGGAGTGCTAAAAATCGATACGATGTCAGAAAAATCCGCGGGTTCTTCTATTGGGTAGAGAGCTTCCTTACGGTCCCGATGTTTCCAGTTTCATCGAATTTCGTCAACACACCAAAAAGATATGATTTTTCAAAGTGTAAAGATAAAAAAACTCACCTTTCACGAAGGTTCAAAACTAGGTTTACGGTTATCGCAAGAATCGGGGCACGAGGGGATGATCGGCGAGTTAGACGTGGAAGATGGAGGAGAGGGCTATCTGGCAGTGGTGGTTTGGTGGCGTTCGGTGGTCCGGATCGGCGGCAGTGGCGCTGGGAAGGTCGGGGCTTTGGATGCTCGATTTAGGCGGCACAGGCAACGAGGGGTGGAGGAAGTTGGTCGGATTTGAAGGGGAGGCGAAGGTGCTTCGAATGGTGGCGGTGGCGGATGCTAGAAGCGACGGCAGCGGCGGCGATCGGGCCTGGAAGTTTGGAGCATGGGTCGTCGTTGGTTCGGAGGTTGTTTTTTTTAAATAATGAATGGAGAATTCTGATTGGCCGAGCACTTTATTAACTTTTTTAAATAGTGTTTTCTCAAACGAACTCCTTTTTAAACCCAACGACTGTTGCCCCAAGCTAAATACCCCCATCCCGGGCACAAAGGGATATGTTTCTTTGGCCAATTCGACTGATACACTCAGTTATTTCTCAAATTAAAGTAATAAACATTTAATTTTTAACGTTGAACGTACATTTCAATTTGCCAGGGCCACAAACTGATTCAAAAAATTCCAGAAAAATAAATCTAGCTATGTTTTGACGCTACGGTCCCAACAAATCTAGTTTCGCTAATGCTGTATAAACATATGCAAGAAATGTGTGTATATGTTTATTATCTAATGTAAAATCAGGCGGTCTACTAATTCAGTTGACCTCCTTAATGCAAACCATGATGGTGCCATGCGTCCGTTATGTATGCGAAAAACCCTATCGATACATATCATTTCTACATGTGTGCACAACCATTCACCAAAATGCAACATCCATATGATGGTACAACCATTATACATCCATTAACTTAAATATGTACACACATTTGTATGCAATATGCAATATAAAGTGACTGAGCCGATCTAGTGCCTAATGTGTGTGGATATGCATCCACAGGCAACCACTAGCAAACACTTGCAACTATCAAACATAACATGCCTCAAACACATGTTTACATCCATGGGTTTCCTATATAAAGGTCAAAGATTCGGTCGATGGGATACAAACAAATGATACGACTAAAACAAAAGCTATGTCCCGATTTGACATCGGTTAAGAGAATAATTCCCTTAGTCGCAGCCCCGAAGACCAAAATCAACATCAGACTGCCACTCGGAAAATTACCCCCATTAAACAATGTCAAAACTGGAAATCTACTTCATGCTTCGAGTAGAAACCCCTATCCTTCAGAAATATTCAGATACTTACAGACTACTGGTACAGATCCGATTACAGAACGATTCTCTGAAAGCTAAGCATAACAAACCCTTGCGGGTTACAAGAAACTTTGGGGGTCTTCCCACGACAAGTTAGAAACTTAACGACCCTCTACATAGAAAGATGGTCCATTTAGACCCAAACCATAGCCCATAAACTTGAGCACACAAATGTCACATTCAAATTTTTGACGCCTAACACAGATAATTTCAAACCCCTAAAATCACAAACAATTGAGCCAAACCACAAATGGGGTTCGAAACAACTAAGAGATCAGAAACAAGAAGAGTATTAAAGTGCAGAGTATCGATTACAGAATCAAAATGCAAGAATCAGAAAGAGTTTTAACTCAACAATCAGATAAGGAAATTAAACCATCTACAGAAATTTTTCTTATTTCTATCCTATCCACCAGCATCGAGGGTATTCGCCTGTCCTCCAGAAGTAGCTCCTGCCCTATGCCCTTTCCTTGGGCAGTCCTTGATCAGATGTCCCACTTCGCCACAATTGAAGCAAGTGCCCTTCCTTTTCCTGCAATCCTTGTTCAGATGGGTCGACCTTCCACAAGTAAAGCACTTCTTCTCCTTCCTATCTTCAGACTTCTCATCCTTCTTTTGTGTTTCATTTTTGGGCCCCGTTTTCTGGTTCTGTGGTCCTTCGTGTTTTTCTTCTTTTTTCTCACTTTTGGCTTCCTCTTCATGCATTAACGCCATGTCAACTAATCTCTCAAAGGTAGCTCCAATAGGAGTGTGGGTCATAGCTAACCCATGAAGCAGCTCGTTTAAACCTTTAACAAATCTTAGATCCTTCTTTTCTGGAGTATTCACTAAGTCTAAGCCAAACCATGCCAATTGGTTGAATTTGTTGACGTACTCTTTCACCGATAGATTCCCTTGTTTCAGCGCCAAAAACCTTTCCATGTATTGATTCTCTTCAGCCCGCGAGAGGAACTTCGCCTCAAACCTCTGCCTAAAATCTGGCCATGTATTGACTAGACGCCCCCCATTAGTGACCTCCCACCAAAACGAGGCCTCATCTTTCATTAGCCAGGCAGCTAGCTGAACTTTTCTTCCATCATCCACTTTAAATATTCCAAACAATTCTTCCACCTCCTTTAGCTAGTTACGAGCTTTAACAAATGTCTCCGTCCAGTGAAAAGGTTATCCACCCATTTCTCTAAAGTTCTAACATATCTTTGCGAAATTATCGACACGAGGAGGAGGAGGGGGAGGAGGAGGAGAATTTGTTGGACTTGCGGTGGCGGCCCTAGCCTCAAGATATTGACGAAGCCAACCGGGTACATGAACACCCTCTAGTATCTCAGATGCCGCAGACATGCTGAAACGAAAAAGGAAAGATTCAATACAAAAAGGACCGAAGGAAAGGTATATGGCTCTTGGGGTTATGCTTTCTAAAATATACTTTTCTCTTGAAAATACTTTCCTTAAAACATACTTTTGAAGATACTCCTTTATAAAAATTGTTTTGAAAAATAGTTGTTCAAAATTCATATCTGTTCTGGTAACCTTCAGCTCTGATACCACGTGTAACACCCCACGTCCATTAATATCGCTCGCAAAGGGAATGCATTAACTTCCATGGAGCATTTTAAGTGAATATAGAATAGAAAATCACAGCAAGACAGATATAAAATAATACTTGAAAATTTAAAACTTTATTTCACTACAGCGGATAAACCCATATGTTTGATTACATCATCAAAAACCATAAACTAAAGTCAAGTACATCATATCCATCTTGATTAAACAAGGTACATAAACTGAAAGACGTAATCCCCAACATCAAAATAGCCATAAGTAAAGCGAAGCTGATCTTTACTTCAGCGATCCAAGCAATCTTCTAAGAGCAGTCCAAAATCAAGCTCCACTTGTGCTAGTTCCAACCTGAGCTCCTGGGGGGAGGGAGGAAAGAGATGGAAAAAAGGGGGGTCAGACATAAAGTCTGGCGAGTGCGATAACTTTAACAATATAATTAACAAAGTAACTAGGCTAAGGCATAAGTTGGAAATAAGGAAATGACCATGAACCATTGAGTATGGCAGAGTAAACAAGGAAATAAGATGAACAAAGATAACGTAAAAGGCACACCTAAACCACTACAAGATAATTACTGTACTGCACCACAACTAGTATAAAAGGATTAGGTGTTACCCTTATGTTTAAACTGAAAAGAATCGAAGCAGAATAATCTACACAGAAACATAATGCTAGTAATGGGCCTTTACCACCCGAACAGAGACAGAAACAGAAACAGAATAATCCCTACGGAAATAGAACGTAGAATTAGGTGTACACTAGTAATGGGCCTTTACCACCCCAATGGACGGTACCACTGGTGCTAGAAACAGGCAGGTGTTACCACCCAAAAGAAACAGACGGTACCAACAGATACAGACAGAACTAAGTGTACACTAAGTCCTACCCCAAGCGATCAACTCCCTAACTCGTAGATACCCGTGCTGGTCCCACAGTGGGGTGTATCACTCCCCAAAGTGGCAACCCGATACTACCAGAGATGCACGGCTTATACCTACACGATGCAACAAGGTCTTACTTACCAGCCCAGGCCCACACATGCACATGAACCCGTTGGACTTGCGTTGCCACCGCTCACCCGTTTTGGCCTCTTACAATCAAGCCCAGTATGCATGTCCCGTCCTCGACTTAGGTCGAGCCCACAGAGATACTTATGGGTTACTGGTTGAAACGGGCCCCACATGATTTGAAACAAGCTATCCACCTAAGCTTGGTCCCCTCTAGTATTTCCCACTTAACCCACTTCTTATTCATGTTTCAGTTACATGTTTCAATTTTGGTTAAATATTTCTAATCGTATTTCAAATGCCACCCAAGGCACCCACTAGATTCCACATGCCACCCAAGGCACCCACGTAACCCCCTCATGCCCCACTACATGTTTATCTGGTTAAGTGTTTCTTAATTCATTAAGACCGTAACCTCATAAAAACCTCTCACATTAGACTGGCATTTGTGGCAGCTCGATTTGCCGGGCGGGTCTGGGCAGCCTTACACCACAAAAGAGTCTAACCTCGTGTCTTTACAATTTTTACGTATTTAATTTGTGCCTACGACCTCTCACATTAGACTGACATTTGTGGCAGCGGGATTTGCCGGGCGGGTCCGGGCAGTATTACACCACAAAAGAGCCTAACCTCGTGTCTTAGACGATTAATTACTCCTAATTAATCATCCCCCAATTTGGATTACTTTACCTATTCAAATTATCAATCAATTCCAAATTTAATGATGTCCATAATTGGCTCAATCATGTCCATCCATTTATGGTATGTAAAATCATACCAATTTTAACCACAATTATATTTTAGGCCTTTTAAGGCATTTATGCCAATTAAATCTTTTTAATATTACCCCCTTCACCCCATGTAGTACGTTTGTTCGTTTAACGTAAAAATATACGTTAGACTCGAATAGTCTAACTCATGGAATAAAGAGAAAACATCACAATATACACATAATTAAAACATAAATCTAACATATGGGTGAACTTGCATATGTGAATGATGTTGTACATCTAAAACTTGCATTAGGCAAAAATTACAACTTGCATAAACAACATATGTCATGGATCCAAATCTAAAGGTGTGAACTTGATGAGAAAATGGCCACAAACTTGAATAAATAACGTATGTCATGGATCCAAATTCGAAAGGTGTGAACTTGATGAGAAAATGGCCACAATCTTGCATAGGTAATAATCATAGCATGATTCATATCCAACTCATAAACTTACATATGTGATTTATGCATCGCAACAATGGTGTAAACTAGTATCTAACATGTAAAGTATCATGTAGAATTTAGCCTATAACTTACACATGTTATAGCCTAACTTTCAATTAATTTTTCACATAAACTAGGTGTCATAACCATGTAAGGTCACATATAATTCTACCCAACTTGTATATGATTTGTGTTTTAATCAAAATCTAAACTTGCCTACATATGATTTATCGTATGAATCAACAAACTAGCATAAGAAACATGATGATTTGATTGTATATAAAATTACAACATGGATGATAGCAACATAACTTTACATCCTAAATGATAGCATCACAACATAACGTCATTGAGATTTCAATCACAATCCTACAACATAATTACAACATGAAATCAATACTTCACATACATCCATACAATCAGCATTATAATTTAATCCAATTAAATTGGTAATTATCTTGTTAAAACTATCGAACTCACAACTCAAAAGCAGTCTTGAGTTCTGAATTCTGATTTCTGGAGTTGAATTAGCGCTCCTTTGAAGAAGATTCCCTGTTACGGTTGAGTAGTTCTGATTTGATTTTTGTTCTTCCTCTTTAATTTGGTGGCGGCTGCTCTAGGGTTCAAGACAACAGCATGACGGCCATAGTTTCAGTTTTAATTCTGATTTAGGGTTTGAGTCTTTGGGTCTTTTTATAAAGTTTTGAATTAATTTAAGCCGTCAGATGATCTTAGGGTTAATCAAAACCATTCGGTCATGATAGGGTGATGAGTCAGCCCTAATGACTCAGCAAAGAGTCAGAAAGGTCTCAACAACATGGGTCAGCCTGATCCAGAAAGCTGTGCAGCCTTTTGCCTCGGCCTAGGCGCACTTGGCAGGTGCGCCAGTGCAAATTTGTAATGGCGCACTTCCCAAGTGTGCTAATGCAATCAATTTTTTTTTCTCTTCTACTTGCCACCACACTTCGTTCGTCCATAACTCCTTCATCCTTTACCCGTTTCCTACAAACTCGAACTCTATTTCAACCATAATTCCGAGACGAACACAATGGCGCAAAACCATTCCCTTAATTCTCACATCTGAGGTTAATTATTCTTTAATTTAGTAAATTCAATTATTCAAAAATCCGGGGTGTTACATCAGGGGGAGATGGAAACTCATCAATGTGATACTGGGGGAAGTACAGCTGCAAAAATGTCCTCTCCTCTATGGAAAATGCTCGAATTTGGGACTCCGCCAGATTTTGCATTCCCGTCGCGACCTCCATACCCAGCCTTAAATGGCCAACAACAATTCTATCCCCCAACAGACCTAGCGGGAACCGGAGGAATGGCCGATGGGGGGAGCGGTCGGAGGTAAAGACCGAGTGCCACCTATGTTGAGCTGGGTGTCTCCCATGGATATGCGAATTGGAGGAGGAGGAGTAGGTGTCGGGGATCGCCTAGGTCGATCCCGGCCTCGACGCTCGCTGTCTTATCTTGTTGGTGGTGGAGGACCATATAGAATGGTAGACCTTCTGAAACTCTCAAGGGAAGAGCTCTGGAAGTATTGACGGCCCCCACACCCATAGCCTTTTCAACCACGTCCTCTTGATCTATGACCTACAAATGAAACAGCCCAAGATTAGTCAAATCACCCACGTGGACAAACATCTATGCTATGCGGAATTATGAATATATGCCTTAAGTGTTCTCTCAACAGACCAGATTATTGTCCGCTCGAGGGAGGTAACCCCTATGCCGTGCGAATAAGTTCTTCCAGGCTCGTCATACGTGGCCACTGTTCACTACTATGTCAACCCCATTCAGGCCACCGAACTGGCCCTCAGGTTCGAGCGAGGCGGTGGCCACACGAGTGAGTCGCCGGAGATTGCGGTTCAACCAGCGCTCTGTCCCTCTCCACTGCTGGAGACGGGATGAGAGTGCTCGGCAACCCCTCCTCTCTGGCTGCTTCTTCTCGACTAATAGTATCATCCCTTGCACATCTCGTTGTGGTCTAGTCTCTGGCAACCCTCCTCCCGCATGTGGTATTTTCCTCTTCCGTCCAGTGGTGGTTGGGTCTATCACAACTCTCTCCTTTGGCACATTAAAGGTGACCACGGGTCTGATCACAGCCTGGTTAGTAGGCAGCAACCTAGCTCGATGGAGGCGATCTTGACTTGTCACATGGCTGGAGTCGCGAAAGTTCACTGGTATGGCCTGCAGAGCATTAAGACGTTGCCAATATACATCCCTAGTAGGTGTCTTTGGATTTCCTGCCATAACCCAAGTAAATCCATGAATAAAAAGTGGAAATCCATGAGTTCCTGGCAAGAAGAGGAGTTAGAAAAGCAATTACTTCCTTCAATCCATCTTATGGCAAAGCCAGGGAGGATAGTTAACAAAAAACCACTCATGTTTGAACAATGACGGCCTAGGCCATATTCCGACGAAGAATTTGGTGGCAGATGTCGCTTCCAAAGACCAATGAGAGGGGGAGTGAGTGCTAGTTTTCCTCAGATGGAAGAAATATCGAATGTCGTCTCCGGTAGGGTCCTGGTTCAAGTACTCGTGGAAAAGAACATAAGTACCCAGGAGAGAAGCGTTAGCATTAGGGTGCAGTTGGGATGGCACGATCTGAAAGTAGAACAGCATGTCCCAAACAAAGTTGTTAGCTGGGGGCACACATCCGGCAACACAGGCTTATCGGTTCCATGCAGTAAAACCCTCGGGTGGTGCATGGGCTCTACCATCTTCTCCGGGGGAATGGTCAACGTCAGCCGGTATGCCAAATCGTGCCGCCATTTTCTTGAATGTGGCGGCGTCCATGCACGATCGAACCGAATCAAGTAGATCTTCCAGAATCACCGTATCGGGCAGCATGTCCGTAGCTACCGGAGTCGCAGGCGCTTCTTCACTCATAATGTCCACATCCTCAGTCTCTTCAGTCACGACCGGGAAATGTTCCAACTCAAGTTTCTCCCCGGACTCAAACACTATGGACGAGCTAATCGTAAGAGAAGGATTCGATCCTTCGGTGGTCTCAAGTTCGCTGCCAGATGAGCCACCTCTAGGGGTAGGCTCGGACCCGTGTAATGTGGCCAGGGAAGCCTCGGCTTCCGGGGCCTTTCCGGTTTTTGATCTTGTCCACGTCTGTAGCTATACATCAACACACTGGTGTTAGTACTAGCAGTATAGCGACCTATAACCCTCGTGTTGGTGCCAACTAACATGTGTTTGTGATGCAATGCAAGTATAAGCTACATAAAGAAAAGTTCGGAACAATTCTAAATAGTCCAAGTCCCAGTCTGATTCGATGCACTAACCTTATTTGTCGATCTACCCCTACTATGCTTAAACTACCCCTACTTCTCTTAGTACTTTGTAACAACCCTTCTTTTTAATCCTACCCATAATTATCCAAATAGCCCTTACTTCCAACACTTACGCTTATCTTTTTTCTACTGTGAAGTGTTGGTTTTTGCAGCACCCAATCCCAACGATTCATCAACTTTCATATTTATCGATCTTCCCCTTCTATGCTTAAACTACCCCTACTTATCTTAAAACTTCAAAACGGCTATTCTTTTTAATCCTACTACTAATTCTCTAAATAGCCCTTACTTCCAACAATTACCCCGATTTTTTAACTATTGTGAAGGGTTAGTTTTTGCAGCACCCAATCCAAGCGATTCATCATCTTTCGTATTTTTCAATATACCCTTACTATGCTTAAACTACACCTACTTCTCTTAATACTTCAAAACAACCCTTCTTTTTATTGCTAACCCTAATTCTCTAAATAGCCCTAGCTTCAAACAATTATGCCTATCTTTATACTACCGTGAAGGGTTGGATTTTGCAGTACCCAATCTAAATGATTCATCATCTTGTATATTTATCGATCTATCCTTACTATGCCTAAACTACCCCTACTTCTCTTAATACTACAAAACAACCCTTCTTTTTAAACCTACCCCAAATTCTCTAAATTGTCATTCCTTCCAAGAATTGCCCCTAACTTTTAACTTCTTTGAAAGTTTGGTTTTGAAGCACCCAATAGAATCGATTTATCATCTTTCATATTTGCCGATCTACACCTACAATGCTTAAACTACTCCTGAGGGCTAATTAGAGAATAAGGGGTAGGATTAAAAATAAGGGTTGTTTTGAAGTATTAGGAGAAGTAGGGTTAGTTTAAGCATAGTAGGGGTAGATTGACAAAAATGAAAGATGATGAATCATTTGGATTGCGTGCTGCAAAAACCAACCCTTCATAGTTGTTAAATAGTAGGGTAAATGTTGGAAGGAAGGCCTATTTAGAGAATTAATGGTAGGATTAAAAATATAGGTTGTTTTGAAGTATTAAGAGAAGTAGGTGTAGTTTAAGCATAGTAGGGGTAGATCAACAAATATGAAAGATGATGAATTGTTTGGATTGGGTGCAGCAAAAAGAATTCCTTCATAATAGTTAAAAAATAGGGGTAATTGCTTTAAGGAAGGGCTATTTAGAGAATTAGGGGTAGGATTAAAAAGAAGGGCTGTTTTGAAGTATTAAGAGATATAATTCTACTTCTGTGAAGGGTAGGTTTTTGTAGCACCCAATCAACATAATTCATCATCTTTCATATTTGTCTATCTACCCCTACTATGCTTTAACAACCCATACTTCACTTAATACTTCAAAAAAAAACCTTCTTTTTAATCATATCCCTAATTCTCTAAATAACCCTTCCTTCCAACAATTACCCCTATTTTTGAACTTCTGTGATGAATTGGTTTTTACAGCACCCAATCCAAATGATTCATCATCTTTCTTATTTGTTCATATACCCTACTATGCTTGAACTCATTACTTCTCTTAGTACTTCGAAACATCCCTTCTTTTTAATCCTACCCTTAATTATCTAGATCGTCCTAACTTCCAACAATTACCCTTATTTTTTAACTACTGTGAAGGGTTGGTTTTTGATGCGTCCAATCTAACTGATTCATCATCTTTCATATTTGTCGATCATCCCCAACAACTTTCATATTTGTCGATCTACCTCTACAATGCCTAAACTAACCCTACTTCTCTTTATACATCAAAACAACCCTTCTTTTTAATCCTACCCCTAATTCTCTAAATAGCCCTTACTTCCAACAATTACCCCTATTTTTTAATTACTGTGAAGGGTTGGGTTTTGCAGCACCCATTATAAATGATTCATCATCATTCATATTTGTCGATCTACCCCTACTATGCTTAAACTACCCCTACTTCTCTTAATACTTCAAAACAACCATTCTTTTTAATCCTACCCATAATTCTCTAAATAGCCACTACTTTCAACAGTTACCCCTATTTTTTAACTTCTGTGAAGGGTTGGGTTTTGTAGTACCCAATCCAAATGATTCATCATCTTTTATATTTGTCGATCTACCCCTACTATGCCTAAACTATCCCTACTTATCTTAATACTTTAAAACAACCCTTCTTTTTAATCCTACCCCTGATTCTCTAAATATCCCTTCAATCCAACAATTACCCCTATTTTTTAACTAATGTGATGGGTTGGTTTTTGCAGCAATCAATCGAAATTTTTCATCACCTTCATATTTGTCGATCTACCCCTACTATGAGTAAACAATCCCTACTTCTCTTAATACTTCAAAACAACCCTTTTTTTAATCCTACCCCTAATTCTCTAATTAGCCCTTACTTCCAACAATTACCCCTATTTTTAACTACTGTGTAGGGTTGGTTTTTGCAGCACCTAATCCAAACAATTCATCATCTTTCATATTTGCCGATATACCCCTACTATGATTAAACAACCCATACTTCTCTTAATACTTCAAAACAACGCGTCTTTTTAATCCTACCACTAATTTTCTAAATTGCCCTTACTTCCAACAAATACCCCTAATTCTTAACAGACTTATGTTCCTTGACATGTTGATGGAGAAAACACTATATTTGTTAACAACAGACGGGGTTGAAGCATGGCAACAAAATATTTAGGTAAAGCCTTCCATTTTACATAACTTTTTGTGCACTCTGTTGTATTGGTTTGGGAGAGAATTAGCCCCGGTTGATTTTCTAACGATTTTTTTTAATTCATTTTCACATGTTTGAACTTGGTACAAAGATGGATTCAATGACGCACAATACTAATTTAAATAGCCACCTTATAACAAGTAGCGAGTAAGTGTTCGTTAACTACAAAATTCTAGAGTTTATTATTAATAAAAGATTGAGTTATTAGGTTCAATTTGAGTGTTTTCATGAACGATGCTCGCTTGCACGATCCGCTACATGTAAGAACTTTAATTTCACATACTAATCATGTTGCTATATCAAAGCTGACTTACATACATAGTAATTGTTGTATTATCCATTTGATATCAGAACTCATTTTGATGTCCATCTTATAGAGCTAACATTTGCATAAATTAGTACATCCTCTATCATCTGTACTTTTTCACCAAGAATGGTCCATTTTAAAAATATACTTACTAGAGTCTTTCACTTTTAACAAGCTGTAAATCACTATCTTGTTGGAAGTAACGACTATTTTGAGAATTAGTGTTAGGATTAAAAAGAAGGGATGTTTTGAAGTATTAAGGGAAGTAGGGGTAGTTTAAGCATAGTAGGGATAAATCGACAAATATGAAAGATGATTAATCATTTAGATTGGATGCTACAAAAACCAACCTTTAACAGAAGTTAAAAAACAGGGGTAATTGTTAGAAGTAAGGGCTATTTAGAGAATTAGTGGTAGGATTAAAAAGAAGGGATGTTTTAAAGTATTGAGAGAAGTAGGGGTAGTTTAGGCATAGTAGGGGTAGGTCGACAAATATGAAAGATGATGAATCTTTTGGATTGTGTGCTACAAAAACAAACCCTTCACAGTAGTTAAAAAATAGGGGTAATTGTTGGAAGTAAGGGCTATTTAGAGAATTAGATGTAGGATTAAAAAGAAGCGTTGTTTTGAAGTATTAAGAGAAGTAGGGGTAGTTTAAGCATGGTAGGGTAGATCGACAAATATAAAAGATGATGAATCATTTGGATTGGGTGGCGCAAAAACCAACCCTTCACAGTAGTTCAAAAATAGGGTTAATTGTTGGAAGTAAGGGCTATTTAGAGAACTAGAGGTAGGGTAACAATAATAAAAGTAGGGGTAGTAAAAATATAGGGGTAATTGTTGGAAGTAAGGGATATTTAGAGAATTAGAGGTAGGATTATAAAGAAGGGCTGTTTCGAAGTATTAGGAGAAGTAGGGGAAGTTTAAGCATAGTAGAGGGTAGCTTAAGCATAGTTGGGGCAGTATGGAGTTTAAGCATAATAAAACAACACCTACTATGTTTAAACTACCCCTACTTCTCTTAACACATCGAAACAGACCTTCTTTTTGGTCCTACCCCTAATTCCCTAAATAGCCCTTACTTCAAACAGTTACCCTTGTTTTTTAACTACTGTGAATGATTGGGGTTTGCAGAACCCAATCCACACAATTCATATTTAGAGAATTAGGGATAGGATTATAAAGAAGGGCTGTTTCGAAGTATTAGGAGAAGTAGGGAAAGTTTAAGCATAGTAGAGGGTAGCTTAAGCATAGTTAGGGTAGTATGGAGTTTAAGCATAATAAAACAACCCCTACTATGCTTAAACTACCGCTACTTCTCTTAACACATCGAAACAGACCTTCTTTTTAATCCTACCCCAAATTCCCTAAATAGCCCTTACTTCCAACAATTACCCATATTTTTTAACTACTTTGAAGGATTGGTTTTTGCAGCACCCAATCCAAACGATTCATCATCTCTCATATTAGTCGATCTACCCTGACTATGCTTAAACAATCCATACTTCTCTTAATACTTCAAAATAGCCCATATTTTTAATCTTACCCCTAATTCTCAAAATAGCCTTTACTTCCAACAATTACCCCTATTTCTTAACAGGCTTATATTCCTTGACATGTTTATGGAGAAAGCACAATGTTTGTTAACAACGGATAGAGTTGAAGCATGGCGACATGATATTTAGGTAAAGTCTTCCATTTTGATTAATTTTTTTATACTCTTTTTATTGGTTTGAGAGATAATTTGCCCCATATGATTTTCAAACGATATTTTTTATTCATTTTCACATGTTTGAATTGGGTACATAGAAGGATTGAGTTATTAGGTTCATTTTGAGCGTTTGCATGGATGATGCTCGCTTGCACGATCCACTACATGTAAGAACTTTAATTTCACATACTTATCATGTAGCTATATCAAAGCCGACGTACATACATAGTAATTGCTGCAGTATCCATTTGAAATCGAACTCATTTTTGATGTCCAGCTGATAGCACTAATATTTGCATAAATTATTACATCCTCATTTAGTTGTACATACTTTTCACAATGAATGATCCCTTTTAAAATTATTTTGACTAGAGTCTTTAACTTTTAACAAGCTGCAAATCACTATCTTTTTGGAAGTAAGGGTTATTTAGAGAATTAGGGGTAGGATTAAAAAGAAGTGTTGTTATGAAGTATTAACGTAAGTAGGGGTAGCTTCAGCATAGTAGGGGTAGATCGACAAATATGAAAGATGATGAATCATTTAGATTGGATGCTACAAAAACCAATCTTTCACAGAAGTTAAAAAATATTGGCAATTGTTGGAAGTAAGGTCTATTTAGAAAATGAGTGGTAGGATTAAAAAGAAGGGTGGTTTTGAAGTATTAAGAGAAGTAGGGGTATTACAGGCATAGTAGGGGTAGGTCGACAAATATGAAAGATAATGAATCATTTCGATTGTGTGCTGCAAAAACAAAACTTTCACAGTTGTTAAAAAATAGGGGTAATTGTTGGAAGTATGGGCTATTTAGAGAATTAGTTGTAGGATTAAAAAGAAGAGTTGTTTTGACGTATTAAGAGAAGTATAGTTAGTTTAAGTATAGCAGGGGAAGTTCAACAAATATGAAAGATGATGAATCATTTGGATTGGGTGCTGAAAAAATCAACCCTTCACAGTAGTTAAAAAATATGGGTACTTGTTGGAAGTAAGATCTATTTAGAGAATTAGGGGTAGGATAACAATAATAAAAGTAGGGGTAGTTAAAATATAGTGGTAATTGTTGGAAGTAAGGCCTATTTAAAGAATTAGGTGTAGGATTATAAAGAAGGGATGTTTCGAAGTATTAAGAGAGGTAGGGGTAGTTTATGCATAGTAGGGGGTAGTTTAAGCATAGTTGGGGTAGTATGGAGTTTAAGCATAGTTAAACTACCCTTGCTTCTCTTAATACTTCGAAACAACCTTTCTTTTTAATCCTACCCCTAATTCTCTAAATAGCCCTTGCTTCCAGCAGTTACCCCTATTTTTTACTACTGTGAAGGGTTGGTGTTTGCAGCACCCAACCCAAACAATTCATAATCTTTCATATTTGTAGATCTACCCCTACTAGGCTTACAGTACCCCTACTTCTATTAATACTTCAAAATAGCCCTTATTTTTAATCCTACACCTAATTGTCTAAACAGCCCTTCCTTCCAATAATAACCCCTATTTTTTAACTACTTTTAAGGATTGGTTTTTGCAGCACCCAATCCAAACGATTCATTATCTTTCATATTTGTCGGTATACCCCTACTATGCTGAAACTACACCCTACTTTTATTATTCTTTTCCTTTATTTATTTCTTTATTCAATTTTTTTTTGCATTATTCATTTCTTTCTTTGTAAACAGTTTATCATTCTACTTCTACGAAGGGTTGGTTTTTGTAGCACCCAATCCAAACGATTCATCATCTTTTATATTTGTCGATCTACCAGTACTATGACTAAACTACCCCTACTTATCTTAATACTTCAAAATAACCCTTCTTTTTAATCTTACCCCTAATTCACTAAATAGCCATTCCTTCCAAAAACTACCCCTATTTTTTAACTTCTGTGGTGGGATGGTTTTTGCAGCCTTCAATCCAAATGATTCATCATCTTTCATATTTGTCGATCTACCCATACTATGACTAAACTACCCCTACTTCCCTTAATACTTAAAAACAACCCTTCTTTTTAGTCCTATGCCTAATTCTCCAAATAGCCCTTACTTCCAACTATTACCCTATTTTTTAACTACTGTAAAAGGTTGGTTTTGGCAGCACCCAATCCAAACGATTAATCATCTTTCATATTTGTCGATCTACCTCTACTATGCTTAAACAACCCATGCTTCTCTTAATACTTCAAAACAACCCTTCTTTTAATCCTACCCCTAATTCTCTAAATTTCATTTACTTCCAACAATTACCCCTATTTCTTAACAGACTTATGTTCCTTGACATGTTGATAGAGAAAGCACTATTTTTGTTAACAACGGATAGGGTTGAAGCACGGCGACACGATATTTAGGTAAAGTCTTTCATTTTGCTTAAATTTTTTTACACTCTTTTTATTATTTTGAGAGAGAATTTGCCCCATATGATTTTCAAACGTTATTTTGATTCATTTTCACTGTTTGAACTGGGTACATAGAAGGATTGAGTTATTAGGTTCAATTTGAGCGTTTGCATGGATGATGCTCGCTTGCACGATCCACTACATGTAAGAACTTTAATTTCACATACTTATCATGTAGCTATATCAAAGCCGACGTACATACATAGTAACTGCTGTAGTATCCATTTGATATCAAACTCATTTTTGATGTCTAGCTTATAGCACTAATATTTGCATAAATTATTACATCCTCTTTCACTTGTACATACTTTTCACCATGAATGATCCCTTCTAAAAATATTCTAACTAGAGTCTATAACATTTAACAGGCTGCAAATCTCTATCTTTTTGGAAGTAAGGGTTATTTAGAGAATTAGGGGTAGGATTAAAAAGAAGGGTTGTTATGAAGTATTAATGGAAGTAGGGGTAGCTTCAGCATAGTAGGGGTAGATCGACAAATATATAAGATGATGAATCATTTAGATTGGATGCTACAAAAATCAATCTTTCACAGAAGTTAAAAAATAGTGGCAATTGTTGGAAGTAAGGGCTATTTAGAAAATAAGTGTTTGAATTGAAAAGAAGGGTGGTTTTGAAGTATTAATAGAAGTAGGGGTATTATAGACATAGTAGGGGTAGGTCGACAAATATGAAAGATAATGAATCATTTCGATTGTGTGCTGCAAAAACAAAACTTTCACAGTAGTTAAAAAATAGGGGTAATTGTTGGAAGTATGGGCTATTTAGAGAATTAGGTGTAGGATTAAAAAGAAGAGTTGTTTTGACATATTAAGAGAAGTATAGGTAGTTTAAGTATAGTAGGGGAAGATCAACAAATATGAAAGATGATGAGTCATTTGGATTGGGTGCTGAAAAAATCAACCCTTCATAGTAGTTAAAAAATAGGGGTACTTGTTGGAAGTAAGATCTATTTAGAGAATTAAGGGTAGAATAACAATAATAAAAGTAGGGGTTGTTAAAATATAGGGGTAATTGTTGGAAGTAAGGCCTATTTAGAGAATTAGGGGTAGGATTATAAAGAAGGGTTGTTTCGAAGTATTAAAAGAAGTAGGGGTAGTTTAAGCATAGTAGGGGGTAGTTTAAGCATAGTTGGGGTAGTATGGAGTTTAAGCATAGTAAAACTACCCCTACTTCTCTTAATACTTCGAAACAACCCTTCTTTTTAATCCAACCATAATTCTCTAAGTAGCCTGGCTTCCAACAGTTACCCCTATTTTTTAACTACTGTGAAGGGTTGGTGTTTGCAGCACCCAACCCAAACAATTCATAATCTTTCATATTTGTAGATCAACCCCAACTAGGCTTACACTACCCCTACTTCTCTTAATACTTCAAAATAGCCCTTCTTTTTAATCCTACACCTAATTCTCTAAACAGCCCTTCCTTCCAATAATTACCCCTATTTTTTAACTACTTTGAAGGATTAGTTTTTGCAGCACCCAATCCAAACGATTCATCATCATTCATATTTGTCGGTATACCCCTACTATGCTTAAACTACCCCCTACTTTTATTATTCTTTTCCTTTATTTATTTCTTTGTTCAATTTTTTTGCATTATTCATTTCTTTCTTTGTAAACAGTTTATTATTTAACTTCTACGAAGGGTTGGTTTTTGTAGCACCCAATCCAAACGATTCATCATCTTTAATATTTGTCGATCTACCACTACTATTACTAAACTACCCCTACTTATCATAATACTTCAAAACAACCCTTCTTTTTAATCCTACCCCTAATTCTCTAAATAGCCATTCCTTCCAACAATTACCCCTATTTTTCAACTTCTGTGGTGGGTTGGTTTTTGCAGCCCTCTATCCAAATGATTCATCATCTTTCATATTTGTCGATCTACCCGTACTATGCTTAAACTACCCCTACTTCTCTTAATACTTAAAAACAACCCTTCTTTTTAGTCCTACGCCTAATTCTCCAAATAGCCCTTATTTCCAACTATTACCCCTATTTTTTAACTACTGTAAAGGGTTGGTTTTGGCAGCACCCAATCCAAACGATTAATCATCTTTCATATTTGTCGATCTACCTCTACTATGCTTAAACAACCCATACTTCTCTTAATACTTCAAAACAACCCTTCTTTTAATCCTACCCCAAATTCTCTAAATTGCCTTTACTTCCAACAATTAACCCTATTTCTTAACAGACTTATGTTCCTTGACATGTTGATGGAGAAAGCACTATGTTTGTTAACAACGGATAGGGTTGAAGCATAGCGACATGATATTTAGGTAAAGTCTTTCATTTTGCTTAATTTTTTTTACACTCTTTTTATTGGTTTGAGAGAGAATTTGCCCCATTTGATTTTCAAACGCTATTTTTATTCATTTTCACATGTTTTAACTGGGTACATAGAAGGATTGAGTTATTAGGTTCAATTTGGGCGTTTGCATGGATGATGCTCGCTTGCACGATCCACTACATGTAAGAACTTTAATTTCACATACTTATCATGTAGCTATATCAAAGCCGACGTACATACATAGTAATTGCTGCAGTATCCATTTGAAATCGAACTCATTTTTGATGTCCAGCTGATAGCACTAATATTTGCATAAATTATTACATCCTCATTCAGTTGTACATACTTTTCACAATGAATGATCCCTTTTAAAATTATTTTGACTAGAGTCTTTAACTTTTAACAAGCTGCAAATCACTATCTTTTTGGAAGTAAGGGTTATTTAGAGAATTAGGGGTAGGATTAAAAAGAAGGGTTGTTATGACGTATTAACGTAAGTAGGGGTAGCTTCAGCATAGTAGGGGTAGATCGACAAATATGAAAGATGATGAATCATTTAGATTGGATGCTACAAAAACCAATCTTTCACAGAAGTTAAAAAATATTGGCAATTGTTGGAAGTAAGGGCTATTTAGAAAATGAGTGGTAGGATTAAAAAGAAGGGTGGTTTTGAAGTATTAAGAGAAGTAGGGGTATTACAGGCATAGTAGGGGTAGGTCGACAAATATGAAAGATAATGAATCATTTCGATTGTGTGCTGCAAAAACAAACCTTTCATAGTAGTTAAAAAATAGGGGAATTGTTGGAAGTATGGGCTATTTAGAGAATTAGGTGTAAGAATAAAAAGTAGAGTTGTTTTGATGTATTAAGAGAAGTGTGGGTAGTTTAAGTATAGTAGGGTTAGATCAACAAATATGAAAGATGATGAATCATTTGGATCGGGTGCTAAAAAAATCAACCCTTCACAGTAGTTAAAAAATAGGGGTAATTGTTGGAAGTAAGATCTATTTAGAGAATTAGGGGTAGGATAACAATAATAAAAGTAGGGGTAGTTAAAATATAGGGGTAATTGTTGGAAGTAAGGCCTATTTAGAGAATTAGGGGTATGATTATAAAGAAGGGTTGTTTCGAAGTACTAAGAGAAGTAGGGGTAGTTTAAGCATAGTAGGGGGTAGTTTAAGCATAGTTGGGGCAGTATGGAGTTTAAGCATAGTAAAACTACCCCTACTTCTCTTAATACTACGAAACAACCCTTCTTTTTAATCCTACCCATAATTCTCTAAATAGCTCTTGCTTCCAACAGTTACCCCTATTTTTTAACTACAGTGAAGGGTTGGTGTTTGCAGCACCCAATCCAAACAATTCATAATCTTTCATATTTGTAGATCTACCCCTACTAGGCTTACACTACCCTACTTCTCTTAATACTTCAAAATAGCACTTCTTTTTAATACTATACCTAATTCGCTAAACAGCCCTTCCTTCCAATAATTACCCTTATTTTTTAATTACTTTAAAGGATTAGTTTTTGCAGCACCCAATCCAAACGATTCATCATCTTTCATATTTGTCGGTATACCCCTACTATGCTTAAACTACCCCCTACTTTTATTATTCTTTTCCTTTATTTATTTCTTTATTCAAATTTTTTGCATTATTCATTTCTTTCTTTGTAAACAGTTTATCATTCTACTTCTACGAAGGGTTGGTTTTTGTAGCACCCAATCCAAATGATTCATCATCTTTAATATTTGTCGATCTACCACTACTATGACTAAACTACCCCTACTTATCTTAATACTTCAAAACAACCCTTCTTTTTAATCCTACACATAACTCTCTAAATAGCCATTCCTTCCAACAATTACCCCTATTTTTTAACTTATGTGGTGGGTTGGTTTTTGCAGCACTCAATCCAAATGATTCGTCATCTTTCATATTTGTCGATCTACCCCTACTATGCTTAAACAACCCCGACTTCTCTTAATACTTAAAAACAACACTTCTTTTTAGTCCTACGCCTAATTCTCCAAATAGCCCTTTCTTCCAACTATTAGCCCTATTTTTTAACTACTGTAAAGGGTTGGTTTTGGCAGCACCCAATCCAAACGATTAATCATCTTTCATATTTGTCGATCTACCTATACTATGCTTAAACAACCCATACTTCTCTTAATACTTCAGAACAACCCTTCTTTTAATCCTACCATTAATTCTCTAAATTTCCTTTACTTCCAACAGTTTCCCCTATTTCTTAACAGACTTATGTTCCTTGACATGTTGATAGAGAAAGCACTATGTTTGTTAACAACGGATAGGGTTGAAGCATGGCGACATGATATTTAGGTAAAGTCTTTCATTTTGCTTAATTTTTTTTACACTCTTTTTATTGGTTTGAGAGAGAATTTGCCCCATTTTATTTTCAAACAATATTTTTTTATTCATTTTCACATGTTTGAACTGGGTGCATAGAAGGATTGAGTTATTAGGTTCAATTTGAGCGTTTGCATGGATGATGCTCGCTTGCACGATCCACTACATGTAAGAACTTTAATTTCACATACTTACCATGTAGCTATATCAAAGCCGACGTACATACATAGTAATTGCTGTAGTATCCATTTGATATCGAACTCATTTTTGATGTCCAGCTTATAGCACTAATATTTGCATAAATTATTACATCCTCTTTCAGTTGTACATACTTTTCACCATGAATGATCCCTTTTAAAAATATTCTTACTACAATCTATCACTTTTAACAAGCTGCAAATCACTATCTTTTTGGTAGTAAAGGTTATTTAGAGAATTAGGGATAGGATTTAAATGAAGGGTTGTTATGAAGTATTAACGAAAGTAGGGGTAGCTTCAGCATAGTAGTGGTAGATCGACAAATATGAAAGATGATGAATCATTTAGATTGGATGCTACAAAAACCAATCTTTCACAGAAGTTAAAAAATAGTGGTAATTGTTGGAAGTAAGGGCTATTTAGAAAATTAGTGGTAGGATTAAAAAGAAGGGTGGTTTTGAAGTATTAAGAGAAGTGGGGGTATTATAGGCATAGTAGGGGTAGGTCGACAAATATGAAAGATAATGAATCATTTCGACTGTGTGCTGCAAAAACAAACCTTTCACAGTAGTTAAAAAATATTGGTAATTGTTGGAAGTATGGGCTATTTAGAGAATTAGGTTTAGGAATAAAAAGAAGAGTTGTTTTGACATATTAAGAGAAGTATGGGTAGTTTAACTATAGTAGAGGTAGATCAACAAATATGAAAGATGGTGAATCATTTGGATTGGGTGCTGAAAAAATCAACCCTTCACAATAGTTAAAAAATAGGGGTACTTATTGGAAGTAAGATCTATTTAGAGAATTAGGGGTAGGATAACAATAATAAAAGTAGGGGTAGTTAAAATATAGGGGTAATTGTTGGAAGTAAGGCCTATTTAGAGAATTAGGGGTAGGAATATAAAGAAGGGTTGTTTCGAAGTATTAAGAGTAGTAAAGGAAGTTTAAGCATAGTAGGGGGTAGTTTAAGCATAGTTGGGGTAGTATGGAGTTTAAGCATAGTAAAACTACCCCTACTTCTCCTAATACTTCGATACAACCCTTCTTTTTAATCCTACCCATAATTCTCTAAATAGCCCTTGTTTCCAACAGTTACCCCTATTTTTTAACTACTGTGAAGGGTTGGTGTTTGCAGCACCCAATCCAAACAATTCATAATCTTTCATATTTATAGATCTACCCCAACTAGGCTTACACTACCCCTACTTCTCTTAATACTTCAAAATATCCCTTCTTTTTAATCCTGCACCTAATTCTCTAAACATCCCTTCCTTCCAATAATTACCCCTATTTTTAACAACTTTGAAGGATTAGTTTTGGCAGCACCCAATCCAAACGATTCATCATCTTTCATATTTGTCGGTATACCCCTACTATGCTTAAACTACCCCCTACTTTTATTATTGTTTTCCTTTATTTATTTCTTTATTCAATTTTTTTTCATTATTCATTTCTTTCTTTGTAAACAGTTTATCTTTCTACTTCTATGAAGGGTTGGTTTTTGTAGCACCCAATCCAAATGATTCATCATCTTTAATATTTGTCGATCTACCACTACTATGACTAAACTGCCCCTACTAATCTTAATACTTCAAAACAACCCTTCTTTTTAATCCGACCCCTAATTCTCTAAATAGCCATTCCTTCCAACAATTACCCCTATTTTTTAACTTTTGTGGGGGGTTGGTTTTTGTAGCACTCAATCCAAATGATTCATCATCTTTCATATTTGTCGATCTACCCCTAATATGCTTAAACTATCCCTACTTCTCTTAATACTTAAAAACAACCCTTCTTTTTAGTCCTACGCCTAATTCTCCAAATAGCCTTTACTTCCAACTATTACCTCTATTTTTTAACTACTGTAAATGATTGGTTTTTGCAGCACCCAATCCAAATGATTAATCATCTTTCATATTCGTCGATCTACCTCTACTATGCTTAAACAAACCATACTTCTCTTAATACTTCAAAACAACCCTTCTTTTTAATCCTACCCCTAATTCTCTAAATTGCCTTTACTTCCAACAATTACCCCTATTTCTTAACAGACTTATGTTCCTTGACATGTTGATGGAGAAAGCACTATGTTTGTTAACAACTGATGGGGTTGAAGCATGGCGACAGGATATTTAGGTTAAGTCTTCCATTTTGCTTAATTTTTTTACACTCTGATTTATTGGTTTAAGAGAGAATTAGCCCCATTTGATGTTCTAATGATTTTTTTATACATTTTCACATGTTTGAACTGGGTACAATGAAAGATTCAATAATGCACAGTGCTAATTTAAATAACAACCTTATAACAAGTAGCGAGTAATTGTTCGTTAACTACAAAATCCTGGAGTTTATTTTTAATAAAAGATTGAGATATTAGGTCCAATTTGAGCGTTTGCATGAATGATGCTCGCTTGCACGATCCGCTACATGTAAGAAGTTTAATTTCACGTACTTATCATGTAGTTATGTCTAAGCCGACCTACAAACATAGTAATTGCGGTAGTATCCATTTGATATCGGAACTCATTCTTGATGTCCATCTTATAGCACTAACATTTTGATAAATTAGCACATCCTCTTTCAGTTGTACTTTTTAACCATGAATGGTCCCATTTAAAAATATTCTTACTGGAGTCTTCCACTTTTAACAAGCTGCAAATCACTATCTGGTCGGAAGTAAGGGCTACTTAGAGAATTAGGTGTAGGATTAAAAAGAGGGGTTGTTTTGAAGTATTAAGGGAAGTAGGGGTAGTTTAGGCAACGTAGGGTTAGATCGACAAATATGAAAGATGATGAATCATTTAGATTGGATGCTACAAAAACCAACCTTTCACAGAAGTTAAAAAATAGGGGTAATTGTTGGTAGTAAGGGCTATTTAGAGAATTAGTGGTAGGATTAAAAAGAGTGGTTGTTTTGATCTATTAAGAGAATTAGGGGCAGTTTAGGCATAGTAGGGGTAGGTCGACAAATATGAAAGATGATGAATCGTTTGGATTGTGTGCTGCAAAAACAAACCCTTCACGGTAGTTAAAAAATAGGGGTATTTGTTGGAAGTAAATGCTATTTAGAGAATTAGGTGCAGGATTAAAAACAAGAGCTGTTTAGAAATATTAAGAGAAGTAAGGGTAGTTTAAGCATAGTTGGGGTAGATCGACAAATACGAAAGATGATGAATCATTTGGATTGGGTGGTGCAAAAACCAACCCTTCATTGTAGTTAAAAAATAGGGGTAATTATTGGAAGTAAGGCCTATTTGAGAATTAAGGGTGGTTTTTGCAGCCCCAATCCAAACGATTCACCATCTTTCATATTTGTCGACCTACCCCTACTATGCTTAAATTACCCCCACTTCTCTTAATACTTCAAAACAACTCTTCTTTTTAATCCTACCCTAATTCTATAGATAGCCCTTACTTTCGAAAAATACCGCTATATTTTAACTACCCCTACTTTTATTATTGTTTTTCTTTATTCATTTTTTTGCATTATTTGTTTTTTTCTTTGTAAACCAATTATCATTCTACTTCTGTGAAGGGTTGGTTTTTGCAGCACCCAATCCAGATAATTCATCATCTTTCATATTTGTCGATCTACCCCTACTAAGCTTAAACTACCACTACTTCTCTTAATACATCAATATAGCCATTCTTTTTAATCCTACCCATAATTCTCTAAATATCCCTTACTTCCAACAATTACCCCTATTTTTTAGCTACTTTGAAGGGTTGGTTTTTACATCTCCCAATCCAAATTATTCATCATCTTTCATATTTGTCGATCTACCCCAATCTGACTAAACTACCCCTTACTTTTATTATTGATTTCCTTTATTAATTTCTTTATTCACATTTTGTTTGCATAATTTATTTATTTCTTTTTAAACCAATTATCATTTTACTTCTGTGAAGGGTTGGTTTTTTTAGCACCAAATCCAAATGATTCACCACCTTTCATATTTGTCGATCTACACCTACTATGCTTTAACTGCCCCCCAACTATTATTATTGTTTTCCTTTATTCATTTCTTTATTCATTTTTTTTGGATTATTCATTTCTTTCTTTGTAAACCAATTATCATTCTACTTCTATGAAGGATTGATTTTTGCAGCACACAATCCAAACGATTCATCATCTTTCATATTTGTCGATCTACCTGCCGGGTGCGAAATTTCGTACTTTCTCGCACCTCGAGGGTGCAGATATTTCGCACCTCGAGGGTGCGTAATTTCACACCTCGAGGGTTCGGAATTTCGCACCTCCGCACCTGCTCGCACCTCGAGGGAACGTAATTTCACACCTCGAGGGTTCGGAATTTCGCACCTCCGCACCTCGTGGGTGCGGAAATTCGCACGTCGAGGGTGCGGAAATTCGCACGTCGAGGGTGCAGAATTTCGCGCCTCGTAGGTGCGACATTTCATACCCCCCCCCGAGGGTACGAGGTTCACTTTACGAAGTGTGCGAAGGCTAGATTAGTAGGTGTTTTAGGGCGCTGAGAGGTTCGCGGAAGTTGCTGGCTGAATCCTGACTTTTAATCGATCATGTGATTTTGGGAAACACACTTGTTGGCTGAAATCGAATGAATCGGTTGGTGCCGGGACTGTGGGGCCTGGGACCCCTACAGGTCGATCGCCGTCGGGATTGTAGGGACTCGGACCACCACAGGGGCTGCCCCTGGATCCGCTTGACGGCTCGCCTTCGGCTCGGAGCACGGCTCGCTTTCGGCTCGAATGCGGACGGAGACTAGTGGAGGTTGCGTTCGAGGGATGCGACATGCTGCTATAATATCATGCGATATGTTGAGACGAGCGTGTCTTGTGTACTTTTTGGAATCATACAAAAAGGCCGGTTAACATTTATCCCCTCAAAGTATGTCTTGTGTTAGTGGGACTTGCTTTGAAGTGAGATGAGTGTAGTATGGGGGCACACATCTCCATGCGGTGCTTAGCTATTAGCTGTGACCTTACTCTTGAGTTGTACGCTGAGAGTGCACTGCTTTGGAGTGGTTGGGATGCCTTGTTGAGATATGTGGTTGTGAGCTTAGGATTCCGGCATTGCTGAGAGCTTTGACTCGCTTGAGTTTGGCGGCTTGGATGGGTACCTGTCAAAGGAGTTTACTTACTATAGATTAAAGACAACAAAAGTTAGTTGCCGACTGCATCATAGTGCAAACGGTTCGTTATTGGGTCATAATCGCATATGCAACCACAAGTTTGTGTGTCTTTGCGCAATGCGATCTGAATTGTTATTGGTCACACGAAAGTGAGTTGGATGCGCTAGGCTTATGATCGTGCAATTTTAGCTTTCCGAAGAGTTTTTGGATTGAGAGCCGACTGTTTGGTATGTATACTTGAATCCTTAAGGCTTGTGAGCATGCATTTGGTTAACGAGTCAAGTCGGTTTGTTTGGTTGGAATTTCCAAAGCGTGTACGCATGGTCATTGCCATGGCTTAGGTGCATGACCGCTCTAAGTGGTTGCTGAAACGTCGTTGGTATGGAGCTTGATTTGTTGAGTATCCGTTAAATCACTTTGATTAGGCGAGCCAAAGGTCGTTCAGCGATCCAAGCTAGTCGCATCGATCAAAGTTTCGGCAACTCGTGTATGAGAATGCCAATGTGAGGACAATACTTGTCATATATCATGGCCTGGATTCTGGCACTGTATGGCCCGCGTTGCTAGGTGAAGGTGCTCTCAAAAGGATGGCTCCAAGGGATGCCATGAGGATGACGCTAGTGTAGGGACTAAAGTGGATCTGGTCATGTCGTATGATTGCCTGGTCGGTGCGACAATCCGTAGAGGGTTGCCACACGCCCTGGTATCTGCTAGATTATGCTTGACGTCGGGGATGAGATAGTAAGTTTGGATCGTTGCTGAATGCTCATGTCTGGTTTGTATTGGAGGTTGCACGTGACACAACCGATTGGCAAATGATTTGGGAAATGGACTTATTCGAACTGGCTACTCTGATATGCACATAAGATGTAAACATACGGTTGAGTCGTTAGTCCCCACCCAACTATGTCGTGATCATCATCCGATCTGAAAATGGTGTTGACGATTACTGGTAATCACTATCATAGTTATTAAAACTAGGTGTTGTGCAGCGTTCCAATGCTCTTGTAAATAGGAAGCTTTGGCGTCGTGAGGTGTAGGTCAACTTCACATTGCGTTTAAGTATGAGCTTGATGGTGTGGCATAGAGGCTTTAGGGAATCCAATGAATCGGCCGATGAAAACTCCAGAACTTGCATTGAGATATGAATTTTTTATTTTGCGCACTGAGAACTTGTCAAAACTCTCCAATTCCTTAGTAAACTGGTGGTTGTATTGCTCCCTCTGTCCTTTGGTTCGGGCTTCTATGCCCGACCTGCCTTGTATTGACGGGATTGTAGAAGTTTCCGAGACCCGAACTTTTGGGTCTGGATCATCATCATGGCGAGGTGTATTTTCCCCTTTAGAATGGTTGCCCCGAAGGTTGTGGCGATGGAAATGCAAGCATGGAGGCTAGCAGGGATCCTCCGCAGCTCCTGCGATCAATAAGCTGATGCAGAGATAGGTCGGGGATCGCCTCTGAGCTCGATACTTGCTAATTGAAGAGAATACGAGTGATGAACACTCAACATTCAAATTGTTACTTCTTGTGCTGAGAAGCCCATCTTGGAGTGGAGGCGACGCCATGCTTTACCACCGTGCTTCCTTAAGCATCCGAATCCCAGTACGAGTTATAGTGGGAACAATCCGGAGAAGAAGGAGAAACCATGGCTTCGTGACTCCATATTTATACGAGTCTCTCCGAAGTAGGAGAATTGGTGGTTGACCGAGCGTAGCTGATCTAAGCATTAAAGCATTGCAAGATTAGGTGGACGATCAGGAAGCCCCGCTGGTGGCAATGTCGGAGGAGCCGGAGGGGAAGACGAACAGGATGAGGCTGCCACAGAAGTGCCCACGCAAAGTCTAGTTAGGATTCTTGGAGAAATCTTCTGTTGTGGTGAAGAAGAGGTAGGTCGATTCTGAAGCGGAGAAGGATAGGGTCTCTGAGTAGGCTAGAAAAAAGGAATGCCGTCGATGATGCCCACCAAAAGAGGGCGAGAGGACCCTTAACAACTTGAAACGAATGCAGTTATGCGACTCCAGGAAAGGGAGATAGCTGATCAGAAAGCCACCGAAGATATCCGGTAGAGAGCGGAGCTGGGTGCTAGGAAGGCTTGAGGAGAAACCCAGGCTGTATTGGTCCTTTCTTCTTACATCATCCCTAAGCTGTCACCATGTATTGCTCTCGGGGAGGTTATGATTGTTACAACTGGTGAGGATAATGGTGGACAACGCGCATCGATGCCTCATGAATCCGTTACTCCTGTGTTGAGTTGAGGAGGAGGAATTGGATCTGGAAAGAAAGGGCCCAATACTGGTTGTGACCTGCTTGTGTCGAAACCTGGAAAGAAAAAAGAAAAGGAAAGAATGAGTAGCATCAGTAATTGTGAAAGGAATTAGAGATACTTTGGGTTAGGTAAACCAATAGTATATGCAAGTGTGACCCTCGCTTTTGGTTTTTAAGGACATGGCGTGCTATTCATGTACGCCCTGTCATCGGAGAGAAGAGATGTTAGACATGTAGTTTGTCTTAATGTGTGCGTGGGGGTGAAATATGAATTAGTAAATATCGCAATTTGTGTTGAGTGTTCAGAAGTTCCTCCCATGCTTTTAGGCATTTCGTACTTGCATAGGCATACTTATCGTTACACTTAACAAAAAAGAAATTGTGTGTACCCTGCCCAAGGTCGATTAGTCCAGAGGGGCGTGATTGTGTATTGCGCTATGGGTCACTATTCTAGAGAGGCGTGATAAAGTGCGGGCTTCTAGTAAGTTTCTCTCAGCACAAGAAACCCGCAGTTTGTGAAGCTAGGCTGAGCGCTTGCTGTGTACTTGGGTTGGCCGGGGAAACCCCAAGTGTTGCGGAGGCGTTTGACGTCGCGTTGTGTGGTCCGTCTGGTGTACTGTACCCTGGCATTTATCGGGTTTGGGCGAGAGACGACGTCGTTTATTCGCCGGGGAAGGTCTCCAATCAGCAGCCCGTAGGGTCCGTTTGTGGCCATGTGCTGCACCTAAGCCTTTAAAGCTTCGGGGAAAAACGATTTAATGTCGGTCTCGGTGCTGCACCGAGATTCGATAGGTACCCACAGCTCGGGAGAAATTTACATCGCTCTCGGTTGTCCGTTGGGCGGCCCCAAGTCGCTTAAGACTTGGGCGCGGAATGATTTATCCTCGGCCTCGGCACAGGGCCGAGGTTCAAGTTCGAGGTTATTCATACTCGCTCGCTCCACGGGCCGGTGACTCATGTAGCGTGGCCAGCTACCATGCTCGAGGTGTCGGTCATAGCCAATGTTGTTCGGCCTCAATGCTGGAACATGGCTCGGAAGGAGGCACCGGCTCCCGTGCTCGGGGCTCCGATGCAGCGATCGAAAGTTTGAACGTAAACTGGTTGTTGATATACACGTAAATGTGTATATTTTATCCGCATATTTATCTTATTTTATCTTTTAAATAATTGATATTGTGTATTTATAGTTGTGTTTTCAGATTGTTGACAAGAATCATGGTTTAGAGCATTTGACGAATAAAGCATGTAGATTTTGCTGAAAAAGAGTGAAGTTAAAATTACTAAAGCTTGAAGAGTTTAAAGCTTGAAGAACGGTTGCAAATAGTGTTTAGTTGGGTAGATTTGGCTCACTAAAGACTCATATTGTGTTCACATTAGCTCAATTGCAGACCATTTCACTCATGTAGCGTTCACATTAGCCCCTTTGCAAGGCTTCTCATTCATGCACTATACGCGTTCACACTGGCTCACTTCAAGGCCTCTTACTCTAAAAGCCCGTTCACACTAGCTTATGTGTTATTTGGGCTAATTCTTTAGTCCCACATTGTGGAATTTGCCAAGTAGCCTTTGTCATATCAGCTATAAATACACTTTATCTCATTCATTGTAAAACATACTCAGTTTTATTCTGTAATCCTTTTCTTGGAATAAAACTCTTCTTTCTCTCTTCTATTTAGTTTTTATTGTATTTTATTTATGTCGTTTATTTTCTTTTTATTTTCTTTTCTTTTAGCTATGTCTAGCTAATCCTCTTTAATTAGGGGTTGATGACGCTAATAGTTATGATTCAATATGAATCACATAGCCAAAAGATTAGTACTTCATGTATGTAGATCGAGATTTGAACTAAGGGTTAGATCTGAACCTTCGTACCCTGTGTCGTTTAAGAGCTGTGCTCCTTCACAGGGTATATTCGAGTTCGATCTAACACTTATCAGATTTAGATTTAATATTTAGGGGTTTAGAAATAAAATAGTGAATCTATCCTGATAGCCTATGGTTGTTTAAGAGCTGAGCTCCTGCATAGGCTATACTTGTTGTTATTTACATATTTGTTTCTAGAAACCTAATTATAGTTGATTCATGTTTGTGACATAAACATGAATTAGATCTGTATTTATTCAACTGGCTATTGATGATTATGAATCTGATCTATGTCATTATCCCCTAATTGCTTTCACTTATTGTTAAAACTCTCTTTTATTTAATTTCTGTTATTTTCTTTGTTTTCAACCAATCAAAAGTTAGGGATAACTTGATTGGATTTATTAATAAAATAATTTGGTCCCAGAGTTCGACACCCTCTATAACGATCCTTGTTGTTTAGGAAAGACGAACGAATTTTACAGTTGTTTACAATTGTATAATTTGTTCGCAAACAGTTGTCAGGACTAATTAAATGCATCATGATTGTCATGCACGAAGCAAACATGAAAGGGAGACGGGAAACTAAACATCACTCCTATAAATAACTCTAGTAGTGGTATCCTTTGCAATGCCTCGAATTGCAGGAAAACAAAACATCGCTGGAAAGGCAGAATCAATTGTACACTAAGTTGTGTAGACTAGAGATGAAGATGTTAGTTGTTCGATGCCCTTGGGAGTTCGGCTCCGTCCATGGTGGAGAGTTTGTAAGTTCCATCACTGAGCTTCCGTTGTATGAGTATGGGCCTTCCTAACGATGGGTGAGGCCGCCGGTGGATGAAAGACTCATTTAAAAACGAGGTTGTCGATTTATGTTTGAGCGGGCCTTTAGTTGAGCTTCCAGTCATGCCTCCAAGTGGTCGAAGCATTCGTTTGTGTAGGATGGCTATGATAAAGCAAAGAGTAGGTATGTCTTGTAGAAGGGGACTTGTTTTTTGCTATTGAATCATCTCTCTCGCCTCCTCTTTTTTTTATGGGTGAGATGATGGTGTTAATAAGTCGATGGACGATTTCACCAATGGTAACCTCGGCGATTACTATGTTGTAGACGACGATCTTGCGGATGACAGAGAGCTGGAATTCTGAGGCTCGCTTTCGAACGTTCCTCCGATGGTACTTCCCAACGTTCCCCCTGCTGATTGGAGGGGGTCGGGAGCGCAGCATGGAGGACAAAGAAAAGAACACGGCATAGCGAAAAGGAGGTGTCTTTTATAGGAGAAAGTTCTCTTTTAGTTTCTGTTCCGCTTCCAATGAGGAAGATATAGGCAAGGAGGAGCTGCAAACTGGTATCTCCGATGACATCCTAGAATCGACTGCGCCACGGAAGTTGTAGTCCTGACGAGGTGGAGGGATGATCTTGATGGATAAGTTGTTGGTCGAAGTCCTGTTTAGTGGGAATTTTTGATGAGTGCTGAGTAGCTAATAGATCCCATGCGATGGGGATCCTTGATGAGCACCGTTTGGCTCGAAGGTATCACGCAGTTGAGTTTTTAGAGGTTGTTTTGCAAGTGATGAAACATGTTCATGTTGTGTCTGCGGGTGTGGTGGAACCAACAATATCCTGTATAGCCCCTTGGTGTGCTCGTCGGACTTTCAGGTCTTGGCCTTTTGCATGGCTGGGAGTTGCAGGTTGTGAGATAGATTTCCTAGAGGGTGTCACTAGGAGCAGTATAGCTGCATAAAGAAAGGAGTCGATGATGATTCCATCCATTGTTTCGACCACCTTTGACGTTGCTGGTATGAGCAAGATTGCGCAGAGCGATATAATTAGAGTTGTTGGAGCTCTGGGAGTCGTCTCGAGGCAAGATGTGAGCATGATTCCTTTGTATTGTATTTCGGCATAGGAAGTAGAAGGATTTCATGGCGATGGTCTCCCGAATCTTTGATTGCTTTTGATCGGTCCATGCTCTAAGTTCAGAATCATGTGGTATGCCATGTGTAAGATGGATGGGTACGATTCAAGGATTAGGTTCCTTGACTTCGGCAAAGGCGGCTATGAATTTTGCAAGATGGCCTTTGAGAGTTCACGGATGCCTTGGTAACTGCTCGAGACTAAGAGGATGTCTCTGGGTATCACGACGTGCATCCTGGACTGCTTGACCACTCTTTTGGTGACTTAGTCGAGAGTTGAGATAGTTCACGTTGGAAGTCGGGGGACCACAATAGAGCCTTCTTTGATAGGGACGTGGAGATACATGCATTTTATGGTGTTGGTGAAGCGTAATGAACCATTGTGCCATTTGTGGCGGGTAATAAAGCTTCGAGGACCATGGCTTCTTTGAGTAAGGAGTGGGTGTTGGCATGCCGTACTTGCACCATTCGGTATTAAGGATAGCCGTAGTGAATAGGCTATGCCTCATAATAGTTTTGCAAACATCGTGGTCGTGCCCCCGTGATTCTCTAGCGATCTCACAGACCATGCCAGAAATAATCGGAGGTTGGCCTCCTGCCGCATTATAGAGGTCATGATCTAGTCCTGGACTTTGGAGCCTAGCGCACCTTCTTGGCACTCCGTGAGTCTCCAACTTCGATTGCATGATGTTGTGGAAGTCGGTTGAAGTGACCTCGGAACTAGTTGGTTGCTAGAAGCGTAGGCGATAAGCATGGACTCATAACAGCTTGAGTCCGCCTAGTGGAGGCTTGAGCGTCAAAACCGGGGATGGCCAGGATGACGCGTTCCATTTCTGGTGGTGACCCTGATATTGCCGAGGTTTGAGGTTAGTCGTGCCGTCATGGAATGCCACATGTGGTGCGTTGGTGTGTTCAGGCTGCTCAGCTTTCCGTGCGATCCTAGTAAAGGGATAATTCTTGGAGTGTACCGATGGATGACACCTGCGATCCATGACCCATTTTCGAAAGCAAGCAGTTGATTTCGTTTGCCCATAGTGGCTCTGGTGCCCCTGGTGCTTATGTCCAAATTGGGAATTGGTTGATTGAGAGGAAAGTCCTACTCGATTCCAACTGGAGGGGCCATATCGAGCGTAATTCTGACTCATGAAACCATGAGAGAAGTACCATCCAAAGCTGTGCGCGTTAATGCTTGAGCAACATTTCCAACTGCGAGGCTTGTCCAATCGAAGCGCACTGAGCTGGGGTGATGTCGGGATTAGGGGTACCCCCGAGTTTAGCGGGGTCGGCACCATCCCGAGGAGTGGCGTCGGCCGGTTGATTAGTTTGCGGGGTTGTCCCCAAGTCCTGGGTCGATGGTGGAGGAGTATCGATACTTGCCTCCGTAATGTATGCTTGGCCAGTCAGATCTGAAGTGCTTCTTATCCTATCTTCCATTCTAGCGAGGAAGGTATTGAACGATTCTTCAAACAGCTCGAGTCAAGCTTTCAAATCGGTGGCAAGATTCTTGATCGTTCTTTTCATCCCCTCACCCGAGTGACGTAATTCGATGGGTGTCTTGTTTTGGTATAACTGTCGAGTTTGGGAAAGCTGGTGTGCACTCGGGTTCGGAAGTACTTTTCTCCGACAAGCAGTTGGAAGTGCGGGACTCTGGTTGCGATTGGCGACAGTTGGGCTCTTTAGAGTAGAAGGTTGGTTATACGAACCCAGTTTGTTACCGTGTTCCTTGGCCGTAAGTGATGATGGTTCGATCATCATCTCATTTCTGTTATTGTTCTTATCGCCATAAAAATGTTGGAGTGGATGGCAATGTTTTTAATGATGTTGAACCTTCTTCCTCGACGTGGGCCCCTAGCTTCGATAAAAGAAATTTCTGATGCGGTGAGCCGCGAGTGGGCGCGGTTCTGAGCAAGCTGAATTAGAATGATGATTTGTTGAATTCTTTGAAGTTGGCGCATAAGGTTGGTGCTAGCCTTCAATGCCTAGCGCAAGAGAGGCATTCTTATATTCTTTATTAACCGTGTGAATCTTTGCTTGAGTCGCAGGACCTTCGGGGTCCAGAATTGGAAGGAGATCCGTTTCCAACAGGTCCTTTGTCGCTCAGGGCGGGTGAGAGATACCAATGTCAATTGCGGCCAATGAGGATGAGCCTTAGGCTTTGCTGGAATTCTGCTTAGTGCCAGCGAAAGTCATGATGCTTTTCGGACGTACTACTTAAGGCGCTTCTCGCGGATAAGCATTTCGATTACATCTTTGAATTGACGACAATTATTGGTATTATGCCCGTACATGTCGTGCAACCGATAGTGCTTGCCAGTATTCTTCTCATGATTAGTGGATTCCCTGTTGTACGGTTTCTTTTATTAAATCGAGTTGCACGTTTGCTGGTAGAATGTTTCCAAGTCTTCATTCAGCATGGTGTAGATCTTGTATGTCCGGCGAGTGCCGGGCTTTTTATGTTTTGTAGAAACCTGGTCGTTGTTGTGGTCGCCTTGCCTACTGTTATTCGGCCTTTGTTTGTAGGGGCTTATCCCCTTGTCCTTATCAAAGAGCTTCCCTATCTATTACACTTTGACATAGCAACTGATGGTGTTCACTTGTGGATTCTTGTGAAGAATTGCCCTGGAGAGTCAGTTTCGTCTTGCTTCTTCTTGACATAAGTATTGCCTAGACTTTTTATTGGAAGTGTCGAGGGTTTTTGGCTGCTTCCGATTAATCCATGCCTCGAACTCGGAAGTAGGGAGAACACCCTTTGCTAACTAAAAGAGTACGACGCGAGGGTCTGGATCCTCGACCTCTACGAGGGCGAGGTTGAACCGGGAGAGGTAGCTTTGGAGCGACTCGGCTGGTCCTTGGTATAGGTTGGAAAGGGTGAGGGCATTCTTTGGAGTTGGGATATGCATCTTAAACTGAATAACTAACTGTCGCCAACTGGCCGAAGTTGTTGATGGAGTTAAGCGGAAGGCGAGAGACCCATAATAGGGCGGTCCTTGATAGGAAGACCAGAAAGAATTTGCACTTGACTGGATCATTGCCCCTGCTCGAGTCCATTTGCCATTCATAATGTTTCAGGAAGGCACAAGGGTCGGTGGTGTCATCACAGAGCGGCATTTGCGGCATGCTATAGCGTCGCGACCATTCAGCTTCATTGACACTTCGAGTGAAAGGGTTGTGCCTAATGTGCTCTTCCCATGAATCATGCACATTCCCTCGCATCTCTCTCATGATCCTTCGGACCATGTCGAGAAGATAGGTCGGATGGGGGTCCGCCATCGGGACCCATGGGTTTTGGAGAGGTTCTGGACTTCGGGTGTAAGGGCGTCTTCTATGGTGGATGTCTACATCATCTTCTTCCATGTCCTCGACATCTATAATGAGATCCTGGTGTGCGTGATGATGTGAAGCGGGGTCACGCGGATCCGGTACTGGAAAGGCACGGGCCGTCAATATAGTAGGTTCATTGTCACGGTGGGCGGTCGTTGGATCTTGTGAAGGAGGAGGTTGGTCAGTAGGAACGGGTCCATAATTAATGACTAAGCGAGAATGGTCCCGATATTGGGCCCCCTCGCTATAGGTAACCGTGGTTCGGTGGCCGTTGTCGTTGGCATACCCATTGCCATTGCCATTTTCGAGGGCGTTTGTTCGGGCGGCGACGTTGTTAATGAGCCTAAACCTCCTTCGTTGGTGCGGGCCCCTCAACTCGGAAGATGATGTTTCTGATGTTGATGGTCGAGGTCGAGCATTGTTTCGAGCTAGTTGTAGTCAAATGACGACGCACTGACTTTCTTGGAGTTGCCGCATAACGTCAGTATTATCCTTAGCGCTTGGTTAAGCTCGACATCAGTATTTTCATACTTTCCACTAAACGCTCGGACTTGCGCTTGGGTTGCGGGATCTTCGAGGTCCGCAAATGGAGGTTCACTTTCATTAGTGGCCGGGATATCCGCCGGTCGAGGCTGTTGAGATGGACCAGCTTCTTCTGTGGCTAAAGAGCCGATCAATGCGTTCTTTGACTTTTTTACCATCGTAAGCAGACTCGACAGCAGGTCAAGCAAGGAACCTTAAGCTCGGCGAAGTCGAGATGTTAATGTGCGAGAAAAACGCAATATCTGAGTTTTCTCAGTGAAAGCACCAAATGTTGACGACAAGAAATGTCGTAAACAACAAAGATTCCCAATTACTATGAATTATAAATATGGTTCCCAATTAATAGGAATTATAAAAGAGAACATAACCAGTAAATAACACAAGTAATTTATAGCGGTTCGACCTCAGTGAGGGGCTATGTCCACTTTGAAGAGTCGTTGGAATTTTATTGATTACTTAGAAGATTACAAGGTTGATACTATCTCATGATATCTCATTACATTCACTTTTCATGATATATGATGTCATAATCATTATATATTGAATAAATAAGGAAAAAGACAATTTTGTCCTTCTTCTTCCTCAAAGACGAGATGCCATTAATGGAGCCCTATGGAGGTTTCCAAGCCCAATAATAAAACCATTTTGAAGTGTGAGGTCTTAGTTTTTAAGTATTAAACAATTCATTTAAATAATTGGATTTATATAGCCAAGTTTTTAAGTATTAAACAATTCATTTAAATAATTGGTTAGGTCTTAGTTTTATAACATTTCCATCCACAGTAAGTTTTAGCCTTAGACTTCAATTAACCCTATTTGATTTTTGCTTCCTAGAATTGTATGCAAGGTAAAAATCAACCATATAATCTTGTCTACTTCCTACCTTCTAGAAGTCCTACCATGCCTCATAAACGTTGTCGAATGGTCTTAAGCTTCCTTTGATTTTATTTCCAATATAAATAGGTTTACTTACCCTCTAAGTTTTAGATATTTTGCTAAGGAGAATGTTTATATTTGCAAGTTGTATAGCCCTCTTTTAGAGGAATGGTTTTGGTCTATATTTAGCTATACTTTTTGATGTTAAATCACATTAAGGATCTTAACTTTGCTTCCTTTTGTTTTGTTATGCATCCCTTGATATTTTCTCTTGATTAATTTTTCAAACATGTCATGTGCATGTTCTTTTTATATGTTTACGTATATTGTTATGACCAATTTGTTTCCTGCATATGGTTTGCTATATTATCCTTATTTGTTTCCAAGTCCCTATATTTTAGAAATGATGGCTTTACATATGATCATTTTGTTATCATTCTTATGTGGAAAGTTATAGTTTTAGCTGGAAGATTTTACTTTGAATTTATGTTTAAACCAACACTATTTATGCATTATAGTGTACACATCCATATTGTTTCATTTTCAAAGCAATTAATCCCATCATAATATGTATGTTTTGATTTACGATTAAGGTTTCTTTTAATGCACTTTTATATTATGTTTTCAAGTTTAAAACATAACCAAACATACACATTATTAATATATACATACATTTATATCTTTACACATATATTTCTAATTGTTTTGGTTTGTTAAGTAAATCTATTTTATGATTTAATTACCTTATTAAATCAATATCAAAAGTCAGAAAAAACCGGGACATTACAGTCCACCCTATTTCAAAGAATTTCGTCCCCGAAATTAAAGAGTCACGCATCGATTTTAGCTTTAACTAAAGTCAAATTAATACACATCTGTTACTATTTACCTTTCCTTGCGGATCGATTCATATTTATTTATAATTTAGTTATCTTAATTCCTAGAATCCAAAATTTCGGAATTTATTATAAAATCAGTTACTTAACTCACGTGAGTCTATATCCACTAATAACCTAAGTCTGGTCTTTACTACTGCGAAATACCGATTATATTCCTTGGATATTACTCTAAATTTATTTAACTTATCCTATATGAATTTTTACCCGATACTCTTTTAACTCAATTAAACACCATTTAACTTTTCCTAAGGACAACCTTGATTCATTTTAACTCCTTACATTGGTTGTTTTGGTGGTCCTACTAGCTCCTCGGTCTCTTCTTCCTTGTGAACTCATTTCCAACTTTGTAAACATAATAGCTTGATAATCATACATAATTGGAAGGTTTATTTAATGGTGACCTAAGTCGATACTCTAGTTGTCCTATATTAAGTATATACGTTATAATTTATTTTATAGTTTATACTTTCAAAACACGCTCTCTCAATACCTACCCAAAATCAATCTAGTGTGTCGCTAATCCTATCTCTATCGAGTTATGCCACAGAGACAAGGTTACTAATCAACCAATAGCTCAGATACAAACTGTAACGGCCGGGAAAATTCGACTCTCGAATTTTCAACAGTAACACGAAATCTCTTATTACTTATCAAAAAACTAAGTATCGAACCATAATTGTTAATTGAATGAATTTAAAGGATGAGCAAGATAAGATAGAACTAATAGAATAGAAGAGTAAGAAGAACATCAAAAGCTCACAGCGGAATATAGCAAGATAATATCACATAATATACTACATATCAGAGTCTGTTACATCATAGTACATCATCGTCATAATACATCATCATACATGATTAGTAGTTTAATACGGATATTCAACTGGATACTTAGAGGTAGATGTAGCTACTAGACTGGTTCTTGAACTCACATTCCACATTACTTAAAAAGGGTTCCATTAGATACTTGGATCACTTGTCAACCCATAACAAGTTTTACGAGTACCCAAGAGTTTAGGAAAACACAGAAAATTAAACTCTGGGTCGGTTGGGGGACAGGCGTGAGTAAACAATTTTAAAACGGTTCAAATGATCAATTCTTAACACAGATCGGGTTATTCTCTTTTGAGAATAGATTGATTTTACATTCAAAAACCTTTCAAAAGAAAAGATAATAGTAAGACCAGCCCACACATAAACATGGACTACTTTTACCTTATTATAACCTAAAACATTTTTGATATCAAAATCATCTGATATTTTAATAGTGCTTATGAAATAAATAACCATCTAGCGGAATACTTGCATCTCACGCTCCATATATATAGTATAAAATAAAAATCTGCAGGCTCTTATTGTAGATTGGACTCCAACAGATGAGGTATGGGACCACCAGTCAATCAGTGTACTCAAGAGGGGTTACATTGGGGTTCAACAAGAACGTCTTGCAACCCGGCCAACATGACCGCCCAATCAATTAGCTTGAGTGTAGCGAATATATTATCACCGCCACGATTGGGAGCGACCCACCGTTTTCGAAAGCTATAGCAGTGAAATATATATTAAGAAGTCAAAAAGGAATTTCTCTAGATGGTGATAATACACCCTGCTTGGGAATGACCCATCTAGCTACGCTGCCTCCCCGTTTTTTGTCATTTTCTGCTTGATGAGGCTTGAGGCTACGTTTACTTTTTAGAACATCTGGTCCCCATTCACTTTGAATGCCACATCGTCAAGTCCGTTAAATTACTAATTTACAACCTCAAAAATACACTGGGCATGTTTGAAGAAATCAATCTACGGAACCATCTGGAAATACTCTTTCAGACACTCATTATCAAGGAACAGGATGAACCGAAGCCACTCTCCTACCACATCCAAATGATCAGTAGTGGGAAGTCCTTGCAATCCACAAAATCTCAAACACGACCAAATCATGTTAGAAAACCTCTGGTTGCAAGTCATAGAAATTCGACAGCAATCCTTCCGCTTATGAAGGTCCACGGTCTTCACTTGTCTTCAATAATCTCTATCACGCGATGTATACATCAAATCGAGTTGGAATATTAATTCCCGTCTCTTTCAAATGATCAGCGTAATGTCTTTTATTTTTAGACGATACATAAGATCTGTTTTCAATATTTATTTGATTTCAAACCTGTCTATAAAGAAATAGGTATCAATTCAAAATGAACTGGATTAAGTTTCATTTTATTTACCCTTTACTTATGAGCTTCAACCAAACAGAATGGTACATGTCCACATTGTTTAAATCCGGACATTTTTTACTATTTTCTATAATTGAGCAACTAAAGCGTGTGCGTCACACTTGGAAATTTATTCAGTTTCTACTATCCTATATAAATGAACCACTAAAGCATGTGCCTCGCACATGGTACTTTACTCTAAAATGTTAGCTTGTTTATATGACATTTTATACCTTTGTAAATTATCTTTTTATTTCTAAATAATTATAAATAACTTGATTTATAATTATCTACCTTTCTTGTTTTATTTTTAAACTCGTTGAAACTTTTATGCTAAGCTTCTGCGTTCGATTTCCCTGCTAATGTCCTTCCTTCCACTTGCCAAGATATTTCATTTCTTTACGATCTTATTAATTTAAAAATCTCCTTTTATTTATTATTGTTACCCTTCTTTATTTTTATTTGATTTTCAATTTTCTAACTTACATCTCCTTTTTATCTAATTTATCTTAGTAAAGCCCTTAAGGCCCAATTACTCCACCCTATCCTCCTTCTCATCTTTTCTTTCACCGTCCTAGTATGTTTGGCCCATTTTATTTAATCTTATTTTATAAACCTTAAAAATCTGCTTTTATTATATTTTTCGTTTAATTTAACTTAAAAAAAACCTCGGCCCAAACCATTGACCCGAATGCTCCTTTCCTTCTTTATATTCTGTTTTAACATTTCTTAAAAAATTCCTTGAAGGCCCAATTCCATTTTCTAATTTTTTTCTTTTTAGTTTTATTTATCTTCACGGGCCCAATGCCCATCTTCCTAAGCCCACGTGCCTTCTCTATCTTCTCCCTTCCACTGTTAGATACCACCCCTTCTCTAACCCACCAATTCATTCCACTTACTTCCTTTCCAGTGCCCTGAATTCCTTTTATTTTCGACTTGCCATATCCATGAATTTGGCAATCGAAATATACACGATCACCACGAAAATGCATGCCTGATCACCCTTGCTTCTTCTTTTTTTCTTTCTACGTTACTTATTTCCATGCACGCCATACACGCTGTGCACATGCATAGCTGTGGCCTCGACCACCTCCCCTCTGGTCCAATCTCCACACACTCCACTTCACCTTCTAATCTCATCCATGAACTCCGATCACCCCCTCGTCACATAGATAAGATTTTCTATGTTCAACCCAGTTTCTCCAAAAACAAACATCCCCCTGACGTCCACCTTGTTCCCTACTACTACCACCACCATACGCCATTACTCAGCAAACTTCACCAGAATTGGAAAGACCCATGGCTGCACCTCCTCATCAAATTGCATCATACTTGATGCATTCCCGAGGGTGCAGTTCTCTACCAAAGGCAATGTTAAAAAAGAGTAAAAAAACTTTTTCCCTTGTTTACTGAAATCCCTTGATAGAAAAATTAATTTGTATTTTTCCTGTTTTCCTCAACCTAGATAGTCGAAACTTACCCAAAAGAAATTTTCCGTTCATCACAAGATATCCCACTATCCACTCCCTTAAAAATCAAAAAATATATATTAAAATTCATGATTTTTCCTTATGATTTCATTCGTATGCTTGAATTTTGATTTTAAATTGGTTGGAATTTTTGTTTATAGTGGGGTTACATGAAACTAGCCATATCTGAGAATATACCAATTTATATGATCCGGAACCAATTTTGTCTACACCGTGGACATAAATTAATGACTTTCATGTATTAATCAGCCACTGAAACGTGTCTAAATTTAATCTACGTATCTTATCTACCGAAAGAGGTAAGTTGTTTGTATAACATAGAGGATGTTTAAATGAGTTTTCTACAGGGCGTGTTTATCAGTTTATGCTATTATAAAATCAACATGCCAATGTTATAAAGGACATACTATAGACACAAACATATATACAATTTAAACAGCTAGTAAACATTCAATATTAGTTAAAATAGAAACTTTATAGAGTGTTAGAAGGTGAGTTTACTAACATGCTGCTTTCATGTGCTCTTCTAATTATCCTTCTAACTGATTTCTTAATTCCAATTGTTCCTGTAAGGAAAGATGTGGAGATTCATGTGGTTTGTATAGCCAAGTTTTTAAGTATTGAACAATTCATTTAAATAATTAGTGCGGTCTTAGTTTTATAACATTTCCATCCATAGTAAGTTTTAGCCTTATTCTTCCATTAACCCTATTTTATTTTAGCTTACCAGAATTATATGAAGGGTAAAAATCACCCATATAATCTTGTCTACTTCCTACCTTCTAGAAGTCCTACCATGCCTCATAAATGTGGCCAAATGGTCTTAAGCTTCCTTTGATTTTATTTCCAATATAAAATGGTTTACTTACCCTCTAAGTAATAGATATTTTGCTGAGGAGAATATTTATATTTGTAAGTTGTATAGCCCTCTTTTAGAGGAATGGTTTAGGTATATACACTACTTGATTTTAAATCACATTAAGGATCTTGACTTTGCATCCTTTTGTTTTGTTATGCATCCCTTGATATTTTCTCTTGGTTAATTTTTCAAACTGTCATGTGCACGTTCTTTTTATATGTTTATGTATATTATTATGGCCAATTTGTTTCCTGCATATGTTTGCTTTATTATCCTTATTTGTTTCCAAGTGCTTAAATTTTTAAGTGATAAAAAGCCCCTTTACATATGTGCATTTTGTTATCATTCTTATGTTGAAATTTATAGTTTTAGTTGAAAGATTTTACTTTAAATTTATGTTTAAACGAACACTATATATGCATTATAGTTACACATCCATATTGTTATATTTTCAAAGCAATTAATCCCATCATAAAATGTATGTTTTGATATATGATTAAGGTTTCCTTTGTTGCACTTTTATATTATGTTTTCAAGTTCAAAACATAACCAAACATACACATTATTTGTGTATACATACACTTATATCTTTGAACATATATTTCTAATTGTTTCAGTTTGTTAAGTAATTCTGTTTTATGATTTATTTACCTTATTAAATCAACATCAAAAGTCAAAAAAAAAAAACCAGAACACCAACCATTCATAGTAGTCAAAAAATATGGGTTATTGTTGGAAGGATGGGTTTCTTATAGAATTAGTGGTAAGATTAAAAAGAAGGGTTGGTTCGAAGTATTAAGATAACTTGGGGTAGATTAAGCATAGTAGGGGAGATCGACAAATATGAAAGATTATGAATCGTTTGGATTGGGTGCGCCAAAAAAGAAACCCTTCTTAGTAGTCAAGAAATAAGGGTAATTGTGGGAAGTAAGGGCTATTTAGAGAATTTGGGTAGGATTAAAAAGAAGGACTGTTTTGAAGTATTAAGCGAAGTAGGGGTAGTTTAAGTATAGTGGGATGGGATTAAAAATAAGGACTGTTTTGAAGTATAAAGAGAAGTAGGGGTAGTTTAAGCATAGTAGGGGTAGATCGACAAATATAAAAGATGATGAAACATATGGATTGGGTGTTGCAAAAACCAACCCTTCACAGAAGTTAAAAAATAGGTGTAATTTTTGGAAGTAATGGATATTTAGAGAATTAGGGGTAGTATTAAAAAGAATGGTTGTTTTTAAGTATTAAGAGACGTAGCGGTAGACCGACAAATGTGAAACTTGATGAATCATTTGGGTTGAGTGCTGCAAAAACCAATCCTTCATAGTTGTTAAAAATAGGGGTAACTATTGGAAGGAAGGGATATTTAGGGAATTAGAGGTAGGACTAAAAAGAAGCTCTGTTTTGAAGTATTAAGAGAAGTAGTGGTAGATTGACAAATATTAGACATGATGAATCATTTAGATTGCGTGCTGCAAAAACCAACCCTTCGCAGAAGTAAAAAAATAGGGGTAGTTGTTGGAAGGGATATTTTGATAATTAGGGGTAGGATTAAAAAGAAAGGTTGTTTTGAAGTATTAAGAGAAGTAGGGGTTGTTTAAGCGTAATAGGGTTAGATCGACAAATATGAAAGATGATGAATCATTTGCATTGGGTGCTGCAAAAACCAACCCTTCAAAGAAGTTAAAAAATAGGGGTAATTGTTGGAAGTAAAGGTTATTTAGAGAATTAGGGGTAGGATTAAAAAGAAGGATTGTTTTGAAGTATTAAGAGAAGTAGGGGTAGTTTAAGCATCGTAGGGGTAGATCGACAAATATGAAATATAATGAATCATTTGGATTGAGTGCTGCAAAAACCAACCTTTCACAAAAGTTAAAAAATAGGTGTAATTGTTGGAAGTAAGGGCTATTTAGAGAATTTTGGATAGGATTAAAAAGAAGGGTTGTTTTGAAGTATTAAAGGAAGTAGGGATAGTTTAAGCATAGTAGGGGTAAATCGACAAATATGGAAGATGATGAATCATTTGGATTGGGTGCTACAAAAACCAACCCTTCACAAAAGTTAAAAAATAGGGGTGATTGTTGGAAGTAAGGGCTATTCAGAGAATTAGGTGTAGGATTAAAAAGAATAGTTGATTTGAAGTATTAAGAGAAGTAGTGGTAGTTTAAGCATAGTTGGGTTAGATCGACAAATATGAAAGATGATTATTCGTTTGGATTGTGTGCTGCAATAACCAACCCTTCACAGTAGTAAAAAGATAGGTGTAATTGTTGGAAGTAAGGACTGTTTAGAGATTTAGGGGTAGGATTAAAAAGAAGGACTGTTTTGAACTATTAAGAGAAGTAGGGGTTGTTTAAGCATAGTAGGGGTAGATTGACAAATATGAAAGATGATGAATCGTTTGGATTGGGTGCTGCGAAAATTGATCCTTCACAATAGTTAAAAAATAGGGGTGAATTTTGGAAGGAAAGGCTATTTATAGAATTTGGGTTGGATTAAAAAAAAGATTTGTTTTGAAGTATCAAGAGAAGTAGGGGTAGTTTAGGCAAAGTAGGGGTAGATCGATGAATATGAAAGATGATGAATCGTTTGGATTGTGTGCTGCAGAAACCAACCCTTCACGGTAGTTAAAATATAGCGGTAATTGTTGGAAGTAAGGGCTATTTTGAGAATTAGGGGTAGGATTAAAAAGAAGTGTTGTTTTGAAGTATAAAGAGAAAAAGGATAGTTTAAGCATAGACGGGGTAGATCGACACTTCAAAACAACCATTCTTTTTAATCCTACCCATAAATCTCTAAATATCCATTACTTCCAACAATAACCCCTATTTTTTAACTACTGTGAAGGGTTGGTTTTTGCAACACCCAATCTAAATGATTCATCATCCTGTTTTGAAGCATTAAGAAAAGCAAGGGTAGTTTAAGCATAGTAGTGGTAGATTGACAAATATAAAGATGATGAATCATTTGGATTAGGTGTTGCAAAAGCCAACCTTTCACAGAAGTTGAAAAATAGGGGTAATTGTTGGAAGGAATGGCTATTTAGAGATTTAGGGGCAGGATTACAAAGAAGGTTTTTTTTGAAGTGCTAAGAAAAGTAGGGGTAGTTTAAGCATAGTAGGGGTTGATCGACAAATATGAAAGATTACGAATCATTTAGAATGAATAAAGAAATGAATAAAGGAAAACAATAATAAATGTTAAGGGTATTTTAAGCATCGTAGGGGTAGATCGACAAATATGAAAGATGATTAATCATTTAGATAGGGTGCTTCAAAAATCAACCCTTCACAGTAGTTAAAAAATAGGCATAATTGTTGGAAGTAAGGGCTATTTAGAGAACTAGGGGTAGGATTAAAAAGAAGGACTATTTTGAAGTATTAAGAGAAGTAGGGGTAGTTTAAGCATAGTAGGGCTAGATCGATAAATATGAAAGATGATGAATCATTTGGAGTGGGTGCTGCAAAAACCAACCCTTCATAGTTGTAAAAAATAGGGGTAATTGTTGGAAGCTTTGGATATTTAGATAATTATAGGTTGGACTAAAAAGAATAGTTGTATTGAAGTATTAAGAAAAGTAGGGGTAGTTTAAGCATAGCAGGGGTGGATTGACAAACATGAAAGACGATGAACCGTTTGGATTGGGTGCTGCAAAAACTAACCCTTCACAGAAGTAGAATGATAATTAGTTTGCAGAGAAAGAAATGAATAATGCAAAAAAATTGAATAGAGAAATGAATAAAGGAAAACAATAACAAAAGTTAGGGGGTAGTTTAAGCATAGTAGGGGTAGATCGAAAAATATGAAAGATGATGAATCATTTCGATTGGGTGTTGCAAAAACGGAACCCATCACAATAGTTCAAAAACAGGTGTTATTGTTGGAAGTAAGGGTTATTTAGAGAATTAGGGATAGGATTAAACATAAGGGTTGTTTTGAAGTTTTAGGAGAAGTAGGGGTAGCCTACTGTGAAGGGTTGGTTTTTGCAGCAACCAAATATAATAGGTTCAGCATCTTTCATATTTGTCGATCTACGCCTACTGTGCTTAAACTACCCCTACTTCTTTTAATACTTCAAAACAGCAGTTCTTTTTAATCCAACCCTTAATTCTCTAAATAGCCCTTACTTCCAACAATTACCACTATTTTTTAACTACTGTGAAGGGTTGGTTTTTGCAGCACCCAATCCAAATGATTCGTCATCTTTCATACTTGTCGATCTTCCCCTACTATGCTTAAACTAACCATACTTCTCTGAATACTTCAAAACAAGATGATGAATCATTTAGATTGGGTGCTGCAAAAGTCAACCCTTCACAGTAGTTAAAAAATAGTGGTAATTGTTGGAAGTAAGGGCTATTTAGAGAATTTGGGGTAGGATTAAGAAGAAGGGTTGTTTTGAAGTTTTAGGAGAAGTAACAGTAGTTTAAGCATAGTAGGGGTAGATCGACAAATATAAAAGATGATGAATCATTTAGATTGGGTGCTGCAAAAACCAACCCTTCATAGTAGTTAAAAAATAGGGGTAATTGTTGGAAGTAAGGGTTATTTAGAGAACTAGGCAAGGGATTAAAAAGAAGGGGTGTTTTGTAGTATTAAGACAAGTAGGGGTATTTTGTGCATAGTAGGGGTAGATCGACAAATATGAAAGATTTTGAATCGTTTGGATTGGGGGCTGCAAATACGAACCCTTTACATTAGTTAAAAAATAGGGCTAATTTTTGAAAGGTAAAAAAAGTAGGGGTAGTTCATGCATAGTAGGGGTATATAGAAAAATATGAAAGATGATGAATCATTTGGATTGGGTGCTGCAAAAACCAACCCCTCATAGAAGTTAAAAAATAGGGGTGATTGTTGGAAGGAAGGGCTATTTAGAGAAATAGGGATAGGATTATAAAAAATGTTGTTTTGAAGTATTAAGAGAAGTAGAGGTAGTTTAAGCATAGTAGCGGTAGATCGACAAATATGAAAGACGATGAATCGTTTGGATTGGGTGCTGCAAAAACCAATCCTTTACAATAGTTAAAAAATAGGGGTAATTGTTGAATGGAATGGCTATTTAGAAAATTATGTATAGGGTTAAAAAGAAGAGTTGTGTTGAAGTATTAAGTGAAGTAGGGATTGTTTAGGCATAGTAGTGGTAGATCGACGAATGTGAAATATGATGAATCGTTTGGATTGTGTGCTACAAAACCCAACCATTCACAAAAGGTAAAAAATAGGGGTAATTTTTGGAAGTAAAGGCTATTTAGAGAATTAGTAGAAGGATTAAAAAGAAGTGCTGTTTTTAAGTATAAAGAGAAGTAGGTGTAGTTCAAGCATAGTAGGGGTTGATCGACAAATATGAAAGATGATGAATCATTTGGATTGGGTGTGAAACACCCCACCTCCGTTAGGGTCACTCTCAAAGGGAATGCCCTAATTTTAGTGGAGGTTTATAAGTATAAGTCACAGATATACAAGACAGATATAAGAACACATATTTGTAAACAGCGGAAAATCAACAAACTTTTATTTCATAAAAGCAAATACGTGTTACAACAACATCACTATAATTGTCTTACATCTTTTTCCAAAACATAACATAACACTTTCATAATCTGTCTTGATTACATTATTTAAAGAAGCATAAATAAAACATAGATAAACTGCAAAAGCCCCATAGAGTTTGTCCAAAGCCATAGTTTCAAAGGAAAAGGTCCGAGCAATACATTTCTCTTCTTCAAGTTGGATGTTAAGGCGGGTCAAGCTGCAGTGTTCCCTCCCTATGGACCTGGGGGGGGGAACAGAAGAAAAGAAGACGAAAGAAAAGTAGAGTCAGACATAAAGCCTGAGTAAGTCTAGTACTATTCTGTCTATGAATAAAGAACTGGGTATGATAAGTATAAACAAGAAGTGGGAAAGCACTATAAACTTGGTTAAGTTGTCTAGGGTCGAATATACTATCGTACCCCATGTAAATCTCTGAACCCATATAAACTAGTTTCCAACTGGCACCCCATAATCAGGGTGATGTGATCCATTCTATGATGATCGGCTCCTACTCGCATAGTTACATGTGTCTTACGGCCCCCGATGTTGTAGTTACCTATGCTGGTCCAACCATGGGGTGTATCAAGTCCCATGGTGGCGGCCCGACACAGCCTTAGAGTGCACAGGTATGCTACTGGTGTCCAGTGCCTTATTTTTCTGCGCTGGAGTGTGTGCACGCCCGCACCCCGTTAGAACCTACGCTGCTACACCACCGCCGTCGATTTGACCTCTTACAATCAGCCCAGTAATCGTGCCCCACCCTGCCTAGTTTCAGGGTATCCTGATACACCTTCTAGGGTTACTGCTGAAAAGGGTGGCCCGTTACTAGGTTTTCTATCTCTAGCCAACATGCTAAGTTGGTTAAGTTTTTCCTAACCTAACCCCCACCAGTCCGTTTAATTTAGCATGTTCCATTTTGATTAAGTCTTTAGTTCACTTAATCCTAACAATCCTGACTCAGCCTTAATTGTCTTATTAAAGCCTTGACCTCTCACATTAGACAGGTATTGTTGTGGCTGCCTGTTGCCGGTTGGTTCCGGGCAGTCTTACGCCACAACTCAGTCTAACCTCGGGTCCTTATTGGGCTCCATGTTTAACCTCCCACATTGGATAGGTATTGTTGTGACTACTGGACAGCCGGGCGGTTCCGGGCAGGTTTACATCACAACTCAATCCAACCTCGGGTTAAACACATCGTATGTTCTACATTTACATATTTTGTCTTTCTTCTTTATTTTCTTATATGTAAATATTTGCGGCCCAATATTAAGTTAATGGTGTAAAGGTTACACCAATCATGGGCCCAACCCATACTTGAATTTGGGCCCTTCTATTTTATATTTTCATTCATTAGTAATTTTAACCCAACGTTATTTTCCCCCGTTTAACACGTCCGTTTATTATGTATATGTTGGGCTTAGCCTTTTTAAGCCCAACTTAGCCATGCGAAAAGGGGAGGCTTAAAGCGTGATTACATACACGAAAAGGGGAATGTGATCGCATGAACTTGCAATATGACATTGGAAATACAAAATAGAAACTGGTGTACTTGCATAGTAGTGACATATACTTTAGTCATAAAGCATAAGTGACATGAATCAAAGCATGTAAACTTGTAGTTAAGTTAAGAATATCACTATCGACACATAGGCTTTAACTACAACATAAACCTATATTTTTATTCAGGCATAATGTCAAACATAAGCAAATCATGTTCATAAGACTACTACATGTTTACAAAGGTGCCTACTTTTGTGACTAATACAAAAGTATAGTTAAATTTGTTCACATAACCATGGCATAAATATTTCTAACATGAAATCATGATTTTTACTTTAGTCATGCAAACTTGCAAAAAGGGATTTTTTTGAATCTAACCTAGCTATGTACCACATATGTCATCATATAATGCTTGTTAACAATTTCAATTATGCAAATTATCAATCATAGCCTAGTCATATTCATAAGTTTGCAAATAGGTTTTCTAGTACAAAGCATGGCTTAATACATAGATCATGATGCCAAATTCTCAACATAATTTCATACGGATTATAATAACCCAAACTTATTCCAATTACTCACAAAATGATTTTTGTATAAAAATACACATTATGATGGCATAGTAGCAAAGCCCCAAACTTGCATGAATTTCAATTAATCAACTACATACATGTAGCTTCAACATGGATTACATAATTTGCGAATATTCCAAACGTATACTTGCATAGAACTACCGCATGTAGTTCTTTATAATGAATAACATAATTCGAGAATATCCAAACGTATACAATATTCCAAATCGATAAGAATCATAGTAACGCACAAATTATGAATTATTTATCACCACAACCAAGTATACAAATCAACACAGTTATTTGTTCATACCAAAGTAATACTCTACTTACAATGGTGTGGCGAATTCTCCAATATAGGGATTTGAAGATGCGGTTTGATTTGATTGAGTTGCTTTATGCCTTAGAATTTGCCTCCTAATCCTCTCTCCAATTGGTGGCTACCCCTAGTCGTTCCTCAGCAACATGGCGGCTTTGTTCTTATTTTTGAATGAATAGATTAGGGTTAAGTCTAGGGTCCTTTTTATAGGGGTTATGAACTGCTTAGGACCATTGATGTTGCTTGGATTGATCGTAGCCATTCATCCCTAGGAGAGACCAATTAGAGCCTGCCACCTAGCCCTAATGACAAAGCAGACTATAGAAAATCGACCAACATAAAATAGGCCAGCCAGGTTGGACTGGGTTCGACCTGGCTCTGGACCAGGTCGACATGCCTGTCGACAGCCCTGTCGACAGCCCTGTCGACCTGGTTAGACCAGGTCGACAGCCCAGTCGACCTGAGTGCGTTAGGCGGGTGTTTTTCTGCCCTGGCCCATTGGGCCCGATTTTGGAATTTTTAAACTGTTTTATTCTGTTTGAATTTTAAACTTAATTCAGAAACTTCCGAAGGCCATATCTTCTTCATACGGACTCCGTTTTTCGAAAACTCGGACTCTATTTCGCGTATTTTTCCGAGACGAACGCAATGGCCTATCCCGTTTCCCTTAGTTCCTTGATTTGAAATTAATTATACTTTAATTTGTTAATTTCACAGTTATAGAATTCGCGGGGTGTTACAGGGTGCTACAAAAACCAATCCTTCACAATAGTTAAAAAATAGTGGTAATTATTAGAAGGAAGCGTTATTTAGAGAATTAGGGGTAGGATTAAAAAGAAGGGCTGTTTTGAAGTATTAAGGGAAATAGCGGTAGTTTAAGCATAGTAGGGTTAGATCGACAAAAATGAAATATGATGAATCATTTGCATTGGGTGCTGCAAAAACCAACCCTTCACAGTAGGTAAAACATATCGGTTATTGTTGGAAGTAAAGGCTATTTAGAGAATTAGGTGTGGGGTTAAAAAGCAGGAATGTTTTGAAGTATTAAGAGAAGTATGGGTAGTTTAAGAATAGTAGGGGTAGATCGACAAATATGAAAGATGATTAATAATTTAGATTGGGTGCTGCAAAAACCAACCCTTCATAGTAGTTAAAAAAAGGCGTAATTGTTGGTAATAAGGGCTATTTAGAGATTTAGTGGTAGGATTAAAAAGAAGGATTGTTTTGAACTATTAAGAGAAGTAGGGGTAGTTTAAGCATAGTAGGGGTAGAGAAAAATATGAAAGATGATGAATCATTTATATTGGGTGCTACAAAAACCAACCCTTCATGGTAGTAAAAAAAAATAGGGGTAACTGTTGGAAATAGGGGCTATTTAGAGAATTGGGGGTAGGATTAAAAAGAAGAGTTGTTTTGAAATATTAAGAGAAGTAGGGGTAGTTTAAGCATAGTAGGGGTTGATCGACAAATATGAAAGATTATGAATCGTTTGGATTGGGTGCTGCAAAAACCAACCCATCAAAGTAGTAAAAAGATAGGTGTAATTGTTGGAAGTTTGACCTATTTAGAGAATTAGGGGTAGGATTAATAAGAAGGACTGTTTTGAATTATTAAAGGAAGTAGGGGTAGTTTGAGCATAGTAGGGGAAGATCGTGAAATATGTAAAATTATGAATCGTTTGGATTGGGTGCTGCAAAAACCAACCCTTCATAGAATTAAAAATAGGGGTAATTGTTGGAAGTAAGGGATATTTAAAGAATTAGGATTACGATTAAAAAGAATGACCGTTTTTAACTATTAAGAGAAGTATGGGTAGTTCAAGAATAGTAGGGGTAGATCGACAAATATGAAAGATGATGAATCATTTGGATTTGTTGCTGCAAAAACCAACCCTTCACATAAGTTAAAAAATAGGTGTAATTTTTGAAAGGAAGCGCTATTTAGAGAATTAGTGGTAAGATTAAAAAGAATAATTTTTTTGAAGTATCAAGAAAAGTAGGGGTAGTTTAAAGATAGTAGGGGTAAATCGACAAAAATGAATGATGATGAATCATTTAGAATATGTGTTGCAAAAACCTACCCTTTATAGAAGTTAAAAAATAGGGGTAATGGTTGGAAGTAAGGTTCGGGCAGGATTGAAAATAAGGACTATTTTGAAGTATGAAGAGAAGTAGGGGTAGTTTAAGCATAGTAGGGGTAGATCGACAAATTTGAAAGATTATGAATCGTTTATACTGGGTGCTGCAAAAACCAACCCTTCATAGAAGTAAAAAGATAGGCTTAATTGTTGGAAGTAAGGGCTGATCGATAAATATGAAAGATGATGAATCGGTTGGATTGAGTGATGTAAAAATCAATCCTTCACAGTAGTTAAAAAATAGGGGTAATTGTTGGAAGGAAGGTTTATTTAGAGAATTAGGTGTAGGATTAAATAGAAGGACTGTTTTGAAGTATTAAGAGAAGTAGGGGTCGTTCAAGCATAGTAGGGGTAGATCGACAAATATGAAAGATTAGGAATCGTTTAGATTGGGTGCTGCAAAGACCAACCGTTCACAGTAGTAAAAAGATAGGCGTAATTGTTAGAAGTAATACTTCAAAACAGCTATTCTTTTTAATCATACCCCTAATTCTATAAATTGACCTTACTTCCAACAATTACCACTATTATTTAACTACTGTGAAGGGATGGTTTTTGCCGCACCCAATCCAAATGATTCATCATCTTTCATATTTGTCAATCTACCCCTACTATGCTTAAACTACCCATACTCACTTAATATTTCAAAACAGTTCTTCTCTTTAATCATGCCCCTAATTTTCTAAATATCTGTTACTTCCAACATTTACCCCTATTTATTTAACTTCTGTGAAGGATTGGTTTTTCAGCACCCAATTGAAATGATTCATCATCTTTCATATTTTTCGATCAACCCCTACTATGCTTAATCTACCCATACTTCTCTGAATACTTAGAAACAGTCCTTTTTTTATTCCAACCACTAGTGCTCTAACTAGCCTTTACTTACAATAATTACCTCTATTTGTTAGCTACTATGAAGGGTTGGTTTTTGCAGCACCCTATCCAAATAATTCATCTATCTTTCATATTTTTCGATCAGCCCCTACTATGCTTAAACTACCTCTACTACTCTTAATATTTCAAAACAAACCTTCTTTTTAATCCTACCCCTAATTCTCTAAATATCCCTTACTTCCAACAATTACCCCTATTTTTAAACTTCTGTGAAGGGTTGGTTTTTGGACCACCCAATCGAAATGATTCATCATCTTTCATATTGGTCTATCCAATCCAAATAATACACCATCTTTCTTATTTATCGATCTACCCCTACTATGCTTAAACTACCCATACTTCTCTTAATTCTTCAAACAATTCTTATTTTTAATCCTACCCCTAATTCTCTAAATAACGCTTCCTTCCAACAATTTGCCCTATTTTTTAACTATTGTGAAGGATTGGCTTTTGCAGCACCCAATCTAAATGATTCATCATATTTCATATTTGTCGATCTACCCCTACTATGCTTAAATTACCCCTACTTCTCTTAATGCTTCAAAACAACCCTTCTTTTTAATCCTCATCCTAGTTCTCTAAATAACCTTACTTCCAACAATTATCCCTATATTTAACTTCTATAAAGGGTTGATCTTTGCAGCACCCAATATAAATGATTCATCATCTTTCACATTTGTCGATCTACCACTACTATGTTTAAACTACCCCTACTTCACATAATACTTCAAAACTGTCCTTATTTTTAATCCTATACCTAATTCTCTAAATAGCCCATACATCCAACAATTACCCCTATTTATTAAATACTGTGAAGGGTTCGTTTTTCAGCACCTAATCGAAATGATTCATCATCTTTCATATTGTCTATCTACCCCAACTATGCTTAAACTACCATACTTCTCTTAATACTTTAAAACAATCCTTATTTTTTATCCCATCCCTAATTCACTAAATAGCCATTACTTGCAACATTTACCCCTATTTTTTAACTATTGTGAAGTGTTTGTTTTTGCAGCACCCAATCCAAACGATTCATTATCTTTCATATTTGTCGATCAACGCCTACTATGCTTAAACTACACCTACTTCAAAACTACCCTTCATTTTAATCCTACCCCTAGTTCTCTAGATAGCCCTAACTTCCAAAAATTACCCCTGTTTTTTAACTACTGTGAAGGGTTTGTTTTTGCAGCACCCAATCCAAAGGATTCATCATTTTTCATATTTATCGATCTAACCCCTACTATGCTTATGCTACCTCTACTACTCTTAATACTTACAAACAATTCTTCTTTTTAATCCTACCCCTAATTCTATAAATTTCCCTTACTTCCAATAATTACCTCTTTCTTTTTAAAATAATTATCATTCTACTTCTGTGAAGGGTTGGTTTTTGCAGCACCCAATCCAAATGATTCAACATCGTTCATATTTTTCGACCTACCCCTACTATGCATAAACTACCCCTATTTCTCTTAATACTTTAAAGCAACCCTTTTTCTTAAGGCCTATTTAGATAATTTGGGGTAGGATTAAAAAGAAGGACTGTTTTGAATTATTAATAGAAGTAAGTGTAGCTTAAGCATAGTAAGGTTAGATCGACAAATATGAAAGATGATTAATCATTTAGATTGGGTACTGCAAAAACTAACCCTTCACAGTAGTTAAAAAGTAGGGGTAATTGTTGGAAGTAAGGGCTATTTAAAGAATTAGGGGTAGGATTAAAAAGAAGGCTAGCTTTGAAGTTCTGAGAGAAGTAGGAGTAGTTTAATTATAGTAGGGGTTGATCGACAAATATGAAAGATTATGAATCAATTGGATTGGGTGCTGCAAAAACCAACCCTTCAGAGTATTAAAAAGATTGGCATAATTGTTGGAAGTAAGGGCTACTTATAGAATTAGGGATATGATTAAAAAGAAGGATTGCTGTGAAGTATTAAGAGAAGTAGTGGTAGTTTAAGCAGAGTTCGGGTGGATCGACAAATATAAAAAATTATGAATCGTTTGGACTGGGTGCTGCAAAAACCAACCCTTCACAGAAGTAGAAAAAATAAAGGTTATTTTTGGAAGTAAAGGCAGTTTAGAGAATTAGAGTAGGATTAAAAAGAAGAGTTCTTTTTAAGTACTAAGAGAAGTAGAGATATTTTAAGCATAGTAGGGGTAGATCAACAAATATAAAAGTTGATGAATCGTTTGGATTGTGTGCTACAAAAACCAATCCTTCACAGAAGTTAAAAAATAGGGGTAATTTTTGGAAGTAAGGGATATTTAGAGAATTAAGGATAGGATTAAAAGAAGGGTTGTTTTGAAGTAATACTACCCTTCTTTTCAAACCAACCCCTAATTCTCTAAATAGCCCTTACTTCCAACAATTACCACTATTTTTAAACTAATGTGAAGGGTTGATTTTTGCAACATCCAATCCAAACAATTCAACATCTTTCATATTTGTTGATCTTCCCCTGCTATGTTTAAAATTCACCTTCTTCTCTTAGTACTTCAAAATAGCCCTTCTTTTTAATACTACCCCTAAATCACTAAATAGCCTTTACATACAACAATTACCCCTATTTCTTAACTACCGTGAAGGGTTGGTTTTTGCAACACCTAATCTAAACGATTCATCATCTTTCATATTTGTCGATCTACCCCTACTTTGCTTAAACTACACCTACTTATCTTAACTTCAAAACAGCTATTCTTTTTAATCCTACTCCTAATTCTCTAAACAGTCCTTCCTTCCAACAATTACCCCAATTTTTTAAATAATGTGAAGGGTTGGTTTTTGCAGCGCCCAATCCAAATAATTCATCATCTTTCATATTTGTCGATCTAACACTACTATGCTTAAACTATCCCTACTTCCCCTAATACTTCAAAACTATGCTTAAACTACCCCCTACTATGCTTAAACTACACCTACTTCCCTTAATAATTCGAAACATCCCTGCTTTTTAATCCTACACCTAATTCTCTAAATAGCCTTTACTTCCAACAATTACCCTATTTTTTAACTTCTGTGAAAGGTAGGTTTTTGCAGCACTCAATCCAAACGATTCATCATCTTTCATATTTGTCGACTGCCCCTACTATGCTTACCCCTACTTCTCTTAGTACTTCAAAAATGCCCTTCTTTTTAATCCTACCACAAATTCTCTAAATACCCCTTACTTCCAACAATTGCCCCTATTTTTTAACTACTTTGAAGGGTTTGTTTTTGCAGCACCCAATCTAAATAATTCATCATCTATCATATTTATCGATCTAACCTTACTATGCTTAAACTACACCTAATTCTATTAATACTTCAAAACCGTCCATCTTCTTAATCCTACCCCTAATTCTCTAAATAGCCCTTAAAAAGAAGGGTTCCTTTGAAGTATTTAGAGAAGTAGTGGTAGTTTAAGCATAGTATGGTTAGGTCGACAAATATGAAAGATGATGAATCATTTGGATTGGGTGCTACAAAAACCAACCCTTCTCAGAAGTAGAATGATCATTAGTTTACAAAGAAGGAGGTAATTGTTGGAAGTAAGGGCTATTTAGATAATTAGGGGTAGGATTAAAAAGAAGGGTTGTTTGTAATTATTAAGAGAAGTAGGGGTAGTTTAAGCATAGTAGGGGTAGATCGATAAATATGAAAGATGATGAATTGTTTGGATTGGATGCTGCAAAAACCAACCCTTCACAGTAGTTAAAAAATAAGGTAATTTTTGTAAGCAAGAGATATTTAGAGAATTAACGGTAGGATTAAAAAGAAGTGTTGTTTTGAAGTATTAAGAGAAGTAGGAGTAGTATAAGTATTGTAGGGGTAGTTCGGCAAATATGAAAGATGATGAATCATTTCGATTGGGTGCTGCAAAAACAAACTATTCACAGTAGTTAAAAAATAGGGTAAAATATTGGAAGTAAGGGATATTTAGAGAATTAGGGATAGGATTAAAAATAGGGGCTGTTTTGTATTATTAAGAGAAGTAGGGGTAGTTTAAGCATAGTAGGGGTAGAACGACAAATATGAAAGATGATGAATCATTTGGATTGGGTGCTGCAAAAACCAACCCTTCACGGAAGTTTAAACATAAGGGTAATTGTTGGAAGTTAGGGCTATTTAGAGAATTAGTGGTAGGATTAAAAAGAAGGGCCGTTTGTAAGCATTAAGAGAAATAGGGGTATATTAAGCATAATAGAGGTAGGTCGATAAATATGAAAGATGACGAATCATTTGGATTTTGTGCTGCAAAAACCAACCCTTCACAGTAGTTTAAAAAGAGGGGTAATTGTTTGATGTAAGGGCTATTTAGAGAATTAGTGGTAGGATTAAAAAGAAGGGTTGTTTGTAAGTATTAAGAGAAACAGGGGTAGTTTAAGCATTGTAGAGGTAGATCGATAAATATGAAAGATGATGAATCGTTTGGATTGGGTGCTGCAAAACCCAACCCTTCACAGTAGTTAAAAAATAGGGCTAATTTTTGGATGTAAGGGCTTTTTAGAGAATTAGGGGTAGTATTAAAAAGAAGGACTATTTTGAAGTATTAAGAGAAGTAGGGGTAGTTTAAGCATAGTAGGGGTAAATCGAAGAGTATGAGTGATGATGAATCATTTCGATTGTGTGCTGCAAAAACCAACCTTTCATAGTAGTTAAAAAATAGGGGTAAATGTTGAAAGTAAGGGAAATTTAGAGTACTAGGGATATGATTAAAAAAGAATGGCTATTTTGAAGTATTAAGAGAAGTATGGGTAGTTTAAGCATAGCGGAGGTAGATCGACAAATATGAAAGATGATGAAACGTTTCGATTGGTTGCTGCAAAATCCAATCCTACATAATAGTTAAAAAATAGGGGTAAATGTTGGAAGTTAGAGCTATTTAGTGAATCATGGATAGGATCAAAAAGAAGGACTGTTTTGAAGTACTAAGAAAAGTAGGGGTAGTTTAAGCATAGTAGGGGTAGATCGACAAATATGAAAGATGATGAATCATTAGGTTTGCTTACAAAAACAAACCTTCGCAGTAGTTAAAACATAAGTGTAATTGTTGGAAGTAAGTGCTGTTTAGAGAATTAGGGGAAGGATTAAAAAGTATGACTATTTTGAAGTATTAAGAGAAGTATGTGTAGGTTAAGCATAGTAGGGGTAGATCGACAAACATGAAAGATGATGAATCATTTAGATTTGGTGCTGCAAAAACCAACCCTTCACAGAAGTTAAAAAATAGGTGTAATTATTGGAAGTAAGGTCTATTTAGTGAATTAGGGGAAGGATTGAAAAGATGGATTGTTTTGAAGTATTAAGAGAAGTACTGGTAGTTTAAGCATAGTAGGGTTAGATAGATAAATATGAAATATGATGAATCATTCAGATTGGGTGCTGCAAAAATCAATCCTTCGCAATAGTTAAAAAATAGGGCTAATTGTTGGAATGAAGCGCTATTTAGAGAATTATGGGTAGGATTAAAAAGAAGGGATGTTTTGAAGTATTAAGAGAAGTATGTGTAGTTTAAGCATAGTAGGGGTAGATTGACAAATATGAAAGATGATAAATTATTTGGATTGGATCAACAAATATGAAAGATGATGAATCATTACATTGGGTGCTGCAAAAACCAACCCTTCACTAAAAAAAAAAAAAGGGTAATTGTTGGAAGTAGGGGCTATTCAGAGAATTAGTGGTTGGATTAACAAGATGGGTTGTTTTGAAGTATTAAGAGAAGTAGCGTTTTTTAGGGATAGTAGGGGTAGATCGACAAATGTGAAAGATGATGAACCATTTAGATTGGGTGCAAAAAAAACAATACCTCACATAAATTAAAAAGTTGGGGTAATTATTGGAAGTAAGGGATAGTTAGAAAATTAGTGGTAGGATTAAAAAAAGGACTATTTTTAATTATTAAGAGAAGTAGGGGTAGTTTAAGCATAGTAGGGGTTGATCCAAAAATATGAAAGATGATGAATCATTTCAATTGGGTGCAAAAAAAACCAATCCTTCAAAGCAGTTAAAAAGTAGGGGTAAATGTTGGAAGTAAGGGATATTTAGAAAATTAGGGGTAGGATTAAAAAGAAGAACTATTTTGAAGTATTAAGTGAAGAATGGGTAGTTTAAGCATAGTAGGGGTGGATCGACAAATATGAAAGATAATGAATCATTTGGATTGGGTGCTGCCAAAACCAACCCTACATAGTAGTAAAAAATAGGGGTAATTGTTGGAAGTAAGGGCTATTTAGAGAATTAGGGGAATGATTAAAAAGAATAGATGTTTTGAAGTATTACATCCAACAATTATGCATATCTTTTTACTACTGTGAAAGGTTGGTTTTTGCAGCACCCAATCCAAACGATACATAATTATTCATATTGGTCGATCTACCCCTACTATGCTTAAACTACCCCAACTTCTCTTAATACTTCAAAATAGTCCTTGTTTTTAATCTTACCACTATTTCTATAAATAGCGCTTCTTTCCAACAATTACTCCTATTTTTTAACTATTGCGAAGGATTGGTTTTTTCAGCACCCAACCCAAACGATTCATCATCTTTCATATTTGTCGATAAGTCCTTACTTCCAACAATTATGCCTATCTTTTTACTACTATAAAGGGTTGGTTTTTGCAGCACCCAATCCAAATAATTCATAATTTTTCATATTTGTCGTTCTAACCCTACTATGCTTAAACTACCCTACTTCTCTTAATACTTCAAAATAGTCTTTCTTTTTAATCCTGCCCCTAATTCTCTAAATAACCCTCACTTTCAACAATTACCCTTATTTTTTAACTTCTGTGAATGGTTGGTTTTTGGACCACCCTGTCTAAATGATTCATCTTCTTTCATTTTTGTCGATTTCACCCTACAATGCATAAACTACCCTTACTTCTCTTAAGACTTCACAATAGCTATTCTTTTTAATCGTACCGCTAATTCTCAAAATAGCCATTCCTTTCAAAAAGTACCCCTATTTTTTAACTACTATGAAGAGTTGGTTTTTACAGCACCAATCCAAACGATTCATCATCTTTCATATTTGTCGATCTACCCCTAGTGTTCTTAAACAAGCCGTACTTCTCTTAATAGTTCAAAACAATCATTCTTAATCATACTCCTAATTATTTAAATAGCCATTACTTCCAGCAATTACCCCAATTTTTTTACTTCTGTGAAGGGTTGGTTTTTGCAGCACCCAATCCAAATGATTCATAATCTTTCATATTTGTCGATCTACCCATACTATGCTTAAACTACCCCAACTTCTCTAAATACTTCAAAACAGTCCTTCCTTTTAATCATACCCCTAATTCTCTAAATAGCCCTTCCTTCCAACAATTATCCCTATTTTTTAACTATTGTGAAGGATTGATTTTTGCAGAACCCAATCCAAACGATTCATCGTCTTTCATATTTGTCGATCAGCCCTTACTTTCAACAATTACGCCTATTTTTTACTACTATGAAGGGTTGTTTTTTGCAACACCCAATCCACACGATTCATAATCTTTCATATTTGTCGATCTACCCCTACTATGCTTAAACTACCGCTACTTCTCTTAATACTTCAAAATAGTCCTTATTTTTAATCCTGACCCTAATTCTCTAAATAGCCCTTACTTCCAACAATTACCCCTATTTTCTAACTTCTGTGAAAAGTTGGTTTTTGCTGCACCCAGTCTAAATGATTCATCGTCTTTCATTTTTGTCGATTTGCCCGTACTATGCTTAAACTACCCCTACTTTTCTTAATACTTCAAAATATTGTTCTTTTTAATACTACCCCTAATTCTCTTAATAGCCCTTCCTTTCAAAAATTACCCGTATTTTTTAACTACTGTGAAGGGTTGGTCTTTACAGAACCCAGTCCAAATAATTCATCATCTTTCATATTTGTCGATCTACCCCTATTTTTCTTAAACAACCCGGACTTCTCTTAATAGTTCAAAACTGTCCTTATTTTTAATCGTACCCATAATTATTTAAATAGCCCTTACTTGTAACAATTACCCCTATTTTTTTACTTTTGTAAAGGGTTGGTTTTTGCAGCACCCAATCCAAACGATTCATAATCTTTCATATTTTTCGATCTACCCCTATTATGCTTAAACTAACTTTACTTCCTTTAATACTTCAAAATGGTCCTTCTTTTTAATACTACACATAATTCTGTAAATAGCCCTTACTTCGAACAAATACGCCTATCTTTTTTCTAATGTGAAGGGTTGTTTTTCGCAGTACCCAATCCAAACGATTCATAATCTTTCATTTTTGCCTTTCTATCCCTACTATGCTTAAACTATCCCTACTATGCTTAAACTATCCCTACTTCTCTTAATACTTCATAATAGCCCTTCTTTTTAATCCTACCCCAATTCTCTAAATAGCCCTTACTTCCAACCATTACCGCTATTTTTTAACTACTGCGAAGGGATGGTTTTTGTAGCACCCAATTTAAATGATTCATCATCTTTCATATTTGTCGAACTACCCCTACTATGCTTAAACTACCCCTACTTCTCTTAATACTTCGAAACAGTCCTTCTTCTTAACCCTACCGCTAATTCTATAAATAGCCCCTACTTCCAGCAATTACGCCTATTTTTTAACTACCGTGAAGGTTTGGTTTTTGCAGCACCCAGTCGAAATGATTCGTCATCTTTCATATTTGTCGATCTACCCCTTCTATGCTTAAACTATGCATACTTCTGTTAATACTTCAAAACAATCCTTATTTTAAATTCTATCCCAAATTCTCTAAATAGCTCTTACTTCCAACATTTACCCCTATTTTTTAACTAATGTGAAGGGTTGGTTTTTGCAACACCCAATCCGAACGATTCATCATCTTTCATATTTGTCGGTCTACCCCTACCATGCTTAAACTACCTCTACTTCTCTTAATACTTCAAAACACCCCTTATTTTTATTCCTAACTCTTTTTCTTGAAATAGCCCTTACTTGTAAAAATTACCCCTATTTTTTAGCTACTTTGAATGGTTGGTTTTTGTAGCACCTAATCCAAATGATTCATCATCTTTCATGTTTGTCGATCTACCACTACTTCTCTTAATACTTCAAAACAACCCTGCTTTTTAATCCTACCCCTAATTCTCTTAATAGCCCTTAATTTCAACAATTACCCCTATTTTTTAAATACTATGAAGGGCTGAATTTTGTAGCACCCAATCTAAATGATTCATCATCTTTCATATTTGACGATCTACCCCGACTATGCTAAAACTAACCCTACTTCTCTTAGTACTTCAAAACAGTCCTTCTTCTTAATCCTACCCCTAATTCTATAAATAGCCCTTACTTCAGACAATTACGCCTATTTTCTAACTATAGTGAAGGATTTGTTTTTGCAGCACCCAATCAAAATGATTCACCATCTTTCTTATTTGTCGATATATTCCTACTATGCTTAAACTACCCGTACTTCTCTTAATACTTCTAAACAATCCTTATTTTTAATCCTATCCCTAATTCTCTAAATAGCCCTTAATTTCAACATTTACCCCTATTTTTTAACTACTGCGAATGGTTGGTTTTTGTGGCACCCAATCCAAATGATTCATCATCTTTCATATTTGTCGATCTACGCCTACTATGCTTAAACTACCCCTACTTCTCTTAATACTTAAAAACACCCCTTCTTATTAATCCTACCCCTAATTCTCTATATAACCCTTACATCCAAAAATTACAACTATTTTTTAACTACCGTGAAGGGTTGGTTTTTGCAGCACCCAATCCAAAAGACTCATCATCTTTCATATTTTTCGATCTACACCTATTATGCTTAAACTACCCCTACTTCTCATAATACTTACAAACAACCCATCTTTTTAATCCTACCCCTAATTCTTTAAATAGCACTTAGTTCCAATAATTACCTCTTTCTTTGTAAACTAATTATCATTCTACTTCTGTGAACTGTTGGTATTCGTAGCACCCAATCCAAATGATTCATCATCTTTCATATTTGTCAACCTACCTCTACTATGCTTAAACTACCCCTACTACTCATAATACTTCAAAGCAACCCTTCTTTTTAAGGGATATTTATAGAATTAGGGGTAGGATTAAAAAGAAGCACTGTTTTGACGTATTAATAGAAGTAGGGGTAGTTCAAGCATAGTAAGGATAGATTGACGAATATGAAAGATTATGAATCATTTAGATTGGTTGCTGCAAAAACCAACCCTTCACAGTAGTTAGAAACTAAGGGTAATTGTTGGATGTAAGGGCTATTTAGAGATTTAGGGGTAGGATTAAAAAGAACGGTTGTTTTGAAGTACTAAGAGAAGTAGGGGTAGTTTAAGCATAGTAGGGGTAGATCAAAAAATATGAAAGATTATGAATCGTTTAAATTAGGTGCTGCAAAAACCAACCGTTCAAAGTATTATATAGATAGGCGTAATTGTTGGAAGTAAGGTGTAATGACCCGGATTCTTATGGGTTAATTTTAAATATTTAATATTTAATTTAAATATTGGGTGAATAATATAAGTGGAATTTTATATTTGAGTTATCAATTTAATAATCAATTTCGATTTTATATCGAATATATTAAATTATCGTAATACGTCAGTTCGAGAAGTTGAAACTGAATTAGAAACAATTCAGAAAATCAATTCAAACTTCTGTTTGAATTCGAATAATAATATTAATTTATTTCCATAGAATAAATTGTGTTGAATTTAATTTATATCAATTTAAATTAATATCGGTTCCGGATGATCGAACTGAACTTCGATACCTATCGCAGTTTGTCCGAAACAGTGGTATTACCCTAGGATTGACAGTTGTTGGGTTCAGAAATGAGTTTGAAATCACGGGTGTATTTTAATTAAAGGATATCGGTTTAACTTAAATAAAATAAAAATAAAATAAATAAAAATCTTTGTTCGATATAAACAGAACACCAAGGAGGGCTTGGCTGTTCGATTCCACACCCGCACCCCCTCTTCTATTTTTACATGGCCACTAGCAAGAACAACAAGGGGAAAATCCCAGAGCCTTGTTGTTCAATTCAAAAACCACACCCTTCTCTTTAAAAGCCTGAGCCTCCTTCCATTTTCAGTTCAAGCAAATAAAACAGTGATTTCTCTCTTTCATTTCCTGACCAAAAATCGAAGCCTTCATACTCTTTTCCTCAACCTCAGCAAAATCGATTCAAAGCCTAACGAAAACGCGAAAACCAGTTTGAGTTCGAACGATATTCTTAAGCTCGATTTAGGGGATTTAGCGCGATCGATTTAAGGTTCGCAAGTGAAGTAACAGGTCACGACGTTGGCGGAAATTAGGATTTAAGGAGAGCGACTCGGTATTTTTGGTCATAACTTCCACTGTCGATCTAACAGGAGCACATCACGATGATTTATGGGGTGCGATGCTCTACTGTAGAACTAGGACTCGGCGTTTATCGTCGATGGTTGGGAAGCAAGTCACGATGGAAGGCAAGGGCGCAATGAAGACTGGGAGGATGTACGGCGAGTTGGTTTTGTTTTGACTGTGAGATGAAGGAAATGAGCTGTCAGTTTGGAAGGGAGGATCTGGACTGTTGGAGTGTTGGTGACAGGAGTGCGATGTCGGTTTATGACTCGATTCGAGTTAATCTACTGATGCCAGGAGAAGAGCGAGTATGTCAAGGTGGAAGGGGAAGTCCGACAGTGGCAAATGGAGGAGCAACGCAGGAAGAAAGGAAATGGATTGGCAGTTGACTGCGAGATGTTCGATGAATTGCCGAACCAGGATAAGAGCAGT